>CM028383.1:84542048-84795536 GCA_013146195.2 Codonopsis lanceolata
TTACACAGAAAAAACTCACCACAATATGTGCACTAATTCTTAGGAATATACTTGGATGTTTAATCAAGGAATATTATCTAGAAGCAACAAAGAACACACAACAGAACCTCATTAAGTGGTGTGGAGACCGATATTCACCTTTACACATCTTTATACAACAACTGGAACTTTGGTATTCTCTCTGGAGGTAGGGGCAATTCACTATGAGCTTTCCTTTCATGGCCCCTCTAAATATTTCCTGCAATGCAAGTATATATATCGGATGATATTTTGAAAACTAAAGCATAAGGAGAATAACAGGAATAGAATAAACATCACCAGAACAGACATCAAACAGAGCATTGCTTACTGCATTGTTTGGTTACATAAACATCACCAGCTGTCAACAAAGCAGTATTGGAGGCAGTGGGAAAATAATGAACTCGGACTAACTTCTATGCGGACAAGTTGTATTTCCGCACCATGTGAATTATACAGCAGAAAGGTAAAGTTCTACAACAATTAAAATAACTTTATATGGCAATTTGCTACATAAGCCATAAAGAGAACAAAACCACCTAGTTGAACCTGCTATAGAAAATTGCTTTTGCCTTTTAACTTTTTCTATATTTATTATTATTTGAACAAAAGTTGTTGTATGTTGTAGTGTATAAGAAGTTGGTGTTAGTGAAAATCCCATATTTTATTCTTTAAACCATTAAGTTGGTAATAATTAAACCTAAAAATTATTAATGAATATTTATATTGAGAATGATTAGGGACGTGTTTAATTTTTCAAAAATGGTTATTTACGTATGTGTATCCGTTTTTTTTGGTGTGTAAACCTACGCACTCCGAGGACCGAGAGAGCTTGGTGCACTCATAAGAATGCTCGAGGATCAACACGGCCAAAGAGTTACCTTCAAGTTTCATTCAAGAGATCATCAATGCATAATTCAGACAACAAATATCATATCAGAACAGGAAAATCAGAATTTTTGGGTGGAACATACCATACAAACAATCATATACTCCCCATGTTCCAAAAATAGTGTCATGTTTGACACTTTAAGAAAAATAATTGACTCTATTATAAATATTAGGATATTGTGTATTTCTCAGCAAAGATACTAATGTGAGTGTGGCCCATCAATTAAAGTGGAATCAAATCAAGGGTAAAATGGGAAGGTCTTCTTCCAAAAGGAAAGATCAAAAAGTGGACAATTTTTTTGGAACAACTAAAAAGATGGGAGGGAGTGCTAACTAGACATGTTTATAACACTAAATTCTACACCTAGTGTGAAATGGAAAGAAAACAAACAAACAAATATTTTGCATAAGTGTTCATTATCTGAGCCCGCAGAGGCATACCTCTACAACGTCAATGAAATCTTGTTTTCTGTGAAATGCACCTATCCATTTAGTGTGGTCTGCGCTCCTGCAAGAAATAATGGCTTAACAAAGTGAACTTTAGTCTCTTCACAGAACCAGTTGTATACCAAAATAAAACGAAATTGCCACATCATGTTAGATACTTCGTATAAAACTTGGTTATGCAATTGAACCACATAAGTTAGATGTCAACTGAAAATTAGGACCATGGTTCACGTGTGACTCCTTCTACAAGGAGTGAAAATACGGTCTGATGCTGGGTTTTTTAATTCTATCCTTTTCTTTTGTCTTCTATTTTCCCCATTAGTGAAGCTTCTTCAAACCCACCCAAATTATTACCTATGTGGTTGCTTCAATCTTCTTTGATATGCCAACGGACCAAGCTAGAACTACAACGCACCGCTACTCTTGAGTCTTGATGCAAAGTGAGATGGCGGGTTTTTTTAAGAGAGAGAGAGAGAGAAGGGGCTATACGTTGTATATCTTTCTAAAAGGGAGACACAACAAACATTGCTGTTGCCCTTTATCTCTCAAAACTTCATCTGACCATCAAAGCACCCCCCCTCCCCCGTGCCGCAGACCTCCGTTGCCGTCAGGCACTGTCCCCTCCCCCCCCTCTTTTTTTTCTTGTTTTTCCTGATTGGTTCTGTTAGCATATCAAGGAAGATTAAAGCGACAACCAGCCACCTCAACATCAGATATCTTGATGTTAATAGTGAATAAGCTACATATTTCAGCGCAAGAAGCATTAGCTAAAAGATTTGGTGAACCACCCAAAGCGTTATCTGGAACTTACCTGATGAGTCTAGCCAACTCATCATGTTTCTTTATATTCTTCCTTTTAGTCTACTCTTTAAGTAATATCAAACATTCACACTCAAAAGAAATGAACAGATCGCTAACCAGCATAACTGCCACAAATTAAGGAATAATAAGAAACATTTATGATCATAAAATTCTTCTATAAGAGTTGAGTCCCCCCATTCGTCTTCACATTTATTGTACGTAAAGTTTTACCCTGACTTAAGTTTTGGCCCTCCATCTTGATTGTTAAAACACCTATTTAGGATGCGCATAGAAAACCACCTGTACTACAACTTCACTGCACTTTTAACCATATCCCTGAATTAGCTATATGGCTGCGAAAGAGGCAGGTTGTTCACATGATGTATGCATAAGAGAGCATGTGTATTCTATGCACAAACTACTGCCTATTTACTTGCCTCAATATTTATCATTTAAGAATAGTGCTTGAGAAGACCAATTGGTCGATATCTTAACATAACATATGAACTTCAGCTTCATAGAGTAGAATGCAACACAACAATAATTATTTCAATTTTGATTACGATCCAAGCTGACTTTTGTTCTAAGCGATATGTCTTCTTTCCTTTTTCCACCCAAGTAATTACTTCCTCTGTAACCCAAAAACAGTCTCTGTTTGACATTTGAAAGTCAGGTTAACCATTTTTCAAATGTAATAATTTGACCCAAATTTATTTGCTTTTCATAACTAAAAAGCTTGAGCTTCATGGTACAATCATGAGTAATTTAATAATTTATAATGGTTATAACTTAGTTGACTAAATTCAAGAATTATAATTCAAAAAAAGATCATTGTGATTTTGAAAACTCAAAAGAGGACCTCTTGATAAGACAAATGCCTTAATAGTTAGCAGCAATATGGTGAGGGGGAAGTAAAAAGTTGCAATGTTGAGAATTAGGACACGTGATTCCCCAACAGTCCAACTGATTTAGGAAACTCCTTAAAGTCCTTTGTCTGATATATGTGTGATATAGTTGCAGTCCTTTTACAATTCACTTTCCTCTTCCTTTTCCTTTTCATAGAAGGTAGGACTATGTATTTTGGGTATTAACACCCACGGCTTTGTTATGTGAAAGAAGAAAATTAAAAAAACTGTTTGTGGTTTTCATGGGGAATCACGTGTCCTAATTCTCAACATGTAAACAATGAAGTTGAAAAGATATTGCAATTGGAAATAGATAGGAATAATGTACCCGAGTCCATCTTCATGTGATGAGCGTTGAAGAAGAAAACAGTGGAGGGGATGAAGGTAATGTCGAAATACTTGGCATATACTTGAATGTCTTCAGAATCAATATCGACTAACGCAACCGTTGCAAACTTGGACACATCCATTTCTGATTTGGAGAGCTGTCCAATTTGTACAGATTACGAAAATTATGAAATGTGAAAAAAGAGATTGATAATTAAACAGAAAAACCTAGGCGGTAGAAAGGGGAGCATACAATGTCGTCGAGTTGGAGACATACATCGTCGGAGGAGCGGCCAAAACGGAGAACGAGTACTTTGTCGATGGTGTCTCTAATCATTGAATCTACTTCTTCCTTCTTCTTCAGCGTCTTCAACAGGTAGCTGCTCATCCTTATTCCTTACCCTCTCTCAACTGTTTTCGAACAACGGAATTTCTCCCAAAAACTTTTGTCAAAGCATCAACGGGAAAAGGCGCTTTTGTGGAACTTCTTCTCCGTTGTGGAACATCTTCTCTTTCAACTAGGTTATTACCCATGGTTGTTTGAGTTAGTAAACTTGTACTTAAAAGTTAAAATCACGGGCATGCATTTCATAAATTAGAGAGAAATTTTTTAAAGTCGTCGCTTATATAAATAACTTTAAAATTAAGATTAAAAAAATAGTAATGTAGTTTGGTTAAAAGTTGGTAGGAAATTTTACCGCTTACTCCACTTGGGATTAGTTTAGGGGCTTCGGACCTATAGATACTTTGCAAAATTAAACAAAATATTTTTTAGACAAGTATTACATTTAAGCTTATGGTCGTAAATATTAAACATTGAAATAATCATAGATTAAAATCAATAGGGAAATTCAGAAAGTTTCAGAAACTACTTAATTTAAGATTATAGATAATAAAATACTTTTAGTTGTAATAGATAGGCATAGGTTGATTATCTC
This sequence comes from Codonopsis lanceolata, assembly GCA_013146195.2. Classification (NCBI taxonomy): domain Eukaryota; kingdom Viridiplantae; phylum Streptophyta; class Magnoliopsida; order Asterales; family Campanulaceae; genus Codonopsis; species Codonopsis lanceolata. Next base: position 84,546,376 of record CM028383.1, read on the forward strand.
GAAAAAATAAAGAAAGAAAAAAGATAGGTCTAGGTTCAAATCAATGGTGCCAACTTGTTGAATTATGTTCAATAAGTTTTTTAGTGAAAGACTACAACTGAGAATTATATTGGGTAATATTGGTGTAAAGATATTGTTTTGATAAAACTTCATTTGATAATATAAAGTATGAAATTAAACAAATCCAACATTTAATTTAATCCAACTAAAAGTAGGGGTGTGAAAAAGATGAGAAACAAAGAGTCCCAATCGGGCGAAACATGTATAAATCAAATCTGATAAATATATATTAAACTAACCGATTTTAGAAAACAAAATCCAGTTTTATACACATATATCATAATACAGAACTAAATAGCAGATTATTTGATTCTATTAGAAGGTGAAAACATAAAATGGGAAGTGTAATCGACAAGAGATTGAAAGTAAAGGATTTAATGACAAACCTTTAAACAGAGAAACCAAGGTCGAACAATGTTGGGGGCCATACACAACACAAAACGGTAGAACGAAGTTCATAACCATCAATTGAAGTTTAACATAAACCACTCCATCAAAATCAAAAAAAAAAAAAAAACCAAGACTCATCAAGACCGAGCACCATAAAATCCAGATCTGAATTCAATTGATAGCAAATCATGACTAGAAAAGTCTCTTTAACATATCAATTAAGCACGTCGAGTTTGCTTGAAGTGAGATTAATAATACCTTACTACTTGAAGATCATGGGCTTTTGAGTACAGCTACAATGGATGTTAATTGGCGAATCTAAGAAAATTCTTCGATGGGTTCATAACTATTATAAAAAAACATAGAAAATGATCAGAATTGTCCTCTAAGCGTTTTCATACTATGGAAAATGTTTAACTACATAATCATTTATAACGCTATTTCAATATAACATACAAGAGAGTCACTTAAAAATATCATAAATTCGATTTTGCGAATCTGTCTTAACACTAAAACATTACAATTTAAACAATTAACAATAGCTCAAAAACCATTAAAACAAACAAATTCCCAAACCCAAATTTGCAAAAACATTACAATTTAAACAATTAACAATAGCTCAAAAACCATTAAACCAAACAAATCCTCAACAAATTCCCAAACCCAAATTTGCATAAATATGCAAATTAAAAAAGCCCTGATTTTGAATATAAATTCAAGAACTCAGTGACAAACCCAAGTAAGCAAAAAGGGAAAAAGTAAATCAATTCCAAGTTTTCAACAAACCAAATAAAAAGCCCTAATTCGTCCATAAGTTGTTTACTTGTTTTACTACCCAAATTCATCCCCTAAATCAACTATTTTAAACCCAAATTAAAAGCCCTAATTCGGATAAAATATAGAAAGAAGAGGGAGTTTCAAGTTTGTTGATTACCTCAAGGCTCAAATAATGTTTGATAATCCGAAATCTGAATATTTGAATAAACTTCCCAAATCGCAAGGCTCAACCACTCTCCAGTTGCCTACTCGCATCCTCAGTCCTCCCCAACTCCGCCCTCTAGCAGCCGCAGCGGCACCGCGGCAGACGGCTCACGGCGTGACGGCGTCGGCAGTCCCCAGTCTGGCCCCACTCTCTTTCCCTGACTCCCTCTCTTCCTTTTGTTTTCGCTTCTCCCTCTCCTCTGCGGATAATTTATTAAGTGCCTTTTCACAAAAACATAACTACACTAACTATCAAAAAATTAACATATACGATCCTTTTTTTTATTTGGTGATAAATTATCTATAATACCTTTTTATCATACAAAATTTACTTAAATGACTATTTTATAAAATATATACTATCCTCCAGGGCCGGCCCTGAGATGGGGGGCAAGAGCGACTATCGCCATAGACCCCCAATTTTTAGTTATATTTATTATATATATTATAGTGTTAAAAAGATTTATAATTTATTGATTTTACCCGGTAGTTATGATGTACTTGATTTAAAGTAGAGGTCATAGATTCAAATATTTAGTTGTCACTTATTTTAGTCTATTACTTTTAAAATCTATGAATTGTGTATAAGTTATAACTTTTTTAGTCTATGAACTGTATATAAGTTATAACGTGTTGATTAATTTAGTGTAGAATAGATGACCCAATGGTTAACAAACTTGGTAAATTATGAGAGATTTTGGGTTCAATTCTTGTTATAAACTTTTTACTTTTTTTTTTCTAATACTTTAAATGATTTCATTTTTATAAAGGACCCCCCCTTTTTTTTTTGTCATGGGCCTCTCGAAACATATGGTTAAGTTTGCCTTGATGATGAGAAACATATGGTTGAGTTTGCCTCTAAAAATACCAATTCAGTTGACTTGATTATGAGATCGAGTTCATCTGCTATCAACGTCGAGTTAATTGATTTCTTGTTTGAAGGTAATGACGATGAAGACAGGCTGGAACCACGAACATTTTAAGGTGGTAGAATTGATCGACCCTTAAGGTCGAGTTAATCGACTGTATTATATACGGTATGTACAATATCCTCAAAGAAATAAAAGGTCGAGTTGATCGACCGTTGATCGACCTTAAATCTTGAGGGTATTTTTATTGTTTCGAAATTGACTGTTCCAAAGGTCATCAAAGTATATTGTATAGACCAAAAGGCTGTACTTGATGATTACTACGAATGGGACGGGACTCGAGGTGCGTTGGATACTTGTCTTCATCTTCATTACCTTAAAAAATGTTTCGGTGGGTTCACGTTCACATGAAACCAAATCGTCTAACGTGTCTCGCCTTGGAGAAGCGAAGAAAAGGGACGGAGCGGGGACGATACATATAAAAGATTGAGAAAAACACCAAAAAAATCCCACCATAAAAATTCTTATATTCAAAAAAGTCTCAAAATCATAATTTTCATACCAAAGTCTTAAACTTAGCATGTCTACAAACGTCATTATGTTAGAAGCTTTAATTTGACGAAATATTTATTTTTTTCTTTTCATTTATGTCAATGATAATAAGAATTGTATTGCATTTATTATTATTATTATTATTATTATTATTATTATTATTATTATTATTATTATTATTATTATTATTATTATTATTATTATTATTATTATAACAATAATACTATTATTATTATTATCAAAATAATACTACTATTATTATAACAATAATACTATTATTATAATAGTAATATTATTATCTGCATTAACTTAATTAGTATTTGATTATTTTCAAATTTACCCTCAGGTTTGTCTTTTATTTATTTATTCCCTTTGTTCTTATTCAAATACAATTTTGTAAATTGGACTCCAAATTTTCTTTTTGGTAATCATATTCTCTTGGGATTTACAATTTAAGTAATGAAATTGAATTGTTAATTATATTGTAAATTGTAATATAATTATTATTTTTATATTTTTATATTATTAGATAATATTTACTATTAGAATATGTGAAAGTTTTAATGCTTATTAATTAGATTATATTAGAAAATAAAAAATTATTATAATTATCCAATAATTCTAGACCCCGCATATGCCCTAACTACGCCTCGCCTAGGTGCTCTAGGCACTAGGTGTTGGTAGATGGACGTTTAACGATTTTTAGAACATTGTTAATAGCTGTAAAGGTCGTCCTGTGAAATGATAAAAGTTTTTAATTCAATTAATTTTTTTTTACAACTATTAGCATTTTACAGAAAGCCGTCTGGCAATATCGACTTTTGTTTTAGTAGTAGTTAGTAGATGGTGGAAGAAAAAATAAAAGAAATATGAAAACATAACAAGACTAACAATAGAGGTTTTAATATTATTTGTTCCCAACAAATCACAAAAATCAATAAAACATGTATTTGAACGTGTCATTTTGGTTAATCAACTCTTTTTAATGATACTTCAGTTATGTGTATTTAAATTATGTATGATATTGAGGTTTTGCTAATGTTTCTTTTATGTTGTTATGAATTGTCATATGATATACAAAGTCTTCAATAAGATAATAACATTAAAACCAAACCACACGAATTCATGAAAGGTTTGCTAAAAAATTTATAACCACAAAAAATACTAAAAACTGTTTTACAAGTTATAACCATTAAAAAAAACATAAACACCGACAATGATGAAGATCACTGTTGCCTCCTATGAGAACAATGACTGTCCTCGGAATCGTTTACACATACCCGAACTGTCGAAGGACTCTGTCTAGATGGTATGAGTCGACAATATAGCTCATCTGTATGCATCCCAGATACGTGACAATCTGATGTCATTCAAATCGCTCCCTGGCCTTACTGTCGTAAGGAATCCAATCAACCTAAAACAATAGATCAACAAAAAATCAAAAACTTTCAATGCCAAACCTAATATTAAAAAGTTGTTGAAATTGATAGAAAAATACGTATACTCACGTCACGGCTCGTCGGTTTATCTAACTGCTCACGTGATGCCAACAAACGGTCCGTGCATCGTCCCCGATTCCCTTGTGATATCTACCTACGTGTAAGCAGGTATCTGGACTTGTAGTCAACATTATGTGGAGGCCTTAGATATAGAAACATCAAGTAGATCCACGCTTAAATGCAATAAAATAAACACTTTAAGAGATTAAAGTATCAAATAAAAAATCTTAACTTTAATAGTAAATACACAAGATAAAAATATAAAATAATTATAATTATTACCTCAAGTAATGTCATGAAACCAGCTATCTGCATCGTGTTATACCTAAACGCTTGCCCTAGCTGTCTATATAAATATGCAAGGGTGGCAGTTCCACATGCACAAGTATCTAGATTTTCAAGATCCTCAAGCCACTCTAAGTAAGCAATAGGTACACGGGTCCCGCTCTTATCAGTAAATATCGTGCAACCAAAAACCAATAAGAAGTATGCCCTCACAGCACAACCCACCCTAAACTCATCCTCAAACGTAAATTAAACCTCACACGTAGCCACTCCAATGCCACTGAAGCCCCCCTCCTATTTCTAATGCCCTCAAAAACCTCTTTAATTGGCACTCCCAACATATGACTCACATATGCGGCATCCCTAGCACAAGATAATGGATCACCCACTAGCAGCCACAGGTGGCAGACGGCTCACGACGTGACGGCGTCGGCAGTCCCCAGTCTGGCCTCTCTCTCTTTCCCTTTCCCTGACTCCCTCTCTTCTTTTTGTTTTCACTTCTCCCTCTTCTATGGGTATGCTGCGTATGGGATATAGGGAATGGGACGGGATAATTTATTAACGGCCTTTTTCACAAGAACAAAACTAACCTAACTATCACAAAACTAACTTATATAATCTTTTTTGTTATGAATTATCTATAACACCCTTTTGTCTTACAAAATTAATTTAAATGACTATTTTGTGAAATGTCTATGTTATCCTCAAATCCAATCCAGAACTGAAAACATAAAAAATATATATATTCTTCTTCGTCGTATTAGCTTATCATCGTATTCTTCTTCTTTGGTTCATTCCATCATTCCTACTGCAAACTCTCTTGCGAATTATTCTTCCTCTCTACTACAACTCGTATTGCTTTATCTCTTCGATTCATTCCATCATTTTACCGATCGACAAATCAATCATTGTGGTTAGTTTTTCTGTTGCTATGAAAAATTCCGATGAACATATTATTTAGTTTTGCTGTTATATGCAATACAACAAATTTGTTATATTTATGAAAGTTCGATTATTTGTAATTTTGATGAAATGCAATGCAATGCTGCAAACAACAATAATAGTGTTGATAACAAAGGTTCAGTTATCTGGACCGAACAATTGTGAAACTGGACCGAACATTATTCCATAGTTTTTTTTAAACAATGTTCATCACTCCAATATTAAATTAACTGTTAATTGAGTCAAATTAATAAAAAATAAGATTACAATAGTCAAAGTATGCATGGTTATGACTAATTTTCATCATAGTTGATCAAAAATTGAGTTGGTCTACTAAGAATGATGAAAATAACCTTAAACCCTAAATCATAAGAAAATTATAACAATATAAGCTTTACCTTGATGATGAGAAACTTAGGGTTGAGTTTGCCTCTGAAAATACCAATTCAATTGACGTGATTAGGAGGTCGAGTTCGTCTGCTATCAACGTCGAGTTAATCGACTTCTTGTTTGAAGGTAATGAAGATGAAGACAGGTGGGAACCACAAACATTTTAAGGTGGTCGAATTGATCGACCCTTAAGGTCGAGTTAATCGACCGTATCATATATGGTATGTAAAATATCCTTAAAGAAAGAAAAGGTTGAGTTGATCGACCTTAAATCTTGAGGGTATTTTTGACTGTTTCGATATTGACTGTTCCAAAGGCCATCAAAGTATATTGCATGAGCCCAAAGGTTGTACTTGATGATTACCACGAATGGGACGGGACTCGAGGGACACTGCGTTGGATACTTGGGTTTGGGCAAGGTCACCAAGTAAAACGATGTCGTTTTGATAGGGAGGAAATTAAAAAAAGGTTTCGTTGGGTTCACGTTCACGTGAAACCAAATCGTCTAACGTGTCCTGCCTTGGAGAAGCGAAGAAAATGGACAGAGCAAGGGACGATACATATAAAAGATTGAGAAAAATACCAAAAAAATTATTATATTCGAAAAAGTCTCAAAATCATAATTTTCATACCAAAAAGTCTTAAACTTAGCATGTCTACAAACGTCGTTATGTTAAAAGCTTTGATTTGACGAAATATTTATTTTTTCTTTTCATTTATGACAATGATAATAAGAATTGTATTGCATTTATTACTATTATTATTATTATTATTATTATTATTATTATAACAATAATACTATTATTATTAAATAATACTACTATTATTATAACAATAATACTATTATTATAATAGTAATATTATTATCTGCATTAACTTAATTAGTATTTGATTATTTTCAAATTTACCCTCAGGTTTGTCTTTTATTTATTTTTTCCTTTTGTTCTTATTCAAATACAATTTTGTAAATTGGACTCCAAATTTTCTTTTTGGTAATCGTATTCTCTTGGGATTTACAATTTAAGTAATGAAATTGAATTGTTAATTATCTTGTAAATTGTAATATGATTATTATTTTAATATTTTTATATTATTAGGTAATATTTACTATTAGAATATGCGAAAGTTTTTGATGCGTCCAAAGTCCTCTTAGATGCATTGGACTTTGCTAACTGGATACCTGGCTTTCAATATATCATTTATCTTCAAGGCCCAACTTTGCAAACCAGTGAAAAGAAATGTGAATTAGGCAGGGACACTCCCTGCAAATGCCCTCTGGCGTAAGAATTAGCACAATAGTTCACTCAATCAATAATTTAGCAGAGTTTAGGGTAAAAATTAGAATCACCTCTCCCCCCCCCCCTCGAGGGGTTTATATAGCTGTTGCCGGTGAGTAACTGCCCATTAATGATCATGGCATAAATGGCGGGCATATTAACTGCCCCATTAACTGTCTCATTCATCACAACGGTAACATCATGGTAATGATGGAGAATTTCCCGGAAGTAACCGTCTACATTCACAATAACCGTCTCTTTGACCAACGAGCATGGCAAGTCCTACTCACTGTGTGCTGCTGCCCGCTGGTTAAGCCCCCAACTCGTTGTGCCCTTGCCTGATGAAGGCCAAGCCCCCAGCTCGCGAAATACTAATGGTCGTTGCCCATTTCTCCGGGCCTTGAACATTGGAATACACGTGCTCTGCCCGTGAGCGATGAATATGTGCCAGGCACGCAACCCATGTCCTGGGCCTATTGGGCCAGGCAGCTCAGTAGCCCCCTACTCCTTGTCTACCGAGTATTCATGCTCGGAGCGAGGAGAAGAACCTTGAATCCACAGACCAAATTGCCCTTTGAAATGTAATTAATTTTTTAGTGTGCATCGAGTTTCCTACGATCAAATTTTTAAGTAGATGGCAGCCCAAAAGGGTTTTGAAAAGACAAGCCATCACCTGCCGCCTCTTTATACTTACATGGGCCCATTTCCCAATGAGCCATTAAATGTCGCCTCGAATCCCGAGCCCTAATGATGGGTAGCTTCCAAACGACGGTTTCAACAGGTATAAAAGCGGGGTTCCTCCTCATTTCCAACCTTTACCACTTCAAAAAAGTTCAAATTAAGAAAAATCTTCAGTTCTGCATTTGAAGACCACATTGACGCCGATCTTGCTTGCATCATTGCTCCTGCTTGCATCAGTGCTTAATCCAGAACAATTTTACAAGATCTTCACCCTTCGCTCTTCTATATCAACAGGTATTTCCTTTAATCCTTTTTGCTATTTTTCTTCATGCCCTTACTGTTATAGTCCCGATTTAGGGCTCAATAGTTTCATTTATTCACACACGACCTCTACTGCCACTAATCTGTTGAAGACTTAGGCTTAGAGTATAATCTGTCAAAATTTAGGCTTTTGATTCTTGTTTCTTCTATTCATCTTGCCCCCCTTTCTGTCACCACACCATTCCGGTCCAAGGGAATCGAGGAATACTTGACCGGTGACCCGTTCACCGCTCTTAGGATAGGCTCTTGCCATGGGTTTTACTTTATCTGCTCTTACCTAACTACCCGAGCAAGATTTAACATGTATTCCTCGATTCCTGTTTCCCGTAAGACCAGCGACAAGACCCATTCGGAAATCGAAGGCCGTAGCTACGACCATAGAGCTCCTACTGAAACCGAGGAGAGCTCAGTATCTTCGAGTTCTAGTTTCGAAGAAAGCGAGTTGGAAGAAATCTCCTTAATTCACTGGAAACAAAAACCCCAATACCTTGCAGAACCAAAGACGAGCAGAGACAGACAGGACTTTTCTGAAAATGAACGAACTGAAAACCTCCCCAGCTCGAGCAACCCCCAATCTGAACAAAACAAAGACACGCCTAAAGGCAAACAAATTGTTACCAGCACCTCCTCCTCGATCAAATGGGACGACTTGACCTGCGAAGACGATGTCGGTGCCTGCTGGTTTTATTCTTTGGGTATGGACCCCAAGAACTATCGGGTAAGAGCCTTCGACCTGGATATCAATGAGAACAGACACAATTACCAAGGCGACCGGATGGTATTCTACGTCGACTTCTTCGTTGTAGGACTTCGTCTTCCTCTAGACCCATTCATCGTATAATTTCTGAACATGACCAACTCCCTCCCATGCGACCTAACCCTTACAACAGTATGGTTTCTGATCGCATATACCGTTTCTTGTAGGCTGCTCAGGTTCGAGCCCGAGATGACCTTGTTTAGGAAATTCTTCCTATTTTCCTTAGATAAGAAATCTGGACGTATCACAGGGCACTCAAACCCTAATTACTTCAAACTTTTGAATGATGGCCCCAATAAGGTAGATTCCTGGGACGGGAAAGCCCTGTTAGTTGAATCAAGAATAGGCTGGCTATTTGCTCCTTACATTCACGACTTCGGGCTCCCCGATTACGATAAGACTGTCTTCCGAGCTGGCGAACCCCAAATAGCCAGGGCCTTCAGATCACTGCTCGGAGTGAAAGATGGACGGGATGAGCGGTCTGGACAAGACTGGGTACTCGATTGGCGGGTCCTTACGTCTGATTCAACTCTTCTTCGTTTGGCCGTGATCATAAGTTGGCCTGTGGATGGAGTCGAGCCCCGAGTTACCATCAAAGCCGAACAACCACATCCCTACTTGGGGAAATGACATTGGAGGGAAATTTCCTAGTGAGTGCCTTGATTGTGCACGAACTGGATCCAACTGCACACCCGCCTTTTTCGATTACCGGTCTGACTTTAAACTCAGCTCTTGATTTAAAACTTGTAAACCCATTATTTGCTGAAAATTGTTTTTCTCTATCTTTGCCCTGGTACTTGCAGATATGAAGCAATTAAACGATGCAAACAAGTTCTTGCAGGCCACCAAGAAAGGAGCGACCAAAAGAGGCAAGCATCTTTCCACTCAAACTCCTACCGCCCTTCCAACTATTCCGACCACTACAACCGGGCGAGGCACAAAACGGAGTCAACCCGAGCTGAGCCAACCTGCCACGTTTGCAGCCACGATGCCCGTTGTTCAAAGAGCTGATCCTACTGCGATAAGCACCCATCCTACGATCAGTGCAGCCACCCCAAGCCAAAGTCCCCCAAAAGAAAAAAAGAGCAGGCACCGAGCAGAGAAAGCTGTACTTTGAGATGCTAGCCCACCCACTCCCTCATGGCATCAAGACAACTTTTTCATGCCTGAGGATTAGGAGAAAGCTGGAGCCTTGATCGCCGAGATAGCCAACATGCCCGATCTGGACAAAATCAACATTTTCAAGCGCAGTGGTTATCCCGCTACTGTGGGACTAGGCTTAGTGAGAAGGCTGCGACATGATGGGGTCCGGAAGAAAAGCGTAGAGCACGCAAGCTCAGTACTTGTCGGTGAAGTGGGAATGTGCCTGACAGAGGTAACTTTTCTTTTTATTCTTGTAATCAGTTTCCTTTTAATATGCCACACACTGACTATGCCCTGACTTTCAGATTGCCATGACAACGGATCTAATGTATGATCGACTTATCGACAACGTCAATTCAAATGATGCTATGGTGAAGGAGAAAAACCAGCTGGAGGAAACTGTCAACACTCTTCGGGTTGAGCTTAAAACGACCGAGGAGACTCTCACCGCTAAAGTGACTGAGCTCTCCAAAATCGAAGAAGAAAAGAAAATCTTGGAGTCCCACCTGGATTTTTCTAAGAAATCTGAAGAGACGGCTTTGAACAATATCTCCCTGGTCCAAAAAGAGCTCCAAGCTACCCAGACGCAGCTGGAAGAAGCCAAGGCCGCTGCTGCCAAGCAGGAGAAGAAGCTAAAGGAAGAGCTAGCTCGTCCCAACGAAGAGCAAAAGCAAAACATCATCGATAACTATAAAAACTCTGAAGATTTTGCTTCTTGTGTCGAGAGCGAAGCCTATCCTTTCTTCTTCCAAGGGGTGCATCATGTGCTGAGGCAGATATCGTGCAGCGGCTTGGAGATCCGGCCAGAGCTGCTCGCTAAATAGGGCACCAACCCACCCTTTTGTCCATCGGCTCGTCCTGGCTATGCTCTTGTTCCCTACACTGAGGATGAGCTGAGTCTCTAGCAGAAGCTGATGCAGAAAAAGGATTATCTCCGTGGACCCCTCCTCCTGCTGCCCAAGTCACCATAAGCGAGCTAATGACCCAAATTTGGACAGATCAAACACAAACAATAGAAAACATTGCTGGCCTAGATGACGAAGAAGATGTAATCATCATCGAAGCCAATCCCGAAGAAACAACTAACACCGATCAAGTAGCGTCCTCAACCATTCCCCCCGATACCTGAAACTTTTTGGCCTGCGTGCCACAATAATTTTTAAGAACAATTTATGTCTGGTCGTTTAAACAATCTATTTTCCTGGTTTCTCTTGGTTATGTAATATTGCTTTCCTGCCTTTGACTTCACTGCTAAATTTTGTCTGCATGAGCCCCCATGAATATTTCAACTGTTTTTATTTGAAAAAAACAGTCTCTTAAATTAAAATAATTCATTCTAGGTCTGCGGGAATGAAGAAATGTAAGGCCCTCGAACACCAACTCTTTCTCACGAGCGGAGGCACCTCTTGCTCGTGAAAAGGAGAATAATCGAGAAAATAACAATCAAAGCAACTAACTCGAACACCAACCTTCTTTCACGAGCAGAGATACCTCGTGCTCGTTAAAAAGAGAATAATCGAGAACATTAAATTATTCAAACGCAAACTTTCACACCGAGCAAGGAAACCTGCCCACCAAAAGTATGATCGAATTCACACTAAACACTGTAAAATGAAAGTCAACATATGCTTATTCATTTCACCACCACTTACAAAATAAGAAGGAAGGATAAACAGGTGGCATACTAGCGATCAACGATAGTATTTCTTCAGGTGATCTGCATGCCATGGATGTTTCAACTTGCTGCCATCCTCTGTTCGCAACATATAGGTCCCTTCCTTAACAATTCTGACAATCTGAAAAGGACCTTCCCAATTAGGAGAAAGCTTCCCCCATTCTGCTCGATGGCCTGTTGCTTCAATTTTACGGAGAACCCACTCGCCCACGGCAAAGGACCAACCATGAACCCTTTTATCATGGTGAGCCTTTCCTCGCTGTTTGTAATTAGCCATTCTTAATTTGGATTCCAACCGTTTTTCTTCTAAGAGATCAAGATCAGTTGCCCGGGCTACACTATTGGATTCGACATCATAATGTGATACTCTATGATTGGGCAAGTACATCTCCACCGATGCCATGGCCTCAGATCCATAAGCCATAGAAAAAGCTGTCTCCCCGTTGGGCCCTCTGATCGTTGTTCTGACCGCCCACAAGGCTGAAGGTAACTCATCCACCCATCTTCCTGCCCTATCTTCAAGATTTCGCTTAAGAACATGCAGAACTTGCTTGTTAGCGGCCTCAGCTTGACTGTTACCCTGAGGATACGCAACCGATGACTGCCAATGCTTCACACGCATCTGTTCGCATGCCCTTGTGAATTTTTCCGAAAATTGAGTTCCGTGATCAGAGACTATTGCTCGGGGTACCCCAAAACGACACCATATATGCTCATGCACGAAGTCGATTACATTGACCTCGCTAATAGTTGCCAAAGGCTTGGCCTCTACCCATTTAGTAAAGTAATCGACAGCGACCACAACATATTTAAACTTCGACCGAGCCACAGGAAACGGGCCAATGAGGTCTATACCCCACATATCAAACGGCCATGATGCCACCACAGGAGTCTGCTCAGTAGAGGGCAGCCGAGGTATATCGGCGTAACGTTGACACTTATCACAGCGACGAACATACATTTCTACATCTCTCCTCAAAGTGATCCAATAGAATCATGCGGCCAAAACTTTCTCTGCTAAAGATCGTTGGCATGGATTCCCTCCACATTTTCCTTCGTGAATTTCTCCCAAAATGCCTTCGGTCATCTCTGGTCGCACACACCTGAGCAGGGGTCTAGTATACGACCATCGATAAAGTATCTTGTCTAGAATAACATACCGGCAAGCCCGCTTCTGAATGGTTCGAGCTTCCGACTTATCCTCGGGCAAGGTTCCCTGCTCGATATAAGCCTTCAGATCATCTATCCAACATTTCGTGGCCGGTTTAATGTCCATAACCACCTCATTTTCTATCACTGGGACCTCCAGGTACTCAACCATAACCCCAGGGTGCAGAGATTGAATCTCGTCTTCGGCCATCTTGGATAAATAATCTACTTGCATATTATCCTCGCGACCTATTCGCACCAACTCCCAGTAATCAAAGTCCTTCAAAATCTTCTTTACCATAGCACAGTAGTGAACTAACACTGGATGATGGATAGCATAGTCACCCCTCACTTGATTCACGACCAACTGTGAATCACAATAAATAATCATCTCTCGTACTCCGACATCTTGCACGAGCTCAAGCCCCGCGATCAAGGCTTCGTATTCTGCCTGGTTATTGGACGCTGGAAACTTAAAACGTAATGCCTTTTCAAATTCCACATCCTGCTCGGGCGGGACCAACACCGGGCCGGCTCCACTTCCAAACCTGCCGGCCGAACCATCCACGTGCAACTCCCAGCAATACTCTGGCCAGGGCCTTTGAATTGGTGTACTTGTTGATACTGTCTTGGCCAAAACCTCCTCTTCGCACGAGTCCTTGAAACTAGTCTCCGCCACAAAGTCTGCCAAAGCTTGTGCCTTAATTGCTCGTCGAGGTTGGTAATCGATATCAAACTCAGTTAGCTCGATGGACCAGGTGAGTAAGCGACCATAGGAATCTGGCTTGTGCAAAATTTTCCTGAGTGGAGTGTCCGTGTACACAATGATGGAATGTGCTGAAAAATAAGCTCGAAGTTTTCGAGCAACAACAACAAACGAATAAGCCAATTTCTCTGCATTAAAATATCGTCCCTCCACCGCGGTGAGGGCCTTGGAAACATAATATACAGGCTTTTGTAAGTTACATTCCTCTCTAACTAACACAGTGGCTACAGCCTGCTCTGTGGCCGCCAAATACACAAAAAGCTTCTCGCCGAGAACTGGACTACTTAACAATGGAGGCTGCCCAAGATATTCGACCAATTGCTTGAAGGCTTCCTGGCATTCCTTCGTCCACTCAAACCCCTTGTTTCCCCGGAGCACTTTGAAAAACGGTAAGCACCTTTCTGCCGACTTGGAAATGAAACGGCCAAGAGCTATAACTCGACCATTGAGTTTTTGAACGTCCTTGATACAGCGAGGAGGCTTCATAGTGACTAGCGCCTTAATTTTATCTGGATTGGCCTCTATGCCCCTTTCTGTCACCATGAACCCCAGGAATTTTCCCGCCTTCACCCCGAACACGCACTTGCTCGGGTTAAGCTTCATATTATTTTTCCTGAGGTTGCCAAAAGTTTCTCCCAAGTCAACCGTGTGGTCATGCCCCTTTGTCTTCACCACCATATCATCGATGTAGGCCTCTACATTTCTGCCGATCTACGAGCTGAAAACCCTATTCACCATCCGTTGGTAGGTAGCTCCTGCATTCTTCAGACCAAATGGAATCATTTTATAACAATACAGCCCTCCTGCTGCTCGGAAAGCTGTCAAGGCCTTATCTTTCTCGCTTATTTTGACTTGGTGATACCCGGAATACGCATCAATAAAACTTAGGATCTCGAATCCCGCTATAGCATCCACCAGCTTGTCAATGTGAGGTAGGGGATAACAATCTTTCGGACAAACCTTATTCAAATCGGTGAAGTCTACGCACCTTCTCCATTTGCCAAAGGATTTTTTAACCATGACAACATTAGCCAACCAAGTTGGATAATGTATTTCTTCAATGATGACGGCACTAAGCAATTTCTCCACCTCCTATTTGATAGCCTGATCCTTCTCGGCAGAATACACTCGAGGCCGCTGTTGAATTGACCTGAAGGCCGAGTCCACATTAAGATAATGGAGAGCTACATTCTCACTCACCCCCTGCATATCTTCTGGTCTCCATGCGAATACATCCAAACTGTCCTGAAGCTGCCTGATCAAATTTGCCCGAGCTTCCGCTGATAGTGCCCTGCCATTTTTATCTTTTGCTCGGGATAAGAAGAATTGATAACTACCTCTTCAAGCTCGTCTTGAGCCGTAAATTCTGGTTCATCTCACATTTGGAGTGTATCACACTCTACTTTCTCTTCTTCCTCAGCTTGAACTTCAACTATATCAAGCTGATCCACATCCATGTCCACTACTTGATCGGTTTGTCCCCCCGACTTCAATGTCGGCAAAGGACCAACAGTCTTCTCGCAACCTTCATCGGGCACCAAACTCACATCATCATCTTGCTCGACCTGTCCCCCCGACACCAATGTCGGCAAAGGACAAGTGTTCTCCTCGCAATCTTCTGCAACTTCATCAACCACGGCAATTGTCGATGATCCGACAGTCACATGAGATTTCTCCTTTGTGCTAATAATGATTTTATGTTCGCCATCTTCCAAGGTCAACTTTTGTTTCTTCCTATGACTGTCTCGAACATACTCCAACACTGCCCGGGGTTGACTTTTCAGCACCCCTACCCCATGGTCGGTGTAAAACTTAGCTCTCTGATGGGGAATAGAGGCCACCATCTGGAACTTAGCCATGCTCGGCACCCCCAAAATGATATTATTAGGAGACTTCAAATCAATTACCATAAAGGTAATTTTCTCAACCCGAGTATGGCTTCCTTCACCAATAAAAACTTCTAGCTTGACCGTACCCTTTACAGGTACTTTGTGATTGGTGAAGCCCTCCAGCATCCTCGCATACGGCTTGAGGCGGTCATCACTCAGCTCTAGGCCTTGAAAACACGAATAATACATCACGTCCCTGCAAGCTCCTGTGTCCATCAAGATTCTGTGCACAACCCAACCATCCACTAAAGCCGAGACAATCAAGGACTGTTCCCCCGCCACATTGCTCGCCAGCTCGCTGCGAGTAAACTGTATTGTCTCCTCCCCAGCCTGCAAAGTGGTTGGTCGTTCTACCACCTTTGACAAGGAATAAATCTGCTTGCCGAGCTGAGTTGGTGTTGGCTCTTCATCCATAATCATATTTATTACCCCTCTGATCGGGGGTGCATCTTTTCGGGGAATATTTCCCCTGTTTCCTCCATCCCTCTTGAACCGGTCTAACCGGCCTTCATTAATCAGCTTCTGAATGGCCTTTTTCAATGGCCAGCATTCTTCCGTTGTATGCCCATAATCATCATGATAGGCACACCTCTTTGACCGATCCCTAGTATCTGTTGTCTCAGGGTTCATGCGAGGTGGGCGAGGAAGCTCATCGTGAATTTCGTACATGATATCCTCGCACAGAGTATTAAGCAGGGTAAGATCAGCTTCCCGAAGAAATTCTCTCGGGTGGTCATACCGCGATTTACCTTTATTGTAACCACCGCCCATAGCCTGGCCATTACCTTTGGGATTACCCCTAACCTCCGTGCTCTCCTTTTTCTTCTCTTTCTTCGCAGCCTCCCCCGCACACCATTTATGAGCCCGCATTAACATCTCTGCCTGCGTCTTAGGCTTGCGCATGCTCAATTTCGACCTTAATCCCCCTTCTCCTTCAAGCAAACCCGTCTCGAAACATAAGGTCACTTCCTGCTCGGTCAACCCAGGAACCTGCTCCAGTACTTTTGTGAACCACTCCAAGTAACTAGCGGTTGATTAGTGAGCTCCCTGTTTAACCTTAGACAAGTCAGCCCTTATCTTTGCAAGTGTACCCGAGGTCCCAAAATCAGCCAAAAACTTTGTTCGCAGGTCAGCCCAATTGTTGATTGATCTACGCGGAAGAGCTCCCATCCATGCCAATGTCTTTCCTTGTAACGCCCCCACAAAAGCTCGAATTTTTAATGCCTCATCTAATGTTACCAAACCGATCTGGGACTCGAATGACATCAACCAATCTCTCGCCTTGGTCTTCCCTGTATACTCTTTAATGTTCGGGAAGATGAGTCCCTGAGTTGGCGGTGCATTCACAATCCAAGGAGCCAGAGGGCTGGCTGAAGTGCCCAGAAAATTTCCATCAAGGGCTTTGCCCTGCTCCCATGCTTCTATACAGCGTTTCAGGTCTTCAAAGTCCTGTATATTAATGGTTGGAGGCAAACCACCCACGGGCTGAGGCTGTGCCACGGGCACAAGAGGGACATGTGGGGGACCCATAGCTCCTAGAGCTTGAGCAATGCCCACGGCCTGCGCCACCTGTGCCTGAGCTACACAAGCGAGCTGAGCAACTGGCTCATTAGTCACCAAATTTCTCTGAGCATCTGATTGTTGCAACTCTCTTCTTTCGTTGGTCTGATGTGACAAGTGTATTTGAGACCGTCTTGGTGAAGACGTCCTGTGACGACGAGCATGGGATCTCCTGGGAGATGGAGTGCGGTGACTACAAGCGTGTGACCTTCATGGAGACGGTGATCGACGCTGACGGGGAAACTGTTCCGAATCATCCCGCACTCGGGTTCCCAGCCGAGAATGCACACTCGGCACAACCCTGTGACTGGCTCGGCCTTCTTGCTGGTTACGTCCCCTTGATTCCCGCTCTCGCTGCTGTGAGGGGACGAGCACCGAATTTAACTGATTCCCCCCGGTTCTTGACCCACTCGCGGCTTTGCTTGGTGCAGGCAGAGCAGGTAGGGGATCCAACTAAATGGGTAGGGGCGGCTTACCCATTGCAATCAACTGTAGGTTCAGCTGGTGCATCTGTCCCAAATAGATAGCCCTTTGACGAAGAGCCTCCTCCCGAAAATCATTGGCCAATCCAACCGCAGCTACGACACTCCTAGCTAGTGAGTCCAACCTACGCCGTTGATTGAGCTGGTGGCGTGCATCATGAGGAGGCGGTGGTGGATTATTGGAAACCGGAAAATTCATACTTGGGGTAGCCGTGTGCACTTCCTCCACCGGGTTACCGCCATTAACACCATTTTCGGCCATAATTAAAACTTACCAAGAACAAAATTTCACTTTCACAAGAACTATTTCTTCAATTCCCTGCAACGGAACCAACTGATGCGTCCAAAGTCCTCTTAGACGCACTGGACTTTGTTAACTGGATACCTGGCTTTCAATATATCCTTTATCTTCAAGGCCCAACTCTGCAAACTAGTGAAAAGAAATGTGAACTAGGCAGGGGCACTCCCTGCAAATGCCCTCCGGTGTAAGAATTAGCACAATAGTTCACTCAGTCAATAATTTAGCAGAGTTTAGGCTAAAAATTATAATCACCTCTCTCCCCCTTGATCTCGAGGGGTTTATATAGCTGTTGCCGATGAGTAACTGCCCATTAATGATCATGGCATAAATGGCAGGCATATTAACTGCCCCATGAATTGTCTCATTCATCACAACGGTAACATCATGGTAATGATGGAGAATTTCTCGGAAGTAACCGTCTACATTCACAATAACCGTCTCTTTGACCAACGAGCATGGCAAGTCCTGCTCGTTGTGTGCTGCTGCCCGCTGGTTAAGCCCCTAGCTCGCTGTGCCCTTGCCTGATGGAGGCCAAGCCCCCAGCTCGCGAAATACTAATGGTCGCTGCCCATTTCTCCGGGCCTTGAACCTTGGAATGCACGTGCTCTGCCCTTGAGCGATGAAGATGTGCCAGGCACACGACCCATGTCCTGGGCCTATTGGGCTGGGCAGCTCAGTTTTAATGCTTATTAATTATTTATATTAGAAAATAAAAAATTATTATAATTATGCATTAATTCTAAGCCCCACATAGGCCCTAACTACACCTCACCTAGGCCCTAACTACGCCTCGCCTAGGCGCTCTAGGCACTAGGTACTGGTCTTACGCCTACTGGACGTCTAACGATTTTTAGAACATTATTAATAGTTGTAAAGGTCGTCCTCTGAAATGATAAGTTTTTAATTCAATTAAATTTTTTTTATAACTATTAGCATTTTAGAGAAAACCGCCAGGCAACATCGACTTTTGTTTTAGTTGTAGTTAGTAGATGTTTGAAGAAAAAAGAAAAGAGATATGAAAACATAACAAGACTAACAATAGAGGTTTTAATATTATTTGTTTCTAACAAATCACAAAAATCAATAAAACATGTATTAATTTGAACGTGTCATTTTGATTAATCAACTCTTTTTTAATGATACTTCAGTTATGTGTATTTAAATTATTTATGATATTGAGGTTTTGCTAATGTTTCTTTTATGTTGTTATGAATTGTCATATGCTATACAAAGTCTGCAATAAGATAATAAAATTAAAACCAAACCACATGAATTCATGAAAGGTTTGCTAAAAATTTCATAACTACAAAAAATACTAAAAACTGTTTTACAAGTCATAACCATTAAAAAAACATAAACATCGATAATGATGAAGATCACTGTTGCCTCCTTTAAGAGCAATGTCTGTCCTCGGAATCGTTTACACATGCCCGAACTGTCAAAGGACTCTATCTGGATGGTATGAGTCAACAATATAGCTCATTTGTATGCATCACAGATACGTGACAATCTGATGTCATTCAAACTGCTCCCTGACCTTACTGTCGTAAGGAAGTCAATCAACCTAAAACAATAGACCAACAAAAAATAAAAAAACTTTCAATACCAATTACGAAACCTAATATTAAAAAGTTGTTGAAATTAATAGAAAAATACGTATACTCACGTCACGGCTCGTCGGTCTATCTAACTACTCACGTGATGCCAACAAATGGTCTTTGCATCGTCCCTGATTCCCTTGTGGGATCTACCTACGTGCAAGCGGGTATCTAAACTTGTAATCAACATTATGTGGAGGCCACAGATATGGAAACCGCAAGTAGATCCACGTCTAAATGTAATAAAACAAATACTTGAAGAGATTAAAGTATCAAATAAAAAATCTTAACTTTAATAGTAAATACACAACATAAAAATATAAAATAATTATAATTATTACCTCAAATAATGCCATGGAACCAGCTATCTGCTTCGTGTTATACCTAAACGCTTGCCCTAGCTGTCTATATAAATATGCAAGGGTGGCAGTTCCACACGCATAAGTATCTAGATTTTCAAGATCCTCAAGTCACTCTAAGTAAGCAATATGTACATGAGTCTCGCTCTTATCAGTAAATATCGTGCAACCCAAAACCAATAAGAAGTATGCCCTCACAGCACAACCCACCCTAAACTCATCCTCAAACATGACATCATTATTAAACCTCACACGTAGCCACTCCAATGTCACCGAAGCCCCCCTCCTATTTCTAATGCCCTCAAAAACCTCTTCAAGTGGCGCTCCCAACATCTGACTCACATATGCAGCATCGATATCCCTAGCACAAGATAATGGATCACCCACAATCGAAAGACCGACCAAACAAAACACATCATCTAAAGTAATGGTCATCTCCCTGAAAGGCATTAGTCTCTGGATGCCATCATTCCACAAAAACAGAAACTAACATCTTATTCACATCAGCATAGCAAACCTGCCTTGGTCAACTAAATGCACTTCCTTGACCATAACCCGAAAGGCCCTCGAAATTTTGCCATTAAGAATGACCCAATTAAACAATTTCTGTGTGTGATTATGGCATTTTAGAATTCTTCGCTCTTCCTTACCAGCCCAAATAAATGCAGCTACATGTGGCTCATATGAAGTCAGCAACGATGTATCACACTAACCACCGGGAAATCCATGCTCAATCTCAGGCCCAAATAAGTGCTCATGCTCCTGCTTTGCCCGAGATCCTGATCCTAGTGAAAAGGCTCATGATCTCGGTGAAAAGGGTACCTGTTGAAAAAGGTCCTAATGTTGCTGAAAAGGCTCCTGTTCTGGCCCCTTCCTCTGTCTATGCCTCTGCTCGTGATCCTGCAACATCTCATGCGGTTGTTGGACTTGTACCTCTGGTTCTTGTTGACGTTCTTGTTCCATTTCTTTTCTAGTCGATGTCGTCGGCCTTCTCCTTGGCCTCCTCTCATAAAAATTCATGATTGCTTATCGTGTAAACATCACATAAATTAATCATACTTAGGTTCCAGTTCCAACAAAATCACGCAAGTAAAGTAAAGTGTGCGCAAGCTGAAATTCAGCAAGTGATGAACAACTAAGGGAGAGTTTGGCCAGTGTGTGATGAACTATGTCCTTAGTGTCCAGCCAGAATGAGATGAACATCCCATGGGAAGTTCAACCAGAGTGAGATAGAATGAGATGAACAACACATGGGCAATTCGGCCAAAGTGAGATGAACAATCCATAGACTGTCCGGTCAGAGTGAGAAGAACACAAATTGACTGTTTGATCAGCTTGAGACGAACATCCTATTGAATGTTCGACCATCTTGAGATGAACAACTTATTGAGTGTTCGACCAGCTTGAGATGAACAGCCTATTGAGTGTTCATCAAACCAGGTCCGAACATCAAGTGAAGTTTACAGTCAAAATATTTTTAAAAAATGTATTTTTTTAACGAAAATTTAACACAGATTAATGTATTTCATACTAGTATTTAGCTCTACATGATTATTGATATTTAAATTAGACCTAAAACTAGTATTTAAATGTAGAAGATGATGAAAATTTATACCAATAGATGAAGTCATTGTTGATGAGTTTCAACACTTGAATTTTTTTTTCTAAAATACAGAATGTTGATGTTGTTGTTGTTTTGCTGCTGCTGGTTCATTTCACCTTGGACAAATTGTAGAGTTTGCACGCTGGAGGGGGAGGGAGTTGTGTTCGTGCGTTCAAAGGCTCCTTCAAATGGCGGTTTGTAAGGGGTGTAGTTATCCCCACCCTATTAGTATTAGTTTGATGTGTAGTTTACTTTAAAGTCCATGTGTATATTATCCATAATTAAAGTTCGATGAAAAACTAAGGGTCAAGAGGTAAAATGTCGTCCTAAAAATAAATGTTTCAAACAAGATAATTATTTTGGAACGGACCAAAAAAAAAACATGACAATAATTTGAGGACGAAGGGAGTACTATTTTTCCTAATTGTGTTATTGATATCATGTTAGAACTTAGTTTCATATATTATGTTAACTCATAACATGTTTTTGTTGAGATTTGTTAAACTATATATATACTCCCTCTGTCCCGGATAAATATTTCTAGTGGACAAAACACAAAGATTAAGAAATGTAATTAATGATGGGTTGTGAAATATGCTGCGATAACAATACCCATTACACACACTCTCTCTCATTAAATATGTATCCTTACACACACACTATCTAGGAAGTGCAATAATGATAGTATTACATGAATGGATATATTAGGAAGAATGGTAAAAAAGTTATACACAAAAAGTTTTTAGGAACATTAGTTGAAACATCCCAAAATGAAAAGTATGAATATTTATCCGAGACGGGGGAAGTATTTTTTATTTTTCTTGATATTGTTTCCGTGAGCACCACGCCTCGAGCCTAAAAAAGTGGGCCTCTCGCCTTTCCACTTTGACAACTATGAGACCAACATATTTGAGCCGTGGAAGCCAATGCATTATATGATGGCTTCTAATTTGTAGCTTAGTGTAAGTGTGACCTCTTACATTACTTGCTAGCTACGCCAATGATTGGAAGGCCGCAAAATGGTTCTTAATGGGTCCCAAGGTTGTCATTTAGTGTTCAACCTTTAAAGCAATCTAAAAGTCACTTAGAGATGTTAAATTGGGTTGGCCCTAACTCTACAGTGTTAGACCTATAGGGCCGCGGGTTAAGCGGGTCATTTAAACGAGCCGCTCAAATCGTAACCCTAACCCTGTAGGTCTCGGTTTAACATGATCAACTCTATTAAACATGATGCCTTATTTAAATAAAAAAACTCGAAATTTAAATCAGCCCTATTAAACGATTAACAATAATACGATCCAAAATAAAATGAAATCATACAACTTAACTACTTAAGTCACAAAATTTAAAACACAAGACAATTAACAACTTCAAGTCTTCACGTACTAATTAAAAAGTAGTAATAAAAACATGAAACACCTCAATAAAAATCATGTTTAATCTTCACTCTTCAACCACATTCGAAATCGAGCCTTCTTTTGAGAAAGTATCTTCATCAATATCATTATCCTCTTCATCTACAATAATAAAATAACATAAATTAATT
Source organism: Codonopsis lanceolata (assembly GCA_013146195.2). Taxonomy (NCBI): domain Eukaryota; kingdom Viridiplantae; phylum Streptophyta; class Magnoliopsida; order Asterales; family Campanulaceae; genus Codonopsis; species Codonopsis lanceolata. The sequence goes on from CM028383.1 coordinate 84,569,451, forward strand.
GTTGGTAAGAAGTTAATACAATCAATTATTTTAATCAAATAGTAACATAAATAAAATAGAAAAAACTATTACCTTCAACAAAACCTTGTAGCCAACTACGAGTACAAAGAAGTGCTTACACATGATCACCATGAAGACGACTTCTATATTTATTAAGAACACGAGCACCAATGCTAAAAACAGACTCAGATGCCACAGTCGTCATAGGAATGCTTAGTACATCACAAGCCATGATAGATAATACTGGATATCATTTGCTATTACTTTTCCAAAATTCCAAAACATCTAAATCTGGATAATAACGCAATTCAAGTGCAGATTCGTCCAAATATTGTTCCAATTCACTCTTTTCATTTCGGAGATCTGGTGTTTGCCAATCTACTACAACCTTAACAATATAAAATAAATAAAGAGAAAGTTAGAAGTACTAACAAATAAGTAGTAAAATTAAACTAAGTTAATACATGAAAATTAAAAAATTCTATAAAAAATAAATTCTTACTTTATGTTTTGTCGTAGGTGTACCCAAAGAAGGTGAAGCTGAGGCTGAAAAGACTTGGAAACTTCTTGCAATTGGTTAAGTAACTTGAGTTGAACCCCATAATTCCATATATTCACCAAAAAGCATTTGCACATTACTTTTTACAAGATCAATCTTATCTTGGCAAGTAAATGGATCAAGACAAGAGTAACAATACTTCAACATTCCCAACTTTGCACGAGGGTCAAACACAGATCCAATTGCAAGCACAATGTTGTACTCCAATGCTTGTCAAACTTTCCTTGCATTTGGATAGTCATGTTCCTAATCTCTTCATCTTCATTGACCACATTATCATTGAGAAAACACTCTATTTCCCATACTTGCATGAAGTACATGTTGGAGGTCGGATATGATGAACCGGAAATTAAATTTGTAATTTGTAATCACATAAAATGGTTCCAAGAACTCACGCATTTTCTCCCTTTTTTTTTTTTTTCCATTCTTCATTTGTTGGAGCAAACTTATAATTTCTATCAACCAATTGAAGAGTACTAAAAGCACGTCGATATTTAATTGCACTTTCAAGCATTATGTAAGTAGAATTCCATCTAGTTGATACATCTAATCGCAAACCCTTATTGGAGTCAATACCACCAACTTCACTACACATTCAAGAAAACTTTTCATCATCCCCTCTGAAGCCTTGACATATTTAATACTCTCTCTTATCTTTCTCACAGCTTCATTCGTCACTTTCAAACCTTCTTGAATAATGATATTCAAGATATGAGCACAACATCTCACGTGAAAAAAATTATCATTGCATAAAAGACTTTGTTGTAAACAAAGCTTTTCTTTCAAGGAATCTTGCATGGTATCATTGCCATAAGTATTATCCAAAGTAAGAGAGAATATTTTCTTATCAATACCCCATTCTTTCAAGCTTAATTCCCAATTCCCATCCAGAATGTGGAGGCTCCATTTTACAAAAGGACAATATCTTACTATGTAACTTTCAATTACAATCAAAAAGTGAGTTGTGAGACAAATATAACCCTGACTAGTACAAGCAGTCCAACAATTTGAGGTTAAACATATTCTTCCACGACTTTCAATCATAACACGCTTTAATTTCTCTTTTTCAGCAGAATACAATTTCATGATATCATTAGTAGCTGTTAATCTACTAATGTTTTTGTAATCTGAATTCAAATAACCAAGCAATGCTCTAACTCATTTGTACTCAACAAAGGAAAGTGGAATATCATGTGAAACAAGTGCATAAAAATAAGCTCACGTACCTTCGTTTGCTCAATTTTTTTAGATCTTAAGTTACCTTCATGGTCCAACATCATCTTCCTCACATCTTTGTATTTCGGAGAACTCGAACAATTATTGGTATGACGTTTAAGGGTAGATGTCCCATAGTTAAAACCGCCCCAAACATATTCTTTCCCACAACCCACGCATGCTGTCTTCCCATCTTTAGGCTTTGTAAAACATTTCCATATTTCAGCGGTGAATGCTCTTTGCCTTTTGGGGGCTTTTGATTCCATAACCACCCTGCATATTATTGATGTTACTACGAGCTGTAGAAGTCGAAGTACGATGCGTAGATTCCAAAATTTCCAACTCGTCATCATCATCAACAATATAAAGAAATTGATTTTGAGAATCCATGTTGATTGTTGATGCTGCAACAAAGATACAGAAAAAGGAGTAACGGTTAACTAGTCCTTCAATTAATTTGCTCAAGTACTTATATAAAAAAAACGACTATAACGAATTAACGATTATAAAACAAACGACTAAAGAAGTTGGAAACCTTGTGAAAGGTACAGTTCATATTTCCAGTGCACTCTCAATTCAGCCTTTGTCCAAAATGGCATTTACATCATTACATATGCATCAGGTTAGTGCGTGTATGTATTTGATTCTTGTGGTTACCAAATTAAGCATCATTATCATAAAATGTTGGAAAAATTACCATTAAATAAAAGACTTTGAAAACGTATTTCTTGCCTATGCGCTTCAAACACGAAAGTGAAAACACTTCTGCTTTCGAGTAAATCGACGAATAATGGCGAATACAACCTTCCAGTTCCCGATTTCTACCGATCGTAACGAGTTATCCATAGCCCAGAAAAAATGAAGAAGAAAAACGACGGGCATACAGAGTAGAGTCTACAGACGACGGAATCAACGAGCAACAATGGAATAAAAACTATAAACAAGCTCATCTCAGAGCCGTATTACCTCCTCCATTTACTCATCTTCTTCTCAATAATTAATAATTTCTAAATTAGGGTTTAATTAAAAACTTACCAGTTCAGTTGAAGATGACGGCAAGAATGAAGATGACGGCGAGATTGAAGACTGAAGACGAGTAGACGACGGCCTCCCTTCGACCCTTCCCTTCTGTCGTTTATGTAACTCACCACATACTCACCATTTGACTAGGGTCTCCGTCTTTGACTCTTTAGTCTTTCCGCCCAAAAAAATTTAACCAGCCCGTGGGTCAGCTCTATAGCCCAGCAGGCCAACCCAATTTGCCCGCGACCCTATAGGGTCAGCCCGTTTATTAAACGGGTTGCGTTTTCCCAACTCTAATCCTTTTCCGGTTTTTGGTTAATAAGATCAACCCTACGGTTCCCAACCCTTTTAACATCTCTAGTCACACTTGCATCCATCTAGGCTACTTCCCAAGTACGATCTTTTAACCACCCTATCAGATATTACCAATAGAGTCAACAGTTTATATAACCAAGATATATGAATAGGTGTTAGATTTTTCATTGACCCTACACCAAAAATGGTGAGGATGACTAAGTTCATATTTCCCCGCGCTTCATGTAGCAGTTCATATTTCCTCGCGCTTCATGCCGCAGTTTGTAAAGACCAGTTATATTAATGCATGCAAAATTTTGATTCGTACTCCACCAATGAATATGGTAACACAGCCTAGTCCTATCTCCCCAAAGCCATTGAGACTGCAGTTGCACAATCATAAAAGTTGTCATTCCACTGTTCCCATAACGAGTTTGTGAGAACTTGCTGTTAGGGTAACTAAAAGGGTAACTAAAAGCAAAGAGCTAGGTCATTTAAGCACTATGTGCACATAAGGACTCTAGTTTGCTAAAGAGGGAGGTGAATGGTAAGTACGTCCCCAAAAGCCTTTTGCCTGGACTCAACAAATGATCGGGTGCGAGTACATATCTGATATTCGTGCTCAAAATTTTCTATTTTTTAGATACGCAGATACTACTTGGTTTATAAAAGATAGTTTATTAGGCAACTCAAATCAATGTGTTATTTATAAAACATCTAATAAAACATTATTAATAAAATAGAGTAGATAAATTTATTTTCTCACAATAACTTTCTTAAACATACGTATCATATCACTTGGGGAGTTATCTCCAGCATTTTTCATTTTTCTTTTTGTAGAATTCGCAAGGACGACAAAGCAGGACTTTTCATAGTGTAGCACTATGTCAACACTAGGAGAGATCGAAAAATGACAAAATAGTACTAATAGTTAATGAAACCACTAAAGCTTCTTCTTCTTTATTTTTTTTACCATTGGCTGCTAAGAAACCCTACCAATACAGCCTCTCAAACTTATGTCACACATTGTGATTCTCACACTGCCCACAACTAAACACACCGCACCGTTTCATCTTGATGACTTCACTTTCCTTTGAAAACGTAAACATATTTTATCTATTCAAAAAATAAAATAGTTTGTCTGTAGGATTTCACTCTCCCTAACTAAGCTTCGAAAAAAAAAATGGTCTATCTTATATAGAGATAGTGAGTGAAATCATTTGAAAATCTTCGAAGTTAAGATGCATTCTCCTCCCCAATTTCGCATGGCCTCAAGATTTCGTCAACTGTAACCATTTCAATATTTCTCAAGTTAGTTTCTTCTCCATCATAATATGCTCAGAAAATAGTAAACTAAACAATTTGAACATATTGAAGTGGGCTACCCCGTTATATTGTCTACACTTGGAATTTTCCTAAACATTATCGCAACTACGAGGGCTCCCTTAATTGACCAAGCTGGTCTAAAAATAGCAGACTTGTGGATGCCAACATCAAATATATTTTGTTACACAACATCTTATACTTACAAACACACCAACAACCATCTCTCTTGTTCGGTGTGGGCCTTCATAAGAGTAAGGAAAGACTAGGAGAAATTCACATACACAAATCAACTATTTGCAAAAATATCCATGGATGCAACAAAGTTACAAAAGGGTCCAGGTGCCAACACTTCCTTCTCCGGTGGAGTTTTTGAGTCCCTAGATTAGAAAATACAACAAGGTACATCAAAACAATCTAGTGGAAAGCTTATTGTTTTTTTTTTCTAACAGATAAGGGCTATTTCGCATAGGCACAAGGTTCCTAGGCTGAGTTGATGTGCACCTCTTGTTACTTCTGACCCAATTTGAATTGTTTAATTTTGAATATAGCATTTAACTGTGGTAGCAGCATGAGCACCACTAGATAGTTGCTCAAAACCCTGATTATGAGCATTAGTACCCGATTGACCTCAGACAAGCCAAAATACTCCCCCCAACCCTCACAATCTTTGCCTCACCACAAAGGACTCATAGCCTCGTGAATCTGTTTCTGTCTTGAGTCCTCCTCTACATGAGACAACCTTCTCTCTTACATCAATGTATTTCCCATTGGCAAACTCCATTTCACTGCCCGGCTTGCTCTGGTCTATTGCTCAAGTACTTTTAATGCATGTGACTACTTTTTCTCTAGTTCATTTTTCCCAGCGAATGCAACCCATGAATTACGTTCGTTAAGGGCTTAAATATTTTCATCAAATAATAATAAATAAATACAAAATACTACTAAAGTATAAGTTAAACAAAAATTATTATTACATTTACTGATTTACAACTAAACCTTGTATGGAGTAGTTTGAAACCAAAAGTGATGCACATTCGGGGTAAAGTGAACTAAGAATTAACTTTTATTTAAATAACTTTACTTCGATAATAATTGTAGTAGGGGACAAAAATCTTAAATGACATCAAAAAATGAAAAAAGAGAGTATCATAAACTATACTTATTTTTGTAAATTCTCAAAATTTAAAGAGGGAAAAGGTAGTTCTTTAGAGTTAAAAGGATCCATTCCCCCATTCTCTAAAAATCACCAAGTATAAAGAAGCTTGTATAAATAAATTAATGTAAAATAAATTTAATCACAAAATCTCAAAATAAACTCACATCATTTATGTGATTATGCCAAAAAAAAAATTGAAAATGTTCTAGAAAAAGAAATCTTAGAACATCACATGAAATAAAATTTATAGTTTACCTCCAAGGGTGGAAAGCAAGGCCATGAGAGATGAAATTCATTACAAAACCTATGTTTTGAAATAAAATGCTTCTATTGCTTGGTCAAGTTTTCTAACTTAACGGTGAAGGTTTCCATAACCTTAAACGCGTACAAATTAAATTTCAAAAAAGAAAACAATAACATTAGTTTGGGATAACCAATACAACAGTAATTACGTGACACATATTTATTTATCATTAAATTTTCAACATATTAAACTTAAGAGGTTTACCTGATCCACATTTCCATTCATAGGGGGCTAAGAGTCAACCCTAACGTAGTGCAAGTAACACCTTCGAAGATGGTGGTGCAAGTAACACCTTCAATGATGGTGGTACCCTGAACATTCAAAATATATTGTTGTTACCCTGAACACATTTGATTCTGATAAGACTAAAGTCCAATTTACCAACAAAAAAAATAGAACCGAGGAAAACATCATAAGGAAGTAGCAAAAGAAAATAGTGATTCACCCTGTCTCGCCAGCTTTCTGAGTTAATAGTTTTCTAGTAGAAAACGTATCTGACTTGGTCGACAAAGTTGAATTTGGGCTTGTTAATAGGGTTATAAAGAGGGAGGGAATAAGTGTGTGTGTTAATCGAGAAAGACAAAAAATGTGTGTGTGAGAAGCTAGCTTGTTAAAGGCAGTTAGAATAAAGACGGAGAGAAAGAGTAAGTGTGTATATGTTAACAAAGAGAGAAAGAGAAAAAGTTGGTGAGTGTTTGTGATTTTTACATTTTATTTTTATTTTATCATAAAATATGGAGCACTTCTTGTAACTTTTGTCAATCGTTAGTGATGCAAATGAGCCGAGCCATGATCGAGCTATGCTCTCGGCTTGTGTCATTTTGTTAATTTTGGCTTGCCCACACATTAGTCTTGTTTAAAATTGCAAATGAGATGCTTAGAATCAACTCGTTTCATGTTTCGGTTGTTCTCAAATGGGATGTAATTGAATTGTTTATACGTTGAGTATGCAAATTATACACAATAAAAGTTATTTAAAAATGTGAATAAAGAAGTATAAAGTCATGTACCATGAAAAGAAAAACAAAAACAACTTTTGAATTGATTGTGATATTTTATTATATTTGAAGGAAATCAATTAATATATTGCACATGTAAAAATGTGATTTGTAAAGTTTTAATAAATTACCAACAAGCATGTACATAGCAGGTAATGGGGTTGTTCTAGCTTAACCAAGGTCTCGAGACCTATGGGAAAACATTTGTATTTAAATACTTGTTATGAGAGCTTCAACTGCTACTTAGTCGGCTTTCATGCTTGGAGACACATTTGGAAAGCCAAAAAAAAGTTTTAATAGACTGATATTCTAATCTATCTTGTAAATAAAATTTCTGATATTAATGATGTCTTTGTTAGTATAAAAAATCTATGAATAAAAAATAATGCATTACGTGAAATAGATATTTCAAGATATATATGAATGAACCTTATTTTGATGTTCAAACATGTTTTTTTCACAAACAACCCTATAAAATTTCGCTCAAGCTCCGCTTATTTCTAATTAAACCGAGTCCAAGTCGAGCCTTAATTATTAATATTAATATGATATGTAGTTTTAGTTCATGTTTATGTGAGCCATAATTAAAGTAGAAAGATAAATCAAAAAATTTAAAATAGAAAGAAAAAGATGAATAAAAAAAACTATACTCAATGAGGGCGCTTGGCTTCTGAGAAATTTTTTAAGTTGCTAGATTTTTCGTAACAACAAAACTAGGTTTACAGCTACTTCTATAACAATGCTAAGTTTTGACACACGGATTAAAAAAAGTAATTGACTTGATTCTAATTGTTGGTATGATGTGTAATTTTCTTTAAAACCCATGATTATGTGACCAAAAATTATAAAGTAGGAAGAAAATATACTTGAGCCGAGGTAACCCCTTGAGCCTAAAATCATGTTTGACTTGACACAAACCAAACACGAGGTCAGCAGCTTTAAACATGAGTTTGAGTCTAGCTCGGTATGAAACAACCCTACAATAAAACAAAGCAATTTAGGGGAGAACGAATACATTTTTTCTAGTTCCTCATTAGCAAGTAGCAACCATTGGGATTTTGTAGACGGGGATCAAAATTATTTTAGGGATTTAACGGTAATATCTGAGTTCGACTTAAATGGGGGTCACAAAATTGATAACACTGTTGGTTTTAGTACTGAAAAAGTCATTGTTTCTGAATTGAAGGGTACTAAAATAAGGGAGGGAATTGACCCCCTCTAGATGGATGTGGCTTCGGCTCTGTTAGCAAATAGCAACCCTTTTTAGTTACAAAAAATCTTACACTATGAGAATGAATAAACAGAGAACAAGAACATGTCTATGATAAGGGATACAAGTTGTATCATGTTCAAGGCAAAATGTCTATTTTTTTCTCTCTTCTGGGGCATCGCTATATAAGCAAACTCCTATTAAACTGGATGGTGGAGTGCGTCTATGGACGCTTTGAAAGTATTAGAAATAATCAACTCATACAAAAATGGTTATATCACAAATGGTACATATTAAAGTGTAAAAAATCAAATAGTAAGGCAAAAGGGTAATTACTACAACATAGACTGTAACGCACGAAAAGATCACGGAATTTAAATGGTTTCAAAAGAATCGAGGAACAAAGGGAACTTCTTTTGTTCACCTGAATTTGCTCAATACGCCTACCAATCTTTGAGAAATCATTTCACCTCTTCCAGCCACGGTACTTTCTCTGCAGCAGAGTGCAAATAAGCTATCATACTTAAAGAATGTAACAAGCTACAACGACCCACAATTGCACAATATATATATGAGCTAAATTAGAAAATGTCCGAACACACACACACACACACACACACAAATAAGCTATCATACTTATGTATATATATATATATATATATATATATATATATATATATATATATATATATATATATATATTCTGCAGCAGAGTGCAAATAAGCTATCATACTTACGAATGTAACAAGCTACAACGACCCACAATTGCACAATATATATATGAGCTAAATTAGAAAATGTCCGAACACACATACACACACACACACACATATATATATATATATATATGTGACCGAGGGAGTGATGGGAAGACTCGTCAATCTCATCTAGAGTCTCAGGCCCAACTATCCCCCCGAAGACTCTTTGGTCTCAAAACCAAGAATGGAAGGAAGGTATGGATGCCATGGAGCTGCTAAAGAATCCACAAATATTCTCATAAATCCATGCAGCCCAAATTCTGGACCCCAACTATTTCTATATACAAAATAGTCCTTCGGGTCCCCACCACCATCGGAATAGTACGCACCGTTGGCCGTTGCCCACTATCAAAATAGCATTAGTATATTAGCGTAACACCACTAGGTCTTTAAAAAAAAAGTTACATGATGAGACAGCCTACAGACTATGCTGCGAATTGCTAATAAAAAGTTACACAAACTTCTTTAAGCATTAGGATATTAGCATTAGTCTAATTCAACAGACTTGATTCTTGAAATTTTTTAAAAAAATAAATTTCTTTAGTATATTAGCATAACACGTTCTTTTTTATAAAGGAGACGGCCAAGGGCCAAGCTGAGCTAGCTCTCTCTCTAACGTGCTACATGGAAGCTATGGTGGTGGGACCACAATGAGATCTTGAATCAGTGCGGGTTATATGCGGTGCAAAAATGCTATGTGGAGTATATATTATATGTGCATGCATTAGTTTTGTCAATGTTTTACTTGTGTATATGCATGCATGTGAAACGCCCATATACAAAGTACAAACCTTGTTGTTCAACATGGTCAACCATCACTCTAATGACCATTAGTTTTAAGTAAAATGAGACTAAATGAATTTCCTCCGTTCCAAAATAATTATTATGTTTTTTTTGTTCAGTTTTTAAACTTTTCCTTAAAAAAAATATTTTTATAGTTTTAATCTTATTAATCAGCATTTTGACACAGTTTCCCTTCAATGGTATCTAATTAAAAAATGTAAACAATGTTCCAATGTTAACTAACTTGTTTTGTTTCCGTTTGTAATATTTTCCTTTTACTTTTTTGTCTACAAAAATAAATTATATAAATCATGCATAAAAAATAACAGATTTTATAAGAAAAAATTTAAATATAGAAAAAGAAAATAGCTAAAAGAAAAGTAATAAGTAATAGGTCTAGTTTCTTTTGCTACCAAGAAGAAGAGGGTGACATATTTGTTCTTCAAGTTTTATTTCCTTTGTATAAATTGAATGAGTAGAAATTAAATATGAAATACTGGATGACATAAATATAATTTTTTAACAGCTGAAAAATTGATATATTTTTTTAGAAAGATAAGAAAAGCAAAAAAGAAAAAATTGTCTTTTTGGCAATTGCTTCATTATTAAACAAGGCAATCATTTGGGGGGCAATTTTGTCATGAAAATAATTATTTAGACAACTTGTGAATAAATGTACTAGATAAACAATATTTGTAGTGGAAGTAACTCTCCCTTATTATGATCCATAAAACCCAAACGGTATCAAAGTCTCGTACTAAATCAAAACTTTCTAAGAAAAACATATATCTATTTTTTTTTCCTCTTAAGGGGGGCATGGGAAGTGATCGAACCTAAGACCTCACACTTTGTGAAGGTTTATGTCTACCACTGGACCACCCCCTTAGGGACAACATATATCTATTCAATTGAGTCGACAAACATAAAAATTATAACATTATACATCTTCAATTAAGACTGATAAAAAAAAACAAATAAAATCGTGTTTGAAGAAAAGTAAGAGAATTGAAGTAGAAAATATTTTCATAAAGTTTCTCTATTCTGCTTATTCTTCATTTTAGTACCATAATAACAGAATGTTACGTTTAAAAAATTTTGCACACCAAGTTTTCATATATGGTGTCATTGGTGATATCTGAATTTTGTTCATTCTCTTGTAAATAGTCATCAAACACTTTAATTAAAGTAACTCCTAGGAGAAAATGAGGATTTTTTTTTTGAAATAATTCATGCAAGAGTAACTAGAAAATATTATAAAAGTAAGCATAAAACCCAAGATGAAGTCAATATCTACAAAATGATTTAGTGAGACCATTATTTTGAGATGAAGCTTCCAACAAAGATATGTAAGTGACTAAGTGGTCTTTGTAGCTTCTCTTATGTTTGTTTTAGAGATTTGGCATATGAATTTGCTTATCTTCTTTGTAAATTGATGAAGACTTTAAGTTGATTTTTTTTGTTTTTTGCTGGTATTAAGGGCTTGATATATCTTGGAATTTAGTGGTTACGCACGGTGTTTTGAGTTAGTAAACTTGTTTTTAAAAGCACGAGCATGCATTTCATAAATTAGAGAGCAAATTTTTAATGTCGTCACTTATATAAATAACTTTCAATTAAGATTAAAAAAATAGTAATGTAGTTTGGTAAAAAGTTGGTAGGAAATTTTACCGCCCTTGTTGGGATTAGTTTTGGGGCTTCGAACCTATAGATACTTTGCAAGACCAAACAAAATATTTTTTAGACATAGTATTACATTTAAGCTTATGGTCGTAAATATTAAATATTGAAATAATCATAGATTAAAATCAATAAGGGAATTTAGAAAATTTCAGGAACTACTTAATTTAAGAATATAGATAATAAAATACTTTTAGTTATAATAGATAAACATAGGTTGATCATCTTGAAAAAAAAAGAAGAAAAAAGATAGGTCTAGGTTCAAATCAATGGTGCCAACTTGTTGGATTATGTTCAATAAGTTTTTTTAGTGAAAGACTACAAATGAGAATTATATTGGATAATTTTGGTGTAAAGATATTATTTTGATAAAATTTCATATGATAATATCTAGTCGGGGAAACATATATAAATCAAATCTGATAAATCTATATTAAACTAACCGATTCTAGAAAACAAAATCCAGTTGTATATAGATATATATCATAATACAAACGTAATGCGTCTCACAAAAAGATTTTCCGGGCACCGCTGGATTTTTGCATCTCCATCCACCGGATCCTTTCCGACTACACCTGTTTGGTCTAACCATCCCACGTACCTAAGGAAAAGAGAGCAATGATCATCATAAAACTTGTACAATTTGTAATTAGCTATGGCAGTGCTAAAAGTAGGGTTTGAAAGATCGACTAGGGTTTGAGCTGCAGTGCGCTGTTCGACTAGGGTTTGAGTTGTCGTAGAATGTACGTTGTGTTTTGAGGGCAACTGACTAGGCAGAGAGCTTCGCCCAGACCAAACGACAAGATCTGTCGTTTCGCCGTCGTCAGAAAGTTGCCGGAAAGTCCTCACGCGCCACGGCGTAGCCGGAAAATTTTTGCCGGTTTGGTTTGCTCTCTGACCCGCCGCATCGGGTCGCCTGGAGGTTCCCGAGTCTTGTTTGGTGGTTGGGTTCCCTGTCTGATTAGGTCAAAGCTTCCTAGCCTTGGTGTTGTGATGGGTGATTATCGTGTTTCAGCGGTAGGTCAAAGCTTCCATCGCTTCTAACCGAGATTCAGCTTTTTGGCCAAGATATTGGTCGCTCCGAAAGTATGTCAACACCGGATAGGATCTTTTTCAAGCCGGGTGGAAGAGTTTTGAAGTTGTTAGAATGCAGAGAAGAAAAGGGTTGAGTTTAAAGTGGTGGAGAGACACAAAGGAAGACCACATGAGATTGTTCTGCGCCTTCGAATTCGAGTGGTTGTGCGCTTTGGCCGAGAAGATTTTCATCGCCTGCGATGTCCGGTGGAAGATGCCGCGAAGAAATGGCGGGATGTCATAGTGGCTAAGGAATGGAACTCAGCAGTAGCTTTATTAAGGTTATAGTAAGAGGTTCTGGGAAGTCGGGTATGATCGCATCCCGAGAATGATCCCAACTCGGGATGGGATTGGGTGGTTGACAAGCTTCAGAGGTTCGCAGGAGTTCGTGCAGGCAGGAGAGGCATACCCCATTTTCTTTGAGGGAAGGCCGAAGATAGCATAGGTATAAGGAAGTTTTCGGTCCCTCGCATAGAGAGAAGATGGAAAGCAAAGGACACTTCAAATCTTACAAGGATGTTGCGATGATTCTTCCTTGGCCCGACTCAAGTCACTTGTTTTGGCAAGGATCGGGAGAAGAAGGTCAGTGGACTTTCGGTGAATGCGACTCTTGCAAAGTGGAGCTTTGGAGTTTTTAGAAAGATGTTTGGTGGGGAGAGTCGATTGGAAGATAACTCCTAATTTGGATAGGTCGGAAATACGAGTTGGGTGGATCGCAAATGGAAGATAGCAGGGGAGCTCGGGTGGTAAAGGGCGGGAGTCTTTCTTCTTCATCTTTCCGTCTAAAATGGAAGCCGAGCGTATTTTAATGGAGAAGAATTGGAAGATAAATCGCACGATTTTTTTTCGAACGATGGCATCCGTAGCAAGCAATCGTTTCCAAAAAGAAAGGAGACGTAGAAGTCCGGGTTAGGGCGTTGGGCCTTCCTCTGCATCTATGGGGAAATCAAGTTTTTCAAGCCATTGGGGATTCCTGTGGAGGGTTCGTGTGAATTGATGAAGATACTGAGCAGCGCTCGAATTTGCGCTGGCCCGTATTCTTGTCCGCTTCAATGAATCAATTCCGCATGCGTCAGTATAGGGGTAGGAGGAAGTGTGTTCGCAATTCCTATTTGGGCTAAAACGCTGCCTTTTTCTATCCTTCGTGATTCTCGGGGTGGCGGTGGAGGTGGAATCTCGCAAGCATTCGCGGTGGACTAATGTTAGGAAGACGAGTGGATTACACGCGTCGGTTTCTCGTGTTAAGGCTTCAATTGGACGAAACCACTCTATGACTCTTTGTACGGTTTCGAAAAGGTGGGTAGGCACGTGGGGTGCAAGTATTTCAAATTTTAATCGGGATGGTCAAAGCGATGGCGCTCGGAGGGGGACTTTTTCAAGGCGCCTCAGATTCCAGTCGCCGTTTTATTGGGCCGGTCAAAACAGATTGAAACATGGACGCATTAGTGGACCTCTAAATTTCTAAGGCGCACAAGGGCAAATGAGTGGTTCGTGATGCCCGCGGTTGGGTGAAGGGTTTTAATGGGCCCGGACCTTCTAGTTGTAATTTTTCCTGGGGAAATTTTTCTAAGGGGACGATGGGCCCTGGGGAAGTCTAGTGAGAAGGTTGGTGAGCCTCGATTCGGCCGCCTGTTAGCGCCAACAGAGATGAGGCAAAGAACGACGATCAGATCTCGAGTCCCATCTACGGATGAGAGGGGTAGAAGTTCGGTGGTTAGATCCGATTTCAAGCCCGACGAACGAAGGGCGCGACTCGCATGCTCAATCTCTCAATAAAGATAATGTTTTAGGGCGAATTTGTCAAGGAAGGAGGGCTCGAAGGGGCCTTCGCCGATATGGTCGGAGGTAGAAAGGTATTTATCATCGATGTAGAGGCGGTGCGAGGTTACAAAACAAGGAGAGACCTGGAGTTGAGCGCGTCTTGGAGGATGGTGTTCGTCCCTGCACGAAAGGATTCCTCGGGCGAAAGCCACCATTCGAAATCTTTGGAAGAATTGGTTATTTCGAAGCCGAATTTGGAGAGGCTCGTTGCGGTGCTACCTCGTGTTCTTTGGAAGGACATGTGACTTCGAGGAAGCTATTCGAAGAGCCCGTTATTGGCGTTGGCTTTTCGATCCTAATCAAGGAAAGGGTTACTACTCTCCAAGTGGTGCCATTAGTGAGTGTTCAGTGATGAATTGAAGAGCTTTGGTTTGCACCCCACTTGCAGAGATCCACCCTCCGTGTCGGGTCGCGGAATCTCTTAAGGATGCTACACGGGTAGAGGATTTATCATTGGGTTAAATCCGCAATTGAAGATTTCCGAGATTTTTTAAAAGTGTCTTATGGGGGTTACGAAGACAAAATTTTGGATCTACTACGGGATATGGATCAAGATCGTAAGTTCCCCAAGGATAACAACATCAAAAAGCCTACAGCGAAGGGGTTAAGGGAATTGAAGCAAGCTAGCTGTAGTCTAAATTTTGAACAGATTGATAACAAGTGGGCTCGGATAGGGTGGAAAATAGACGTAATTATGAATACCGAATTATTGCCTGGAACGTGTGGGGACTTAATGACGAGAGAAGAGACTTCTCATTAGGTCGCCAAGATGGAAGCCGCATGTAGTGTGTCTTGTCGAAACAAAAATTGAGGCTATGGATTGGGAATTGGTTAATAGTGTCCGGGATAATAGATGGGTCGACCGGGTTTGTTTAAAGGCCTCGGTACAGCTGGTGGCATTCTTGTTATGTGGGATCGGAGTTTTGTCTCGAAGGTAGAAGCGACTATCGGTGTTCACTCTGTTTCTTGTGTTCAAGTTTGAGGAAACCAACAAAAATTGGTTGTTTTCTGGAGTTTACGGTCCCTTCAAGATTGGAGAGAAGGAACTTATGGGAGGAATTAGAAGTAGTTAGGAGGAGGTGGAATATTCCGTGGTGCATGGGGGTGATTTTAATGTTGTCCGCTTTCCTCATGAGCGGTCGGGAGCCAGCGCTTTCACGCCTGCGATGACCGAGTTTAATGATTTCCTCAATACAACAGATTAGTAGACCTGCCTGCAGGGGGGAGAATTCACATGGTTCAAAAATGGAGGTAGACATCGCTTCTCTAGGATCGACAGTGTTCCTCGTATCCGCAGATTGGGGAAATAGTTTTTGCGTATCTAGACAATCCCGCCTTCCCGTAATAGTATCGCACCATGTTCCATTACTTTTTGAAAGTGGTGAAGTGATTAGCGTGAAAAGTCCGCTCGTGTTCAAGAATATGTGGCTTAAAGAGCAAGGTTTTATGGAGTGGGTTAAAGCGAGATGGAAGTCGTATATTGTCGAGGGGGATCCGTGTTTCATAGTGGCCAAGAAGCCGCAAGCGGCTGTGACTTAAAAACATGGAACGTAGAAGTTTTCGGAAGGGTAGACCTTAAAATCAAAGAGTTGGAAGAGAAGATAAGGAGTATAGATGAAAGTACTGGGAGAGAAGAGAGTTATGAGATCGTGGTAAGTCGTAGAGAGGAAATTATTGTAGAGCTGGAACGCCTTCTTAAAAGTGAGGAGATTAGTTGGAGGCAAAAATCCCGTATTCGTGGCTAAGGGAGGGAGATAGAAATACTAAATTTTTTCAACGTATGGCGAGTGTTAATCATGCAAAGAAACCAGATCCATAAGGTCACCATAGATGGTATAACTTTGCAAGATCCTCAGAGGTAAAGAAAGGCATTGTGGAGTTCTATCGTAATGCATACAAGGACGAAGTGAATGGAGAGCGATTTGGGCGGTGTCGCCTTCAAATCTCTAAGCTCCGTGATGCGGATGGTCTCGAACAGGCTTTTTCGAGGAGGAAGTAGTGGCAGCTTTGCGTAGCTTGAGTGGAGATAAAGCTCCAGGCCGATGGGTTCTCCTTGGCCTTTTTCAAAGATTGCCGAAGTAGTGAAAGACGACATTCAAGGTTTTTAATCATTTCCACGATAACTTTCGGTTTGAGAAGAGTCCGAACTCTACCTTTATTGTGTTGATTCCTAAGAAAAAGGAGCCGGTGACGCCAAGGACTTCAGGCCTATCGCCTAGTTGGCGGGGTGTACAAGATCATCTCCAAGGTGATGTCTCAGAGGTTGAGGAAGGTGTTGGGCAAGATCATTTCTGATTCCCAGCATGCTTTTGTCATGGAAAGGCAAATTCTTGATGCATCTTTGATTGCCAATGAAATTGTGGATGCTAGATTAAAAAGTGGCGTTCCGGGGATTCTTTGCAAGCTGGATATAGAAAAAGCATATGATCATGTAAAGTGGGATTTTTTGTTACACCTTATGGAAATGATGGGTTTCGGTTTCAAGTGGAGAAGATGGATCCAGTTTCGCATATCTTCGGCTAGGTTCTCAGTGTTGGTCAATGGAGATTCCGCAGGCTTTTTCCCGAGCTCGAGGGGTTTGAGACAAGGAGATCCTCTCTCCCCTTTTTTGTTCATCATAGTCATGGAGGCCCTTAGCAGACTTCTGGAGAAAGCTACTTTGGGTGGCTACATCAGTGGGTTCAAAGTGATAATGCCCCCCAATGTTAAAATTTTCCCAACTTCATACCAACTTAAAAGAGAACGCGCGATTTCGATATCTCAAACTAAAGATATGACCAATCCCGTAACGTGCGCTAAACCTGAATCCCTAACGTGTGTCAAACCTGACCCGGATTCCAATACGAAACCCCTAGGTCGTGCCGCCTAAACAACAATTAAAGCACAACCAGGGTAAAGCCATAACAAAAATACCGAAAACTCAAACTTAAAACTGCGGAAGCGAAATAATAAAAAGTGGAACCCCGAGCTATCGAGCTCGACACCACAAAACAACGAGAGAGACAAACATCTCTCTACCAGAAAATTCGACTCGCGTGACGTAACATTGCACACGCAGTACAAACCACCGACACAAAGGTCGGGATCCAACCCTGATCGAGTAAACAACAAGAACAACACCTCGACGGCTACACAAATGCCGGAGAAACAACAACGAAAGCAAGGGCTAAAGCAGTGTCTGACATGAAAAGTAAACCGGGTTATAAATATATACGACGGCACGACATACACTTGCCGGCTCACAACAGAATAAATAACAACAACGACATATTACAATTTCTGTAGAAAAACATTTTTAGTTTCACGCATATGTAAATTTACGAGTATTAAATTAACATAAAACTAACAAGTTTTTTGGTTACATATTCCAACAATTAAATTATGCACCACATACATCATAAAAGTAAGTAGAATGTATTGGAGACTCTGAGCTCCCAAAGTTAATGAGCATAAAATTATTTATGCCACAAAATTAAAGTAAGTATAAAGTATCCTGGAATCCTCCAAGAAACAAGCATTTGAAATAGTAGTCCACATTACCCCGGAGAAACTGCAAGAAAAAATTAAAAAAAATTAATTCAAATCTGGAACCAGAGTAAAAAAGCTCCAAATCTGGAACCAGAATTGTGTATCTTATGTTGAAAAAAAATAAAAATTATCTGTACCTAGTTTAACAACCTGTGCAAGTAAAAAAGCTCCAAATCTGGAACCATAATATGTTGAAAAAAAATATAAATTATCTGTACCTAGTTTAATCCTAGGGCAAAAACTAGTTATCAACTAAAAAGATAATGATTTCCTTTGTTCCGGGTAAAGAGTCAATTTGAAAAAAAATTTAAAAAAATAACATTTTTAGTAACATATGAGTAAAACAGAGGGAGTAACTGTAAATGAATAATATTACCTTTCCTTCTTGTCCTTCTCAAATCTGACGTAACTTGATACTCATCATAAAACAATGGCGTTTTGTTGGCTCTTGTTGAACGCCTAAGAACTTGGGGATTTGGTTCGTGCACTGGACTTGGGGGATTTGGTTCATGCACTGGACTTGGGGGATTTCGATGTTCATCCTCCAAATCGGGATCGAAATTGGCATCATCATGCCCATATTCTTCATCCTCCAAATCGGTATCATGCTCATTATCCTCTCTCCCTGGCTCTTCTGTCGGTTCCTCTCTCCCTGTGCCATGCTCATCCCCTCCCATATTCTGACCCACCAACTCATCAAGTACCGGACCTTGTATAACATATGACTGAGATCTCTGTTCTCCTTGAGATATTCCCAGCCATATATCCACAAAAGTCTTGTACTTATTAACCCAATCTGTTGTACTCTGAGATCTTCTACTCACTGGTTTGGGCAATATGGGGAGACTGATGGGAATGATGTCGACCTCCTCCAGCCCAAACTTCTTGGGGAAGTTGTCAGGCCGATGGTACTCGAGTTCATTGAAGGCAATCAGAGCTGTGGCACGGAAGGTGGACCTCAGTTGTGTCTTCAAGTGGTCAGGGAGCAGGTAGCCAAGATTTGGATAAGGCTGCCACAAAATCTGAGAAAAGAAAATAAAGGCACAAAAGTTAATAGACCAGCCACAATGAGAAAAGACGCACAAAAACTTAATTAATCAATTACTTACCTCTGCCCGTCGAAATAAAGCTTTCAGTTGAGGTTTCAATTTTTGTTGTCGGACAGAATTTCGGCTTAATTTTCCTAGCCAGTTTGAGTAGAAAGAAACCAAGGGGAAGGTTTTTGGAATTTCTTGGGATGAGGGGAAGACAGTTTGACGAAGTTCTGTCATGTATTCAAAGAAAAAACTGCAAAATAAAATAAAATAATAAGATAACAAGTCAATAAATGTTTAAGCTTTAGCCTACGTCCTAATTAGAAAAAAAAGAATGTTTACCTCAAGTAAATGCATATTGGCTGTGTTTGATTTGCCGGCGGAGGAGCCCAGCCTAAGCTGGTGGAGAGTATGGCACAGCACAGCAGCCCCCCAAGCATAATTTTTTATTCTATCTACATCTCTAAGTAATGTAAGATACATTGACGGTACATAACCATCTTTCCTAGATGGAAAATAAAATGTTCCTAACAAATACAAAACATATGCTCTTACATATATATCTATATTATCTACATCAATAGGGACATACATAAATTTATTCATAAGTACTTTGAGATTCAGGGTCCTGTGCAGCACAAGTTCAGTGTCTCCAAGTAAATCGTTAGTTACTTGGAGCGTTTCCGCATCATTCAATTCTTTTGCTATTACCGGCTCTCCCTCTATAGGAAGGCCTAATAGCCGGGCTATATCATCAAGCGTAGGCGCTATGGACTGGTTGTTGATAATGAAACACATATACTCACAATTAAAACGTTTAGTAATAATCCTACTTAGCTCGGAGGTGATTATGTACTTATTCTTCTTGTTCATAAGAACATGTTCAAACCCATAATCTTTTAACCGGGCCAGTACTCGGGGATCAGCAGTCCAAGCACCAGCTACCTGGGGTCTGTTCCGGTGATTTTTATACGCCGTCTCTAAAATTGAGCATTCAATTACTATCCGACTCAATGCACCAACTCTTCCATTATTATAAAGAATTTAAAAGAATGAGACATATAAAGATGGGAACCCTAATTAACTACACAATTTAAAATAATAGGCTAAGATACACCTCACAGTACTACTAAGGTTTAAACAGCATAGACTGGTCCCAGAATTATAGTAGAAACAGTGATCCACAAAAGCAATTTCTCTTACCACAACAAGCTCCTACAGCGCCTTTGAGTACTTGAGTTTTATGGTCTTAGTTTATGGTGTTATTTGATGTTGGAGTGATAGTGATTATTCGCATAGAGGTAAGGAAGGTAGGAAGGACGAAGGCAATCTGCATACCTTTATTTGTTTAGACGTTGTTAGGTCGATTTTACTTATTTTAGCCTTTAAGATTTTTTCTCCTCTATATTTTGTATACGTACGATTTAGTTGATATTTTATTTACAGTAGGTTATTTGCATCTTAAGTGTTTGATATTTGATTTACAGTAGGTTAATTAGTTAAAGACTTCATTGGTTAGCCCACAGAAAATTAGTAACCCCTGAATTATGTGTTTCAATCAAAAACCCAACAAGAAAAAGGAAAAGAAACAAAAACATAAACATAAAATTCAACAAATTACTCAAAAATATAATCAATAATGAATCCTACAGAAAAAGAAAAAACTTGAATCGAATAATACAAATGTAGTTATTCAATTTGGGCAAAAGATTAAACTACTTTCATACGTTTAGACGTTGTTAGGTCTTTTCTCTTGATTTTTGTTAGTCTGTTGATCCTACTTCTTTTTCAAGGTTAGGCCTCCTGGCTATCCCTTTGTGGTTTGTCTGTGTTTACCTCAGTTTGTTTGCCATGAAATTAGTAAATCAAATCCTCAACAACAGTAACTACAATCAATGGAAGAGAGCAATGACAATTGCTCTCTCTTCAAAAATGAAACTAGGAATTGTCCTAGGTCACAATAAGAAACCAAGTCTTCAATCGAAATACACCTCTCATTGGCAGAGGTGTAATGATATGGTTACCTCCTGGTTGTTGAGGAAAACTCTAGGGGGACTTTGGTGTCTCATCTCCTCTTTGCAGACGACACTCTAGTTTTTTGCGGTGCGGATCAGTCTCAACTGGGATATCTTAGGATGGTGCTGCTTTTCTTTCAGGCGGCTTCTGGGTTGCGCTTCAATATTTCCAAAAGTGATATCATTCCAGTGGGCGATGTTCAGGATGTTAACACTTTGGCTTCTTTTTTTGGATGCAAGGTTGCCTATCTTCCGTCCGTGTACCTTGGTTTGCCTATCGGAGCCACGTATAAGAACAAGAATGTATGGAACTCAGTGGTTGCTAGATTCGAACGTCGTTTGGCAGGTTGGAAGAAGCAGTATTTGTCGAAAGGGGGGAGATTGGTGTTGGTGAAAAATACTCTCTCGAATTTGCCTACGTACTTTCTGTCACTCTTCGTAATCCCAGCTTCGGTTCGTAAAAGATTAGAGAAGCTGGAAAGGGATTTTTGTGGGATGGTTGGTCTTCGGTCATGGAAACTTCATCTTGTTAATTGGGACATAGTTTGCTCGATTTGGGGAAAGGGGGCTTACGAGTGAAAAATCTCAAATTGTTTAATGAAGCCACAGGAAGTGGTTGTGGAGGTACTTGGTAGATAAGGGGGCCTTATGGAGGAAAGTGGTAGAGAGTAAATATGGCTTAGGGAATCATTTGTGGTTTCAGCAGAGGTCTATGAAGCTTTTAGGCGGAGTATGGAAAGGTATTAGTAAAGGCCGGAATGCTTTTGGTAGGAATATTTCATTCGAGATTGGGGGGCGAAGGTGGAATTTTGGAATGACTTATGGTGTGGAGACGAGGTGTTATCCGGATCATTTCGAGCTCTTCTCCTTGTCTAGGGAAAGGAATAGTTTGATCACTCAATGCTCTCTTTAGAGGGAGGTCGAGTATCCCGGAACCCGACGTTTAGAAGAAATTTTCAGGATTGGGAGATGGATTCGGTGACTAGATTCTTTGAGCTTCTTTACGCTCAAAAGTTGGTGGTGAGTCGATAGGGTGGTTTGGAGAGGGTCGAAGGACAGCAAATTCTCAGTGAAAGGTTATTATGCCAAACTGTCAAATAGAGATCGGTCATCTTTTCCATGGAAGTCAGTGTGGAAGACGGTAGCTCCAGGTCGCGTAGCCTTTTTTGCATGGGAAGCGGCGAACGAGGCTATTCTAACCGGGGATAACCTGAGGAAAAGAGGGATCATATATGTTAACAGATGCTTCTTATGCAAGGAGAGTGTAAATCACTTGGTTTTGCACTGCCCGGTGGTTGGGGATTTGTGGAACCTTTTGTTCCG
This sequence comes from Codonopsis lanceolata, assembly GCA_013146195.2. Classification (NCBI taxonomy): domain Eukaryota; kingdom Viridiplantae; phylum Streptophyta; class Magnoliopsida; order Asterales; family Campanulaceae; genus Codonopsis; species Codonopsis lanceolata. The sequence continues at coordinate 84,591,549 of CM028383.1, forward strand.
CTTGTTCAAAGTGGAGTGGGTACTCCGGAGACCTCCAAAGATTTCTTTGTGGAGGCTGGAGGTATTTTTGGCGTAGGAAGGAAAGAAATCTTTTGTGGGAAGTCGCTCCGTTGGGGGTGTGGTGGACAATATGGAAGGAAAGAAATCGGAGAGCTTTTGATAATGAGGAAGGACCTATTTCAAATTTGAAGAGTGCTCTGCTTCATCTCTTGTTTGTGTCTCCCCCGTCTTCCTCTTTTGTAGATTTTGTGCAGAACTTTCCTTTACGATAGTTTGTCTTTTGTCTTTTGTCTTTTTTCTTCTTTGTATATAGGACGCGTCACCTGTTTTGACGCTTTGATATTTATATACATTTACCATTATCAAGAATACAAACCTAAACAGCAGATTATTTGATTCTATTAGAACGTGGAAACATAAAATGGGAAATGTAATCAAACAAAAGATTGAAAGTAAATGATTTAATGACAAACCTTTTAAACAGAGAAACCACGGTCGAACAATGTTGGGGCCATACACAACACAAAACGGTCGAACGGAGTTCATAAGCATCAATTGAAGTTTAACATAAACCGCTCCATCAAAATCAAATAAAATCCAAGACTCATCGGGATCGAGCACCATAAAATCTAGATCTGAATTCAATTGATAGCAAATCATGACTAGAAAAGTCTCATTAACATGTAAATTAAGCGTGTCGAGTTTGCTTGAAGTGAGATTAATAATACCTGACTACTAGAAGATCATGGGCTTTTGAGTACTGCTGCAATGGATGTTAATTGGAGAATCCTGAAAAATTCTTTAATGGGTTCACAATTATAACTATTACAAAAGAAACATAGAAATTCATCAGAATTGTCCTCTACACGTTTCCATACTATGGAAAAAGTTTAATTACATAATCATGTGCAACGCTATTTCACTAAAACATACAAGAGGAGTCACTTAAAAATATCAGAAATTCGATTTTGCAAATCAGTCTTAACACTAAAACATTACAATTTAAACAATTAACAATAGCTCAAAAACAAGCCAAACAAATCCTCAACAAATTCCCAAACCCAAATTTGCATAAATATGTAAATTAAAAAAGCCCTAATTTTGAAAATAAATTCAAGAAATCAGTGAAAAATCCAAAGTAACCAACAAGGGAAAAAGTAAATTAATTCCAAGTTTTCAGCAAACCAAATAAAAAGCCCTAATTCGTCCATAAGTTGTTTGCTTGCTTTCCTACCCAAATTCATCCCCTAAATCAACTATTTTAACCCCAAATTAAAATCCCTAATTCGGATAAAATAAAAAAAGAAGAGGGAGTTTTAAGTTTTTTGATTACCTCAAGGCTCAAATAATGTTTAATAATCCGAAATCTGAATATTTGAATCAACTTCCCAAATCGCAAGGCTCAATCCACTCTCCAGTTGCCTACTCGCCTCCTCAGTCCTCCCGTACTCCGCCCTCTAGCAGCCTCAGGCGGCACCGCGGCAGACGGCTCACGGCGTCACGGCGTCGGCAGTCCCCAGTCTGGCCTCTCTCTCTTTCCCTGACTCCCTCTCTTCCTTTTGTTTTCGCTTCTCCCTCTTCGCTGCGTATGGGATATTGGGAATGGGACGGGACTCGAGGGACAATGCGTTGGATATTTGTGCAGGGTCACCAAATAAAACAACGCCGTTTTGACAAGGAGGAAATTAAAAAAAGTTTCGGTGGGTTCACGTGAAACGTGAAACCAAATCATCTAACGTGCGTGAAAAATACCAAAAATTTCTTAAAAAGTGTTACAGTTATAATTTTCATACCAAAAACTTCAAAACTTAACGTATTCTACAAACGTCGTTATGTTAGAAGCTTTGATTTAACGAAAATTTATTTTTTCTTTTCATTTATTATAATGATGATAAGAATTGTATTGCATTTATGATAAAAGTACACGTATTTTATCTAAAAACTTTTAAAATCAATATTATTTTTTAACCAATGTAGGATGTATCACTTTTATCGGTAATAATAGTATTTTAAAACAAACATTTATTTCTAACAAATATGAGATATTTTTTTCTATTAGTAATAATAGTAAAAGTCTTTTATCTAAAATTAAAATCAACATTAATTTCTAGCCAATGTGAGATATACATCTTCTATTAGTAATGATGGTAAAAGTCTTATATCTAAAAAAATTGAAAATTAACATTACTTTCTAACCAATATATGATAAATATTTTCTATTGGTAATAATAATGTTTTTAAAACCAACATCAATTTCTAATCAATGTGAGATACATCATTTTTATTGATAATAATAGTATGATACTTTGTAACTAATGTGAAATACATGCATTTATTTTATTTGTAATAAGAAATCTTTAATCTAAAAACTTTTTAAACCAACACTTTTGTTTAAACAATGCGAGATATATATATATTATTGCTAATAAGAGTAGAATCATTTAATAGAAGACTTTTAAAACTAGACAACTAGCATCTATTTCTAAACAATGTAAGATGCATCTCTTCTATGGTGATAAAAGTAGGAGTTGTTAAATCTTGCATTAATTAAATTTGCTTAAAATCATTCTACCTTTTGTCAATCAAGAACTTATAAGTTCTTAAAATTATTTTGGTCAGCTTGCAATATAATTATGTCAGTCTCTTTGCCGCAACTGATCTTAGTTTTAAAGTGTCAGCTTTTTTACCTTCTTTGTTTGAACATATTCCGGAACTGACACTTTCCTATTTTGTGTTTTGATAGGTCTTATTTCTATAACAAGATCCTTATGATCTTGTTTGAAGAAACGTAAAATACATTTCAAATTCAAATGTATTTCTAACGGGTTGCACTTCAAGATCTCTATAAATACCCTCAGGAATCACTTGAAGAACACAAAAAATCCGAAGCATTCATTCTCTAAAAGAAATTCTCACTGTGCCTCAACTTTCATAACTTTAGCTAGATATTCTTCACTGATATTTTCACTCTAGTTATTGTTTAGACAAACACTGAATTACTTCTTTCACACTCTTTAAAAATCAGTTAGTTTGTTTTACGAGTGTGATTGTCTTTCAATCATACTCCATAAACACTGGTCTTTTGTTATACACTGATTCATTAGAGATCAATTAGATTTTCAATAAAATTAGTGCATTTCAAAAATCCAAGTTTGACCAACTTGGTAGTGGACGTAGCAATTTTTACTGTGAACCACTTCAATTTCTCTGTCAATTATTTCATCAGCTCTTACAAATTGATCTAACAATTAAGAAGTCTTGATCTACTTAAGTGTCAGTCAATTACTTACATAAATTATTTACTTGTTTGTTTTGATAAATTGTTCTTAAGCTTCTTTCTTTACCTTCAGTGATATATTTTTAAAAGAAATTAAATTGTGCCAGTCAGCTGACCAACTTCTTATCCGTGTCAGCTTCTTTGAAATATCAGTCAGCTGACCATATCAGCTGACTGACAAAATTACATTTTCTGCTGCAACTGTTGAAGTTTTTCAAAACTACCTTCAAAGTTTTTAAAAAGACTATTCAACCCTCCTCTAGCCTTGTCAGTTGCTATCTGGACTTATAGGAGTCTTTTATCAAAAGATTTTCAAAACTAAGATCAATTTATAACCAAAGTATTTCTATTGTAATATTATTAAAAAATGTATTTCATATTGGTTATAAATTAATTTTGGTTTTAAAAGTCATTAGGTTAAAAAGCTCACCTTTTAAAACTAATAGAAGAGTTGTATTCTACATTGGTTTGAAAGTTGAACTGTCTGGCCCAAAAGGCCCAAGCACCGGGCACGTGCTAGGCACGCCACCACCATGGTCATGAGCGAGTCTCGTGCATACATCATCGGGCGAGCACAATTCATAAGAGAGCAGGGACACATACTTGGCTTCCCATGCATTCCAAGTATGCAGACTCCTACCCGTCGTCTTGGGGCCAAAAGCCTAGCGAGCAGGAAGATATCTCAGCAAGCCTGGCCAGCCCATCCAGTTATACGCTAACGGTCGTCCAGAACGTGGGGAGTTAATGCCGGGAAATCCGCCCCCACGTTCCGGACATGGCCATGGACGTGCCCGCTTTTCATGCTCATGCATTTAATGTCTTTCATCCCACCCTTCAAGGCTGGCCCTATATAAACCCTTCTCCAATAAAGGGAGAGGTACGTTCATAAATCTGCAGGCTAAAACTCTGTCAAAATCTATACGAACTTGTTTGTTTATTCATTATCACACCGGAGTGCTTTTGCAGGGAAGACTTCTGCCTAGTTCACGTTTGCTTTAGACTGCTTCGACATATTTGGGCCTCAAGTTAAGGATAGATTGAAAGTCATATATCCAATTATCTTAGCCCATTGTATCTGCAATATTTTGGATACATCGGTTGGTTCTGTTGCCGGGAATCGAACCCGGGTCCCCTAGGTGAAAGTCAGATATCCTAATCGCTGGACGACAACGGAACCAACTGATGTATTCATGCGCACAAAAACGTAACTTGGGCAAGAATACCCGGTCGTATCAAGTAATAAAGTGTACGTAAGTACGAGTTATTGATCCCACAGAGAATGTACGTAATTCTCACTCCAAATAAGTACCAAAATGAGGCAAACTAATAATATTTAAGCGAAAAGAAAATGAATTAAAAACTAAAAATATAAACAACCTAAGAAAACAATAAAATTTACTCTACTACGGAGGTAGCTTGGCAACAACAAATCAAAATAAAAAGATAGGAGTTCAATATTTATAGTCTAGCCGGTGTTTAATTTTAATCATCTTTTTACTTTTCTTTAACTCAAGTCTTGGTAGTCTGGCACACTATAATATTCACTATGGGCTCTCGCGACGTATAACAAATCTAGCTACAACTCCTAGCTACGGGCTCTCGCATCTTATAACATAGGAGAAAATTGTTGCATGTCAAAGCAATCACCCAATGATTATCTATGCACAATCTTCTCTCGGTCTCACGTAACGCAAACAATTATTATGATTTTCTGAGAATTAATAGGACGGACTCTTGCATCTTATCCTATAATTCTAGTGATCATCTAATGGTTCATTACGCCATTAAAAGTATGAAGAACACACAATAATAACCAAGCACATGGGTAATACTTCGCTAAAAGAAATTCTCTCTATTTTTCTACAAATCATGTTGGTAGCCGAGACACATAAAATTGGTTAACTACGGCTCTCGCATCTTATAGTCAACCCTAACCTCCCCGACCTCGTGAATGGCTAAGGTGGTTCGATCGCGTGTCAAACCAAGTCTCACAAAGGCTATCGGTGAGTGTCACAAAAATACCAACTATTAAATTGATTGGTCTGAAATATAAAGGTAGCTCTCGTGCATCCTAAACATTTCTAAAATCATTTAATTATTGTCCAAATAATTAAAAGCATTAAACCCACAAAAATAATAATCTAACATAGAGCAGCTCAGTCTTTTTGGCCATCTGTAAAAAGGAAAGATACAACTCAGGGACAGAACATGCAAAGCTCACGTAATTTTATGAACAAAGAAAACAATCATTACCTCGGCCATGCAAAACCATATTTATCTGACCAGGAGACGCTTGCTTGTTCGATGCTCTTGGCACGTAGACCCCCATGGCAGAGCCTTCTCATTACTACAAGCCCAACAGTGGCTGGATGACCTCCGCGTTTGTATACATTGAGCTTCTCAAGGTCCGACACATCAGCTACCTTAGAAATCAGCTTGTTAGCCTTCTCTCGAGATTCGGGCATGTGGAAGTCATCTTTGTGCCATGAAGGCACACGAGAGCCACACGTTGTCCCTTGGTCATCTTTTTATGTCCGCAACCGGGTTCTCCTTTCGGTCCGAGGGTCGACGGCATGCCTCTTACTTGAGGGTAGCTCGCTGATGGGAATAGATTTGGTCGGAGCAGTGACAGCAGGAGCTTTGGGAGCAGAAGTGGTGATGGCAGGAGCAGCGATCTGGCTAGTTTCGGTGCGACTCCGGCTCGTTCCCCACCCGGTCGGTGCAGCGGGCAGCTTGAGGAATAAGGCAGCCTTTGGGCAGCTAGTTGAGTATTCCTCCTCGTGGCTCCCCTCTCCATAGCCTGTAGAAACCTAGAGGTATCCTCGAGCTGCCTCATGTTTGCAATTAATTTCAAAGGAAAAAAAAGACAGGAAAATTTCAAGAAGAAGTAATGTGCAAATGAGAAATATTAGCAGGCAAATCGGTCAGTGAGAAGACATGAGTACAACTAGTCCCAGCACACAAGCAGGCAGGGCATTTGCTGAGAAATCTCCTCCCATGGAAGTTACCCAGTATGGATGGGGTACTTCATCGTCCAGGGTGACTCGTGGCTCTACCCCCTCAACAGGCTAACTACGGACTCCAGCCAGACGAAGAAGGGTGGGGTCAGACGTTAGAACCTCCCAGTCAAGTACCCAATCTTGCCCGGCTCTGCCTTCTTTCACGTTGAGCAGAGTCCTGAATGCTCTGGCTATTATGCGTTCCTATCATATTTGGGAATCTCCATGTCACTTAAGCAGGGTGCCAAGGGCCATCATACTCGAGATTCAACGAGTAGGGCTTTCCCATCCCAGGCCTCAACTTTGTTGGGATCGTCGCTTGAAATAATTGGGATTGGAGCGACAGTGATGCGTTCATTCTTCTTGTCAAACGAGAATAGAAAAAAGTTTTCGAAACAAGGTCATTTCGGGCTCAAACCTGAGCAACCTGCAAGATACGGTATATACGACCAGGAACCTCACTGTGGTCAGGGTCAGATCGCAAGGGAGGGCATTGTTATAGTGCAGGAAGTCGACTATGAAGGGGTCTAGGGGAAGCCTCAGTCCGAACAGGAAAAAGTCTAAGTAAAAGACCATTCGGTCTCCTTGATAGTTGTGGCTGTTTTTCTCAATGTCCAAATCGAAGGCTTTTACTAGATAATTTTTGGGATCAATACCCAGGGAATAGAATCAGGTAGACACGTCCTCTTCGCAGTTCAAGTCATCCCATTTCAGAGAAGCTGGTTTATCATGTAAGACCCCGAATCTTTTAAGTATTTGACTCGATAGAATGGTTTCGTACTTCTTTTTTTCTCGCGACCTTTAAAGGATCCTAGGTCTTTGTGTACTCACTTGGATACATTTAATATCCTTATTATCATGTCTATAACATTTGCATGAGGTCACGACGTTTAAAGTATAGTCATCGTCGTAAGTTTGATTTCACAATTCGCGTTTTGAAAACATTTCACCTTTCATATTTCTAGTTGGACGTACTTCTAAATTAGGTTTAGAATTGAACTTGAGACCATTTATTAGGATTTTACATACTTTAAAATAAGTATGTATACTTGGTCGATCATTGTTTCATCGTTAGTTTGTTCCACGTGATTTCGTTTGTCGTTTAATAGTTACGGATCGAATTTGGTACGTGACTGAATCGTTTTGTTTGCGATATCACCCAAGATGGTTTTAGTTTTATTTGAGACTTTTAAGGATTTTAGTTTAAGTCCTTAGGGTCAGCTTGACGAAGAAATCACGTCGTTTCGTCGAACGGGGTGCAAACGGGAGCCATCGAAAAATGACCTCACGCAACTACCCCACCAGCAGACTTCGAGCTTCACCGGCAACCCTCAAACAGCAGCCTTTTTGCTCTTGATAAGCAACCACTTAATGAGCAGTCTTTTATGGCTTATCTTGGCGAAAATTTCCTATTCTACCCTTAATATAAATCAATCCTTTGGCCCTTGTAAGGGTATGCTGGACCTTTGACCTCCCCTTAAGAGTATATAAGCCTCAAGGCATCTCTCCATTCATTTCAAATCTGATTTTATTCAACATCGCCATCTCTCCAACCGGTCAAACTTAGAGAGAGAGAGAGAGAGAGAAGTGGGTTCTTGGAGTGTTCCGGCGATTACCGGAGCTTCAGCCAACCAATCGACGAGCCGAGACCACCGTTGGAAAGATCTCATCAAGGAGATTGTTTCCCCTCTATCTATTTCCAGTTTCATATAGGTTTGAAATTCAGATCTGTGGTATGTTACTAAACCTCCTTGCTTTCTTCTTCACTAATCTTGCTTAGATCATGCTAAGGAAGAATTTTATCAAGTCTACAAAATGTTTTGATGCTTCTATGAAATCTGGAATTTTTTTCAATGGATCTTGACTTGATGATTTTGGTTTTGGGTTTAGTTTGAAATATGTTCAAGCTTTGATTTGAAATCATTGTTGTTCATGAACTTGTTCGAAAACAAACCATACAAATTTAGTCTCTGTTTTGAGAAAATTTCAGGAAAATACTGGTATCAATCTACTAAAGGGAATTTCTGAAATTGGAGTATGTTATACCTATACATGTTAGGTAACTCTATGTAAATTTTCATATAATTTAGAGTTGAGGAAGTATTTTTCATGAGTCACGAATCATTGCTGCGACAGTGGGACTGGTAGCAGGGAAACTGGTTAGTATCACGATCTTGAAGTGATTATAAATTGACAAATACAAATCCAAATGGAGTGTTTTAAAATAGTAATCTCTAGATCAAATAGTCTAGTTTCAGGAGATGTAAATTTTGTGTCATTTGGAGCAATGAGGAATATTTGGTGAATTTTGTATGATAGACATGCAGAATGAGTCACAACAGAAAATCAGGTTTTTAACATGAACTTGGAGGGGCTAAATTTTGATGAATATAAGTCTTAATGGAGTAATTTAAAATGCTAAAATATATTTTAAAGAGTCTAGTTTCAGACTAAGCTATAATCACCTCAATTGGAGTTGTGAGCAATTTATGGTTGAACTTACAAGTTGGTTGTGCAGAATGAGTTATCATAGAGAATCTGGAAATAAACATGTCTTGGGAATAATCATAAATTGATGATTATAGGTCTGAATTGAATGATTCAATATGGTAAATAATACCTTAAAATGTCTAGTTACTAAATATGTGTGGATCACAATATTTGAACTTGTCAAGAGTGGTTTATAAATAATACATGAACCATAATGAATTTGGGAATATAGAATGAATTATTATTCTAGAAAAAGATTAATGTTTACAAGTATATGGCCTCATGATCGTAGACTAACGGAGTAGTCTTGGATACTATGTTATGGATTGATGGTTAAGTTATGACTTAGCTTGGTTTCATAATTGAATATGGAATATTATGTATATTTGATATTATGACTAAAAGCGTGATTTTTACCTTGTCAAGAATTGGTTCTTCTATGTGATTTAATAATATGACTTATAAGCATATTGGGTGTCCTTGCCTCCATGCGTGATCTATTCTACAGTTATCTATTTATGTTGAACTTGGATTCTACTACTAAGTGGAATTATGAATTGAAATTGAATTGAGCTTGATTTGACATTAATCAACTTAGGCTTCCCTTTTGTACTTGACTTAGTGATTTTGAACTAGGGTTCCTAAATGGAACAATGACCTAGCTATGCCTCAAACGAAAATATAGAAAAGAGTCTTGGAACACATATAGTGCTCAAACTCTATTTGGTTGGAATTATAGAAATAACTCGACGGAGTTGATACTAGTGAGCTATTGAACAATACCAGCTCAACGATCAATCCCTACAACGTTTGAAATTCGTTTAACTAGAATACTAGTTTCGATATTTTGATTTGGATTGATGTTCATGCTTGCAACGAAACTAGAATACTAGTTTTGATATTCTTCATTGGATTCATGTTCATGCTTGATTGTTAGTCGTAGAGTATAACATGCCTACTTGACTTGGATGAGATCGCTTTTGTCGAGCTCGTCCCTACTTGATTTCATAAGTTAGTAAACATCTACTTGTAAACCCGTATATTAGTACGGATTTGTGTTCATGTTTAGAGCTTGTTAGTTCGACTGTTCGACTTGCACTACTGTTCAACATGTGTTTGTCCTCTTTTTGCATTGCCCGAGCGGCACGACCTTAGGATTTCGTGTTGAAATCCGGGTCGAGTCGTCACATATCAGTCACGGGTTTTTTGCCCTTTCGACGAGCAGCCATCTTCTTCCTTTCTCGAGGAACGTTTGTGCTTAGAGATTCAGAGCCATAGCGTCTATCCTCCTCGGCAGACATTTGTTCTTCTTCAACACTAGTATTGTGGTCCTCGTCTTGCTCGGCCCCAACGTGTACATTATGATCCTTTCCTTGCTCGTCCTCAACATTTGCATCTTGTTCTTCGTTAGGTACAATCGAAGACTCTTGCTCGGGGATTTTAGGAAGTTCACCAGGGGCCATTGAGGTCTCATCATGTTTGGTTCGCTCAAAACTATCTGATTCCACGTCAAAGCTCTCCACCTATTCGCTTGAAGCTCCATGATCATAGATGCGTCCTTCGATCTCCGAACCACTCTCTTCGCAAGAACACTTCCTACAGGAATCAAGGAATATCAATTAATTCCTGCCCGTAAAAATAGGCATGAATGAATGGGTAGAACCCTCGGTTAGGGTTTTACATCTCGAACTAGTGAGCATGGCTCTAGTTCTTAGTTTCCTCGATTCCTACCTGTGTGTGTGCGCGGGTCGGTACGAAATTCAGAAAGGGAAATCAAGGTGAACCCGGAAATTCTAAATTCAAGATGTGGGATTTTTGAAAAGCAACATCAAAACAAAATTCAAGAATAAAGAGAAGCCGTGAACCCTCAAGTATTTGATATTGGAACACCCGGTGGGCACCATAGAATCCTAAGGCTAGGGTTCTAGCAGGGACGAAATGAAGATGAAGTGAAAACAAAAAAGTGATTAAGAGCAGAATGTTACCTGTGGAGTTGATGGTTGTCTGATTTCGACAATTCAGGTGATCTAGTTTGTTGCCCTGGTTCAACTTCGATGAACGCTGGCGATTCAAAGGGCTTTGTGAATAATGAAGGTTTGTAAAAGAGTTTACGGAAGGGGTACTCGCTTTTATAGATTGGGTGAGGGGCAAAATGGGAAGAGAAATTCCGAGAGACGTGACTTCCTGGACATGCGGTGCTGGAACCGAAGCATCGCATTTAATGCCGCCATGGGAAAGATGTGCACATGCAAACACAATCCTCAGACGACGGATGCACCCTAGCGTCATATCAATACACGCATGACACCTTCCTGCTCTTCCAGCATTTGGAGTGATCCCTTGTGAACCCATTATCCATCCTACTCTACAAGTCTTGTCCAGACCAAAAAAGATCGTCTTGCAACAATCAAATGAGACATCCTCGTGAAGCAAGCCGATAGGCTCCTCGCTCCGAACACATATACTCGTCAGACAAGGAGCAGGGGGCCACTGGATTGCCTGGCCCAAAAGGCCCATGCACAGGGCACGTGCCAGGCACGCCATCACCATGGTCACGAGCGAGTCTAGTGCATACATCACCAGACGAGCACAATTCATAAGCAAGCAGGGACACGTACCTGGCTTCCCATACATTCCAAGCAAGCAGCCTCCTGCCCATCGTCTGGGGGCCAAAAGCCTAGCGAGCACGAAGATATCTCAGCGAGCCTGGCCAGCCCATCCAGCGCTAACGATCATTCAGAACGTGGGGGAGTTAATACCGGGAAATCCGGCCTCACGTTCCGGACGTGGCCATGGACGTGCCCGCTTTTCACGCTCGTGCATTTAATGTCTTTCATCCCAACCTTCAAGGCTGGCCCTATATAAACCCTTCTCCAACAAAGGGAAAGATACGTTCACAAATCTACAGACTAAAACTCTGTCAAAATCTATACGCACTTGCTGGTTTATTGATTATCACACCGGAGTGCTTTTCCAGGGAAAGCCCCTGCCTAGTTCACGTTTGCTTTGACAGATTTGGGCCTCAAGTTAAAGATAGATTGAAAGCCAGAATATCTTAGCCCAATGTATCTGCAATATTTTGGATACATCAAAAGTAATGTTGGTTGTAATTTTTTTTATATATAAGACTTTTACTATTAACAATAGAGGAGATTAATAGTAGAGATTAATATCTCACTATTATATTAATTATTAATAAGTATTATTAATAGGCAATAGTTGAGAAACAAAGAGTTACACATGAATGCTTGAAAATGAAAAATTTATCTAAAAGTGGGTGAGGTGGCACAACCATAATGCACCTCACCAACTTTATATATATATATATATATATATATATACACACACACACACATACACATACTATATATTTGATTATTTTCAAATTTACCCTCAGGTTTGTCTTTTATTTATTTCTTCCCCTTGTTCTTATTCAAATACAATTTTGTAACCTAAATCCAAAATTTCTTTTTGGTAATCATATTCTCTTGGGATTTACACTTTAAGTAATAAAATTGAATTGTTAATTATCTTGTAAATTGTAATATGATCCTTATTTTAATATTTTTATATTATTAGGTAATATTTACTATTTGTATATGTGAAAGTTTTAATGCTTATTAATTAGATTATATTAGAAAAATAAAAAAATATTATAATTTTCCCTTAATTCTAGGCCATGCTTAGGCCCCGACTACGCCCCGCCTAGACGCTAGGTGTTGGTTTTACGCCTAGTGGACGCCTAACGATTTTTAGAACATTGCTAATAGCTGTAAAGGCCTTCACGTGAAATGATAAAAGTTTTTAATTCAACTAAAAAAGTTTTACAGCTATTAGCATTTTACAGAAAGCCACCATGTAGCAGCGACTTTTGTTTTAGTAATAATTAATAGATGGTTGAAGAGAGAAAAAAAAAGAAAATAGATATGAAAACATAACGAGACTAACAATAGAGGGTCCAATATTATTTGTTTCAAAAAAATCACAAAAATCAATTGACAACTGTATAATGTACTCTACAAATTGCTTTTTTAACATTGATCAGTGGATAGCCAAAATTATGGCCCTCTCTTCTCTCTCACACACTCGGGTCCTCGGAGGTACAGTGGGGACCATATAAGATCTTAATGGGGCCATGCTACATCCATGCTACTATGTTGCAACGAGCACTAACTCTTACATTTTCCATACTCCCTCCATCCCTAAATTATCGTCTTAGTTGATCAAGCACACAAATTAAGAAAAAACAATTGACTTAATTATTTATATTGATTTAATATGTAATTTTTTTAAAGTTCATATTTACGTGCAATTTTTGTATGCATGCCAAACGACAACATACACATAATTTTGTCTCTATAATCTACACATATTTAAAAGGAGAGGATCAAATAATTGAAATATCCCGCCAAAAGTGATTTTCCAAATTTAGAAATATTTATAATTTGTATAGTTGTCATTTTTTTTTTGAAATTGAAATGAAAATAAATTAATGAAGTTAACAACAATTTTTCAGATTCAAATGACTTTACAAATATCTTTAGCGCATTTAACGTAAACAAATTGTATAACATTTAATATAGTTCAATATGATTTACGAAATGACAAGAAATACAATATCAAAATAATATCAAATATTGAATAATTTATTATATATCTGATTTCACATTTCTTTTTTTAATTTAATATGTTTTTTGCATTTGTAATTCGCATATTGGCTTTTTAAATATACACCATGGTAATATAAACTTCCAGAAATAAGATTAAATGATGAAACAGTCGATTCAATATAAACTATTTGCCACCATTATTAATAATAGCCTTGACAAATAATTACAATGTAGTATTATTCAAACTAATTTAAAACCATAAATCAAGGTAACATAGTTACTTCTCATCACTAATTAATTAGTTAATGGTTTACTAAAGAAATATTTTTGGTAAACGTCCAAAAGAATGATAATATTTTTTTCGTTTAGTAAAAAATAAATTACATTAACAAGCTTACTAAATAATGTATTGTTAGACATATTATATTATCATTACCTCATGAAAGCTATAATATTTTAACTAATTTTATTTAAAAGTTATTCATCGATGTAATAATAAATATAAAAGATGGATGTCAGATAAATTTATTAATAGACAAGGACAAATTAGTAAAAGAACACATGCAATAAATTAATGTTTCTCCAAGGAATATATAAAATGATTGTCAACCATATTTATTTGCAACCGTATGAAGTGTATAAACTAAATGCAATAAATATTTTGAAACAAATCATTTTGTTTAGATGCTTTGAAACTTAATTTATGAGTAATATGAGTAGTTTTATGAAAAGTTTAATTCTTCTTCATTCTAATAAATTTTAGATTATTATAGTTCTAAAATTTAAAGATTTTTAGAACAAGTTTGTTGTTCGAGATGCTTAGGTATTTTCATTATTATAAAAAATGTTTTATATATTTTATAACAAGTTTATATATCAATAATATCAATAAATTATATAACAGTCAGATTTCAAATAATTTACTTCATACAACAGTAATATAAGCATACATAATTATGACATATTATGAAATTTACAGACAATTTCATATAAATTAGTAAATAGAAAAGACAAATTAGTAATAGAGTATCTACAATAAATTTATTCTTAACAGTTACTTACCACTGATAATGGTAATAGTCCAAAAAAATAATTATTGTATAAAGTATCAGCATATGCACTACGTCTATTGTCATTCAAATATTTTGTGTTTAACCGTCAAATACTTATAAAAATTCAAGCAAATTTATATGTGAAATCTATAGATCGGATATAGGTTAAGGTTAGATTGAACAAATAATTGACAAATTTATAAGAAAATAAATATATATCTGACCCAAGGGGTGGGAGAGATGGCAAGCCTAGGGGACACACTTACCTATCAAAAATAGATAAATAAATAAAAATATACTTATATATGAGATTTTTTCTATTCCATTTTAATCAAATCTGAAGCTAAAAAATAAAATTCTTAATAAATTTGTCTAGCCTACATGTTAAAAAAATCCAGGTCTAATGTATGAAAAAAAAAAACTTAAATTAACAAATAAAAATCTTAGTATATTTGTCCAGCCTAGATGTTTAAAAATTCAGGTATAATATTTGCAACAAACTTTAACCTATTAAAGTTAGTTCATAAAAGATATATACTTATTCAACTTAATCGGTAATAGGCCAAGGTTAATTTGAACTTTAATTTTACAAATATTTACCAAAATATATAGATCTATGATGTTTTTCTCTATTTTCAACAGATCTGAAGTCAAAAAGTGCATAACTGATGTTTATTTTTCCATTTTTTGTCAAAATTAAATTTATGAAACAAATGTCCAACATAAAAGGTTGGGATCAGATTTTTTTTTATCCATTTTGAAAAACAAATTGAAAAAAATATCATATGCTTAAAAAATTTCTCAGATATGATAGATCTAAGTTTCTATTTTTATAAACTGTTTTTAATGTAAAGATGCAGATTGATATGTACTTGGATATAATTAATTAACTATAATATCTGTATATTTTCAATACTTAATTCAATTAAACTCTCATTTTTTAAATAATAATCAAAATTCAAATTTGTATCATACAAATTTATCTCAAAATTTTATTTAAAACAAATAAAAAGGAAATCTAAGAAATCTAGATGTGAAATGGTTTGAAGGTATTCAATGTTAGGGTTTATTGGGGGATGATGTGGCTACATATTATGAAAAAGGGAAGGGGATCTAGCGAAATATCAACTATCTGTTATAGGACTTTTCCTAAGGCACACTAAGAATCTATACTTAATAACTTTTGTTATTGAATAGTTGTATAAAAATTATATTGCATAATATGTTATTCATAACATTTTAGTGATGGATGTTCTATTTAGAGTCTGTTATTTCGACTTCAATTCCTTTTTTTATTAGATATAACAAACAGTTTGTTATTTGACTATTTAGCATTTATTTATATATATAACATAAACATTTGTGCTTTTTTAAGGTTATTTGAAAATTACCAATCCAACATTTAAATGTAATTTTTTGTGGTGCTTTTATTTGGTAGCAAGAAAGATTATCTTGTTGTTTTAATATTATCAATTCAAAGTATAGTTTATGTCGTATGCAAGGATAAATACAACTTTATGCTTTAAAACCACACCTTCTAGAATTAAAAGTAATAATTGTATGTTTTCAATGATAAATATTATATATAAAGCATTATTCCAAAATTTATAATATTTTTTTCAAATATATGAGATTTTCTTGCTTTAATTTGAGTGCAATTTTTTTATTTTGTTCACATTAAAGTTCTTAATTGTACATTATATTCAATTTTATTTAAGTATATGATATTCTAGCAGTTTTATTTAAGTATATGGTATTCGATTGATATATTAAGTTTTATTTAAGTATATGATATTCTATTGATATGTTTAATTTTATTTAAGTAAATGATATTCTAATATTCCATTTGGAGGTAAGACAATTGTGTTTGGTGGAGATTTTTGACATATATTGCTTCCGAAAGGAAGTACACAAGACATAATTCGTCCCACTATTAATTCATTGTATTTGTGGAGAGATTCACCTGTATTGAGGTTGATAACGAATATGAGATACAAAGTATGGGTCCAACGAGAGTTCCAAATAATTGAAACTTTTTGACGATTGGACTGCGAAGATTGGCGATGGTAAAATTGGTGAACCAAATGATAATTGTGTTTATGTTGATATTCTCAATCACCTGCTTAAGTAATTCAATGATCCAATCGCTCCAATTGTACAAAGCACGTATCCTTCATTTGGAAGTAGCACTGATGATTCATCGTTTTTGGAAAAGAGAGTTATAATAGATTCGACTCTTGATGTGGTTAACTCAATAAATGATTATATGGTATTGAAGAACAATTCAAAAGAAAGATTGTTTTTGAGCTCAGATTTTCCGTTTCATTTTGATAGAAACGTTGATCTTCTGAACGATATAGATATTCCTAAAGTTTTAAATGGAATTTCATGTTCTAAAATCCTAAATCATGAGTTGAATTTGAAGGTTGGAACTCCATTAATGTTGCTTCGTAACATTGACTATTTCCTTGGGTTATGTATTAACATGCGATTAATTATTACAAGGGTAAGAAACCATGTTTTAGAAGGTCAAGTACTTTCAAATGATCATTTTGGTGGTACTCTTTTATTTCAAAAAAATCACTGACACCATCTGATCATAAAATTTCATCCAAATTTCAAAGAAGACAAATTACGCTAATGGTATCTTACGAAATGTCTATAAATAAAAGTGTCTAGCGTCAGACTTTTTTTGAAAAACCCTCTTTTTAGTCATGATCAGCATGTCGCTTTATCTAGAGTTACTAATCTTAAGGGTCTTTGAATTTTTTATGCGATAATAGTTATAATAATCGTACATCTTCAACGTAAAAAATTTATGTGATTTTCTTTGATTTTACTGTTTATCAATTTTTATTTATTTTGTTCATATTAAACGTTTTAATTGTATATTATTCAACTTTGATTGAGTATATGATTTTACACCCAACTACAAATCGTGCAACGCACGTGTGCATCACTAGTATACGTATATGATCCATTATTTAACTATTTATAATATGGGAATGTTATTTTAACTATAAAAATTACTTATTCACTGTAGCATTTATTATATTATTCAACTATGAGATAAAAAGATATATAGTTATAAAAAATTGCTTATTTACTTATTAAAATGATATACAGTTATTATTTTACTTCTCGACATAACAATTGAAAGATAACTATTATTATTTTTGTTCCAAAATTATTTTCATGTTTAACTCGGGATACAGATTAAGAAAAATCAATTATCTTGATTATTAATAATGATATAAGGTGTAATTTCTAATAAAACTCATGCGTATGTGACCAATTATTTAGAGGGTATATGAGGCCCAAAAGGCCCAAGCATTGGTCACATGCTCATCACGTCGTATCCAAGGTCACGAATGAATCACGTGCATTCATCCTAGCCCGAGCTCAATCCAGAAGCGAGCAGGGAAGGATCATTGGTCACCCAGACATGACGAGCAGGAAGCTTCCTACTTGAAGTCTGGGGGCCAAGTATGTAGCGAGCAGAGATAGATCTTAGGTCGCCCAGGCACAACAAGCAGGCAGCCCCCTGCCTGAAGGCAGGGGGCCAAGAATATAGTGAGCAGGCAAAGAGGTCTATGCGAACACGCTCATCTCGTTCAGCTGCTTGGTAACGACTATCTTAAATATAAGAAGTTAATACCGGGAAACCCGCCCCCACGTTCCGAACGTGGTCTTGAACATGCACACCTTCCTGCTTTCAATCGTCTCCTAGCCTTGAAAGCTGGTCCTATATAAACCTTCCTTCTTGAGAAGGAAGGGGTACGTTCACTTGCATACAGGCTAAAACTCTATCAATTTGTTTACTCAATCGAGTGTTTGCTGATTATCACGTCGTACCGCATTTGCAGGGTAATCCCCTGCCCAGTTCACGGTTCTTGTGATTCTCTAGACAGGTTTGGGTCTTCAAAGACACAGATAGAATTAAAAGTCAGATATCCAAACAATCAACCCCAATGTATCTGATTAATTTAGATACATCAGTATATAAAATTTTGGTCTTCATATACGTGTACTCATTTGTATGATTATGCAATAATTATTAGCATGAAATTATTTTTATCCCGATCACTCCCTTATTTTTCTCGGCAACCACTAATTTCTAACTACTTTTAATTTGCTTAAATTCATATGTCTCACTTTCTATCATATTTTTATCTAAGTCATACACGTTTCCTTATTATTTTACTGAGCCATCTTTTTATAAGGACATGTATAAGGCTAAAATTAAATGAGACAAAGAATTTGGAACCCTTTAATGCATCCTCCGTCCCAAAGTTATTGTCCTACATTTTTTCGTTTATTTCAAAAATATGACTTTTTTGTAACTTTTTTTAGACCAACACTTTTAGCATTATATATTTTTTCTTTTTATTTTAATTATGTGTCACATGCGCGTGAGTTTTGAAAAGAAAATTGTATATTATAATAATATTAATAATCCAATTAATTATTTTTTCTTATATCAATTATTTTTTCTTAATATGTATGTATGATCCGATAGAATAATAATTTTGGAGGGACTCTGTAGTTGACTAAGGCTTCGTTTGTTTTACGGAAAATAACTTCCGAAAAACGTTTTCCGAGTCAACGAAAAAGGAAAGCTTCTTTTCCGGAAAATGACTTATAGATTTATTTTCCATAAGTCATTTCCCAAATGTTCGGGCACACTCCGCCCCCTTTCACAATTGCACATATTTACTTACATACACAATATTTCACTTAACAAATAAATTGTTTAGAAATATAAATAAAGTTTGTGCACACTATTTATAAATTATAAT
This sequence comes from Codonopsis lanceolata, assembly GCA_013146195.2. Taxonomy (NCBI): domain Eukaryota; kingdom Viridiplantae; phylum Streptophyta; class Magnoliopsida; order Asterales; family Campanulaceae; genus Codonopsis; species Codonopsis lanceolata. The sequence continues at coordinate 84,610,776 of CM028383.1, forward strand.
TTTAATAAATACTCACTACGTCCTAAAATTAATATCAACTATATTATTTAGGGACATCCTAAACATTGCCAATTTTCTATTTTAAAACGTTTTTTTTTTCAAATCAATTATAAAAAAAAATTATTTGTAATTGTGAGATTGAAAAAAATATACCTTGATTTAACACAACTAATGATAAATTGAGGGTTACTAAATAAAAATTACTTAAAGTTCAACATTATCTTAGAATATTTTTTTTGTATTTATTCATATATAGTTTTTTCGTAACATTTTACTGGGACATCCTAAACATTGTCCATTTTCTATTTTAAATTTTTTTTTTCATATCAATTAGCAAAATTTTTATTTGTAATTGTGAGATTAAAAAAAGATGGACCTTATTGATTTAACACCACTAATGATAAATTGAGGGCTACTAAAGAAAAATTACTTAAAGTTCAACACTATCTTATATTAAATATGTGCATTAATATTAAAACATATTTTTTTGTATTTATTCATTTATTGTTTTCCGTAACATTTTCAGTGTGCTTGCCAAACACTCGTAAATATTTTCTAAAATATTTTCAAAAATATTACCAAACACCTGAAAATGAAAATTTTTCATTTTCCAGAAATCACGTGAAACCATATTACAGATGCTAAAAATAAGCTAAACATTTATTATCTTACAGCTCAGCCTATCAACACATGATGAATTAGATTTGAGAGATCTGTTTTACATAACATACCTATAAAACGGTCTTTCCTAAGTTTTTGTCATATTATATTTATATTTAACATAATTTTTTTAAAAAAATTATGTAGATTTTTAAAATAACAAATAAAAAAACTAAAGATCATGAGTTTCATAGGTTTTTTAATAGGTCACGTCAGATTATCAATTTTAAAAAATAAATTTGATTAAAAGAAAGTCAAGGTGACTCTTCTCTTAATACAAAATAAAATGAATCATTGAAAAAGTTTATTTTCCCCGCAAATTTTAGATACCCACTAGATTTATTAATGGTTACTTAAATTAGTTATTTTCATGGCATGGTTGCCCATCAAATTACTTACCTTATTTGTTGAGTATTTGCTTAAAGTTAAGTAATTTTTTTTAAATTTTCCTCTATAACTTTTTTTTATGTTCTTATTTTCTCAAATAAATAAACTTTTTGTTAACGTTAAAAAGTTCAATTTCATCTATTTTTAAACAAAATTAACAAATTAAATTTTAATGTCAAGTACGTTTAATTATGTTGTACAATCGTTAAGATATCATATACAATTTATAAAATAAATATTCACTGTGAATTTACCATTTGATGATGCCAAAAAATCATCGGGTCAGGGGTGCCAAAAGTCACGTCGTATTGTGGTCACCGGAGTCGTCGTCCATCGATAGTCGTTGTCGTGGTAGGATATCTGTCGTGTAATGTCAACAAAATGAAGCACCATGAGCAGGCGGGGGTGTCCCTGCTATAAGCCTTCGGTGTAATAACCAATCTATGTAATGTATATGAGAGAAAGAGATAAAATGAAGGTGGTGTATATGTTTGTAACCATGAGGGAGAGGGGAAAATGAAGTCAAGGAGGGAGTAGTTTTCTGTTTGTCGGGAGAAGCTATACTTCCTTCTAAAGGAGGAAGTTTCCTCCTTTATGATAACATGCCATCTTCACGTGTTGGGCTTTTGTATCTTATTGGGCTCGGGCCCTTCTTTCGGGTATGGGCTTGACTCAATCATCTACGTATCTTATTGGAGTACTTTTTTGACTACTTTTTCGAGCCAAATATTTTTGTGCACATCACCATTCAAGCTTTGTTTCGTTGAAATTTATAATTCGTAAATTGATATTATAATTCATTTCACCTCTATGTCTAACTTACAAATTACTTAATGAGTATATCTTAGATTGTGACACCTTATATACATGATGTGAATTTTCCTCGTCAAACAATCAACTTGGCGGAAACAACTTGAAAGGCTCGAATCACAACCGAAGAACAATCCAAAACAACAACAAGTTGTCCAAGAACTCTTCTTGACTCTCCAAAAATGAAAATAAACAGAATAAAGATAAAAGGGATAGAAACGGGCTCACCGACTAGGCTTCACTCACCTAACGTAAAAAATCCCGACGATGAAATCCATCTAGGCTTCACTCACCTTTGATTAGACTAAATCGATTTTGAAGGAAGAACAAAACCTTGTTCTTTTAGGGTTTTTTTCTTTCGAAAACTCAAATCTGTAATCTGCCTTATTCAATGGAAAAGATGTCTTTAAATAGGCTACAAAGTAAACCCTAATTCAACCCTAATTCTACTTACAAAAAAAAAAAACTTCCTAATCAACTAAAACATTAAAAGTAACTAGTTTTTTAACCCGTGCGTTAAACGCACGTCAACAAAATTATGCATAAACAAACTAAGGATGATCAGTTTATTAACAATTACATATAATTATATCACTAATCATTATAGATTCTAAAAAAAATCTTATACACAACATTTGTTGTCTTATTAGTTGGTTTTTCATATTCACTGCATATCAATATCTTCAAACCAAAATAATTTGTTACTATAGAAACTACGACATATAACTGTCTACGGCTAAATACTGGTTTTTTTCTTTCTAAAAGAGACCTACGTGCAATTATTGTTTTTGAAACTTATTAATTGTCATTGCATATGATACCAACAATGTAAATTGTCTTCTCTGGAACTTGAAAGACAATCATACATCGGATAAGTTAATGACAATCTTGGGATAAAAATATTTTCTCCAACAATGCTTCCTTAAAAATTTTTTGTTTCAACAATGTGATCCCCAAGATTTATGATGATTAGTCTTGTTCCATTGCACAACTCTGCAGCATGGTCAATGTTTCTCAATAGCATTACTGGAACACTAATTTTAAGTGTCAATTCATGGCATGACAACCCCGAACACTATATACTATTCAAAAACTTTGTATAATAAATGTCTTCGAACAAATTTAAATTTCTTCCGCCCTTCAAATAGAATGTGAACTCAAATAAGTTCTTCCTTTCGAATGATTACTTTTATTAAATTATTTTTTTTATTTTTAAAAAATAAGTTAAAATAAAAAAAATGAAATTATTTTTACCGTTAACAATTATTTTTATTTTGTAAATTATTTTGATTTTAATAAATTTCATTATATATTTTTTGTTTTATTGACTTCGTAACTATTATTTTTGTTTTATTTTTAAGAATTAGTTTTATGGAAAAAAATTGTTCTGTAATTTTTTATTATTATTTTACTAACCTTGGTTTAAATTGTTTTGTTTTATTGACTCTGTAACTATTATTTTTGTTCCATCAAATATTTTTATTTTAATAACGTATTTTTGTTTTACCTAACTATTTTTAAGAATTTGTTTTAAAATTTTGTTCCATAAATTGTTTTTATAATTTTACTAACCTTAGTTTAAATTATTTTTGTTTTATTGACTCTGTAACTATTATTTTTGTTCCATAAAATATTTTTATTTAACTAATGTATTTTTGTTTTACATATCTATTTTTAAGAATTTGTTTTAAAATTTTGTTCCGTAAATTATTTTTTTTCTTTTAGTAACCTTAGTTTAAATTGTTTTTGATTTTATTGACTTTGTAACTATTATTTTTGTTCCATCAAATATTTTTTTGTTACTAACGTATTTTTTTTACATATATATTTTTAAGAATTTGTTTTAAACTTTTGTTCCGTAAATTATTTTATTTTACTAACCTCCGCGTTAAATTATTTTTGTTTTGTTGATTCTGTAACTTTTATTTTTATAGTGGCTTGTTCCATAAATTATTTTTATTTTACTAACCTCTTATATTTTTGTTTTCTTGACTCCGAAACTATTATTTTTGTTTTAGTTACTATTTTTTATGTTTAAAGAGAGAATTTTTTAAAACATATTTAAAAGAGAGGAAATGGTGGTGATGAGAGAGAAAATATGGAGGAGACGAAAGAGAGAAAGAGAAATACAACTAGAGAAGATAGTAGATAGAAATAGTGAAATGGTAACTCAAAAGTCAATAATTCAAAAATGAGATTTTGGAGGGAGAAATTCACCATTGTCATTATATATATATATATATATATATCCAACTTTTAAGGAAACAAAATAACAACTAAATAATAAAAGATTTAATTAAAACCCTAGTTTAATTGTCTTGTGCTTTACGGAGGTCGGCCTCCCATCCCAGCTTCACGGTTACTGACCAGTTGCTAGTCCTTCCAAGTACTTAACATCCAGACCATTAGCTTCGGCCCATCCTTCCACCCACTTCCTCGCCTCAGCCCTACAAACCACTTTGCCGAGCTACTGAACATCCTCGGCTCTTTGGTGTTGAGCCGAACACTCGTTGTCGTATCCTCCTCGCAAGTCTTCTCCCCTAAGTAAATCCTCCAAGCTGAACAACTGATCTTCCTCAGCCCTTTGGTAACACGTCGAGCATCCTTTTTCCTAACAGCAACCCTTGACATGCATTATGTTCTTACTTCCTATTGCTCGGGCAGGACCTTCCATCGGTGAAACTCCTTTGCCGAGCTCATTCCTCCTACCCAACCCGACCTGGATGCCCTGTTTGCATCACCCTTCCAACCGTGTACAACTGAACCCTGTTCCATTTCTTTCACGTTGTCCCTCCTCGCTGACCCATTCTCATTACTACCCCAGCTCATACCTCTTTTTTTTTTTTATAAGGAACAGGTCCGACCAACCATGCTTGACCTCAACCCAACTCCTACCCTTGGTGAGACCCAACCTGGTTGCCTTACCCGGATCAAACCCCCCTTCTTTAAGAAGGATTGCCCTCAATCCTTGACCCTTTTCTTTGTCAAATCTTTTGTTTTGTCCTACGTTCTTTTGGTCATCTACCTCCACAATTTTCTTCACAAGCTCGCAACCCGTAGTTCTTGTTGAATTCCCAACCCAAACAAACTCATAACCTGATGTCGTGAATTTCTTTGCCTTTTCCTCGAGTTCTTGTCTCACACCTCGTATGCTCACATCCTTGAATTCAAACAGCCCTACCACGCCTAGTCCACTGCCCCCATCCACCACATTCTGCCCAACAGTCTTTATGGATCCATTATCCCAAACTAATTCACACTTGTTGCCATCTCCCTACTTTCGCCCACACCTGGTATTTTCTCTGGTCGAAGCCCCAAAATTTCTCTTTACCAAAACAATCCCAACCTCTCGACCCTTGCACGCCACAGTCCAACAACTCTTGTAAACCCAAACAACCAACTTTCTTCTTAAGATAGCCCTCATGTCCGCTTCATTTATCATCCGTTCAATCTTCCACAGTGGCTTCAATCTGTAAGAGTCCCATATAGTTGTAGCCTCATATTGTTCAGTCCAAGTCATGCCATAAACCATGGGATTCTGCCCCTGAATGAAAACTAGAAGGATCATAGGGACACATGCCTTAAAATCCGAACTTGAAATTTTTGAAGATAACGAATTGTAAGTTTCTAAATGAAAGGGATCCTCGTACTCGTGCTCTAGTTTCAACCTCTCCCGTACCAATTCTTCCTTCTCTTGTTCTGTCCCTTGCTCACAACAAACTAAACAAGAAATCTGTTCACCTAAGTCTTGGACCTTTTTTTCTTCTTCGCGTTTCCCTCATCAACACCCTTGGTAGTCCCTTACCCGCTGCCCATTTGTTTTTCACAACCGCGACCTTCTTTAGGAACAACATCTTGCTTGTAGGGCTCCCCACAATCTTTCTCAACCTTTAGATCCTCTGCTGCCTCTTCCTCACTAGCCCTGACCTGTTGTCTGTACTTCCTCTCCTGCTCGGGCTCCGATCTCTCTTTCTCCTTCATGGTAGCAGAAGGTTTTAATCGGAATTTCCTCTCACCCTTCGTAGCGATGAAGGTAATTTGTCTCTCATCATGTACAACAAACCTGTCGAATTGCCAAGGCCTGCCCAAAAGTATGCGGCACGAGTCTATAGGAAGGACGTCACAAGTAACTTCCTCTTCAAAACCTCCTATAGAAAAACATCGGTGGTTTGTCGGGTAACCAAGACTCTTACGCCCTCGTGTAACCTGTATAACTTGTACGATGAAGGGTGCATTGAAGTCGGCAATTCTAGTTTGTCGACCAAGGTACTAGAGGCCCTGTTGACACAGCTTCCTCCATCGATGGAGATTATGAAAACCCGTCCTTTAATCAACCCACGTGTTCTGAAAACCCATTCCTTTTGTATTGTTTCCTCCATGATCGATTACAAATAGGGATTCGTAATGAACTGTGCTCTGATACCACTTGATGTGAATTTTCCTTGTCAAAAAATCAAGTTGGCGGAAAAAACTTGAAAGGCTCGAATCACAATTGAAGAACAATCCAAAACAGCAACAAGTTGTCCGAGAATTCTTCTTGACTCTCCAAAAACGAAAATAAACAGAATAAAGATAAAAGGGATAGAAACTGGCTCACCGCCTAGGCTTCACTCACCTAACGTAAAGAATCCCGACGATGAAATCCATCTAGGCTTCACTCACCTTTGATTAGACTAAATATATTTTGAAGGAAGAACAAACTTTGTTCTTTTAGGGTTTTTTTCTTTCGAAAACTAAAATCTGTAATCTGCCTTATTCAATGGAAAAGATGCCTTTAAATAGGCTACAAAGTAAACCCTAATTCAACCCTAATTCTGCGTACCAAAAATAAAGACTTCCTAATCAACTAAAACATTAAAAGTAATCCAATTTTAAGGAAACAAAATAACAACTAAATAATAAAAGATTTAATTAAAACCCTAGTTTAATTGTCTTGTGCTTTACGAAGGTCGGCCTCCCATCCCAGCTTAATGGTTACTGCCTAGTTGCAAGTCCTTCCAAGTATGTACCATCCAGACCATTAGCTTCGGCCCATCCTTCCACCCACTTCCTTGTCTCAGCCCTACAAACCACTTTGCCAAGCTATTGACCATCCTCAGCTCTTTGGTGTTGAGCCGAACACCCATTGTCATATCCTCCTCGCAAGTCTTCTCCCCCAAGTAAATCCTCCAAGCTGAACAACTGATCTTCCTCGACCCTTTGGTAACATGTCGAGCATCCTTTTTCCTAACAACAACCTTTGACATGCATTCTGTTCTTGCTTCCTCTTGCTCGGACAAGACCTTCCATTGGTGAAACTCCCTTGTCGAGCTCATTCCTCTTGCCCAACCCGACCTGGATGCCCTGTTCGCATCACCCTTCCAATCGTGTACAACCGAGCCATGCTCCACTTCTTTCACGTTGTCCCTCCTCGCTAACACATTCTCATTACTACCCCAGCTCATACCTCCTCTTTTTGATAAGGAACAGGTCCGACCAGCCATGCTCGACCTCAACCCAACTCCAACCCTTGGTGAGACTCAACCTGGTTGCCTTACCCGTATCAAACCCCCCTTCTTTAAGAAGGATTGCCCTCAATCCTTGACCCTTTTCTTTGTCGAATAGTTTACTTTGTCCCACGTTCTTTTGGCTATCTACCTCCACAATTTTCTTTACAAGCTCGCTACCCGTAGTTCTTATTGAATTCCCAATCCAAACAAACTCATAACCTGATGTCCCGAATTTCTTTGCCTTTTCCTCGAGTTCTTGTCTCACACCTCGTATGCTCGCATCATTAAATTCGAACAGCCCTACCACGCCTAGTCCACTGCCCCCATCCACCACATTCCACCCAACAGCCTTTGTGGATCCATTACCCCAAACTAATTCACACTTGTTGCTATCTCCCCACTTTCGCCCACACTTGGTATTTTTTCTGGTCGAAGCCCCAAAATTTCTCTTTACCAAAACAGTCTCAACCTCTCAATCCTTGTACGCCACGTCCCACAACTCTTGTAAACCCAAATAACCAACTGTCTTCTTAAGATAGCCCTCATGTCCGCTTCATTTATCTTCCGTTCAATCTTCCACAGTGGCTTCAATCTGTAAGAGTCCCATATAGTTGTAGCCTCATGTTGTTCAGTCCAAGTCATGCCATAAACCATGGGATTCTGCCCTGAATGAAAACTAGAAGGATGATAGGGACACATGCCTTAAAATCTGAACTTGAAATTTTTGAAGATAAAGAATTGTAAGTTTCCAAATGAAAGGGATCCTTATATCTGTGCTCTAGTTTCAACCTCTCCCGTACTACTTCTGCCTTCTCTTGTTCTGTCCCTTGCTCACAATGAACTAAACAAGAAGCCTGTTCACCTAAGTCTTAGACCTCTTTTTCTTCTTTGCGTTTTCCCTCATCAACACCCTTGGTAGTCCCTTACCCGCTGCCTATTTGTTTTTTACAACCTCGACCTTCTTTAAGAACAACCACTAACCCAGCTACCCCAGCTCATACCTCTTTTTTTTTTTTTTTTTGATAAGGAACAGGTCTGACCAACCATGCTCGACCTCAACCCAACTCCTACCCTTGGTGAGACCCAACCTGGTTGCCTTACCCGCATCAATACATTTGTTAAATCTTCAATCTTAAGCATTCTAACAATTGTAACTTTTGGAATTATAAGCATTATGATTGTGATGTCAATATCTATTAATTTTAATTATTATTAATAACTACTCCCTTAGTCTCAAAAATATTATCTTGCTTTCATTTTTCGTCTGTCTCACAAAAATTGTCTTGTTTGAACATTTAACACTTTTACTATTTAACCTTAATTTTTTCTCTGTACTTGACTTATGAGCCATATGCACATGAGTTTTAAGGTAAATTACACATTATACCAATACTAGATTTTCGTGCCCGTGCCTATGACATGGTATCGGTATGGAGATGATCAGTATGTGAAGTGAGTGTGATGCGAAGAAATGAATATGTGCTTGAGATTTTTTAGTGGTCGGATCAATGTACACTACATAAGACATCCCAAAAACTAAAGAAAAACATATTTTATTGGCTATTAAAATTTTGTAACTCATCCAAAAAGAGTATAATTAAACATCAAAAAACATTCTCTCTCACACACATCAACCCAACACCTGTTAATTAAAATAAACTTAAAAATGAAAATCTCAGACAAAAACCATAAAATAAATTGAATAAGAGGAAGTGAACTAACAAAAGACTATTCGAAATCACAAAGATTTCAGACCAATAAGGGAAAGTTAGCACACATTTTTTAAAAAGAAAGAAATTAAAAATACAAATATTTAAAATTACAAAAATTATTTACAAAACATACGAACAATATATATTTTTTAAAGTAAATAAATAAAAAAATAAATTAGAGATAATCATGGAGAAGAAACTAAATAATTAAGGCGACAAGATCTCAGTAAAATAATAAATGTCTAGTAAACCCGTAAAATAGTAAATTTTAGTTAGGGCATATTCTTGGATAATTAAGGCTGTAAAATTTCAGTAATTAATCATGATCAGTAGTTAACTTTTCAGAATATTTAACCCTGACAAATAGTTATATTTGATAAAAATGAATTCTGACTAGTAGTTAACTACTGAGCTTTATTATAATATACATTATTAATCAAATTAATTTTTTTTCTTAATTCGTGTGTCATGTCAATGATATAAGGTGTTAAACTTTTCAATGTGTAAGAGACATAAACTCTATATAATATTAGAATTAAAATCAACATTACTCTCTAACCAATGTAAGATACAATTTTAAGGCTTGAATTATTAGCTCAATTCACTTAGTTCTAGACGAGAGGATGGTGCTCTCTTTTGACTTTAATTTTTAGACTTGGTAAGAGAAGTCATCTAAAACATAAATGTCAATGCATGCGCCTATTTTGGATAAGATTATTCAACATATTCATTACTTCTTTGGTATAAATTTAAAATTCAAGATTGCCTATATTTTATAATGATTATTTTTGATAAAAATACTCTTGAAATGTAACAACAAATCTCAAAGTCAAATTGCACCCATGTGAAACAAGAACTCTATAACTAGTAAGATAAAAGATAGAGAGTGAAAAAGGCTTATCATCCTCCCATATTATCCTAAATCACAAGTACACTTCAAACTCCTTGAGTTTATTTATTTTTAAAATTATATAGAAAACTATAAATATCACATTCTTAGTTTAAGAATAAAAAAAATGACACTCCTACAAGTTACTTGGGCAAAGGGAGAGGGAGGGGCCTACGGTGAAGACTCGTTGTCACCGCGATTGATGGCTAATTTCTTAGGTTGGTGACTGGTTAGCTTATGCATGCTAGTCCAGCAGTCTATTTATTGTAGTTGTTAGAAACAGTTTAATTATGAGCTATTATAATTATTTGTTAAATAAGTTAGAAATAATTGATCGAATACATATAGACCCTAGATATCCAAAATTTCCAAGTTAACTAATCCTAGGACAAAAAATAAAATTAACAAAAATCTTACCTTCATTTAAAAAAGTCAACATGGGATAATATTAAAACAAGTGTTGGTCAGTTCATGTTGCTGCACTAAATGTTAACACATGACACAACTATCCTGACCAAACCATCCAATTTTAGAGTTTCACCCTAGCTAGTCCCTCACATACAAGGGATAAACTGAATGCATACTAGAGGAATACTTATAATTAGCCTTACATATTTTGTACCATAATCTCAATAGTTATTATGGGACAACCTTTTCCGAAACATCTTGTGGTGGAGAACTAAGTGCTTGTTTGGTGGAGCGTTTTGACCAAAACGCTAGTCAAAAACGCAGCGTTTTCTCTTAAAAGTGTTTCAATGCAGCGTTTTAAAAATGTGCAGCATTTTAAAATGCTCAAATTTGGAGTGTTTTAAAAATATGTTGCGTTTACAACTACTTTGTTTATGAAAATAGCGTTTTAAAATAGTTTCTCAAATATATTTACAAGAAAAATACTGCGTTTTGAAAATGCTGCGTTTTGAAAACGTTGCGTTTTAAAAATATTATGTTTTCAAAACGCTACACCAAATGAGGCTTAAATTACTTGGTCATTCTAATTACTTTTTTCGTAAAAAGAAACCAATTTCTATTTCCACATAAGGCAAAATAAAGTTGCACAAAGGACGATCACGAAGTTGTTGTATAGATAAGTCACTAAGATTGATGATAAAATAAATTCTCAAAGTAATCAGATTGACAAAAAAAAGAAATAAAATAAAAATAAGCAAGAAATAAAATGAGACAACAATTTAAAGTGGTTCGCAACTTAAATGTTGTCACGTCTCCTACCAAGGCGGCCGTCAACATTAGATTTGAAATGTGCGCTACTTTTATGCCGGTATGTTATAAGGGAAAATTACAATATCATTAATCTCTCTAAAAAAGATCTGAGTGAATATCAAACTTGATCTCTAATGGATTGTGTACACAATACTTGACAAGTGTTTTTAATGATAACGTCCGTCAAGTAAGAACTGGCTTCCTTTCGTTCTTGAAGGTTATATACCATGCACGAAATAAACTTAGATCTGTCAAAGAACAAGACTTTTTTCGAATGGGCCGATTCATTTGGGACCCTGGAAATCCACTGCAATCAATGAAGCTTTTAACAATTAGGAGTTGAGAAAGCTATCAATGATTTGAAGTACCAATGCTAAGTGTTTAATGAAAAGTAGAGAAAATATTTGACTGTTCTTGAATGCTTTCACTCTATTTTTGATTTTTGAGCTTAAACGTCGTGGCCAATCTTCTTCAATGCTTTGACTGCTAATGTTAACAATGTCAGTGGATCCTGTAAGCAATGTCTCAAACAAAGCAGGAAGAGAAGACAAGGAACTTGAGGGACTGCAATGTCATATCTCAGAAAAGGTTTTACAGTCTTAGTTTTATTCAGGGGTAGCGTGTGTAAATAGGTTATAGTTACAGGGTAGCGAGTGTTATGTGCTAGTCTGTTTCTTCAATTGTAATGGTATTTATACCAGTTGTTACCCTCGTTCAGAACACACAGAAATTAAGAGAGAAATACAAGTTTCTGATTTTCCTCTTTCTCTCATCTCTTCTTTTTCTATTCTTGATCATGAATGTTGTTCACTTTGCTTCTCCATTACATGATTGAAGATGAATTAGGGCTCATAATCTCAACATGGTATCAGAGCCAAGTCATCATCGATTCTTCAAGGAACTCTGTGGATGAACACAATCTGTGGATGATCACCGAATTGGTCATCATCGATTCTTCAAGAAACCCTGTGGATGATCACCCAATTGGTAATCATTCATTCTCTCAGACATCTTCTTTTTTTCTTCTCTCGTGATTTGATTTCTCTCTTCCTTTCTTTCTTTAATTGTCTTCCCTTCAATTGTTCATAATGTCTGAAATCACATCTGAAGACCTTAAGGATAAAAATACTTCCACTGATAATATCTCTGTTGACCCCATTAAAAGCAATACCAGGATCAACAATGATTTTGTTGATGCTTATGATCTTCCTGAATCCTCTCTTCAATTAACTTCTAGTCATCCCCTCTATCTGCATCCTAATGATCATCCAGGAATGGTCCTTGTGTCTGAAACTCTTTCAAACACAAATTTTAATCAATGGAAAATTGCTATAACTACTGCCTTATCTCCCAAAAATAAACTAGTTATGATTAATGGCCTGCACAAGAAACCAATTCCTCCATCCAAATACATAAGTTCTTGGGAAAGATGCAACAGTATGGTGGTTTCTTGGCTTCTTAATTCTGTCAACTCTGAAATTCGTCAGAGTATAGTCTATTTCACCACTGCTAGTGAGATTTGGGATGACATTATTACAAGATTTTCTTTGAGTGATGCCCCCAAAAATTTTCAAATACAAAAGAGCATTATGTTGTGCACTCAAGGAAATCTTAATATCAATGCATACTTTACAAAGTTTAGGGGATTATGGGATGAACTTACAAACCTTCTTCAGAAACCTAAATGTATCTGCAACTGTACCTATGGAGCCATTGCTGTTCAAGATGATTATGATCATGTCACTAAGTTGACACAATTTTTAATGGGGCTCTCAGAAAACTATGCAGATGTAAGGGGACAGATTCTTAGAATGCATCCCCTTCCTTCTGTTGCTAAAGTTGTTTCTATGTTGATTCAAGAAGAGGGTCAAAGACAACAATCTACTGGCATAAATCTTGAAAATACATCATCTGCTTTCATGGGAAAAATCAATAACAACAGATCTAACAAAGGTAAAATCATAGGGGGATCACAAAATAACACAGCTAAGGGAAAGTTCTTTTGTGATTATTGCCATGGTGATACCCATACCAAAGATAAATGCTTCTTTCTCCATGGCTACCCTGAATGGCATCAGTGGTTTGGCACCAAACCTGATCTGTCAAGAATGCCAAGAAACAAAGCAAAACCTAAGATCAATTCTGGAATCAACACTGCTGTCACTAATCAATCTGTCAAGGAAAAGACTGAAGCTACTGAAGTAACTAATCACTTCACACCTGGACAACTTCAACAATTAATGATCATGCTCAACAACAACAAGAAAGTTACTTCTGCCTCTGTGCTCTTAGACACTCCTGAAGATCATATGTCAGGTATTCATAACAATATCTTCAAACTTATTTCTCTTACCAGTTCAAAATCTCCTGCTTATGACTGGATCATAGACACAGGTGCTAGTGACCATATTACTACTTGTTTTGATTGTCTCACTAATCCTGTACCTGTGAATACTATGATATATCTACCCAATGGAAAAACTGCTTCCATAACACATAAGGGAAATGTACAATTAGCAGACAGCATTGTTCTCAAGAATGTCTATTTTGCTCCAGAATTTCAGTTTAACTTAATTTCTGGGAGCAAACTTATTAATGACTGCAATGCTTGTTTAACCTTTTATGCCACATCCTGTTTTCTTCAGGACCAAACTCAACAGAAAAGGAAGGAGATTGGTAGATATGAAGGAGGCCTTTACAAACTCACTCTGTCTGAATCTTACTGTCCTAAGCAGACTACTCTTATGTACAAGAACTCCTCCAATGTTAATCTGTGTAAATCTGATAATACTTTTGCTTTAACTGAACCTATCAATAAAATGTATCTTTGGCACACTAGACTTGGACATGTTCCTCTACAATCTATGAAACATATATCATCTCTTGATTTGCATTTAAACCCCATGCCTAGTGTTCACTGTGAAATATGCCATTTAGCTAGACAAACTAGACAACCTTTTCCTTTAAGTGATTCTCATAGCACTGAAGCTTTTGGACTTATACATTGTGATGTATGGGGTCCCTATAGGAAAAGAACTTATGATGGACACACCTCATTTCTTACCATAGTTGATGATTTTTCTAGGGTTACTTGGACTTTTCTTTTAAAAACTAAATCTCAAGTTTGTCAAAATCTGGAATATTTTCTCAATATGGTAAGAAATCAGTTTAACACTAACATTAAAAGTCTTAGAACTGACAATGGAACATAATTTCTTAATGATGGAGTTGGACAACTCCTGTTTGCTCAAGGTCTCCTACATCAAACTACCTGTGTTGATACTCCTCAGCAAAATGGCAGAGCTGAAAGGAAACACAGACATCTCCTTGAACTTGCTAGAGCTCTTAGGTTCCAAGCAAATCTTCCAAAGAAATTTTGGGGTGACTGCCTTCTTACAGCCACTTACTTAATAAACAGACTTCCTAGTTCTGTTATCAAATTCAAAACCACCTTTGAAGTCTTGTTTGGAACCCCTCCCAATTATAGTCATATTAAAACCTTTGGCTGCCTCTGCTATGCCTCAACAGCTGCTAATGGTAGAGATAAGTTCTCACCTAGAGCTCAAAAGTGTGTTTTTATTGGATATCCCAATAATAAGAAAGCATACAAAGTTTACAATCTTGAAACACATCAGGTTTTGTTTAGCAGAGATGTCATCTTTTATGAAAATATTTTTCCTTTCAGAATCAGTAAATCTCATACTACTGAAACTCTTCAAGGAAACTTGTTCCCTAGCAATCCTAATAATACTATTTTTGAAGAAGAAGCTGATGTCCAAACAGAATGTGACAATTTTCATTCTGAAGATATTTCTCATCCTGAAAATACTCATGAAAATGACTCTTCTGATCAAAGTCCTAAAGATGTTCGAATTGATCCTTCTTCACCTCAACCTATTTCTTCTATACCTCAAAGACCTCAAAGGCATAGAGTTATTCCTGCCAAGTTCAAGGATTACACTGGTCTTCCCTCTACTCTTGTTCAATCCCCTAAAAGTAATACTACTCCTTACCCTATTGTGAACTATTGTTCTTATGCTAACATATCTATTCCCTACAGAAATTTTTCTTTCAATATTTCTACTATACAAGAACCTAAAACCTACCAACAAGCCATTCAAAATCCCCTATGGTGTCAAGCTATCTCTGATGAGTTGCAGGCCTTGGAAAACAATAATACATGGACTTTACAACCTCTTCCAGAAAATAAGAAATATGTAGGATGTAAGTGGATTTTCAGAATAAAATATAATTCTGATGGAACTATAAACAGATTCAAGGCAAGACTTGTTGCTAAAGGATTTACTCAGGTTGAAGGCAATGACTATTTTGAAACATTCTCTCCTGTGGCCAAGATGAATTCTGTAAAAGTTTTACTTGCCATAGCTGCATCAAAACAATGGCCTGTGTTCCAACTTGATGTTTCTAATGCATTCCTACATGGTGACCTACATGAAGAAGTTTATATGGACTTGCCTCAAGGGTACTATACAGCTTCATCTCATACATCTTCTCCTCTGGTATGTAAACTATCCAAATCCCTCTATGGCTTAAAACAAGCCCCAAGGCAATGGTTTGAAAAACTATCTACTACTCTTATTCAATTTGGGTTCAAACAATCCTTAAATGATTATACTCTCTTTTATCTTAATATTGAATCAGAATTTGTGGCTATTCTGGTCTATGTTGATGACTTGCTTATTACAGGAACTAGTGACAAACTAATAGCTCAAATCAAAGATCATTTAAAGTCTGTTTTTCCCATTAAAGACCTTGGACATCTAAAGTATTTTCTTGGCCTTGAGATTGCAAGAAACAAGACAGGAATCTGCCTTCATCAAAGAAAATATGCCTTGGAAATTATCAAAGATACTGGTCTCATTAATGCAAAACCTGCTCTAATTCCTATTGAAAAGGATCACAAGCTTGCTACAATATCCTCATCTTCTATGGCAGATCCTGCAGCCTACAGAAGACTCATTGGCAGGCTTCTATACTTGTCAATTTCCAGACCAGATATAGCCTATAGTGTGCAAGTTCTGAGCCAATTCATGGCCTCTCCTCTTGATGCTCACTGGCATGCTGCCCTCAGGCTAGTCAAATACATCAAAGGTTGCCCTGGACAAGGTCTCTTCTTTTCCAGTTCAGCTCAAATTCAATTAAGTGCTTATTGTGACTCTGACTGGGCTGCATGTCCAATCACCAGAAGATCACTTTCAGGGTATTGTATATATCTTGGTACATCTCTCATCTCCTGGAAGTGTAAGAAACAATCTACAATTAGTAGATCTTCTGCAGAAGCTAAGTACAGAAGTATGGCTAATACATGTTGTGAAATTAAATGGCTAATTTCTCTTCTAAAAGATTTTAACTTCAGTTCTGTTACTCCTGTGAATTTATACTGTGACAATCAATCAGCCATCCACATTGCAGCCAATCCTGTCTTCCATGAGAGAACAAAACATATTGACATTGACTGTCATCTTGTCCGAGAAATGGTGCAGAAGAAATTGGTTTCCACTAAATATATAAATTCAGCCAATCAGCCTATAGATCTCTTTACAAAAGCTTTGGCATCTCCTCAGTTTTATCATTTACTGGACAAGTTGCAACTCAAAAATCTTTTTACCTCTTGCAACTTGAGGGGGGATGTTAATGTTAACAATGTCAGTGGATCCTGTAAGCAATGTCTCAAACAAAGCAGGAAGAGAAGACAAGGAACTTGAGGGACTGCAATGTCATATCTCAGAAAAGGTTTTACAGTCTTAGTTTTATTCAGGGGTAGCGTGTGTAAATAGGTTATAGTTACAGGGTAGCGAGTGTTATGTGCTAGTCTGTTTCTTCAATTGTAACGGTATTTATACCAGTTGTTACCCTCGTTCAGAACACACATAAATTAAGAGAGAAATACAAGTTTCTGATTTTCCTCTTTCTCTCATCTCTTCTTTTTCTATTCTTGATCATGAATGTTGTTCACTTAGCTTCTCCATTACAGGATTGAAGATGAATTAGGGCTCATAATCTCAACATTGACAATACAGTTGTAGATACAAGGCTGAGAGATAGATTATTGAGATTTTCTTATCTTCCACTTATACATCCGCAAGATCTGCAAGTCTTCAAATATCAACAACCTTTATGTTGAAAGGATAGTAAGAGCATCACATGTGACAATTTTTTTTATCTCTTCATTCACATTCAATTAAAAGAGACCTCTCAAATACAACCGTAGATTTGATCTTATGTGGTGTGAGTCTCATCATTGAAGTGAAACTTAACCCTAAAAACATGATAGAAAACATAACGACTAGTAGGCGAATTTTTAATGAAAAATATGCTGACTAATGTATTTACAAACTAAAATATCAAAAAATTGAGTGTCTCATCGAGAATGTGGAAAAAATTGGTTGATACGTCATATCACAACCTTTCTCCATAGCTACATTGAAAATGTTTTTTTCCTCAAAAAAAAGTGTAAATTCTAGGTGACACTCAATATTTTTCATATTCACAACTACATTGGGGATACTCTAAGCTTTTTGTTGATGTCCAAAGATGCGGATCTTCAAACTGGCTGAAAACTAGATGTAACACTAAGCTATAATAGTAGCAAAAAAATTAGGAGTCTTCATTGTAGTGTAAACACTATTTACCTGAAAATTAGGGGTTTAAATCTCAATTTGATCATCTTACTTTCGACCAAAATTTATTAAGTTCACTCTACTTTTTTTTCTTCAATCAAATCACTCTACTTTCACATAATTAGTACGTTCATCACTCCATCCATATATTTGGATGGAAAGTTTAATTTTGTTAGGAAAATCAAAAAGTACCCTTACTAAATTTGTGGGATTTGAGGGTCTCCATCTCCTTTCAAACATAATTTATTATTGTGTGACTTGAATTTGTCAATACATCTTTCAAAGGTAAGGGGCATTATTGTCTTTTCAAAGATTTCCATCCAACTTAACTAATGGAAATGACTCTAGTGACCTTATTGACTTTCAGAGCCAAGTAGAGTAATTAAATTGAGGAAAAAAAATAGAGTGAGCTTAATGGATTTTGGCCGAAAGTAAGGTGACCAAATTGAGATTTAAACCAAAATTAGGAGTCTTCATTTAAGACTAAGTGATGCACTTAATTAAATTAATAAGAGGTCACATATAATTGAGTTAACAAGATGTCTTAGATGGCTTGAGATAAGTGTCAACTGTCAATCAATCAGTTATTCAGTTTGTGTCTAAGCTATTAATCACGTCAAAAGTTTTCCTCCCGCGTGAGACAAATTTTGTCCATTTGACGGATCCAACTCTTGAACTTCAAATGTCTTCCTTCAATATATTTCCTTTCTTTCAGGTAAAAAATTAATTATATTATTATGAGATGTTGCATTTTAAGAGTTCACTTTTAAAAATCATGTCAACAATTACATTATATTTCAACATTACCTTTCACATTTGATATTAACGTATTGATTATGCTCAATTATTTTTGTAACTATGACCAACTATAATAATAGTTATATATATTTAATAATTATACTTTTCAAACATAGACAATATGGGTGGAATAGATGGAGTTGTAGACACCCAATTTTATGCCCCTACGCTACAATGTCCTAAAAATATAATTTACAAATTAATTGGACTAACGAAAATTATTTATGTTACATTTCAAGGTAACCATGACTTAACGGAAGATAACCAAGAGGGGTGGAAAGAGAAAATAGAAATTGCAAAGAAAGATGGGAAGGGAGCTACGCCCTCCTTGACACTGCTACCTCCGGCTACCCGTTTGCCGGTTGCCTATCGTCGAAATCTCCTATAAAAGGAGGCCTCATCCCCACATTCTCAACACACCAAAATCATCTCCTCTGAAAGGATGCTGAGAAGAAGAAGCAGAGTGACGGGTGGCAATGCCTGGCACGACACGTTAGCACGAACCAATAAGACACGATTATAAAACACGATTACAGAGACAAATAACACGATAAGCCCAGCACGACACGACACAACACGAAACACGACACGAAAGATACGAAATTGTTAATATATTCAAATTAATATTTATTGTTGTATTTATGATCAAATAAGATAGATAATATTAAAACACGATAATGAAGCACGAACACGACACGATAACACGAATTGCCACCTTAGAAGCTCTCCTTGCCCAAGCAAGCGCCCCTTGCCCCTTGCCCAGCTTGCCTAAGCCTTGTGCCTAGCCAACCCAAACCCACACACATACACATACGCACGTACAACAATAACAACATAAAAAAGAAAAGACTTTATCTCTTGGGAGAACAAAGAAAGCACACATCAATCGCTAAAGCCTAGGCGTACCGGGTTCAAATACCCACGCTTCAAGAGGTATGTATTGACCTATTATTTTGTTCCTACAGTTGTATTAAAATAAATAAAACGTAGATATTTACATTTTCTTAAGTTTGTAAATATTTTATTTGTACATATTCATCTAATTAGTTCTTTCCATTTACATTTTTAGTATAGAAAAAATTATAATACTTTCTTTGTCCAAATTAATATTTCTTGTTTAAAAATAGTGTTGTGTTGTTAATATAATTCTATATCAATAGATTATAAAAATAGTTGTTATTATGGCCAAATAATGTTTTAAAATAAATCTCCTTTATTTTCCAATATATATATATATACACACACACACAACTTTCTAGACTAAATATACGCATGAAATAAACATTTTGATTAGCAAACTCAATTTTAAAACCGAAATGACGAGTTGGGTGCCTAACCCTTTCCTAACTCGTAACTTAGCCTCCTTACCCATAATTTTTGATATATTTGGTTTTTCTATATTTATCCTTAAAATATAGGTGACGACTCTGTACATACATTTTTAGAGTCCACAACGAGGCCAAGCGCATGCCACGTGCTTAATGTTTCGAAGCCACTCATTTTCACGTAACGAAGTAGGGTCGAAACGGGATTCTCACAATGGCGACTCTGTCGGGGAGGTTTTTTTTTTTTTTTTGAAAAAAAAGAGGGCTAGACTCAATTTCTTTCTTTTGCGTTTCTGATCTATTTACATATTTGACATGTTTTTATATATATAGTTTAGAATTTTCTATATATATATATATATTGAATTGTGCGTTTGGTTCATTACTATTACCATTACTTTTGAGCTAAGGAGATTTGTAATTTGTATTCTTCGCAAAGTTGGGCATGTAATAGTTTATTTAATCGTCCATTTTATTTTGCGGATTAGGACAAGGGAGAAGCTATTTTTACTACAATTTTTTGTTTATTCACTACATTTTTAATAATTTCATCAAATAAATACATGTTTGGACAAAATTACCCCTTAAGTACTTGCTCATTTTAAGTTGACTAATCAAGTTACTTTTCTAATTACCTTTTAACATTTTTTTTAGTTCAAAAATTTATGAACAACATAGTTATTCTATTATTATTTTTACTTTTTGTAATGAATTTATTAATTAATCTTATGACTAAAGTTATATTGTATAATAAAAAATATCGTAAGGACATTTTGTCTACCAAACTTTGAGTAAATATATGTTCATTGGTTATGAAAAATTTTTAAAGGATGTAATAGTAAAATAATCGAATAGTAAAATCATAATATGAAATAGTATCGTAATATTTAAATATTTTGCCTACCTTTATAATTGATTCGAAAATTTAATTCTTGAGTTGATTGAAACACATATTCAGTTTAATATCAACCATAACAATTGAATTGATATTTTAAAATAATATTTTAAAAACTAAACTAGAATATTAATTTTTGATAATAAAATATCCAATATAATCTAAAATGGTAGAAAATGTATTAATCATATTATTTTTATGATAATGAAATATGAAACGTGAGTGATTAGAAAAATTGATTAAACATATTTATTTCGAAAAAAATAAGTACCTTGTTTGTTGATAATTAAAATGTTAAGAATATAAATATAATAATTATGTTGCCCATTGATATTTGATCAAAAAAATAATGTTAGAAGAAAATTAAGAAAGTAACTTGATTAGTCAACTTCAAAAGGGGTAGTTTTGTCTAAACATGTATTTATTTAATACAATAATTAAGGATGTAGTTGATAAGCAAAAATTGTAGTAGAAATAGTCTCTCCCTTAAGACAGATGTGTAATTAATAGGAATAGATAGATTCTCCGCTTTTATTTATATTTATTTTGTGCTTTGATTGGAATGTCGTCTCACGCGATCGCTCCGTCCCTTTTCAGGAATTGCAAACTAACAAAGCCGAGAAAATCAACAAAAAAACAAAAAGACAAAAAATAAAATAAAATCCTTTCCTGCTTTATATTATTGCAAAATGTTTTTAGATAATTCACACACGTGCACTTATGTAGAGATATTCCAAACTATTACTCTTTTGACCCGGATAAACACGCCTGGGAGTCCTACGTTCATAGAACCTGGACACTTAGGCCGAAATTATCCCACTCTGAACTCTTCATACACAGAGCCAACGAGGTGTAAGCCAGCCTAGCCATATATCAGCTACGTTAATTGCATGTATATCTTTCTAGGACACTTCATTGATCGGGCGGTTTTTATACCCCAAAGTTAGTGACCAATCCCATGTGCAAAAAAAAAAAAGGGAGAAAAAGAAATCCAGTGACAAAAAAAATTCATCGTATGGTCAACAAAATGCATTGGGATTGATTAAAAACTTTGATGGTATCCCCTAGATTGTTTGAATGGTGGATCCTGGAAAGAGTATATGCCATTCGCCCAAGATCTGTTGATGAGGCCCAAGTCACCAAGGAACCCAATGAAGAGGCCCAAGTCACCCAGGAACCAATTGATGAGGCTCAAAGCATCAAGGAGCCGCCAACAATGCATGGACCAATAACAAGGGCTCGGGCTAGGAAAATTCAAAATGAAGTCCTCAATTTATCCCGAGAGACATTTGACTTAGAAGCCCAAATTATGGCACGCAAAGGAGGAGTCAAAGCGGGTCAAGAAAAATGGGTGAACACTTTAATATTTGCGGATGAAGGAGGATACAATAGGATGAATTTGGGCGCCCCAAACAAGGCTCATGGCAGCAAGGAAGAAGGATCTAGAAGACTTCTAGAAGGCTGATGACTCACTTGTTTATAGCTAAAAATTCGGCCCTAGTGTAGAGACAACAAGGAGAATATTCTCCAAATTATGCTCCTAGTCATAGATCTTATCCTTTATTAGATAGTTTGCTAGATCTTATCCTATAGTTGGTTAAATCTTATCTTTATTTGTAGCCAATGGCAGCCTAGATCTCCTAGCTATATATAGGGCTGCCCCTATCTATTGTAATCAGAATATTGATGAATGAAAATATGTTAGCTTACTTTCCAACCTTGAGTTTTCAAGACTATTGAGCGATCGGGGGTTACCCGAGTACTCATGAACTTATCAATCGTCCCTCCATAACGATTGTGGCGTTCTTCACTATCCTTTGATTGTCAGTTTCGTCATACGAAGGTTAATGGCTGATTACCCATTGATTGTCATGTGCGTGAACCCGAGGTCGAGGTTCCACTTCCATCCATTTGCTGCCCAGCTCGTTTTCCTTCTCTAGTTGTTGTATTTTATGAGTTTTCCCCAAGAAGACTCATATCAGTTTCTCAACAAGTTAAAAACCCAAAGTTTGCTCATGATACTTCTTTCCTTCCTGAAATAAATTGTCCTGATACCACAGAAAATATCCTTTTCCAAGCCTCCAAAAAGCAGCCAAGCACTAGCCTTCAACCAAATATCGACCCTATTTCCCAAGGTGGTATTATTCCAAATGCTTATAACCTCAATCCACCTCCCCCAGAAACCAACCATGAACTCCTTCACCTAAATGCCCGTTACCATAACCAGAAAAATTATCCTCCCCTTGATCCTTCAAATACTTATTCTCAGCAAATGGCTCGTGGAACCCTAACGGGAATAATTTGTGCACAAGAAGAAGAACCTCCCTTAAACAGGAGCCCATGCAATCAAGTCCTAACACAATATTCCCCGAAAGAAAAGATCCAACCCAGTTACTCGACCAAACCCCAGCCAGGTATTTTACCCAGACCAAAAGGAAGGAAAGAACTAATCCCAAGGCATTATGATGAATTACCTGCCCCAAGATTCGAAATCTTCCAAACACTATGGGCCCATGAGATACTTAAACCCGTTGCTAATTATCAACCTCCCAATCCACTACCTAGTACGTGGAACCATGCCCAGTACTGTGAATACCATCGTTGTAGTGGTCATCTTGCCGACAAGTGCTATTCACTAAAAAATGTCATTTAAGACCTCATCGACAATGAGATAATTACAGTAGCAGGCGCAAGAATTTTTTAGACCAACCAAGCAAAGAAAGTTTAAAGGGCAAGGAAACATATTTAGCCAGAATAAAGGTGTTGTGAATACCCCCTTCAAATAAAAGAAAGAGGAGTTTCGTATGACTATCTAGGAGACAGTTTTCTGGGTATGATAGATAGATGCACTAGCTATGAAAAGCTCCATGCTGAGTTTGAGTCTATTTCTGATAAGCCTCTGCAGAATTGGTATATTACAACCGGCCCGCTCTTGGTGCCCGCAGATCTACTAGACCATTTCAGATATACTATTCCCCATCCTTCTTATAGCCTTACGGATTGGTCATCTACCGATCCGCTCCCTAAAATTGATGATCTCAAACCCCAGGTCCTCAATAATGTAAATAACCCTGTACAGTTTGCTAATAATGATAATCTAGATGTCTTTGCGTATTCCTTAGTTGCACCTTCATTAAAAGACACATTAATTAACTTTAAGAATGAGTCATTTGATGAAATGGACCCAAAAGATCAAAGTTACTTGATTGAGCTCGCAAAGCCAGTCAAGTACCAAGAAAAGCATCAATCAGCAGCAGCAGATGATGACTTGTCCACCATCAATCTGGGGCTGAACAATGAAACCAAAGATGTCAAAATCGGCAGCTACCTGCAAGGTTCTGAAAGGGTAGCACTTATTGACCTCCTCAAGGAATTCGTGGACATCTTTGCATGGTCCTACGAAGATATGCCTGGGCTGGATCCAGCCATTGTTGAACACCGGATCCCTACTTATCCGGATGCTCGGCCAGTCAAGCAGAAACTCCGCCGAATTAAACCAGAAAGGTCATTACAAGTGAAAGAAGAAATCATGAAGCAGCTACACGTCAAATTCATTCGGGTAGTTGAATACCCAATCTGGCTGTCAAATATAGTGACCGTTCCAAAGCCTAACGGAAAGGTTCGGATCTGCGTAGACTTCTGCGACCTCAACAAGGCGTCACCCAAAGATGACTTCCCTCTACCCAACATTGATATTGTGGTAGATGTTGTGGGTTCTCACAAAATAAGATCCTTCGTGGACAACATGCTAGGCTACAACCAAATCAAAATGGCAGCAGAGGACCAGGAAAAAACGTCATTCACCGCCCCCTGGGGAACTTACTACTACAATGCATGCCGTTTGGACTAAAAAATGTTGGGGCTACATATCAAAGAACTGCCACCGCCCTCTTCCATGACATGATCCACAAAGAAGTCGAAGTGTACGTTGATGACATGATCGTGCACTCCAGCGACGCCAACGGTGCCCATATCAAAGACCTTCGAAAATTCTTCGAAAGGTTAAGAAAACATCAGATGAAGCTTAACCCCACCAAATGCACATTTGAGGTTACCAAATGCAAGGTCCTGGGATTCATGTTGACCGAGCAAGGCATCGAGATTAAGCCAGTCAAAATCAAAGTCATTATAAATATGTCGTAGCCAAAAACTCCAACAGAAGTCAAAGGTTTCCTAGGCCGGCTACAATATATCAGCTGCTTCATCAGACAGTTGGCCTCCATATGTGAGCCTCTTATTCAAACTCCTAAAGAAAAACATTAACCAAGTCTAGGACGAAAAATGCCAGCTAGCCTTCGAAAAAATAAAAGCCTACCTTACCAACCCACCAGTGCTAGCTTATCCCCATATACACAAACCTCTCCTCCTATATTTAACTGTCACAAATACATCAGTAGGGGCTATGCTCGCCCAAGAAAAAGAAAATTCCTACGTCGAAAATGCCATCTACTTTATAAGTAGAAAGCTGCAAGGAAGCAAGCTTAATTACTCAGCATGGGAGAAAAGCTGCACCGGTCTAGTCTGGGCAACCCAGAGGCTCAAAATTTATCTGCAAGCTCGATCCATCAAACTCATTTTCAGAATGGATCATATAAAGTACATCTTCGGCAAACTATCACTTTCTAGCCGACTAGCCAAATGGTCATTCCTCCTCAACGAGTTTGACGTCACCTATGTCACGCTCAAATCTATCAAAACAGCGTAATTGCGGACCATTTAGCTGATCTACCTCTAAAAGCAGAAGATGCAGCTGAGCCTAGATTCCCAGATGAAGGTGTCCTAGAAATTGCTGATCATGACACCAAATGGTAAATGTTCTTTGACGGAGCCGCCATGTGACGACCCGACCCGAATTTCTATACGAAATCCCGAGGTCGTGCCGTCAGGACAAACTAAGAGACGGACAAGCACCTGCTAAGCACAATGGTGCGAGTCAAAAGATGAGCCACCGAGCTCGAAACAAGAATGTAAAGCCATAACGGCGAAACGAATCAACAAAAACCAAAACCTGCGGAAGCGAATCATAAGTAGAACCCAAGCCTTTACTCCTAAATCAAGGAACCCAAGGCTAAGAGACAATTATCTCTTGACAAATTTACAACGCGCGTGACGCAACATTGCGCACGGGCAACAACCATCGGTAACCAAAGGCCGACAAACCAACAAGATACCAACCTCATAAACCACCACTCCATGACTATAACATGCCGGAGGAACAATACAACTAAAAGGATAATATTTCTAAAAGATACAATAGCTCGACCATACTAGTCGGCTCCCAAATAACAAAACAGTATAACTAATACAATCTACCCAAGTAAAGTTTACATAACTTTACATCCGTGTCTCACAAATTAATAACAACAATAATAATAATATCTCTAAGCTATTGCCCGGAAAACCACCTTCTAGAAATCACGACTCCGAAGCCGCCACACGTACTAACGGGATCGCTGTACACACTAAGGAAAACAACCACACGGAGTGAGTCATAATGACCCAGCAAGTTACGAAATGCATCTATATGGCATAACATGTTATGGCATGGCATAATGCACAAGCATATATATATAAATCATGGTATCATACTAGTATACCAACAATAAACATGTACTTAGTTACCAAAGTACATAATCTCACATAAACCACATAGCATATTGTCTTTCACATAAATGCTCATAAATCAACAGGTGTAACAAGAAAACGTAATTCGAACTGTTACAACCAACATCCGGGCCCAATGCCCAACCAAACATACCATGGGATTCATCCTCAACCCAAAACCCGGGTTCAACACCCAACTGATCATACCTTGGAATTCATTCTCAAATGATCACAACTCATCAGTTTCCCTTAATGAGTACTCCTTACATTCATCAAATCCCCGGATGAGAAATAAGAGCTCGAAATTAGGCTAGATGGCTCTATCTTGAGACCGCATCCCACTACTGGTCAAATAGTGAGGAGAAATGGACCCAATGCAACGATTCGTAGCGATTGTTCCCAAAGGCTATGAATCGTCCCATTGCCGACACAAGACTAAACTCGTCAGCTGGACTTAAACCAAAATGCTCAAGTAGATATTTACTTGCATAAACCAATGAGACCAAGTTTATTAATATCGGGCTCATCAAATCATGTAGGACATAATGCTCTACAACATCCCATAAACCATGCACATATTTGTATATAATCAAGTAGGACATAATGCTCTACAAAATCCCATAATCCATGCACATATTTGCATATAATCAAGTAGGACATAATGCTCTACAAAATCCCATAATCCATGCACATATTTGCATATAATCAAGTAGGACATAATGCTCTACAAAAATCCCATTAGCAATGCACATATTTGCATTTTTTTTTTAGGAAACATGGACGGTACCCTGCAGAGTTTTATTAATTAAAAGAAAGATACAAACTTGAGGGGGACAACCAGCCTTACCCTTATAAATGGGGGGATAGAGGAGCCTTACCTCGAAAGAGAAATAGATACAAAAGAGAACTAAAGATCTAGGATATTCGGAGATAACAAGTACCATGAAAGTCCAAAATGGAGTTCCCTCTAATAAGATTAGGCAAGGCATCGAGAGAAGTAAACTTAGAGTTCAATCGCGAATCAATAGCATAGTTTGCGAGCCCGTCAGCAACGGAATTAGCTTCTCTATAACATTGACTAAATATAAACAAGGAGTCCCTTTGCATGGATAAAATGCCTCTAATATAATAATGGAGAGTCCATGGGGGATGATGACCTTTAGCAAGGCAATTATATAAAATCATAGAGTCCATCTCAACTATGGCCTAACGAAATCCATGGGAATGAAGCCAACAAACTCCCTGAAAGAGGGCCTTACATTCCGCCTTAGTGTTCGTAGCAAAATCATAAAAGGAGGCATAAGCAAAAAGGACTTTACCTTCAGAGTCTCGAATAATTCCCCCTCCACCACTAATACCCGGGTTACCTCGACTCGCACCATCCGAGTTCAATTTAATAAACGAGCCAGTCGGCTTAGACCAAGAAACAACTCGGATTCGTCTTTGCTTGCTCGTAGCAAAGGAAATAAAAGATCCCGAGATATTCTGCCGAATAAAGAAATTCCCGCATCCCATTAGGAGAGAGAGATCTTGAGAAATTGCATGGATAGCAGAAGAAATCGACAAAACAGCATTGTCATAAATAATAGCATTGCGGGTCTTCCAAATATGCCAGAGAATAAGAGAGGGGAGTAACTTATGAGTTGTGGAGGAAGAGCCCCAACCCGCCAAACATCTGAGCATGATGGAATCTCCCGTAATAGAGAGATTGTGAGATAGACTGAAGGCCAACCAAATCGATGAGGCTAACTGGCCGTGAAGAAAGAGATGATTAAACGATTCTAATGAGTGATGGGAGCAGCAAACACATTTGGAAACAATTTGGAAACCTTTATGAATCAGAGCTTCGTCAATAGAAGACGCTTCAGCATTAAACGCCAAAGAAAAACACCAATTTGAGAAGGCAGAAGTTTGTGCCAAATGAATTTGGCTGAGGGAGATATAGTAGCTGCCGGGGTGAGGATGGAGAGAGCCGAAGACAAGGAAAATTTACCAGAAGAATTAACTGTCCAACACGGGTTGTTTAGATGAGAAGAAAGCGAAATGCGCTGTTCCAGAATAACTTTTTTGGCAGCTTCCGGGAGAATAGAAAGAGCCAAGGAGTTAAGGTTGAGCCCGGAGGAATCATATAGATCTTTTACATTAGAAAGCTCACAATCAGGGGGCGAGTAAGAAGCTGTCCAGGGAGCCACTTATCGAACCAAATAGAGCAGTCACCAAGACCAATGTTCCAGTGAATGTGCGGTTCTGCAACAGCTTGAATAAGTTTAAGACGACGCCAAACATGAGAGCCCTTTAGGGTCGAAACTGTAGCGTGCACTGAGGAACAATATCTAGCTTTAAGAAATTCGGACCAGATGTTATGGGAGGAACGGAACCGCCACCAGAGTTTAATAGAATATGCCTGAACCAGAGAAGGAAGAGAGGGAATTCCGAGACCACCATAGAGCTTGGGGATGCAGAAAGAACGCCAAGCGACCCAGTGAAATTTGTGAGCACCTTCGGATGAACTCCAAAAGAAATTCGCGAAGAAGCGCTCAAGCAGATTGATCACTGATTTAGGGGATCCAATGAGGCCAGAAGATATGCAGAAATGGAATAAAGCACATGACGAATAAGAGTGACTTTCCCTGCCGCATTAAGGAAAGAGCCGAGCCAAGATTCCACTCTATTCTGAAGCTTGACCAGGAGGGGGTCAAAAATTCTGTTTGTTTTACGCCCATGATAAAGAGGGCAGCCCAAGTAAGTGATGGGAAGAGAGCCCAAGCGAAATCCAAGAGTATCAGCAATTCGGTTAGCCCTATCAGAGTTAATCGAGGGAGCAACATAAATTCTGCTCTTTGATTTATTTGCATATACTTAACATGTTCAACTAACTTACAAGTTTAGTTCAAGAACCATATATTGAGGTACTCATTATTCCTCAAGTCATCACCCAAATCAAGGATAGCATATAAACTCAATAAATCATAATGTGAGGTCTACAATGCTCCTCCACTCAAAATTAAACCAAAGACTACTATGTTAGTCTAAGAATATCCACAACTCAAGACTTAATATTTTAGTCTTTATTTTAAGCACACCGGACTCAATTATAGTCATAATTGTCATATATGGTCGACATCTCCAATACCATACTCAAGAACCCCATGACTACTCTGTAGTCACTTCCTCGCAAGTGCTTTTACATGTACGCGACCAACTTCCTTAAAGAGAGAATTCTTTCTTAATCTTCTCTTAAATGTACCCGAGACCATAAGTAGGTCTCAAACGCTCCGTGCTCTAACAAGCACACTCAAAATATATTTCCAATAAATCTCCATAATATAAGTGTCTCATTTGGACACAAACGGGATGCTCGGTGAGCGCACACATAATCAACCAAAACCCAATCATTGTAGGGTTTCAACCCAAGGCTCATTATCATATTATTGGCCTTACAACGACTCCGTTGAGTCTTAATACTACATTTCATTTTTTATGTGTTTCATAAATCCACACTTTAATATTTCATTAAAGTTTACAACAAAATCTCAACATTCATTCGGGCTTGATTCCCAAGCCTAAAATCCATACAACTCATCACATTCATAATCTCATTTAAAGTTTGGAAGCTATATACTTCACAACATTAATCAAGAAAGAATCCATTAATCGTAGGATTTCAACCCAAGTTCATTTATCGCATTATTGAACTTATGATGACTCCGTTGAGTCTTAATACCAAGTTTCAATCTTTACCCATTTCATCAAACCCAACATCAACATTCTTTAGTTTATAATAATTCCTCCAATAATTCGGGCTTCATTTACAAGCCCTAAAAATCATAGAACCTTAACATAAATCATAACCCATCTCATACAATACTCAATATCAATCAAATCATCATATTCATGATATCAACAAATTCATGCTTCCAAAATTCCCCAAAATGGGCATACATAGCATACCAAGTGTTCATTGCCCTCAAATAGCATATAGATTGTTTTCCTTAGGGGCCAATGAACCAAAATCAAAATAAAGTAACTTACCTAGATTGAGTGAAAACTCAAGAGAATCGAAATCCGAACGGTGAAGTTGTTCCACTCGTCGAGGACACCAAGAATCCGAAGTTTGGAGGTGATCCAACGGTCGGATCTTCATAGATCGGAGGAAGAAGGGCTAGGGATCCAAGCCTCCATGTCTCCCAACTCTCTCTCACTCTATACGGTTTAGAAGAAGGGGAGAAATGAGGAGGGTTTGCTGTATTTGTGAAGGGTTTGGGGTTATATACCTCCACTAATAAAGAGGGTAGAATGGACATTGCATTGGTACACTTAGTGAATGTTTATGAGTAATCAACCTCTAATCAAACCCTAATTAACTTCCCAAATATGTTAGGACATGATTAGGACTAAGTATGGGAGGTTAGGAAGGGTTTGGAGGGGGTTTAGTAAGGGTAGGATAGGAAATTCACTTCAAAATGTCAAAGTAGGGACTGCTGCCCTCGAAGCACCAAAGCGCTCGCATGGCACTCACCCCATGCGACCGCATTGGTCCCTTTCCAGCCCTTGGTGAGTTTTGTTGTCTTCTCTCGGTTACGGCCCTTCCCGCATGCAACCCCAAGCCTTAAAGCTTCGAAACGGCCTATAATTCAACCCTTAAAGTCCTCAAACACTTAGCTAAACCATCCAAGTCTCAAACCACTTTCAAAGTAGGTCTAGACTCCCATAAACAACACCCGAAACAACTCGGAGCGAAACCGAAGCAAGTTATAACAACTTGCTAACGAAACGACGAATGAAACCATAAACCGACGGGCATTAACCAAAGATTGTAAACACTTCAAAAGGATATTTAATAGGCCTAAATGATCCTCAAGTGATGAACAACAAATAGGAGAAAAGATCTCCCAAAAGATGAGACGTTCATAAGGCTAAATCTCAAACTACGCGATAAGGACGATTGCTATCCTTGAGGCGTCAAAACTTCACAAAACTTAAGGAATGCATCCAACTAGAAGTCTAACACATTTAAACATGTTAATAGATCATCATGTAAAGATCTAGGACCAATTCGAGGTCAGGAACACAAAACGCAAACAAACTCTCAGTCGCGTCGCATTTTGACTATCGTCGAGTTACGACTTGTGACTTTAACAAGTCAACAACTATATGACATCTCTTAATAGTGTTTTGGTCTTAATGTGATTTCTTAGGCACATTTAGACTTTCTCACAAACCAAACAAGCATTCAACAAGGAAGAAATGTGAGCATTGCACGCAATTCAAGCTAATCGGAAATCGGGGTATTACACGCCAACAAAAAGGGCTTTGGCATAAGAATCTTGTTAATTGATCCAGCAGATTCCCACACTCCACTGGCCATAAGGTTGGAATTTGAATGCTCAAACAACACTACTGAATACGAGGCATGTATTGCTTGTCTAGAAGAAGCCCTCCGAAAAGGAGCTAAAGACTTGGAAGTCTATGGTGACTCCGTTTTAATCATAAACCAAGTCAAAGGGAAGTGGAAAACCTAGGATCCCCGGTTGCAGCTTTATCATGCCAAATTAACAGCACTAGCCACTGAATTTGATAATATCTCGTTCCATTTCTTGCCACGAGATAGAAATCAATTCGTCGATGCCTTGACCACTCTAGCATCATTGGCCCAAATTCCCACAGAAACCAATGTCCAACCATTTATAGTTGGGAAAAAGGTCACTCCGGCTTACTACTTCAAAATCAATGTTGCTCACCCGGACAGAGATGATCACTTTCCTGGTAATCGACTTAAAGTCCACCTACAATTGTATCCTGGGGCCACGGCCATGGCCAAGTTCCAAATGGTGACCTCTATACCTCACCAAAAGGCTAAGATTTACACCGAGAATGGAGTGGGTATTACCCTAATTAGGGTTTCGTCCGTCATGGCGACGGCCACGGCGGCTCCGCCACCGGACCCTCCGGATCCTTCTTCATAGTTTGGTGATCAGCCTGCCACGATGCCTTTAAGGTCCTATGCGAATGATGTGGCTACTCCGCGGCAGTTTGTGGGACAAGCTACGCCAGTCCTTAATGCCGTCCCTTTGGTTCCACGTCAAGCGGTGATGGTAGATGGGGATCCTGGCTGTATCTTTACGCCGATAGAGATGGAATCGGCTGCCAAACAATTGATAATACCCTCATCCTTAAGTTCTCGGTTGGCCGTCCGATAGTGAATGCGATTAAGGAAGACGTTGCCAAGAACTGGAAACTTAAGGGTCCTTTTGTGGTTGGTTTACTTGACCCTCGGCATGTTATGGTTCGGTTAGCCTCTCCGGAAGACATGGTTTTGGCGTTGTCGAAGGAGTCTCACATGATACAGTCTTGCATGTATAGGTCTTTTCGTTGGTCAGCCGATTTTGCGTTCCGAAAGGATGTAACCAAGGTTGCGGTATGGGTCCGCCTTCATCATCTTTAGTTAATGTTTTTTAATCCTTCCTTTTTGGAGTGTATTGGGAATACTTTAGGGAATTTCTTAAAGGTTGATGAGAAAACCCTAGCTCTGGTTCGCCCGATGTTTGCCAGAATATGTATCGAAATTGATGTTGCTCTCCCTTTACCTTCACGGGTGTGGATCGGTTCTAGTAAGGAGAATGGGTTTTGGCAGTCACTTGAGTTTGAAGGTAATATTCGTTTTTGTACCGAGTGTGGTTTGTTAGGCCACGTAAAGATCCATTGTAGGAAAGGGCGTGGGAGGTTTAATGATAAAGCAAAGGACATTCCTAATCCAGACAAAGTATTGAATGAGGTTAATGACATAGGGGTTAAGCTGCAAGCAGGAAATAAAAGCAAGGTAGGCATTCCAGCTAATAAAGATCAGGTTCGACAAGGTGGTCTTCATGGTGTTTTGAAAGATAAATCGGTTTCTATGCAGCCGAATGTTGTCGGAGCGTCTTAACGCTGGACCCCCGTTAAGTTTGCGAAGGTAGGGGATGGGGCGTCGGTGTCTCATGCAAAGGATTCACAAGGGGAACCGGTGGAAGTTGAACACATAGACATTCCCAGTTCGGAGGTTTCGCCAAAGGATATTTCGGGTAATGTCGAGCAGGTGGTGACAGAGAATAATAAGGCTGTGAATTTACGGAATTCGTTTAGTTTACTGGATGGATTAGAGGAGGAATAGGCTATTGTAGACGAGCACATAGATAATGGGGCTCTGGATGATCCTCATGAACATAAGGTTACGGGTTCTAATGGAGTTGAGCAGGTTGGGAATGGGTATCAACCGAAGGCTGCAAAGGATAAGAAGAAAACATTTCATGACTCGGTTCATTTAAGAGATTTTTGGGATGGCATTTTGCATGTAGAGCCACGCTCGTTTGGGAAGGCACATTCGACTAATGGTGATTACAAGGACATAGTTGTGGATAATCGTCGTATTTATACAGATGCGGATATCGGGAAGGTTAAAATCCGACATTCATTCCCTAATTGGTGTGCGGGTTTACAAACTGAGGCAAAGAAGATTCGTTTCTTAAAAGAGAATGTACGTCTTACTAGGGCTGCCCGTAAAGCCCAGTCTAATACTTCCTCTTCTTAATTTTAATGACGATAGTTGTTTGGAATGCGAGGGGTGTTTGTAACAAAGAGACACGTAATTTTCTGAAGCTTCTAATTAGGGAACACAAAACTTTTTTGTGTGCTATTTTGGAGCCCAAGACGAATGGGGATCGGCTAAATAAATTTTGTAGGAGGGTTGGTTTCAATAAGAATTTGCATGTGAATCCAGTGAACAAACATATTTGGCTTCTTTGGAATGATACAGCTGAAGTACAGTTAATGTCTAGCTCTTTGCAGCAGGTTACCGTTATGCTTACAGTTTCCTCTACAATGTCGACTTTGGCTACTTTTGTCTATGCTAAATGCAATAGGCAGCTTAGAACCGTTTTGTGGCAGGATTTGGTGGGCATAGCAGCTAGTTGTACGGGGCCGTGGTTCGTGGGGGGAGATTTCAATGTCATTAGTTCTTCTGTGGAAAAATTAGGGGGTGCTCCGTGTGATTTCGGAGATATGGATGACTTTAATAATTGCTTGGATAAGATCGGTGTAGTAGACACGGGTTATGAAGGGAGTCGATACACTTGGTGTAATAATCAGTCTGGGGGTCATAGAGTTTGAAAACGGTTGGACAGAATTCTTGTGAATGGATCATTTAAGTTGGCGTTTCCTCGTCTGTCGGTTGCCCACCTTATTACTTCAGTTTCTGATCATATGCCGCTCCTTTTAGACTTTCGGGTGTCTTTGATTTACAAGGGAGGGTTTCGCTTTCAGAGAATGTGGCTAGATCACCCTGCTTTCCTTCAGTTTGTGGAAGAATTCTGGCAGCGCCCTTGTTGGGGTTCAGGTATGACACTTTTATATGGGAAGATGCGAAGTCTTCGAGCAGCTCTTCGGGATTGGAACTGGAGGGTTTTTGGGAATATTCATCGCAATATTGATTCCACACGGGATGATATCCTTCGGCTTGAGTTGGAGTTACAGGCTGGGGGTGGAATCGAAATAGAGGCTGGCTTGGCTGTAGTGAAAGGCCGACTCAATCAGCTTGTGGGTTGGGAAACTGAATTTTTGGAATTGAAATCTCGGCAGCTTTGGGTGACTGGAGGGGACTGGAATACAACCTTTTTTCATGCTAGTATCAAAGATAGAGCGCAAAGGAATGTGGTTCAACTTCGGCTTCCTGATGGTTCTTTGAGCGAGGATCCGGATCAGATTGGTCGTATGGCTGAAGAATACTTTGCAGACATTTTTGCGTCGACTTCGCCTGTCATTGAAGAGGGGTTGTTTGAGGGTTTTCCCTCTAGAGTGTCTTCTGCGGATAACAATATTTTGACAAGGATCCCGTCGGAGGAGGAGGTGTGGGCTATTATTAAATCTCTTAATCCCTCTAGTGCGCCGGGTCCAGATGGGTATACGGGTTGGTTTTTTCAAGGCTGCTGGACGATTATCAAGCGGGATGTTATGGGAGCGATCTTAGATTTCTTTCAGTATGGGGAATTGCATAGGGGAATCTCGGCTGCAACAATTATTCTGCTTCCAAAAGTGGATCGGCCGGAAGGCTTAAGGGACTTAGGTCCCATTAGCCTATGTAATTTCATGGCAAAGATCCTCTAAAAAATTTTGGCCAATCGTTTAGCGCAGTTTCTGCCTAATATTATTTCGGAACAACAGTCAGGTTTCGTGAAAAGGCGTAATATCTAGGAAAATATTTTGTTGGCTCATGAGTTAGTTCAGAGGGTAGATACCAAAGCGCGTGGGGGTAACATGGTTTTCAAGATAGACATGTCCAAAGCATATGATCGATTGGAGTGGGGTTTTTTACAGCGTGCTCTTCAGGCGTTTGGTTTTTGTCCATGCTTTTGTAGTTTGATTCAGAATCTGATTGGTAATAATTGGTATTCTTTCAAGATTAATGGGAAGACTTCAGGTTTCTTCAAGGTCAACCGGGGAGTTAGACAGGGGGATCCTATTTCTCCTTTATTATTTATAGTGGCGCAAGAAATTTTGTCTTTCGATATTGATCGTGCGCTTACTCAGGGTTTGATTCAGCCGTTCTTGCATGGTCGTAGGGGTGTTTTGATTACGCATCTTCTTTATGCGTACGACATGCTTCTTTTCTGTAATGGTGCCAAGAAATCGATTCTAGGTCTCCAAAAGGTGCTGCGGAAGTATGAAGGTTCTTCGGGACAGAGAGTTAATAACATTAAGAGTGGTTTTTTGTGTCGAAGTATTGTTCGCGTAGACATATTGCGAATATTGAAGGTTGGACAGGGTATAGGCATAAGGTATGGCGAATGACGTATCTAGGGTTGCCTCTTTTTTTTAAGGGCATTTAAAACAATCATATTTCGAGGAGTTGGAGCGCAAGGTGACAGGTAGGATTATGGGATGGCGGAATAAGCTGCTCTCCTTTGGCGGTAAAGTCACACTTCTTAAGTCGATTCTTTGTAGTATTCCAGTGTATGCTTTGGCTGCTTTACAAATACCCAAGACTGTTCTTTACCGTATTGAGAAGAAAATGGCAGATTTTCTTTGGAGCGCTAAGGGCGAGCATCGCACTCATTGGGTTGCATGGCATAGGGTGTGTCTGCCAGTCATTGAAGGAGGGTTGGGTATTCGGTCTCTGGTTCAGGTGAGGGACTCTCTTCATGCTAAATTGTCTTGGAAGGCTCTCATTGGAAAGGGTTTATGGGCCCGTTTTTGTTTGAGCAAATATGGGTTGGAAGAGATGCTGGGAGGGAGGTTGGTTACGCCGTCGTGGAAAGCTATTCGATCTCATATAGTGTTGGTTAAGCAGGTTAGTCGGTGGGAAGTTGGGCGTGGGTCTATTTCTTTTTGGGAGGAAAATTGGTGTGGTTCTAGGTTGATTGGCCCTCTGCCCATGGATCGCAATTTATCGGTTGCGATGGCTGTTCAGCATATGGAGGATATTCTACCGGTAGTTCCTGCCGAGTTTCATGATCACGTCAGGCAGCTTCGTTGTGACCTCTCTAGAACAGACATGCTGGTTTTCGAGCTCACATCGTCTGGTGATTTCAATACCAGTGTGTTTTGGCAGCGTTTTCGGGTGGTCAATCCAGTTCTGCGTTGGGCTCAAGTAATCTGGCAGCCGTGGCTTCCTTTGAGAGTGAGCTGCTTCTTGTGGAAGTTGTTTCATAATGCGTTGCCGATGGATTGTAACGTTCAGACGCGTCATATCTCTCTTGTTTCTAGGTGTTGTTGTTGTGGGGATGACCTGTCGATAGAGTCGGTTACTCACCTGTTCATTCATTCTCGGACAGCGACAAACTTATGGTCCTTCTTTGCAGCCTGATTTCAAGTAGTCATGCATCCTATCAATATTGATCACCTTTTCGGTATTTGGTCTTCGGTTTCGTTTAGATCACAGATTGGGGCTTCGATGTTATGTACCTTCTTTGCCTTCACCTGTTGGGAGATTTGGTAGGCTAGGTGTGCGGCGGTTTTCGATGACATCAAGATGGATTGGAATCTGATTCGGGCTCGGGTTCTGGATGGTGTCTGTGGTTCCATAGGTTGCTTTATCCCGAAGTCTTCTTGCTATAGGTTGGCTCATGTGACTTTACAATCCATGCAGATCCCGATTGGGCATGTTAGGATTAAGCAGGGGCAATGGGTGCGTTGGCGGCCCTCGGCAACTGGGTACAAACTAAATACAGATGGTTCATCAAAAGATGGGAGATGCACAGGGGGTGGGGTTATTAGGGATGCTCATGGGGTTTTCCTTTGTGCTTTTTCTAGTGATTACGGACAAGGTTCAAATATGCGGGCAGAAATTTTAGCTCTTAAAGAGGGCCTTCAGCTTTGTCATTCGTATATGTTAGACAGAGTGGTTGTGGAGTTTGATTCTTTAACGGCAGTTGATGTTCTGGTTAAGAGTTATAAAGAGCCTTGGAGGTATGTTTACTTACTCAGAGATTGTCGGGCGCTTCTAGGAGACTTTTCTTTACAGCATGTATTTCGAGAGCAGAACAGGGTAGCAGATCGGTTGGCAGCGATTGCTCATGATCATGAGAGGCAGATTGTTTTTTCGGTTTATGCAGACTTACCTATTACTGTTAGACGAGCATTGGCTTTTGATGACTCTGGTATTCTTAGTTATAGGACTTAGCTGCCTTTTCCTAGCTCTTTCATGTATTGATTTGTTCCTTTGAGGTTCAGGCTCCTTTGTCCCCCCTGGTTTAGGGTAAGGCTGGTTGTCCCCCTCTGTATTTTCTCTTGTTTAATAAATTTCGCAGGTGCTGCCCTGCTTCCCTTAAAAAAAAAAGAATGGAGTGGGTATCCTCAATAGCAAGCCGCGGGCAATGTGGGAGTATGTTCGGGATTCTCAGCGGAAGACGTGCCAACCGCTACTGACTCGGGCCCTGTCCCCATAAACAATATTGAGCTCGGGGAGCCTTCTGAGGCAGTTGACCCCATGGAAACATAGAAGCACGAGCAAGCCCCGACACCAGTACCCTCCCGGCGCAAGACTATATGCCTCGAGGCACAAGACATTGAAATAGATACTTTGCAAGTTCGCGATGAGCCCGATATTTAGCCAGTGGGCGAACTGGAAGAGATTATCATCAATCCCGCCTATCTCAAGCAGAAAATTAAAATCAGGCAGGCCATGCCGCCCGAAGCTCGGGAAAGGTTGATCGAGCTGCTGAAGAACAGCCTGGATGTATTCGCCTGGACTGTCGAAGACATGCAGCGTATCAGCGAGAGTGTTGCACGCCATGACTTGAACGTTGATCCGACTTTTCGGCCTATTCAGCAGCGTCCAAGGCAATACTCCCCTGAGAAAAATGCAGCTATCAAGGCAGAGGTCGAGAAGCTTCTGAAAGCGGATATCATCGAAGAGATCCAGTACCCGACCTGGCTGGCAAATGTAGTAATGGTCAAGAAGGCCAATGACAAATGGCGGATGTGCGTTGACTTCACGGGTCTCAACAAAGCCTACCTGAAAGACTGCTACCCGCTGCCTCGCATCGATGTGCTCGTAGATTCCATAGCCGGGTTCGAAATGTTAAGCTTCCTGGACGCATACTCAGGGTATCACCAGATCAAGATGAACGAGCAAGATGAGGCAAAGACAACTTTTCGATCAGCTGGGGGCCTTTACTATTACAAGATGATGCCCTTTGGGCTAAAGAATGCAGGGGCTACCTACTAGCGCATGGTCAACAAGTTCTTTGGCTCTCAGCTTGGTAGAAACATGGAAACGTACATAGATGACATGGTCATTAAAACAAAAGGCCGCGAACATACTCTTGACCTGGCAGAAACATTTGCCAATCTACGCAAACATAATATGAAGCTGAATCCGAGCAAGTGCACCTTTGGGGTCCGAGCAGGAAAGTTCCTCGGGTTCATGGTCAACCAGCGCGGGATAGAGGCAACCCGGAGAAGATCCAGGCCTTACTTGACATGGAGCAGCCTTACTGTATCAAGCACATCCAGCAGCTAAACGGTAGAGTCATCGCCCTTGGTCGCTTCATCTCTCGGTCAGCGGAGAAATGCCTCCCATTCTTCAAGGTCCTGCGTGGCAACAAGGGTTTCGAGTGGAATGCAGACTGTGCCAAAGCCCTCGAGCAGCTCAGGGAATATCTTAGCAGACCACATCTCCTTAGCAGCCCCGTGCCCGGTGAGCCTTTATATGTGTATTTAGAAGCCACGAACCAGGCAATGGTCGTTGTTTTAGTTAGGGAGGAGCTAGACATTCAAAAACATGTGTATTATGTATCAAAGGCCCTCAGTCCCGTTGAGGGTCATTATTTTAATGTAGAAAAATTAGCTTACTCGCTTGTCATAGCTGCCCAAAAATTAAGGGCTTATTTTTCTGCACATGTAATCAAGGTATACACATACGCACCACTGCGCAAAGTCCTTCACAATCCTGATTCATCGGGCAGACTGCTCAACTGGTCAATCGAGCTCACAAAATTCCATATAGACTACGTACCCAGGCGAGCAATCAAGGCTCAAGCCTTGGCTGATTTCTTGGTAAAAACAAGCTTCACTCAGCAGGAGGAACCTAAAGCCCAGCAGCCAGCAGAGCCCGAGCTAGAGTAGCTGCCACAGCCTCGACCTGCCTATTGTTGGGATCTTTATGTAGACGGAGCAGTGAGCAAAGTCGGGAGTGGAGCTGGCATCCTTCTCATAGCTCCCGACCAGGTTACAGAGTTCAAGCTAGCACTTTGGTTTAAGTTCCCTGCCTCCAATAACGTTGTCGAGTACAAAGCAATGATCACCGGTCTCGAACTCGCAGCTGACATGGGCGATGATGCAGTCATGGTGTACTCGGATTCACAATTAGTAGTGAACCAAGTCCAGGGGGAATATATGGTGCATCACCCTTCCCTGGTCAAATACTACGAGCTTGTCAAAGAAATCTTGAAGAATTTCAAGTTCTGAAAGATCAACATAATTGATCGCACTGACAACATGCAAGTAGACTACTTGTCCAAGATCGCTGAAGCAAACCTAGCACTGCTAAATCCTTCAGTAATGATTGAGCATTTGGAAACTCCGGCCATTGATAGACCAGTAGTCATGGAGATCGAGCCAGCGACCAAAGGCTAGATTGACGACTACAAGGATTACATCGTGAGCAATAATTTCTGGTCAAAGGCCACAACAGTCCGGAGCCAAGCTTGTTGCTACTCGGTAGTAGGGGGAATCCTGTACAAGCGATCTAAGGTAAGACCTATGTTTCGCTGCGTACCCCCAGAGTTAACTAAGGGCATTTTATATGAAGTACACGAAGGGAATGCGGCGGCCACCCGGGCACCCGAGCTCTAGCGGAAAAAGTTTTGCGCGCGGGGTATTACTGGATAACCCTCAGAAGGGATGCGGAGAAGTATGTCCGTTAGTGTGACAAATGCCAACGGTATGCGGACATACCAAGACTCTGATCCACCTTACAAACTCCAGTCGTTGTGGCCTGGCCGTTCGACATGTGGGGAATCGATTTGATCGGTCCATTCCCGCTAGCACAATACAAGTACAAGTATGCAGTGCTCACCATAGACTACTTTATAAAGTGGATTGAAGCAAAGCCCTTGGCTAAAATTTCAGAGGCAAATGTCATCAAGTTTGTCCACGATCAAGTATGTTACAGGTTTGGACTGCCCCGAGAAATTATCTCCGAACACGGTACCCAGTTCTCGGACAAGTTCACAGCTGAGTGTGATCGCTTGGGCGTCAAACATTGGCAATCGTTCGTCGCTTACCCTCAAGGCAATGGCCAAGCAGAGGCCGGGAACAAACAAGTATTACATGCACTAAAAAGAAACCTAGAGGGGCGAGCGGGGAAATGGGCAGAAGAACTACATTCGGCCTTGTGGGCGGTTAGGACCACTGTCCGAGGCCCAACCGGGGAAACTCCGTTTGCACTTACTTACGGATCTGAAGTAATGATCCCAGTAGAAATGGCCTTGCCTAGCTATCGAGTTTCCGATTACAGTGAGCAGAACAATCAACTTGCCCGTGCAATAGACCTTGATCTACTTGAAGAAAGAAGGCTAGATGCACGACTCAGAATGGTCAACTACAAGCAGCGAGCAAAGGCTCATCATGACAAAAGGGTTCGAGGTAGAGCTTTCATGGTCGGAGATTGGGTACTCAGAAAGATTGAGGTAACAAGTCAATGGGCAGAGTGGGGAAAGCTATCACCTAACTGGGAAGGGCCTTTTCAAGTCACTGGTATAGTCAGAGAGGGCACCTACACGCTTCGAACTCAGGAAGGGAAAGACTTGAAGCATTCTTGGCAAGCAGATCACCTAAAAAAGTACTATCCCTAAGTCAGTCCCCAGTACACAAACGGGCAAGACTTCAGTCCTGTTGAGGGTCACTATATTGATCAATAAAAGGCAAGTTTTTTCCATGTTTATTCATTCAAGTTATTACGTTGTTATCTATCAATTGCATTGGGATTGTTTGACAAAATCTAGTCGCCCGACGAGCAGATAGGACCATGCCCGGTCAACCTTCCTCTACTCCCGAGTATTAGTGAGCTTATCTTATCCTTTCCATGAGTAAAATGGGGCCATGCCCAGTTCATATACTAGGATGCCCGCCAGGAGGTAGGGGCCCTGCCCATAAGGTAGCGGCTAACTACCTCGGATTCCTATAGTGACCGAGCAACACTGTTAGGCGTATATCTCTATACCTAGTTGATATACTAGCAACCACTTCGATATGCCAACATCGAACTAGGGCCGAGCCCGGTTGCTAGTGGCTGCTCAGAGTAGGGCCCCGCTTGCTAGACAATCTTCAGGATGCTCGCTCTTAGCGATAGGGGCCATGCCCGCACAAAGCCTTGGCCAGAACCAAGCACTTATACCGGTCATCTGTCCGGGTAACCTCTCAACTTAAATAATAGGTCTGCTTAGTTAGCCTTGTTATTTTCAAGTTGATAATTACACAAGTTTGCATGCTCGATTAATTCTGGTTATTTGTGCTTGACATTTTTCTGTGGAGTATTTGTACTTCTACTAAACGAATGAAGGAGAAACACGAGTAGAAATATAATTGTCGAACAGAATCAAAGAATACAAGCAAAAGGAACAGTTGACAAACAGAAAGGTTTTCTATTCATAAATATGGAAAGAATTATAGTCAAAGATCAAACAGTGGCACGCAGGCCGAACAAAAATGATAGACCCTAGGCTAAGCCTGGTCAGGAGCCTGCTCTGGAGGGGGCGGAAGACTTTTAGCCGAAGCCCGGAACTGCTCTGCATATTCAACCTTTAGAGCCTTGCGGGCAGCCTCTTTCTCAACCGCTTTTGCATCATCCTCGGCTATCATCTGCTCGGCCCTTG
Source organism: Codonopsis lanceolata (assembly GCA_013146195.2). Taxonomy (NCBI): domain Eukaryota; kingdom Viridiplantae; phylum Streptophyta; class Magnoliopsida; order Asterales; family Campanulaceae; genus Codonopsis; species Codonopsis lanceolata. Next base: position 84,653,553 of record CM028383.1, read on the forward strand.
TGGCCTCCAAAGCATCAACCAAGGAGCACACGTTCTCATCCAGGGGAGTGGGCGGAACCCAAGGCTCGCGACCTGCTTCAGCATCAGCCTTGGCCAGAGCCTCCAGCTCCGGCTCAGTGTAGTGGACTAAGTGGTGGAACTGGCGGGCAACTTTGGAGTAAGGGTCTAGCACAGCCCATTCGACCATAGTCTGCATGTCCACTACCCCATGGCCAGCGAGCAAGCGGAGAATATGATTGGTGCCATGCGCGTAATAGGGCACAATGGTCGTATCCACAGCATCCTCAAAAGCAGGGGAGCTTTTATAATTCTCCACTGCAGTCTCCTTAGCAGTTATCAGCTTCCCCATCAGCTCGGCCATGCGGTCTTTGTCCTTGATAGCCTGCATCTTGAGGGCATCCCGCTCCACCTGCAGATTTTCCCTTTGCTTAGTGACTGCGGCCAGAGCAGTCTTCTCCTTCTCCAGATCGACCTGGTTCTTCTTCATCTGGCTAACCAACTCAGTTTTCTCGGCAGCCAGAGTGCTGTTCTTGGCAACCAGCTGCAAGTTTTTCTCGAGTAGCTCGGTTTCTTTTTTCTTGGCAGCGGCACTGTTGGTCTCCAGTTGGTCGGCCAGAGTGGTCACCTGCTCGACCTTCTCCTTCAGTAGGCTCTCGAAAGCCTTGTAGTCCGCCTCCACCTTTTTGTGAGCCACCTTCTCTTCATTGTACCGGTCATATAAGTTGGTACAAGTTGAGGCAATCTGCAGGCAACGAGCAAAACAGTCAAGCAGGGAAAGGAATAAAGAGGATAAAATAAATCAAGTTACAGCTCATGTTTTACCTCGCTCATGCAGAGCCCCACGTTCCCGACCAAGACATGGTCAGTGGTGTCTCGATCCCTGGCTAGACCATCGTGCATGGCCCTCTCCACGATGCCCTTGCCCACCAAGCCTCCCGGGCTCCCGCGGGCTTGCAGATCTAATCCCCCTAGCATAGGGGCATCCCCGGATATTTCCTTCACTAGCGCCCGGGTAGCGCTGGTGGCGGAAGGCATTACAAAGCCGGCCTGCCTCTAGATGGCTTCCCCGCTCTGGACAGGGACATATAGGACATGATCAGAGCTCGAGCCCCGGGGGCGGACGGACCTAGAAGGGGGAGGATTGGGACTCTTTTTTTCCCCCGTAGCCTTGGCATCCTTGGCGGTGGGGACCACAGAGATGTTGGCAGCCGGGGGATTGGCAGCCTTATCAGTGATACCCATAACGACCTCTTTCAACGTTGGGGCGACAACTTTGGCGCCGTCAACTTCTTAACCGGACTGGGGATCCTGCCCGAGGCCTTATCCTGGGTTTTCTTCGCGGGCGGACAGAATGGCACCTTAGGCAAGGCCACAGGCTCATTGGGCTTCAGATCGGCTACCCGCTGATCAGCCTGTTTCTTCCCCATCCTCAGCACAGCCAAATTCTTCATCTCTGAAACAAGGCAAGACAAAATGGGATTAGTATTGCTACGAATCAAAGGTTGACTAAAATAGAAACGGGAACATTTTTATAATTAGCAGGCAACCATCCTGGTCCTCATAAACTCGTCGGCAATATGCGCCGGGGCTCAATCGTTGACATTCTACGCATTCACGCTTGAACTTGCCCGTGACAATCACCCCAATACGGATGAGGGCTCTCAGGAACGCGAATTAAGAGGGGGTCCACCCCGGGAACCTCTGTTCGTATCACTCTGGCCAGGTACAAGTTGCTCGGATTACACACCAACTCTTTCCAATCGAGCAGAAATTGCTGGCCGACGCGCTTGTCGTTCTCCTCAATAACCCCTACGGCAGCTTTCAACGCCGCCAGTCGGGCAATCTCACCCGAGCTAAAGTCCTGCTTGGAGATCTTGGGGATCTTTATTTCGCTGGTCGCTGTGGCGCGAATAGCCATCCAACACGGGATTCGATAAACAAGACCCTCCTATCCCAGGCCTCCACTTTCCCAGGAACATCGGACAGCAACCTCAGAAAGTTGGAGTTGGACCTCACTCCAATCCTCCAGCCTGTGCTCGGGGCAAAAATAAATAGCTTGCATAACAAGTACATGTCTGGCTCGAACCCCAGCAGATGACACGCCACCGTGAAGGCCGTGATTTCCCGGACAATATTCAACATCAAGTCACAGGGCACAACTTTGGTCTCGTGCAAGAAATCTACTAGGAAAGGCTCCAGCGGGAGGCGTAGTCCAACCCGGAAGAATTCGGCAAAAAATAGGAGCTAGTTCCCCTGCTTGCGGGATAGTTCTACTCCGCTGGGCACGTCCATCTTGCTTGCCCGGTAATAAGCGGAGTCAACGCCAAGGGATGTGAGCCAGGCAGTCACCTTATCCGCCGTGTCCAACGTAGCCCAGTGAGCAGCATACCGGCTCTCATCTGTATTCACGTGCCAGTCGGGTTCTTCATCTTCATCAACAATTTCATCAAGTGTGACCTCCACTTGAGAGACACCAACCATTCTGTAGCAGCGAGCAAGGGGAATGTTATCACAGTCATCTGCTTCACCCTCAAGTGCGACTTCCACTTGGGTGCGGCCTGTCTTCTTTAGGCAATGGGCAAGGGGCATGTTATCTGCCTCGTCAAACTCTGAGGCCTCTCCCTGCTCGACCCTTACTTGCTCGAACATATCTTCAACGTTGGCTACCCGCTGTTTAGGGCCCTGCCCGATAGCATAGCCACTAGTGACACTCTCCTCTCCAGAGTCTTGCCCACTGGAGGAATCAACTAGATCAACTATTGGAGGGGGGGCCACGCTCCCACGGACAACCAGACCCGCCACGGATCTCGCTCCCTCATCCGACTCATAGTCAATGGGAGGAGTCTTCTCGCTGCTCAAAGAGTCATTCTTTCCGCCGTAGCTGAAGGCCTCGCGGTCATTCTCCAAAATATCAAACATCTACAAAGAGATCGAGAAAGGAGAATTAATGTTCTGCCCGGATAACTGATAAAGCAAAATGGGAAAAAATTCCTAAGTCTAGGTACACCAAAGGGGCCATGCCCGCCTAGTGAGCAAGACCTCATGGTCTTTTCCTCGATCTCTACCTAAAGAGCCAATTCTAATCCTAAACCCCACCAGAGGTACACGAAGATGAAGAGATTAAACCTAGGAACTCTCATTAAACCCAGAAAAACCAAGAACAAAGCAGGAAGAAGAGGGTCAGAAACTTACCGTTATTCCCAGTTTGATGCGTCTTCTGTAAGCAATCAGGGGGGAAGGATAAGGCCGAGGCAAAGCTTGAAACGCCGGAAGCAAATGAACAGTGGAAATCAGAGTGCAAGGTCACCGGAGTCTGAGCACGTTCAGGGCATCAACAGCAAAAGCTCACTAGAAATATCTCTCTCTAGAAAATCAAGAAACGGTAAAAAGGGTTGAAGGAGAGAGGAGGGGCTTTTTATAGGCCAGGGTTTATGGTTTTGAGGGGAAAAGGGGAAGGCCGAAACGGCGTCTGGAAGGATGGGCCATCATCACCAAGGGCACGACGCATTCAATGTGCCGCTTCGTGGTCCGTGTCCCCATCAAATCATCTCAGCCTTTAACGGCTCACGCGCTTCTTCGCCCACTCGCCTGGTAAACCCTCAGCAGCAAGCTTCCTCAGTACGCTCCAGCTGTTTTCCATTGAGAGCCCAGAACCTTCCACAAGTCTGCTCTCTCAACCCTTTCTTTTTCTCTCAAAAATCCACAAGTGTTGAAGCACGTGCGAGCATTGTCCAACATGTACACTCCCCGCTTCGAGCATGAATACTCGCCAGACAAGGAGCTAGGGGCCACTGATGTGCCCGGCCTAAGCCAGGTCACGAGCGAAGCACGAGCTAACATCACATGCTAGTCACGAGCATAATTAGTATGGGACCCACCATTATAGTTGACAAGGCATCCGGGGCATCGAGTAACGAGTAGTGCAACTCCCGTCTAAACCTGGCCGGGCATAGGCCTTGCCTGCCCGACCAGGGGCCATGCCCGGGGACCTCACTCACAACGAGCAAAGAATTAGATTCATTTCGTCCAAACTTGGTTGAGCACCAGTCTTGCCTCCCCGACTAGGGGCCACGCCCGGGATCTCCATTTGCCTCAAAACAGTATGCATCAAATAGCCGGGCAGAGCCATGCTCAACCGGGCACGCGTCGAGCAGGAAACTCTGGAAGCTTACTCTCCAAGACAAGTCAAAGGTTTCTTTATCCGAGCAGGACACTTACCTTATCTGCTCCTACATTTACGCGGCCAGCCACTTATTATGTCTACAATTTAGGGATTCTCCCCTTAATTGACTGGGTATCTAAGAAACTAAATCCTAGACGGATTCAAGGACATTTGGGGGACCTATAAATACCCCTTCATAACCATAAACAAGGTACACACTCTTTCTTGAGCCTAGAAACTCTGTCAAAGTGCTTTTTGACTTTCTCACACGATACTTACTCTCACACTGGAGGAGTTTCGCGAGGCCCTGCCTTACACTTCCACTCATTTTTTATGTGCTCTCAGCTAGGTTCAAGGAAGCAGATTCAAGCCCAGATATCCAACCCAACACACGGACGACCCAAGCTGTGATTTTGCCACATTATATATATATATATATATATATATATATATATATATATATATATATATATATATATATCAAAATACTTTAACGTAACACCTAAATTCTTAAACGTAACACCATTTAAAGGATAAAATTACTTCATTACCCCTCTCTACATTTAAGCTATACTACCTCCGCTCTCCTTCCCTCCTTCACGTAATTTTGATTACGTATCATTGTTGATTCAATTTCCATTGTTAAGACATGATATCACATGTGAATTGGATTTGTTTTGATTCGGTTTATTATTTCTTTTCAATTACGAATAAAAAACTATTGATTTGTATTTTTTTTATTTCGGACAAAACATCCGTAGCGGATGTTTTATAAAACAAACATCCGCTAATGTGTACCGCAAGTGAATATCAGTAAAATGTTAAAAGGGGTACTTATGTTATTTTATATATTAAATGGTATTTAGGAAAAATAGTGTTACGTTTAGGGTTACTATATATATATATATATATATATATATATATATATAGATAATTTAAAGGGTAAAATAGGTAATCAAGGGGTATGGAGAGAGTTTTGGAGTACTTTTAAATTGGGTTGTGGGTATTGGAGGAGGAGGGGTCTATATAGCCGGGGAACTCAAACTTGGGGGCGTGTTATGTTAGCCCACCCTTCTTCATTTGCTCGGACACTTATAACTTCCAAAACCATTTGCTGTGTTGTGGCTTCTGCAGTAACAGAAAAATACCCATGGAAATGGATTCTTCTTCATCGAAAATGGCCTCGCTTCAGGAAGAAGAATGCTCTTCTGAACAGAATTATCCACACCCACTGACTGAGAAGAACAGCTCGGCTTCTGCCTTTTCTTCCATCCCAAATCGCCCTCCGACTCAGTGAGTTCTGTTTACATATTCGCCCCTTTGTATAAATATCTATCTTGGCTTCATTTTAATGATAATTTTGTCCGTACTTGTTCCCTGCGAAGCAACAGCGTGAAGTTTTTCTTGTTTTTGATCATATGCATTTTCATGATCATGCCATTTTTGCGTTTTACATGTATGATAAAGGAGGCAATTGCCCCATTTTTTTGGTAAAGAATTTCACGTTGTACTAATATATTCATGATGATAACTAGAGCCTAATTTAATTTATAAGATTCATGCTTAGATGCTTTTTTTTTCCTTTGATTCCATCGTAATGCATTGTAGAATTTGAAAGCAATGATTTAGGTATTAATTGATCAACTGTTGAGGACATAAAGCAATGATAGTTATACATAAACATTTTATTTTCTATGTGTTCCCGTTGGTACTACTTCATATTTTCACCTTATAACCAGTTTGGCAACATCTATATTTCATGGTTTTATGTTTGATGTTATGTCCCTGCCTAACCTTTTGATTGTAAAAGGTGGTTAATATTTCCCGTAAATCTCATGTATACATGGATATTGCCTCTGAAACCAAAAATATGAAATAAAACTGCTTCCCTTTTTCACTTCCTATTGAATCTTATTTCACTAAGTCATGGAATAGTATTTTTTAATGACTACTTAGTATCTTTGATTTATGTCTTGGAGATTTCTTGAAGAAGTTGTCCACAATGGAGTTCAAACTGTCCTTGTGAAGTATATACTTCTGAGTTTTGGGAGATTTTTGGGAGTGTCATGTGAAGATTTGCAAATTATAGAGTACCATTTGTTTTTTCATACAAAAGCAGGAAAGGGAGAGGTGGTGATGCTTTTAGGTTAAGAGAGAGAGAGAGAGATGAATTTTGCATTCACAGTTAATTTTGAACATAAAGTTACGATAGAAGACTATGAGAAAAAGTAGGGGTGGGGTGGGGTGGAAGGGTGCTGATAGCAGTACTCATTTGTTTTTCAATGGAGCTAAAGTTTATTGCATAGAATAATTGGACAAACTTATGGTTATCGAAGACAGAAGCCCCATCTGGTTTCAAATCCAATAAATGAAAATATATTGGTAGAAGTGTGAAGTAGAAGTCGATGTGTGGGAGGAGGGAGCTGGGTAGACTTGATTTATTCTTAGGGAGATGGGTAGACTTGATAATATAGGACAGGGAGGAGGGAGGATAGTCGAATTTTGCATTCACAAATAATTACGGGCATGCAGTTCCATAGAGGGCAATGTAATAGGTAGGGGAGTTTTTTGGGGGGGGGGGTGGGGGTGGTTCTGGAAGCAGTTTACTTTCATAAAACACTTGGCTTGAATAATTGGACAAATGTATGGTTATGAAATCAACTCTTAGGATGGAATCCTAATTTGTTCATTACTTATGGCAGACTGGCCTTTTATATAGTGAGATGGAAGCACTGGTTATGTGGCCATGGGATTGCCTCTTAGCTAGGTGTTATCAAAGGCTCCCACTTAGTACCTTGTTTAGGGCTTGTTTGTCGCAAGGCTGAAGGCGTTAGGCTTTTGGTATATGGCTTATGGATTATGGCCGATGGCTTATAAGAGTTCACCTGATTGTTTTAGCTCTTTAGAAATAACTTATGAATGTCATAAACTAAATGTGTTTGTTTGTTAGATAAGCATGAAGTTGTTGATATAAAACTAAAATGACTAAAATACTTTTAATATATAAGTTGCTTTCAATGTATGTTAGAGTAACTCAGTAACCTGCAATTATATAATTTTTTTAAAACTTTTTACATGGTCTCCTAAGGTATTTCTAGGTCCGAAGACCGAAGACTAATCTTCGATGAAACCCTCTTTGGTGAGTGAAATTAATCCACTGGGTTATTGGAGGGTGGTTTGGGGATTGAAAAAAATGTTTTTCTATGGTGTTTAGCGTGTTTTTAAGACGCCAAAAAAGCAAAAAATATTGAGGCTTTTGGCTTTGACTTTTGATGCATCAAGGTTATTGTAACTTATTGACTTTTGCCAAGTAATCTGAATCAAACAACAAATGCCAAAAGCCACTAGCTACTGTAAATAAGCTGTGACAAACAAACAATTATTGATTGTGTTCTATAGAGACAACTGTTGATGAGCCTTTGGTAGTTGTGAAGAATTGATTTCAGTAAGACCAGTTGGCCACATATGTCGTGTATAGGTGGAGACTTCATTGTAAATAGGTTGCAAGTTGAGCAGGGGCCAGGGTGGTAAATGTTCTTTCCCTACACTTATTGGTTTAAGTTGGGTCTAGTTTACAAAATTATTGCTCAAAAGAGAATACTTATAAATAAAAAATTGCTCAAAAGAGGCGTATGCCCATTTTGATTACCATGTCTCATGTGAACTGAATAAATAAATAATGTATAAATATCTAAAAAAAAATCCCGAATTGCCATGCCATTGATATGGAAGATTTGATATTCCATACTCAAACGCATATATGCCTTCAACATCTATACCAAGTCCAGGTAACTTACATGGCCGTGAGGTGTATTTCTTTTACTATGTATCCTTCTTATATTTTTATATGCTGTCTATAGTCATCTTTGATTTATGAGCGAAGATCTTTCCTTACTTTTACTATATGCTTTTGTAGGACTTCTTCGCTCAAGTACTCACCCTTGGATTGGTTAGACTATTTTGAGAAAGAGGATGATGTTTGCATCCCCAATTCAGATGATGTTGGTGATGCTTTCTTTTTACACTTACCCTAGACAAGAGAGTTTTTCCTTTGATCCCCTTCCCTATTCTTTTTGTTTGGTGAAAGTGTTGTTGGATAATGATTCTTTTTATTCTAGGTCTTTCACATATATACAGCAGGAAAAGAAGGGCCAGTAGTTTTCTGTCTACACGGGGGAGGTTATTCTGGGTATGCCTCTTCTTTGTTTCCCTGAACTGTTTAATATTGAATATACACGCTTTTCACTCTCTTCACACTTAGTTCATGCTTCATGCTATCAAAGAAGAGAAAGACTGAAACATGAAGCTCATGTTTGCTAGATGGAGACCACTCTACCTCATGGTATGATTGATTAGTAGGCTAATAACCAGTAATTGTATGACTTGCGTTTCAAACATGAATGCGTAAGAATCCAGGGCTACAACTCCTATTCAACATCTGAACACATCATAGCATTTTCAAGGCTCTGAAGATTCAATCACTTTCGTAACATTTTACTTCTCTGTCTTACTAGAAATGTAAATTTATTGAGCATGAGAAACTTCTGGCCAGCAGGTCCGTAAAACTCCTTAGGATAGCCGGTCAATTCTAGTGAAGACACCATGATTTCGTGTGGCTCTAGTTTTCTTTATTTTATTGATGAGATGAAAGTCTCCTGTGCAGTTTGACTGTGAAATAGTGAGGAATTGAAGCCTGCGAAATGTGTCATTTTTGTTTTTGATAAGTAAGAGTAATATTAATATAAATACGTGCCAAAATAGGTGGTGCAGCCTATGTATACAACCAAAGAGCACCTACAAAAAAACTATACAATAGTAAATCTATCTAAGAACTCAACAAAAGAACTGTCCACTCTTTGAGCTCTGTACACCAGAACCTGATTGTTTCTACAATGATTTCCTTCCATCTGTCTACATTCAACTCAATGTTATCAAAGGCTCTGCGATTGAGTTTGGTCCATATGCCCATCATACTGCTAAAGGAGCAACTTCCCAAACATCTTTCTTCCTTTTCTTTTTCTTGTATAAGGACCATTCGCAGAACATTTCTTTCACTGTCCTGGGCATTACCCAGGCTATGTTGAACAAGCTGAAGATGTAAGACCACAAGTTCCTAGCCACAGAACAGTGTAACAGCAAATGATTCACTGTTTCTTCATCTTTCTTGCACACATAGCACCAATTCACATATACCTTCTTTCTTTTTCTTAAGTTATCTCCGGGCAAAAGAGCTTCTAAAGCTGCCTCCCACGCAAAAAACGCCACCCTCCTGGGCGCCTTTGACTTCCAAATGATTTACCACGGAAAATCACGAATTTCTCTCTTCGATAAGGCTTCATAGTAGGATTTCACTCTGAATTTTCTGCAAACTGTTCTCTCTCACATGACCCTATCATCCATGTCAAGATCAACATGGGTACCATACAGAATTTCGAAAAGCTGCTCTATTTCTCCAAGCTCCCAGTCTTGCACATGCCTCCTAAATAAAGGGTTCCATCTGATTTTATATCCTAAAACTTGAACCGTCGAACTAACCATCCCAACCACATCCTCGGCAAATGAAAACAGGTTCGGAAATCTTTGACTCAATTCCCTACCCCCACACCATTTATCCTTCCAGAACCTAATCCAATTTCCTTTACCAACCTCAAAAGAAATGAATTTTCGTAAGTGCCTCCACCATTTGCTAATCCCCTTCTAAACGCTAGTCCCGTATGGGTTCGAAACTAGCTTATGAAACCAATGATGCTCTCCTTCTCCATACTTATCCATCACAACTCTTCTCCATAAAGCTTCAGGCTCGACCATGAATTTCCATAACCATTTTCCCATCAGTACCTCATTGAAATTTTTTAATCTCTTGATCCCCAATCCCCCCTCTCTTGCACAAGAACAAACCATGTCTCAATTCGCTAAGTGATATTTCTGGTCCTCCCCATTCCCTTCCCACAAAAAATCTTGTTCCAGCTTTTCTAGCCTTTTAGGGACCGAGGAAGGAATCGTAAAAATAGACATGAAGTACATAGGAAGACCAGACAAACTGCTCCTAATCAGAGTAAGTCTACCGCCTTTAGAAAGAAGCTGTCTCCTCCATCCCGCCAAACGCCTTTCAAATCTTTTGATAATTGAATTCCAAACTGCGCACCAAGTGGTAATCCCAAATACTTAGTCGGAAGACTCCCAGATTTGCAGCCAAAGAAGGAAGCTAGCAGCTCTATGTCATCCACCTTACCCATCGGGATGATTTCACATTTCGATATGTTGATCCTCAAACCTGAAACTGCCTGAAAGAACAGAAGAGTAAGACGAAGATACCCAAGCTGTTCCGTATTTGCCTCACAAAACACCAGAGTATCATCGGCAAACGGCAAATGAGACACCTCCAATGCTGAAACACTGTCGGATCTCGCCTTGAAACCTCAAATAAACCCCCCCGCAACTGCCTTCTCTAGAAGTCGACTCATCGCCTCCATAACCACTATAAACAGCAAAGGAGAAAGAGGGTCCTCCTGCCTCAGACCGCTCGAACTAGGGAAGAAACCAGTAGGCTCTCCATTAACCAACACTGAAAATCTAACCGTGGAAATGCAGAATCCAATCCATCACCTCCACTTCTCCCCAAAACCCATCCTTTCTAACAGATAGATCAAAAACTCCCAGTTTACATGATCATAGCAATTATTATCGTTAGTTAATTTCCTTACAGAAATCAAGTTCGATGATAGTTTAGGTACATGCAACACATCTTTAAGAATTATATCATTGCTAAGCTTAATATCACCTAGCCCAGCCACAGTGGCACTAATCCCATCAGCTATGGTAACTTTTTTATTACTAGGGCATGGTTTGTAGCAAATGAACATGTTAGACCTATTGGTCATATGATCTCAGAGTCCTTTGACTCAATGATCCAGTCAGGTTTATATGGATTATTGCTGTTGAAATAAAAAGAATAAGTACCTGAAAATGCTAAAGAGCATTTGGGTTCTTCGAGGGACTGAAGGAACTTCTTGAGCTTTTCAATTTCAGATTTGTCCAATCCAGAAGATGGATCTTCCTTGGTGGAAATCAGGTTTGCAGTGCTCTTCTCATCAGTGGCGTTCTCCCTTCCACTCAACTTCCAGCAAGTCTCTTTAGTGTGCCTCTTCTTCTTGCAAAAGGTGCAGAAGAGAGAGTCCTTCCCAGTGGATTTGAGAGGACCATTTTTCTTCCCTCCCTTGTCACTTGAGTTCCAGGATTTGGTGGTTTTGGTTATTAGGCTGAGCTCTCATTAGTAGTGGTGTCCAACATAACACCCGTACGTCCTTCTTCAGCCCTAATGATAGTGGTAACCTCATTTAGGGATGGGAGTTCATCTTTCCCTAGGATTTGAACCCTCACATTGTCATACTCTGCATTCAGCCCAGCCAGGAATGCAAAGATCCTGTCCTTTTCAAAGATCCTTTTTAGAATGGCAGAGTCCTCACTGTTGGTTATTTGAATACATTAGAAGTGATCAAGTTGCTGCCATAGCCCTTGAAGCATTGCAGCATATTCATTGATAGACTTGTTACCTTGTTTGGTAGTGGCTATTTTTGTTTTAATCTCATTGATTTGAGCAGCATCATTGACCTTTGAGTAGCTCTGCATGGCTAACTCCCATATTTCCTTGGCAGTACCAAGAAACATGTAGGTATCACTGATTTCAGGTTCCATAGAGTTCCATAGCCAGGATACAATCATGGAATCCTTTTCAGCCCATGCAACAAACCCTGGTTCATCTTCACAAGGCCTAGAGCCTGTGAGGTGGCTTAGCTTTCCCTTGCCCTTTAGGAAAGTCTTCACCACCTGTGACCATTTTAGGTAGTTTGTTCCATTTAGACATTGGGCAGAATGGATGTTCTGAAGATCTCTTGCCACTACTTGATTCTCTGAAGCAGAGAAATCAGAAATAGCATTGTTTTCTTCGGCCATCTTTTAGTCTATTCTCTTAGGAATTGAGCCTAAAGCTCTGATACCATGTTAGAGTTTAAGAGAGAAATTCTATTGAATTATATTGGAAGCGTATGAATTACAATGGAGGAGGTGAGATATAAATAGGAGAGAGGGAGAGATAGCCCAGAGAACCTAAGGGGTTTGAGAGGCTGTCAAGATCCCTAGGGCAGACCCTATGACTCCCCAAGACAAATGAGCCTTTTAAGATACTTTAATAACTGCAGACAATTTAAAAGAGGCTTTATAATAATAGCCAGATACATATAATAATAGTACGGTCACACACAACACATATTATGATAGCATCTCCTCTGTGTATCAAACAAGGATGCGTGCCCATTTAATATTTCTTCGATTCTTCGTATCATCATCCACTTCAATGAAACCACCACACTTCTGGCCAATCTCACGGAAGACGCTATCTGCCGACAGATGTAAAGGCAGCCCCAGCACCCTAATGCAAGCTCCATTAGGTTTTCGATTGTCTCTATGACTGCATCCCACCGGATCCCATCTATCCAAGAAAAGAGGAGCTTCATTCACTGTCCAGCTCTTCTCACTCAAGATGCGATATGCTTCCTCCTACGAAGGGAAGACAAAAAGAAAATACTTATCATTCATCTAAAAAACTTGCACTCCTCCGGCTGTCTTCCACCTTTGCTTCCACCCAATTTTGAATCTCCGATTTTAATGGTACAGGGTAGTCTAGCAGACCCACCCTTCCTACCAAACATCTCTCTAAAAACTTCAGGTTCCCACCACATGAATTCTCATCTACCCTAAAATCCTCTTCATACTTGTCCTTGCTGGGTGTGACTTTAAGCTCTAAATCTGGCCATGGGGGTATTTCAGCGACCTTCTTGAAGGTTCTGGTGTCGACTTTCTCCTTTGACGCAGGTCCCTTTCCTTCTTTTCCCCCGAATTTTCTCTCTGTATTCTTCGAGAGCACAAAACTCTTAATTTTACCTGCCACCATATCCCATCCTCCATTCAAAGATACCTCCGGGATGCAAATCCTCTTTGCTTTCCCCTTGCCTTTTACAGAAATGCTGAAGAAGGGCCCATTGAAGTTCTCCTTAGCAATCCTCACCTCTCGCCATTTTCCATTCCACTTCTTCCAGAAGACTCCCCTGTGCTTAGAAGCCTTGACCAACCAGTTGGCGACCCATAAAGCTTCACTAACGGAGAGGACCACCTCATGGAAATGACCCTTATACCTCTCTAAGAACTGAAAACAAATGTGATTAACATCTCCAATCTGATGACCCTCAAACGCCTTTCTGCCAGCTGAGAAGCAGCAAGCCATTTTCACTGAGGTTAAACCATCTAAGAAAGAGAAAGAGAAAGTATTGCGAAATGTGTCATTATGATTATAATATTGAAACACAAGAATTAGTATGATAAATTAAGTTAATACATTAGATAAGATTGAACTTGAAGTGGGTTCTTATCTTTATCATAGATCATTTGATTAAAGGCTAATGATATAACTACCTAATGACCTTTACTCAAGGAGTTTTTACCTTTGAACTTTTATAATCTGCACAATAACCAACTTGCTTTCCTGTTAAAGCATAAAATTTAACAGAAAGGTGTTTTTAAAATTCTCTCTCTCTCTCTCTCTACCCTTAATCCTCTTCAACTCACCCTCCCGGAAAATTACTTCATTTGGAGATGGTATTTGAACAACCTCATCACCCAAAGACCCTTAAAACCCTCCTCCTCTGACCCATCCTATGACCACGTCAGCCTTGCTTTGTTAGGAAACATCCTCCTTCCTCTCTTTGCCTCCACCCTCTCCGGAAAATTCCTCATCCTCTCATCCGACTACCATATTTATATTGGAGGTGGTATTTAAAGTATTTTTGACCATGTTGAGTTTGGACAATCTAAACAGGATGAGTGGAAATTTGTATGATTTGAGGTGTTTGGGAATTTTGGGGTAGTGGAGGTAATAGGATGAGGGAAGAAGATGTTTCCAATGAGGGGTTGGTAGCAGTAGTCAAATGATAGAGTGAGAGGCTTTTTGGGCTGGTGGGGTTTTTCGAAACCACCTCCAAAACACAATTTGTTGGTAGGATGGCTTTAATGGAGAGGATGCAGACGCAAAGGGTGAGAGAGCAGAAAAAAAGAAAAAAAGACAGAGGCCATGTTATCTTCCAGTGAGGGGGCGGTATCCGTAGCCGAATGATTGGATGAGAGGTTTTATGGGTTTTTGCATTGCGTAGTTTTTCAAAACTACCTTCCAAACACAGTTTGTTGGTCGGATGAGGGGTATGAGGCTTTTATGGCAAGGATGAAGGCGCAGAGGGTTGAGAGAGGAAAAAAAAAACAGAAGTCCACAGAAGCTTTTAGTTAAGTTTTGTCCGTTTAGTTTACGGCAAGGGGTTTTTGAATACATTTTGAATAGAATGTTAGTCATTTTGCTCATTTAGAAGTTCAGTGGTAAAAGAAAACCTTAAGTAATGTTCGTTGACTAGTTTTGTCATAAATCCTTCATTAAAGTAATAGAATGTTTGTCATATTCTTTCCATATCATATACTTTTTATCTTGACAATTAGCAAAAGATCTGACAATTAGTAAATTGGGAGTTTTTTGTTGTATATGCTGGAAAGGATGGGTTTTGGTCAACAATGGAGAAAGTGGTCCATTTCTGCATTTCTTCAGTTAGATTCTCAATTCTGGTGAATGGAATGCCTTCGGGTTTCTTTGTGAGTAGGAGGGGATTAAGGCAAGGCGCCCTCTCTCCCCGCTGCTGTTTATCTTAATTATGGAGGCGTTGAGCAGATTAATGGAAAAGGCAGTGTTGGGTGGTTTTATAAGGGGATTCACTGTAGGCAGAGCTGGAGAGTTGGAGATGATGGTATCTCATCTTCTCTTTGCGGACGATACTCTTGTGTTTTGTGGGGCAAACTTTTCTCTGTTGGGTTATCTTTGGGTGGTTTTACTTTTCTTCCAGGCAGCTTCGGGTTTACAAATTAATGTCTCCAAAAGTGATATAATTCCCATAGGGGAAGTTCAGAATGCGAGGGCCTTGGCTGAATTTTTTGGTTGCAAGGTTGCATGTCTCCCATCCCCCTATCTTGGCCTTCCCGTTGGTGCCCCTTTCAAAAATAGGGCCATATGGAACCCCGGTGGTAGAAAGATTTGAACGGAGATTAGCAGGATGGAAGAAACAGTATTTTTCAAAAGGGGGGAGGCTTGTTATTGTAAAAAATACTCTGTCCAGTATGCCTGTGTATGATCTCTCACTTTTTATGCTTCCCGCTTCAGTTTGTGAAAAACTTGAGAAGCTCGAGAGAGATTTTTTGTGGGAAGGACTGTCGGAGGAACATAAATACCACTTGGTTAAGTGGGCAAAGGTCTGCAATACGGTGCAGGATGGAGGCCTAGGCATTAGAAATTGAAAGCTTTTTAACGAAGCTTTGCTGGGGAAGTGGTTGTGGAGTTTTCTGAATAGTAAGGAAGCTTTTTGGAGGAAAGTGGTGGTGAGCAAATGCGATGAGGTGGACCACTTTTGGTTTCCAACGGTCGATTCGGACTCTCATGGGGCGGGGGTGTGGAAGGGGATTAGAAAGGGTTGGGATGCTTTTAAGAGGCATTTTTCGTTCGAGATTGGCTCTGGAAACAGTAAAATTTTGGAAAGATAAATGGGTGGCGGATCAGAATTGAGTAGGGCTTTCCCCAGTTTGTTTGCAATGGCGATGGACACGGATTGTGTGATCAGTTCTGTCCCAAAAGTTGAAGATGGAAGGGTAATATGGAACCTGATATTCTGAAGAAATTTTCAGGATTGGCAGATGGAGGCAGTGACGAGTTTTTTTTGAGTGTCTTTACTCAGAAGATTATGGTTGAGCATCAGCGCGACAGTGTGATTTGGGAGGGAGAAAAAGACAATAATTTTTCGATAAAACCTTTCTATTTCAAGATGACAATTAATGATAGGAGGGTGTTTCCGTGGAAGTCGATATGGAAATCAGTGGCCCCTAGTAGAGTGGCGTTTTTTTGCGTGGGAAGCAGTGAATGAGGCTATTCTGACATGTGACAGTTTGAGGAGGCGAAGAAAAAATTATGTTAAATGGTGCTTTATGTGCAAAGGAAACGTGAGAGCGTTAACCATTTACTCCTTCACTATCTGGTAGCCAGGGGGGGGGTTTATGGAATATGGTTAATTTAAATTGGGTAATGCCGTGCACAGTCTGAGACCTCTTTTGCTGTTGGTCATATTTTGGTAGGAGGAAGAAAAGAAATGTCATCTGGGAGGCTGTCCCATTGGGAGTGATTTGGAGGGAGAGAAATCAACGGGTTTTCGACAATGAGGAAAGACCATGGCTGAGCTGAAAAAGATTTTACCTAATAGTCTTTCTTTTGGTGCTTAGGGTCTGAATATCACAACAGTCACATCGACAATTCGTTTGTAGATTTTGTGCTTAATTTTTCTATTGGTTTTTAGCTCTTTTGGTGCTGTATACTCCTAGTGTACAAATGTCGCGTCACCTTTTTGACGCTCTAAATTTTATTAATACATATTTTACCAAAAAACAAAAAATCCTTTTTCCAAATTTATCTTCCTGTAGCTTAGCCGAAATGAAATACTTGACAAAGGTTCAGTTGAATTGAGTTTGTACTATTGTAGCTCCTATCGGTTGTTCAATCAACCTCTCTATCCTTATTAATAAATAACCTATGAATAAATATTGTGACATTGTTCTATATCTAAACTTTATTTTCTTTTAGGAAAACATTAAAATATTGTTAATACGACTGTTTTTTTCCCCTTTCTGATTGACAATTTAAGACCTTGAGAAAGAAATTAACCCTGCCAATATATTCAAGAATACTACATCGACATATTTACTGGTAGATGATATACCTTCATTTTTCAGGCTTTCATTTGCATTATCAGCTTGTAAAATTAAGGAAAAAGCTAGGGTGGTAGCCATGGACCTGAGAGGACATGGTAAATCATCCGCAGAAAATGAAGTAGACCTATCAATTGAGGTACATATCTTCAGGAGTTGCTTAATTCTAGAACATGTGTTCTGCTATTTCTGTAAGTTTGGCTACTAGGGTCTCAAGGTTTTTTAGTATTATTTTTTTGATTTCTTTCTGTTCACACATGCTACTGTATTATTTCTTTGTTGGAGTTGAAGTGGTACATTTTCTTTGTAGACTCTATGTAGTGATGTTCTGGCAGTTCTCAAGACCATGTATGGAGAATCTCCTCCTGCAATTGTGCTTGTTGGACACAGGTTGTGCTCCTGCTGATAACCTTCTATTTATAATTTGTATTGTATATTGTCCGTTGTCATATAACTCAGTAATCATGCTAGCTATTCCATTTCTACATTTGCAGTTTTCTAGTTCACTCTAGCCATTTGCTTAGAATTTGATTCTTGTTAACGATACTGGCGTTGAAGAGATTCGTCTCGGTACTAATCCTAGAGTGATCGAGGAGGAATTTACTAGTTTCTTTAAGGATTTGTTTCTCAAAAGGGTTAAGTGCAAGCCTATCATTGAGTGTATTGATTGGATTGCGATTGAGGAGGGGAAGTGTAGTTGGTTGGAGAGGCATTTTGATGAGGAGGAGATTAGAAAGGCTATTTTTCCTTTGGATGGTGAGGTATACTCCTAGTGTACGAAGACCGCATCACTTGATTTGATGCTTTATTTATTATTATCATTACTTATCAAACTTTTTTTTTTCCCTTTAGATGGGGCTAAAGGTCCTGGTCCATATGGATAAAGGCCTATGATAGAGTGAATTGGTTCTTTTTGGATAAAGTGATGTAGAGGAAGGGCTTTGGTAATAGATGGAGAAGGTTGCTTTTAGGCTGTCTTTCTTCCTCCTATTTTTCAATTATTGTGAATGGGGAACCAAAATCTTGGTTTTCAGCTTCTAGAGGTTTGCACCCGGGGGACCCTCTTTCTCTTTTCCTTTTCACTTTGGTAGTAGGTGTGTTGAGTAGGATGATTACAAGAGCCACCGAGGTAGGTTTGGTCTAGGTTTGTCCTGTAGTTGTAGTCACGAGGAGCTGAGAGTTCTTAATCTTCAGTTTGTCGATGATGGTGTTCTCTATCTTTCAGATAAGGCGAGTTGCCTCTTAAATGTGTTGACCGTTCTCCAAACTTTTGAGCATATATCTGGTCTGAAAGTCAATTTGTCTAAGTCGAGCATGTCTGGTATTATTGTTAGTTGAAATCATCTTTCAAGTATGCGGCTCTCATTGGCCGTAAAGTGCAAGATTTTCCTTATTATCTTGGGATGCCTTGGGAGGTAATCCTAGGTTTATTTCTTTTTGGGATCCTGTTGTTGAGAGGGACTTTTTGTGGGAAGGTTCGGGTGAGGCTCGTAAGTATCATCTTGTTAAATGGGATAAGGTTCATGTTAATTGGAGAGGAGGTGGATCAGGGATCAAGAATTTGAAAGTTTTCAATATTTCCTTGCTTGGCAAGTGGTTATGGAGGTACATGACAGATCGGGATGGGTTGTGGAGGAAAGTGGTAGGCTTTAAATATGGGGAAGGTGTTAAATATATGGACTCTGAACAGTGTTTCAGTAGCATATGGGGTGGGGGTCTGGAAAGGGATTCGTAAAGGTTAGGAAGCTTTTGTGAGACATACCTCTTTTGAAACAGGGAATGGGTCTTCTATCCGTTTTTGGAAAGATAGATGGTGTGGGGAGGTGGAGTTGTGGAGACTGTTTCCCGATTTGTTCAATTTGGCTTCCGATAAAGACCGGTAAGCTCGATTCTTCAAGTTCAGGGGAATACTGTGGTCTGGAACCCTACGTTCCGCGGATGCTTACAGGACTGGGAAATGAACCCTTGTGTGGAATTCTTTGAAATGTTATATAAGCAGCAGGTGGGTAGAAATGGAGAGGACTCAGTTAGGTGGGAGGGAAACAAAGTATTCTCCATTAACAGAGTATTCTCCGTTAATTCCTTCTATTCCGGTCTGCTGAATGTAAGAAATAGCAGATTCCCTTGGAAGTTTCTATGGAAGTCCAAAGCTCCCAGTCGTGTAGGCTTCTTTGCTTGGGAGGCTTGTCATGGAGCCATCTTAACTAGAGACAACTTGCGGGCTCGTCACAAGATTTACGTTGTTATATGTGCAAAAGGAGCGATGAAAGTGTGGACCATTTGCTTATTCACTGCCCCATGGTGACGGAATTATGGAATTGGATTTTTGGTCTGTTCGGAGTTGCCTGGGCTATCAGATCAGTTTTGGATTTATTCTTGAGCTGGTCCCTATATAAAAGGAGCAGGAGAAATTCCTTATGGGAGGTTGCCCCGTTGGCGGTTTGTTGGATCATTTGGAAGGAAAGGAACATGAAGGGACTTTAGAGAAGCTTAAAGATACTTGGCTGTGCTCTATTTCTTCTTGGTGTCCCGAGTCAAGTGGATCTATCCAAGACTCCTACTCCCTCTCTAGAAGAAATAGTGAATTCCTTCCATCTCGAGTAGCTCGAGATCTCTTGTATTTTTACTCTATTGTACATAGGCTGCGTCACCTGTTTTGACGCTCTTCGTATATAATACCTTTTACTTATCAAAAAAAAGAAGTCTATAAGCGCAGATGGACTACTTTTCAGAGTGTTGTTTCCAATCCACTGGGAAGTAGTGCCCGCACATTCTTGCTACTCCCTGCTCTTCCGAATGTTCATTTATGAACATTTTCCTTCCCTTGTTACGCTGGAAACATTATTGTGGGCAGAGCAACAAAAACTTCCCCCGCCATGAATTTGAAGGGGGTTCTTTGCTCAAAAACTTGGTGGGGGTAATAATCCGAGAAGGCAACTTTTTTCCTTCCAACCATACCTACTGCGTCACACACTTCTTCTCAGCACTGGTACTGGAATGATGAACCAAGCGATCTTAAGTTTGTGAATGGAAAGGTAACCTGAGGTCGTGTGGAACAAAATTTTGTTGTGCTGAATACTTTTGCAAGTAGACTACTCGCATTGTCAGAACAAGAAGTTTCGAGTAAGAAGTATTACCCGCACTGTTGTGTTAGGCAGTGCGGTGATTTCTGCTGGATTCAAGTTCTTGTACCCCTGGCTTTGGCGATGCGATTGACCACTTTGGTTTCCCTATGGCTTTGTTGACGTGCTTGAAGGGTTGGAATAACTTATTATCCATAATAGCTCGAGACTTGGAGTGCATTGGCCAAAGAATATTTGCTTGATTTGCTGCAATAGATGCGCTAATTCTATTTTTGGCTTGCTAACTCCGGTATGTTGGCGCACTGGCTTGACCATTGGGTTGGCATGGAGTTTCTGGGTTGCAAGTACAATACCGAAATCGGGCATTTCGTCATAAGAAAGGGAAAATACATCCCAGACTTACTGTCTGTTTTCGGTGGTTCTCAGTGATGGACGTAATCCAGATCTGTATCGTTAATTGAATTTAGAATCTCCAAGTCAGTCATTAAATTAAATCTGATCTTCCAGCAAACGAACTAGAAAAACATAAATATTTGTTTGCAAGATTTCTTGCCTCGGACCTCCAATCAGAAGAATTCGAAGAACTTTCGTAGAGATTGTCGATGGTCGTAAAAGCCCATATCTCTCCCTTGAAGGCTGAAGTTAATCAATTGCAAAATTTTATGAAATAACACGCTACTAAGCTCCGCGGATTTGAAAGCTAATTGGCGGTGTCTTGATTAAGAAGAAACACATCAAGTACAAAGATCACAAAGCAACTTGGAAAGAAACACTTCGAAGACGTTCGCCTATATGCTATCCTATGTTTAGAGCCGTCAAAACGGACCAACCCGCAAAATGGCGGACCCCGCCACTTGGTTGGGCGGAGCGGACCAACCCGTGTAATGGTGGACTGAAAATACTTTGGCCCAACTCAACCCACCTTGGGTTGCGGGTATATAATATTATAACTATAACTATGTAATGAAAATTGAAAACATATATACTCTGTATTCTAAGCAACAGAAGCATGCAAAGAATCATTCCAGGAACAACAATATGGTATATAATATTATAACTATAACTATGTAATGAAAATTCAAAACATATATACGATGTATTCTAAGCTACCGAAGCAGTACAAAGAAACCCAAATCTTTCCTCAAAACAACCCAGATCTTTCATTACATATGCAAAGTGTTTTAGACAATAAGGGTAGTTTGGTAATTGTGTTGGTAGGGTATATGTATATATATATCTTACGCAGTAATAGAAGAAACACGATTGAAAGGATTTTACGACTGCCGCTCTGTCTCTTCTTCTTCCTCTTCTCCTTCTCTTTAGTTGTTTATCAATTACATGGTATCAGAGCCATTTAAGATCTGATATACAACCCTCCAAACTTCCTAAGCAACATCGACGGAGGCTCAATGCACGGCTAACGTCGAATAGCGAAGAGTGCATGACTGTGTTGGTGAATTGAACAGGTTGGGGTGATTGGATGTTGATTCCGAGACTAGGGTTAGGCTCGGTTTGTCTAGGCGAACTCTTCTGGTAGGTTCGTCGATCGGAATAGGTAGTTTCCGGTGGCATGCACCCGCAGGAGGTGGCGCGTGAAGGTGATTATGGAACCCTAGCTTTCGGAATTGTGTGTTGATATGGTCTGTGACATGTATCGATCACTCCAGTGAGTAATTAGTGGTGTTTTGAAATCGTGGGTCAAACTGTTGGGAGTTGGTTGAAAGATTAGTCAAGTTTAGGGGCTGTTTTGGGCTGTTTTGATAAGTTTGAAGTTCCCGGAGGCTGTTTTGACATTTTTCTAATGGCTGAAGATGCATCGTCGTCGACTGTGCCAATTATGACAGTTGTTTCTACCCAAAATAAACTGATTGACATAATACTGGAGGTAGATGGGTCGAATTTTGCAAAATGGAGGTATTTTGTACAGGTAAACATGGGTGGTTTACGGAAGGAAGGGCATCTTATTGACAACTGTCCTACTGATACAAAGGCGTCCAAGGTGTGGTTGGATAATGATAAGGTGTTGTTTTCGAAAATCGTGAATTGTATTAGTAAGAAAGTTATATTGTCTATCCAACATTGCAAGACAGTTAAAGAATTATGGACACTCTTATACAAGTAGTTTTCTGGAGCTAGTAACCTGAATAGATTGTATAATCTGCCACAGGAGGTTCACCGTCCTAGTCAGAAAGGGCGAAGCATTATGGATTACTATTATGACTTCAAGTGTGTGATTGAGGATTTCAGTACTGCTATGCCTATTTCTGATAATGTTGAGGAGATGAAAGCTCAGTGTGAGAAGTTATTGATTTTTTGTTGGTTATCAGGATTGGAAAAGGAGTACGATGTGGTTCGATCTCAATTATTATCGAGTAAAGATTTGGGTACTTCACTCATGCTTTAGATAGGCTCTTAACTGCAACTAAGAATGGGAATGGTGAGGTGTCACATGTGGAGTTATCTGAGAAATCAACATTATCTCACAAGGCAGTGGGTATTGCGGAGGTAGAGATGGAGGCCAGGGTGGTTTTCGAGGTGGCAGAGTGTTCGGAGGTCGTGGGGGACCTAGAGTGTGTTATAATTGTGGAGTATCAGCAGGCATGACTATCAGGACTATTAGCAAAAGGAGCAACAATAGCCAAGGTTTGCAAATACAGTTTCACAGAAAAATGATCATATTTCTCCACCGGAGACACATACAGTTGTTATGTGTGATGAAGAGTTTGCCAAGTTTACACAGTACCATATGTCACAACAGCCTTCTTCCTTTTCCAAAGCCACTCTAGCCAAGTCAGGTAAACCCATAACATGTTTTTGGTCTTCGACGAGGTCTTGGGTAATTGATTCAGGGGCTACTGATCATATGACAGGAGATTTGAGTGTGTTATCCACTTATAAGTCATCCGATAAAGTTACTACCATTACTCTTGCTAATGGATCTTCTTCCAAAGTCTTGGATAGTGGTAGTAGTACTGTTGCTTCATTATCTTTGACTTTTGTGTTATACTTGCCCAGGTTTCCTTACAATTTAATATCTGTTAGTCAAATCACAAAGGCATTAAATTGTTGTCTCTTTCTTTCCTGGTTATTGTCTTTTTCAGGATATGAGGACTTGGGAGATTATCGGTAAAGGAAGTGAATCTGCCAGATTGTACCTGCTTGATAAAGTTGTTGCTGCTCATTCTTCTACTGTTGCCTCAGTTGCATGTCAAAGTACTTTGTCTCCTTTCCAGCTATATTTTCGTTCTGGTCATCCGTCGTTACCTGTCCTAAAGAAATTATGTCCTCTACCGACCTCTTACCTTGGATTACCTCTTGGGGCTCACTCTTCCAATAAGGACATTTGGAATCCAATTATCGAAAGGTTTGAGTGCAGATTAGCGGGATGGAAAAAACAGTATTTGTCAAAGGGTGGCAGACTGACTTTAATAAATAGTACGTTATCCAGCTTGCCTACTTACTTCATGTCGATTTTTGATATCCCGGTTCCAGTGGCCAAGAGATTAGAGAAACTGAAAAGAGACTTTTTGTGGGAAGGCCAAATGGAAGTTAAGAAGTATCATCTGGTAAAGTGGGATACAGTCTGCTCCAACTTAAAGAATGGAGGTTTGGGAGTCAAAAGGCTTAAAGCTTTTAACTCTACTCTTTTGGGGAAGTGGCTGTGGTGGTACTTGACTGATAAGAGAGCTCTTTGGAGGGGAGTAGTGGTGGCCAAGTATGGGCTAGGGAACCATTTGTGGAATCCCAATGAGGTTCAGTCTAGGGGTGGGGGTCTTGAAAAACATCAGGAAGAGATGGGATTTGGTGAAACGTTTTATCTCCTTCAATGTCGGAAAAGGGGACTCGGTAAAATTTTGGAGTGATAAGTGGTGCGGGGAAGTAGAATTACAGTGTGCTTTTCCGTCTATGTTCCAGCTAGCTGTGAATAAGGAGGAATTTGTTAGTTCAGTAGCTCTAGCTGATGGTGGGGCAATCACTTGGAACCTTTCTTTTTGGAGGGATTTGCAAGATTGAGAAGTGGAGATTTTGGGGGACTTCTTTGAGCTGCTGTACAAGCAAAAGATGGACATGAATTCGGTCAATACCGTTGTGTGGAATGGAAAGAAAGACAAGAATTATTCAGTTAAGTCCATGTACCACCTTCTACTTACGAGTGACATGGTATTTCCGTGGAAGAGCGTTTGGAAGGCAAAGGCTCCACCTAGAGTGAGGTTTTTTATGTGGGAAGCTGCACTTGAACCTATCTTAACAGGAGAAAATTTGAGGAAGCGTAAGAAAATCTATACTAACCGGTGCTTTTTGTGTAAGAGCGACGAAGTAAGTGCAAATTACCTTCTGATCCACTATCCAATGCAGAGATTTGGAACTATGTGCTGAATTTATTCAAAGTTACTTGGGTGATGCCTAACTCGATCAAACAACACCTCCTGTTCTGGACCCTTTATAAGCATAGAAGGAAAAACAGTGTCGGGGATACTGCACCGTTGGCTGTGTGCTGAACCATTTGGAAAGAAAGGAACCTTAGAGCTTTCGAAAACAAGGAAAAGACCTTGGAAGAAATCAAAAATCAAGTTTTGCAGCTGCTATTTTTTTGGTGTTCAGAGGTTTTCTCGAAGGGTTCTAATCCTTTTGTAGATTTTGTGGATAATATTTTTGGTAGTTAGTGGGGTCGCAATGTTTTCTTCCTATGTATATAGGACACTTCACCTCTTTTGAAGTAGTTATTTATATATCTATCTTACTTATCAAAAAAAAAATTATGTCCTGAAGTAGGGTCTGTTTCTAGTGTACCTTGTGAGTCTTGTGAGTTTGCTAAACACCATCGTGTTGTATCCTCCTAGAGTTAATAAATGGGTTGCGTCCCTATTTGAGTTAGTTCATACTGATGTTAGGGGTCCTTGTACTGTACCTTCTCCTTCTAAATCACGATACAAATATTTTGTTACTTTTGTTGATGATTATTCCAGAAGTACTTGTCTATATTTAATGAAGTCCTGAGATGAGTTGTTTGAGTTATTTTTCTCTTTTTGTGCTGAGATTAAAACTCATTTCAATTGTTTGGTTCAAAATCTTCGTAGTGATAATGCTAAGGAATATTTTTCTGGCATTTTCTCGACTATATGTCTCAGAATGGAATCATTCATCAATTTTCATGTATTGTCACCCCACGACAGAATGGTGTTACTGAACGCAAGAATCGCCATCTGTTGGAAGTTGTCGAGGCATTAATGTTTGAGATAAATGTTCCTAAGTCCTTTTGGGCTGATGTTGTTTCTTATAAATCGTCTTCCATCCTCTGTTCTTAACAGGGAAATTCCATATTCTATTCTTCGTCCATCGCAGTTGTTGTTTCCAGTTTCTCCTAAAGTGTTTGGTTGTACTTGTTTTGTCCAGGATGTTCGGCAACATGTTGGTAAGTTAGACTGTCAAGCACTCAAGTGTGTCTTTCTTGGATACTCTCAAACCCAGAAAGGGTATCGCTGTTATTCTCCTAGTTTGGGTCGTTACTTAGTGTCAGCTCATGCACCTTCTTTGAGTCTAGCCCATATTTCAGTTGGTCATCATCTTCTGAGTTTGAGTTTGTGTCTCCCAATGATTTCCTCACTTATACATTGGTTCGTACCCATATTCCTGGGGTTAGTGTTGATAGTGTTGATCCTGAGGTGTGCGCGCACACCTAGTTTCAATCCAAGAACTAGCAGTCGCAGATTCTCCAACAGATTCACTCCCGATACCGGTTCCCGTGTCATCCGACCCATCTCTTGATCTCCCTATAGCGCTCCGAAAAGGTACACGTACTTGTGTTCACCCTATCACCTTGTTTGTCTCTTATGCTCACCTGTCAGATTCCTCTCGTTCCTTTGTTACTTCTCTCGATTCCGTTGTCACCCCTAAAAATGTGTGTGAAGCTTTATCTCATAGTGGTTGGAAGTCTGCTATGGAAGAGGAAATAAAGGCTCTTGAGGCGAATGAGACCTGGGACATGGTAACACTTCCTGAAGGTAAGAAGGCTATTAGGTGTAAATGGGTGTACGTGGAGAAAATGAATCCTGATGGGAGTGTTACTTGGTTAAAAGCTCGATTGATTGCAAAGGGGTATGCACAAGTGTATGGTGTTGATTATATTGATAGTGTATGGTCTTGTATCAGTTGGATGTCAAAAATGCATTCCTTCATGGTGATTTATAGGAAGAGGTTTACATGGAGTAACCTCCGGGGTTTGTTGCTCAAGGGGAGTATGTGAATAAGGTATGTAGGTTGCAAAAATCGTTGTATGGGTTGAAATAGTCTCCGCGGACTTGGTTTGGCATTGTGTTAGAGTTTGGATTACAGAGGAGTATGTGTGATAACACTGTGTTCTTTCGGCAGATTGACAGTGGTCGTATTTTTTTGGTTGTTTATGTAGATATTGTGATTACAGGTAGTGATACACTTGGAATTGAAGCACTCAAGTCGTGTCTCCGAACAAAGTTTCAAACAAAGGACTTGTGTACTCTAAAGTACTTTCTTGGGATCGAAGTGATACGGTCCAAGAAAGGGATCTTTTTGTGTCAGAGGAAATATGTTCTTGATTTACTCGAGGAAGTTGGGATGCTTGGAGTGAAACCGTGCGACACTCCAATGGATCCTAATGTAAGACTTGTAGCTGGAGAAGGGGAGATGCTCCAGGATCCAGAACGATTCCAGATATTGGTTGGTAAGTTGAATTATCTTGTAGTAACTCGTCCAGATATTGCTTTTCCTGTAAGTGTAGTGAGTCGGTTCATGGCAGCTCCTACTATTACACATTGGAATGCATTGATCCGAATTGTGAAATATTTGAAAGGAACACCGGGTAGAGGTAATTGTATGCAAATCATGGGCATATGCGGGTAGAGGCATTCTCAGATGCCGCCAGATGATAACAAGGCAACAACAGGATATTGTGTTTTTGTGGGCGGAAATCTAGTATCTTGGAAAAGTAAGAAACAGAGTGTCGTGGCGAGATCAAGTACGGACCGAGTATCGTGCTATGGCTCAGACAACTTGTGAACTTATGTGGATACTACAATTGATGGAAGAGATTGGTTTTAAGGCTGCTCTACCTATGAGATTATGGTGTGATAATCAGGCAGCCATGCATATTTCTTCGAATCCAGTTTTACACGAAAGGACTAAACATATAGAGGTTGATTGTCATTTTGTTTGAGAAAAGATCCAACAGAATCTTGGTTCCACCTCATATATGCGTACGGGAGAACAACCGGTTGATATGCTTACCAAGGGTCTGACAAAGATTAGGGTGGATTATATTTGTAACAAGTTGGGCATGATAAATATCTATACTCCAGCTCGAAGGGGAGTGTTAGATAATAAGGGTAGTTTGGTAATTGTGTTGGTAGGGTATATGTATATATATATATATATATATATATATATATATATATATATATATATCTTACGCAGTAATAGAAGAAACACGATTGAAAGGATTTTACGACTGCCGCTCTGTCTCTTCTCTTCTCTTCTCTTCTTCTTCTTCCTCTTTTCTTTCTCTTTAGTTGTTTATCAATTACACAAAGCAACCCAAATCTTTCCTCAAAAATTAAGATGCTATCCACGTTTTTGAGAGCAACGCTGCAGGTGGTCTGGCCGGAACACGGAGGCCGGAGGATGTAGAGAGAGAGAGAGAGAGACCAACCGATTCTGAAAGAAAGAGATCGACGCAGACTGAGAAGACTGAGAGAGAGTTCGACGATGACGATGACCGATTCTAAGAAATAGATCGACAATGTTGGGGGTTTTTAAGAGAGAGAGAGTTGTTTGAGACTTCCCTTTCTTGGTGAACTGAAAAGTTTTCAACCTTTTACCTTCTCCACAATATAACTCAAGATTTTGCCTAACTAATAATTGATAATTTGTATACAAAATGGCGGGTCACCCGCCTCGCCTAAACCTGCGGCCCACACGGGCCAAGCCCGTTAAGCCCGCCTCCTAGCAGGTTTATATTTTTAAAACCCAACCCACTTTTTTAAAGTGGTGGGGTGGACCAACCCAACAGGTTTGATCCATTTTGACAGCTCTACATATGTTTGACGGCAACATCTTTGAGCCAAAAGTGTGTCCAAGGTTCCATCTCTTATCTCATCTATTCGCAAAGTTATGCTCATGGTTTGGACGCTCGAGCTTCATTGGATGATCTCAAGGCTTTTTATTCTTCCCTACTTCAAAACTTGAGGACGAGTTTTCATAAATGTCGGGGAGAATGATGCGGGACACAAAGAAGGAAATGATAGAATTCGAGTTGAACCATTATTAGGTTATTTTGTATTGCTATTTAGAGATAAGGTGATTGTACTTATTCAGTAGTTTTAGATGGGGATTATAAGTTTTTAAGTTATCCTAGTCCAAGTAGGATTAGCATTAGACCTCTCCTAGTTTAGCTATGTTATTTGTCCTTTAGGCTTTAGTAATATAATTCCTAGAAAAATTAGGATTTTCTATTCAACTATTTAGCCCTAGTTCTAGTAGGTTAATGATTTATTTTTGTCTTATAAATATCTATGAAATCCCCCATCGTCTAATTAGAGTTGATTAATAATATATGAGTTAAGGCTTTTGCCATTGTGGCTTTCGAGTTGGGCTGATTCTTTGAGTTAAGGCTTTTGCCATTGTGCCATTGTGTGAATTGAACCTAGCCGAATCACTAAATGCATGTAGCGAGTCCTAGGAGAAAGATAAAATGGTAAAGAGGCCGAGGGTAGTTTGGTGTTACACTTTTGGACGACAGGGTGGGATGGAGAGGGAGTGAGAATACAGATTAGCTGGGCTGAGGGAGAGGACGAAAACTGTGAATAGCTCCTCAGGTATGATGCCTTAGATGTGCTTTTCTGTTGTGTCTCATAATTGAGGCGAGAGATGTATTTATACGCAGACCATAAGGGCCTCATATGAAGGACCATGCACGGTTCGTGCAGTGCGGTGGCGCTTTTTCATTGGTTTGTTCTTACAAAATCTCGTGACACTGTCACGCCTCGTTGGGGACCATTCGTTAATCTCCCTTAGGCCCAGCTAGGCCTGTATCCATGCTAGTGGACCATGTGGTTAAGCTGCACACTGCAACCTCCATTCTATGACTTCATGGTGATCCCACATGTGGGCTAAGGTTGCGCATGAAGGGGTGCGCTCCCTTCCCCACATGAAGCTTTGGTACCTTGGTCGTGTCCTTCCAAGGTACCTTTGGGGAAATGAATGTGTGGAAGCTCCTACAATTGGAATAAATACGCATCACATTGCGCATTTACAGGTGATGGTACACACTTGGATTCATCATAGCTTGCATGCTTAGTCACGCACATGCCACGTGGCTGAGAGGGATACCTATCATACAAGTCCAATTGTCATATTTTTTAACTGTGTTAAGAATCTAATATCAAGTTGGTTTTTTTGGATTTAAATGTATGGACTTTTTGGACAGAGGACATAATTTGTGGAGTTTTTAGATTAGATTTTATTAATTTTGGAGTTTTCGGTATTTTTCCAAACATATTCTCCTTGGGCCATTAGAGAACGACTTTAGTTATTTTTTCAGTGTAAATGAGTAGTAGTAAAAAGAAAAGATTGAACAATTAACTATCTTTCTTGGTTACGCGCATCCTGTTTCAACATCCATTGTTTACTAACATTTGTTCAACATCTAAGATATCATCTTTGTTCAATTGCATACTTAAAAGGTGTCCACCTGTATTCACTTTAAAATCCTCTTTAACTTGAAAACTGCACTTATCATGTCAGCTTGATATACTTCCTACTCTTCTGAACAGAAATAAGTTCTAATTTACATGTTGATAAGAAGATCAGTAAGCCAGCTTACTTAATGATGTATGCCTAATGCATTAAGTTAACAAATGTATTGTTCTGGAAGTTCTTAAGTTATGAACTGCTTATTGTGATTTGAGCCTTGGGATGAGAGAATGAGTTTTCATTTTGGTAACAGCATGGGAGGCTCTGTTGCTGTGTGTGTGGCAGCAAAGAAAGCATTACCTAGTTTGGCTGGGTTGGTGGTTGTGGATGTTGTTGAGGTTTGCTTCAACTAAAAAATCTCATGATAAGTTTTTTTTTTCTGTTTAAATAAGGCTTTATTGATTGTCAATTTCAATTTCAGGGGACAGCCATGGCCTCATTGATTCATATGAAGAAAATTCTATCAAACCAAATGCAATATTTTTCGACGCCCGAGAAAGCGGTAAATTATGACTTTGGAGTTAAATATCTTTTTCTTCTTTTTCTTATTATTACTACTATTATTTATTTACAAGCTAGTTGAAGTTTCTATATGTTAAAGCATAATAAACACTAATCGGCTTCCCTTTAACATATGAAGCTTGTAGACAGATATGGGATATGAGTAAATATCTTTGGAGTTAAATATCTTTTTCTTCTTTTTCTTATTATTACTACTATTATTTATTTAAAAGCTAGTTGAAGTTTCTATATGTTAAAGCAAAATAAAAACTAATCAGCTTCCCTTTAACATATGAAGCTTGTAGACAGATATGGGATATGGGTATGGTACACTTTGGAGGCAAAGTCCATCAAAGTCTAGAAGCATAGAATATGGGTATGCGTAGAAAGAAAGATTCCATGTTCGGTATCTCCCTTAGATGGGCATGAGATGGGCTAGAGGAATTGCAAAAGTCGTTTGCCCTTCAAGCCTTTGAACAAAATACTGCAAAAAGGAAGGAAAATTCATGGACCTCGTCAGAGCTCTGTACCCTATAACCTTTACCTGATCCATGAATTCTTTTTAAAGCGCTTCTGCAGCACAATAAATGTCCTTGTCAGGTATTAGCTCCCATCTGCTTGTCCTTTGAAGAGAGCCTTTCTCTGCCAATAAATAAGACCTCCAAGCATATTTATTAGAAATTTTAACTCTAGAAAGAATAATATATAATCTAGACTACCAGGGGCTATGGAGTGTAGTAGTTCAAAGCAAGCAAGCAGTGGATAGGCATTGGAAAAGAAAAAGGCGATAAAAGATTGCACTGCTGCCAAATAGGCATTAATAACTAAATAACCAGCAATTGGAAAGAAGTCTGAAACCTTTGGTAATGCTTGCTTCAAGAAGAACTAATCAAACAAAGGGACGCGTGTCTTTTCAAGAGCAAGCAATGGATGTGGAATATAAGATTGAACTCCTTTTCATCAAGAATGAAAAATTGAGTCAGATAGAATTCGTGAGAACTTGATTAGCTATATTGCAGGGAACTCAAGCATAGGAGCTAAGTAGGAGATCAAAGGGGCTCTCGCATGAACAACTTTCTATCTTTCCCTTTTCTTTTTCGACCGCTAGGAACATTTAGTCATGCTGTGAAAGCACCGTCTATTGACTTAGTTCCTTTCTTTAAAGAGCCCTCCTTCCTAGGGAACGAAGCCTTTCCTTCTTGTACGATCATACCTGTCCACTGATCTCCTTCTTGCCACCACCTACTCTTATTCGGGAGATCTCAACCCTCTCTCCTTACTTCGCGAATGCTTCTTGGCTTTCGATTAGCATGGTCTCCAAGTTCATCCATTATAGCATGAGCTCCCTCGTGGCTAGCTTTCCCATTACCGGCTTACGTGCTTTTTCGGAGACATTGACAATTGTATACAATCTATATGATATTTAGTAATGTAAATTCTCCACACCTCTATTCTCCTCTTTACCTAAAGTCTCCTAGGCTTCACTGTGGGATGTCTTGCTTTCACTCTTTCTTTCTTCTGTATTCCTTTCTGGCCTACTCCGAAAGTCCTTTTTCCTTAGCCATCGAGACTGAAATCTGTCAACTAATCCCAACTTTTGTCCTTCGAAGAGAGATTGAAGGAGTGTCCTTGTTTCAAGAAGTGGGAATCAAGGCATCAAGTTCAATCTTTTCAATTAATTGATAAAGAGAGACTTTTACCACTTTGGTCCAATTTTTTTTGGACAAGCCAGCATTTGACTATTTCCCCATTTCTTTAGAATACAGCCCGTTTCAATGGGTCCCACTCCCTTTCGTTTTGAGAACATGTGGTAATCGGATATGTGGTTCAAGCATTGGTTGGGGGCTTGGTGGAATGAGTATCACGTTCATGGGTGGGGGGGTTGTGTTTTTGAGAAAGTTGAATTTTGTTAACGAGACATTAAAGGTTAGGAATAAGGAGGTCTTTGGAGATATTAGGGTTGAGAAGAGTGGTCTATTATGAGCCATTGTGGAGATTGATTAGCTAGAGGGGGAGAGTCCTCTTTCGGAGGATTTGATTGCTAGGAGTGCTCTTAAGAATGAATTTGAAGCCTTGTTGAAAGTGGACACTAGTTGGAGGTAGAAATCAAGGTTTAAGTAGGTGGGTAAGGGAAGGGGATTGTAGTTCTAAGCTCTTTCGTGCTGTCGCTTCTAGCAAGAGGTGTAGGAGTTTCATTTAAGGAGGTTGAGCTTGAGTCTGGGGAGATCGTTGGCATCGTATCCTAGTTGCGAATGCAATATCTAACTTTTATAAGGAGGCGTTTGGCGAGTTGGCTAGTGGGCCTATGATCAAGGGTTTAGAGTGGGGTGCTCTTCCTTTTGTTGTTGATACAACTATTGATGAAACTCCAAGCTCCTTCCTAATGGTCCCATTCTTGGTGAAAGAGATGGTGAGAGGGGATCTCATGAGGGTATTTTTGGAGTTCAATAGCAATGGGGATTTATGGAAGAGCACTAATTCCACTTTCATTAACTTAGTCCCTAAGGACAAATCATTAAGGATTAGTGATTATAGTCAGTCAGTTTGGTCTCTAGTTTCTATTAGATAATCACTAAGGTTTCATCTATGCGTCTCGTGTAGTCTCGGATGATTCTATTTCCATCGCTCAAAGTGCTTTTGTGGGTGTCAAGAGTGTTGATGCGGTTTGGGTGGCTAATAAGGTCATGGCGGACGTAGAGCCTAGAATTAGAAGGCATGGTTCAAAGGTGCAGTTTCGTCATTTACCTTTTTGGATCGGTTTCGGTCTGGTGATACACAGCAAAACATTATTTAGAGGTCATAAAGAAAAAAGAAAAATATGATGGAGCAACTAATTATGAAAAAAGAACAATTTCTATTGCATTAGTATTGTTAGGCTTATAAAGAATACTCTGTGCAACACATTTTATACCACAATTCAAATAATAAGATGCTTTAGTTACAAACAAAGTTAAATAATAGTTCATAAAAATAACAGGAGTCCTAATGCATTAAAAGTAAAAAACAAAAAAAAACAAATTACTCCGTGTTTAAACCAAAAAGGGCAAGCAGAAACACCTGAGAGAAGAGTAGATCAAAACCTGAGAAGGAGAAAAGATCGATGCAAGCAGAAGGAAGAGATTTGACACATGCACAAGCAAAAAGAATAGAGATGACGCTGCAGAAGACAACATAACACACTGGGAGAAGAAGTAACCTCCATATCTAAGAAAGAAAGGACCTTTGGTGGTTGGGAGAGCATGTGAAACGTTCGGCTGAGTTTTTGTGTTTCAACTTAGTGACTTGGACAAGCTACAAAAAATTTGCTGAGGTTGCTGAGTTCTCATCGAGTATTGCTGAGTTAGGGTTGAAGCGCTAATTATTTGACTCAGTAGATTTTTTCTGATCAAACACCCTAAACTCTGGACTAAGTTGCCGGGGACTTGGCCGAAACTTTGAACCATGGTAGGAGAGGTCTAGTGCTAAAGCTGGATTTCGAGCATATAATAGAGTGAATTGGCGTTTTCTTGACCATGTGACGAGTGTAAGGGTTTCAGGAGTCGATAGAGATGGTGGATTTTAGGGTGTTTTCATTCTCTTTCATTTTCAATCATTATTAATGGTAAGGCTCAAGAGTGGTTCAGCGCTTCGAGGGGGTTTGTCAGGGTGATTCCCTTCCCCCTTTTCACTCACTTCCGTAGTAGATATTCTTAGTAGGTTGATTATTCGCGATAAATAGGTAGGGTTTTTTGTGGGGTAGTCGGTGGGGAGGGGAGGTGTTAGAGTATCGCATTTTAGTTTGCAGATGATACAAAGCTCTTTTTATCCGAGAGTACCATGAATTGTGAGAATGTTCTGACCGTTCTTCAGATCTTTTGGAGTCTATCTCCGCTCTTAAAATTAATCTTGCCAAGTGTAGCATTGCAAGGAGTAACATGGAGTCACATGAGATGCAGTCTTATGCTTCCTTGACAGGGTGTAGGGTTTTATTTTGTCTGAAGTCCTATTTGGTTGCCCCTTTGGGTGGTAATCTCAGAGCTATCTCATTTTGGGATCTTGTGGTGGAGAGGGTTGCAAAGCATTTAGATGGGTGGAAGCGGGCTTTTTATGTCGAGTATTCTGATAGATTTCCTTCCTTCATATAAGATCCGGGTGAGCGTGTGGATAGGCTTGAGAGGCTTATGCGTGATTTTCTGTGTCAGGGGTTGAGGGAGGGAGAGCGGGTGGCTTGGAATAAAGAGTGTGCTTGCCTAAGGAAGAGGGTGGGTTGGCTATTGGGTATCTAGTTTGTTGGAACATCTCTCTTGTGGCTAAGTGGCTATGGCATTTTCCCTGTGAACCTTGATCTTGCATACAATGCTTAGGAGCAAGTTTGGGATGCATTATAATGGGTGGGGATGCTAACATTTGCGTTTCTGTGTCCCACAGAAATCCCTGGAAGTTTATCCATGGGCACAATGCTTTGCTACTTTCTCACACTCTTTATAAGGTGGGGAACGGAGACCATGTTCGTATTTGGGAAGATGGTGTGGGTGGGTAATATTTCTGTGCAGGCTGCTTTTCCCTGTCTATACCATCTCTCCTCTGTTGATTTGGCTTCCATTTCAGTTTATTGTGGGATTTTCTCTTCTTCCACCATCTTAATTGCCGAGAGGAGACGAGGGACAACACTTCTTAATACTTTTTCTCTTGTGAGGTTGACCTTGATCCATGATTCTCGAATTTGGGTTGTTGAAGACTTGGGTCAGTTTTCATGCCAGTCTTTTCATTCCCATTTGATTCAGCTGTGCGATTCTATTCCTTTTAACTTATCTTCCTTCTTTTTTTGGAAACCTTGGGTCCCTTCAAGATTAGAGCTTTTGTGTGTGGTCTCTCACTCTTAATAAACTAATACTAATGACAGGTTTGCGACATCGTTGACCGAATAAGGATAGTTCCCTAGATTGGTGTGGGATGTGTAAGAGTTATTCTAAATCCCGTGATCATTTTTCTCTTGATTGTCGAGGTGCCCATTTCCTTTGGCACAATTTATTTGGGGCTGGAGAGGCCTGGACTAGTCATGCTTCTATTATTTCTTTTCTTCAGATGAAGTTTTGAGGCAGATGAAGTTTTGAGGGTCTGGGAGAGGTGTAGATAGAGTTTGGTAGTGTGGGGTCTTTGTTATTTTGTGGTGTATTTGAAATAGACCTTGTGTTGTAGCATGTCTTCTAATACATCACAACAGACTTTGTTATCATGAGCATTGAATCTCTTACATTGACATGATAGTTTCTTATTGCCAGCATGTGTGCACTGTTCATGTTTGGATGTCGAAATGATTCACAAGATATATTTAACAGATCGAATGGAATGTCAAAGGAGGCTCTTTAAGAAACGTTGAGTCTGCCCGTGTATCAGTTCCTGGCACACTAAAGTATGATGATAAAAAGAAATGGTAAGAATACTTTGAAAAGTTGCTATTTATGCTTTTTTCTTAATAAGCTGCCTGAGGCTTCTGATCCTTTTTTTTATGTTATATTTCTTCTTTTATATCAACTCTCTAGCAGTAGTTTCCTTGAGTTTTGTAGATAATCTATTTATGGTACCTTAACTAATATACTTTTGCCTTGATGATTGTAGTTATGTTCACAGAGCACGATTAGAGGAAACGGAACAATATTGGAGAGGCTGGTAAGTGTTATTTTTTATTCTTTAATATGTCTGCTTAAGATGAAACTAATGTGTCACCCTTATGGTTCATGTAGTTAGCCATGCATTGTAGTTACACACCACAGGGTCAAGTGTCAGTATTAGAATATTTGGGTGGTGTATTAGGATGCACATTAGAATTTTATGCATCAGTACTTTGGTGTACAGTAAACCTAATTGCTGCTCTAGAGGAACTATCTTGGGGTGGGGATTAGGTTTTCCAAAATTCAATATGTAGGCATGGATCTACCCCACACTA
Source organism: Codonopsis lanceolata (assembly GCA_013146195.2). Taxonomy (NCBI): domain Eukaryota; kingdom Viridiplantae; phylum Streptophyta; class Magnoliopsida; order Asterales; family Campanulaceae; genus Codonopsis; species Codonopsis lanceolata. Next base: position 84,689,785 of record CM028383.1, read on the forward strand.
TGCTTTCTTAATTTGGATCTTCATTATGACCTTGGTGTAAAGAGTATGATGATCAGTTATTTAGCATGACGTGCAGTAACACTGCAAATAAAAGCAAAACAAAACATGTACATAGCTAACAGAGAGAACAGTACCAGATATATTGAGTGGTTCTTCCATCTTTGCCAATGCTTCAGGCGACCCTCCTGCGCATTATGATTTGATGATTTTGATCTAATCCTAGTTCATAAAGTTCAGGACTAAATTCTTGCAAAGTTTGAGTAAGCCTCGGGGTTGCTATCTTAGCTGTTCCCTGCATAACTTGCGGTGTCTCAAACTTACAGCCTCTTCCCTGAGGCAGTCTGGGTGGTATGCTGTTCACGGCTTCTTGCTCTGGTAGCTATGAACTGGATAACTGTTTTCATTGAGAAAGCCTCTTGATTGCCAATTAACATCCTATAAAATTGAAGCCACTTGGCTCAACCAAGGCATTGAAAACACTGTTTTAGTGAGCACAATTCAGTTCTACTATACACAGATAAGCAACTGAGAAACAGATTTACCTGGTGCAGAATGACTGCAAGTTGAATATGTCTCTTCTTTTCTTTTTCTTACTTCTGTCTTCCCCTGTAAACTCATAACCATTTTTTGAATAATGTTTTCTTGGTTCTCTATGCCCTTGCAAATTCCAATCAAATTGTTAGCTCATGTTACTTATATTCCAGGTATGAAGGTCTATCAGAAAAATTTCTTTCTTGTTCGGTCCCGAAGCTCTTGTTGTTAGCTGGAACGGACAGACTGGACAGGTTTTCTCCATAAAATTAAAATATGCATTAGTTGATTTTACTTGGAAATGAATCATTGTTTGGTGATTCACAGTTATAGTTAGTGGCCAAAGAAGCATGTTGAGCAGGAGAACTTGCGATTATTAATTGTGCAATTCATCGCTGGACTTGTGCCAAAGAACTAAACCCAACACATTGAGTCATGATATACTCGTTTTTCTTTCCATTTGTCAATCAATATAGCATGAACAGGTGTTGGTAGGGCAGATTATCTCTTGTCATCAAGGATTGAAGTGGCTAAATGCCTAAATCTATATCCTTGTTGGGCTCTTTCTCTTAATCTGCTTTTAGATAGTTTGTGATCATATATGGTATTTATGCTCTAGTTCAGTAAGATTGTGTGTTCAATTCTTCTTGCTTGTACCTTCTCCCCTGGTATGTCTCTGTAGTTTTTATCGTTTGTTTGTCCATATTGATGCATGTCAGTTTGTCTCTCCATGTGCAAGTAAAGGTTGCATTTAAAATGGAGTGTTAAGCATGATTAGGGGTGGCAATTGTGTGTTAATGGATAGATTTGGGTTAGGCTATTATCCATTATAGTGGATAATAGCCTAACCCAAATCTATCCATTAACACCCAATTGCCACGCCTAAGTATGATGTACATTGTTGGCTCTTTTCTTTAACAACTTCAACTCCTAGCCGAGTTTGTGACTTAAGCCCGGTAGACCGTAGACATAAATATAAAAGGCACCAATACTAGGATTGGTGTAATAAAGGGAAAGGTTAATACTTCCTCCATTTGAGGAAAAAAGTCCACTATTCTATTTAGGGGTTGTAGGGGCAGCGAGGGGTGTTCTGGTTATGTGGGATAGAAGAGTGCTGACAAAGGCGGATTCTCTTAAAGGCGTTTTCTCAGTTTCTTGTTTGTTGAAAAATGTGGAAAATGACAGAGAGTACATGTGTCTATGGGCCTTGTAATGGTGCTGATCGGAGACATTTATGGGATGAGTTAAAGGCTTCAAAATCTAAGTGGGATGTTCCGTGGTGTTTAGGTGGTGATTTTAATGTAGTGAGGTTTCCACATGAGCGTTCTGGCTCGCGCGCCTTTTCTAAGGAGATGATGGAGTTCAACGATTTCATTAATAATATGCAGCTGGTGGATCTCGTTTTAGGTGGAGGAGAATTTACTTGGTTTAGGGATGGAGACCGTCAACAATTTTCAAGAATTGATAGATTTCTGATTTCAGGGGATTGGGAGGCGATCCAGTCTTGTTTGCCTAGAGTCTCCTCGGATCATGTTCCATTGGTGCTGGAATGTGGTGGTTTTGCAAAGGGAAATCCCCGTTCCGATTTGAGAATATGTGGTTAAGAGAAGAGGGGTTCAAGGATTGGGTGATGAATAGATGGAATTCTTACATGGTGGTTGGTGATCCGAGTTTCAAGTTGGCTAGGAAATTGGAGTTATTAAAGGAAGATTTAAAAGTATGGAATAGGGAGGTCTATGGATCGGTGGACATCAAAATTAAGGCTATATCGGAGGAGATCAGTAGGTTGGATGAGAAAGCGGTGGCAGGGTAGCTGGATGAGGTTGAAGATTCCCACAGGATAGAGCTCAAGCAAGAGTTAACATGCTTACTCATCAATGAAGAGATGAGTTGGAAACAAAAATCACGGGTTCAGTGGCTTAAAGAAGTGATAGCAATACAAAGTTCTTCCATAGAATGGCTAGTATTCGAGGAGTGGCTAAGCGAATTCAGAAAATAAAGATAGATGGTGTAGAGTTGGAAGAGAGGGAAGATATTAGGTGTGGTATAGCTGGTTTCTACCGGCGGCTTTACGAGGATTGTTGGTCTTGGAGACCTAATTTGGATGGGGTCATTTTTGAAAGATTAGAGGAGGCAGATTCAGTTTCTTAGGAGCGTCCCTTCACCGAGGAGGTGGTGGCAGAGTTACGGCTTATGAGTGGCGATAAAACCCTAGGCCCGGATGGATTTTCTATGGCTTTTTTCCAGCATTGTTGTTGGGAGGTGGTCAAGGGGGGACATTATGGAGATTTTTCAGTTTTTCTATACCAATTCACATTTCGAAAAGAGCCTTAATGCTGCTTTCATATCGCTGATTCCGAAGAAGAAAGGCGCGACGAATTTGAAGGACTACAGACCCATTAGTCTAGTCGGGGGCATTTACAAGCTAATTGTGAGGGTCCTTTCCTAGAGGTTGAAGAAGGTGATAGGTAAGATTGTTTCGGAGTCTCAACATGTTTTCGTTACGGATAGACAAATCTTGGATGCATCCCTTCTAGCTAATGAGGTTGTGGACGAAAGATTGAAAAGAGGTGTTCCGGGTTTATTATGCAAGTTGGATATTGAGAAGGCATGCAACGATGTCAACCGGGACTTTGTGATGTATATGATGGATAAAATAGGGTTGGGGGATAAATGGAGGAGGTGGATTCGCTTTTGCATCTCTTCGGTTCGCTTTTCAGTTTTGGTCAACAGGGAACCTTCTGGATTTTTTCATAGTTCGAGGGGCCTTTGTCAAGGTGATCCATTATCCCCATTCTTGTTTATTTTTGTGATGGAGGCCTTGAGTAAACTCTTGGAGAAGGCCGTCAGGGGGGATTTATCAGTGATTTTAAGGTGGGAAAGGGAGGGGTGACGGAGTTAGAGGTTTCTCACTTGCTCTTTGCGGATGATACGTTGGTTTTTTGTGGGGCAGAGAAGGCACAAGCACAGCTGGGTTATCTTCGTATGGTGTAACTATTTTTCAAGCAGTTTCGGGGCTCAAAGTAAATATCCTCAAGAGTGAGATTATTCCTGTGGTGAATGATATTGGGAGCTTAGCCGGCTTTTTTGGGTGCAAGACCTCTCCCTTCCTCATACCTTGGACTTCCCATTGGTGCTCCGGTTAGAAGCAAAGCTATGTGGGTTCCGGTAGTCGAGCGGTTCGAGCATCGTTTGGCGGGTTGGAAGTAACAATTGCTTTCCAAGGGGGGCAGGTTGGTGCTAGTAAAGAACACTTTTTCCAATTTACCAACCTACTTCCTTTCTCTGTTTGTCTCTATCCGGAATAGACTAGAAAAATTGGAAAAATATTTTTTATGAGAAGGTCGGTCGGAGGAGTGGAAATTTCATTTAGTCAAATGGGATAAGGTTTGTGCTAGAATGCAAGAGGGATGGTTGGGGTTTAGAAAACTTAAAGTCTTTAAAGAGGCATTACTGGAAAAGTGGCTGTGGAGGTATCTCACGGAAAGGGAGGCATTGTGGAGGAGATTGGTGGTGAGTAAGTATGGCTTGGGGGGTCATGCGTGGTTTCCTATGGAGGTTGTTTCACCTTTTTGGGGTGGGGGTGTGGAAGGGCATAAGAAAAGGGTGGAGTTCCTTTGAGAGGTTTCTTGCCTTTGAGGTCGGAAGTGGAGAGAGAGCTAGTTTTTGGGAAGATAGATGGTGTGGCGAGAGAAAGCCGAAGGTGGATTTTCCAGCGTTGTTTGAAGTCACTAGGGATAAGGGCTGTTCGGTTAGCTCTGTGTTGTCAAGGGCGGATGGTAGACTTACTTGGAGTCCAGTTTTCAGGAGGAATTTTCATGATTGGAGGTGGATTCACTATTGTGATTTCTTGAGCTCTTACAAGCTCAGAAGATAGAGTGATCTGGAAGGCAGCTAAGGTTCATATTTTCACGGTTAAATCTAATTACTTGAGGTTGTTGAATTGTGATAGGAATTTTTTTCCTTGGAAAGCGGTGTGGAAATCTGTAGCGCACAAGAGAGTCGCCTTCTTTGTATGAGAAGCGATGCACAAAGCTATCCTAACAGTAGATAATCTACAAAAGCGGAATATTGCTTTAGTGAACAGGTATTTCATGTGCAAGGCAAGCGAGGAGAGCGTAAACCATCTGCTTCTACATTGTCCTGTCGCTTCAGATCTGTGGAGTTTGTTGCTGAATCTTTTTAAAGTGCCTTGGGTGATGCCGAGATCAGTTTCTGAGCTGTTTGAGGTGTTGGTCTGTTCAGCGCAGAAACAGGAGCATCGGGGTTTGGGAGGCTGCCCCTTTGGCAGTTTGTTGGGTGATCTGGAGGGAGAGAAATCAACGGGTTTTCGACAATGAGGAAAAGTCTATTCCGGTCTTGAAGAATTTTTTGCTTCGCACTCTATTCTCTTGGTGTGTAAAGGTTGCGAACTATCCACTCGTTTCGAAAATGTCTTTTGTAGAATTTGTAAATAACATATCTAGCGGATAGAAGCTCTCGAGCTTTGTATACTTCCAGTGTACTAAGGACGCGTCACCTTTTTTGACGCTCATATTTATATACTCTTTACTTATAAAAAAAAAATTGTTCCACTTAAAAGAGTCCACTTTAAAAAATTATGCCTACAATCTCCATAAACCTCTTAACTTTACCCTCCACATATGTTATAAACATCTTGACCATATGGTCACATATTTTTGTTATTGTATTCAAATCAAATACTAATTATATCCCTTAATTATTAGACTATTCAAACGTGGGCTCTTTTGGGTGGAACAAAGGGAGTAATAGAAAGGGTAAAGTGCATCATTCGTCCATGTACTCGACTTTTCAGGAATAGTCTAACACTTTGTTTAGAACCAAGTCAAAGTACAATTTTTTTTGCTTGCCATTCATCCCTCTGTTAGACACCGTCATAAAAGGTTTCGTTAAGTCGTCATGTGCTTCTCACATTGTCATTTTATAAGTTTAAAAATGAAAAATCACTTTTATGCTTCACATGTAAGGGGTCAAATCAAATGTAACTCATTTAAACTGTAGGGTATAAATGAAAAAAATTGTTTCTTCTTCAATTTAACCCAGAGCTGTGATTGAGCAGCGACGAAGGAGTGCCAGTGAATTAACCTAGTCCCCAATCTATTCACACCACCTCTTTGTTCTCATTTTTATGTATTTCTTTTCCCCTTACTTTTGGTCTCCGGCTTTCCTCTGATGAAATTATTATAATGGTCTTGTGTTGATTGAAATTGACAATTGTAGACACGGATTTCCATCGAAAGCGCAGAGTAGAAGACTTCTGGTAAATAATCTCCAGCTTAAATCATTTAAGTGGAGAGATATGCAAATTGGAATCAACAGTTGCAGGTATGGGCTTCTTGATGAAACGTCTCCGGTATAGAATAATCGTGCGGAGAGTGTGTGAGATAGGTGTAGGCAACAAGATGGAGGAGGTTACATGAATGAGAGATCAACAGACCTGCTGAGTCCTCTGTAAAAAAATTGGAGCGGTCCGTGTGAGAGATGGATAAGGGAGGAGAGGAGAGAGAAACGCGGAATTTGGCCTGTGGTTTGCAGGATGATTAAGGGTTAAGTATGTTTTCTATGGTAAAAGATTTGAACACCTTTGTGTTGAAAAGATTGTGGATTTCCTTCTACGGGTTGATTTGAAGAAGAAACAAATTTTGTATTCAGCAGTCACCCGATTGTTTATAGGAATAACAAGCCGAAACGGTAGCATACTAATGCCTAATTTCCACATTGACTAGTATCCTTTATTTTTGACAAATAAGGCAGCGTTCTTTTGATCTCATTTTCAATTAGGTAAAAGATATGGATGGTGTTAGTCAAAATTTACGGAATGTTTCAATAGCCTCCCCTCATGTTTGAAAACTCTAAAATTAGAGTTTAGAGTTTGGAGTTCAAAGTTTTGGGTCAAGGTTTTGGGTTTTGGTGTCTAGGGTTTAGGATTATAGGGTTTTATGATTAGGGATTTAGGTTTAGGGTTTAGTGTTTATGGTCTAAGGTTTAAGGCTTCCGGTTTTGGGTTGCTGGTGTTTGTTTAACATAAGGTTTTTTCTTGGAACATTGAAACAGTTGGAGAAGTACGCTACCTTAATTGTCGAAAGCAAAGTACGCTAGTCAATTTTTAGAACATACGCTATCTTTCCAAGTCATTAACCTTATAATTTAGTTACATTTAATCCCTTATACAGAAATTTAAAATGATTTCCCAGTTTTAACTTTCTAAAATGACCATGTGAGGCACATCTTGACTTAACAGAACCTTCGATAATGTCTAGAAGTTAAATGGACAGTGAGCAAACAAAAGTACTTTAACCTACAATGGGCAAATGACGTATCTCTATCCGTAAATCCAATAATCGTTACTCTTGGACGTGTAGGCGAGGCTGAGCTGAGCTGACTTGACAGCATTAAGTGAGCCAAGGCTCCATGTCTCATTGATAGAATATTATAAAACACGCAAGATACGTGGCGATGCAAGTAATAAACTGCATAAATACGAGTAGATCCCACAAGGAATCTGATTTAAATTATCTAATAACCGAACTTGGGACTACTAATTATATTTGAGCTACGAAAATAGTTTGAAAACAAATTAAGATAAGAAATTAAACCATGCAATTACGTAAAATTAAAGCAAAAGAGTTATGGGATTTAATTCAAGGTACAAGTACTAGGATATGTGATTTCAATTCATCGCCAATGCCAAAGATAATCACCTCTAGTTGTTCATATTTGCTACTTGGTAAGTGAGGAATCCAATGTAATCTCTACGGGCTTCCGCAACGACATAGCACAAGGTATGAGTTGCATTATTGAATTAGTCCTCTCATGGTTATCTAAACTTGATCTTTGTCGAGTCTCACGACGCACAAGCAATTATCTTAACATATCTGAATTGAAAGAATGGCTTCCACAACCATTTTTTAACAATTCTAAGATTAATTAATAGTCGGCAATGCTGTGAAAGGCATTCAGAATTTGATACAATAACCAAGATATGCTAATAATACCAATTCAGAGAGAATTAAATTAATGCATAAATAATTGACTTGAGAGTAATCACTATCCTATATAGGATAATCAAGAAAATAAAATATAAGTTCAACATCCAAGAAATTACGACCATATTCATCGATTACAAGATAGAGAGATGGAACCTAATAAAGTGGACAATCTTGGGTGTATAGGCTTGATCCCCTTGACCCTTGGATTATAGGACTGAGTCTTCAAATTAGGGGAATTTTAGATTGGACCCAATTTGAGAGGGTAGATGATGCGGAGCAGCAATGTGTATGGCTAACAACAATGGAAAGGATGTTTCTCTCTCTGACGTGCTCAGAGAGAATCGGGCAGTAGCAGCAGCGCTTCAACTTTGTTTCGACGTGTAGAGCGAACAGAGACAGAGTTAAGGGCAAGGCGGCCTGTCCAGGGAAACACAGGTGGTGAGGCTGGATGCCAGAGAATAGCTCAGGCACATCATGCCAATCCCGCGTTACAGGATGATGATTCGACAGATGAAGAAGTTGAAGGATTAGAGGGCATAAACCCAAATTCCAGGGCACCACAGTAGTTGGGGTATCAACAGGACTTTCGCTTGAAAACTGATCTCCCTCCCTTTAATGGAAATTTAAAAATTGAAGACTTTTTGGATTGGTTGGCAGAAGTGGAGAGATTTTCCGAATACGCCGAGATCCCTGAAGCGAAACAAGTAAAATTGGAAGTGACTGAAAGGAGGGGCTTGTTCATGGTGGGAACAAGTCCAGATGCAACGATGCCGTTTGAGGAAACAACCTGTTAGGTTATGGCCAAAGATGAAAAGAATGTTGATGGCTAGATTCCTTCCTCCTGATTATGATCAATTTTTATTTCACCAGTATCAAACATTAATACATGGAAAAAAATCTGTAGCTGCAGATTTCTTGCGTAGCCTCACGAAATAAGTAGCTGCAGATTTCTTGCGTAGCCTCACGAAATAATTTGATGGAGACTGAAGGGCAGCAAGTATCAAGGTATATTCACGACTGAAGCCTATAATCCGCGACAAGATTGGTTGTCAAGTGATTCTAACTCTCAGCGAGGCACATAATATGGCACAGAAGGCAGAGTCCCTGGGGTTCAAGAACTATTATGTTCGGGATGAGAATCGCAAGATCTTTGGAGAAACACCTAAAGCAAGTACAAGGACGGATGCTGGATCCAATTCAGAAACCATAAAGAAGGATGTGGGGGAGAAGGAGCCTATGAAGACACCAACAAACAATCCCTATAACAAGCCAATGGGGGATAAATGCTTCAGGTGTCAAGAGTTTGGGCATAAATCTCATAATTGTCCGCGACGTCGCCCAATTAATCTAACCGAGCATGAAGAAGGGGAAGAGTATGTTGAGAGGATGATGGAGTTTGTTGTCCTGATGGAGATGAGGGGATGTCGACATTTGTGGTGAGAAATGTCCTATTAACACCTAAGCAAGAAAATACACGACGGAGTACATTGTTTTGAACCAGGTGCACAATTTCCAATTGTATTTTTGAATTAATCATTGATAGTGGTAGTTGTGAAAATATCATATCCCGAAGTTTGGTTAATGCTTTGAAATTACCCGTGGAAAAGCATCCAGACCCGTACAACATTGTGTGGATTACAAATGGTGAGGGGCTTAGAGTAACAGAAAGGTGTCACGTACCCTTGTCTATTGGCAAGTTTTATCAAGATGAGGTCGTATGTGATGTAGTTGACATGGATGCTTGTGAACTTCTTTTTGGTAGGCCATGGCAGTTTGATTTAAATACCATCCATGACAGCAGAAATAATACTTATCAATTTATGAAGGACGGAAGGAAAATCACATTATTAACATTAGGTTTCAGGCAATCTTATGGGGCAACAAGGGGAGAGAAGTTTCTGACCCTCACTCATTCAAACTCTGTTCTTGTAGCGGATGCTAGGATCACAAAGGAAATTCAAGCATTAGTAGTTAAGGGTGTGCTTTTAACCAAGGCAAAACAATCAACACGCAGTATTCCAGTTTATGTTCGTGATTTACAGTCTGAATTTGAGGAACTAGTACCAGAAGAACTTCCAGCCGAGTTGCCACCGATGAGGACTATTCAGCATGCAATCGATTTGGTTCCTGGGGCGACTTTGCCAAATTTACCCCACTATTGAATGAGTCCTAAAGAGAGTAAAGCCTTGCAGCAGATGGTTAAAGAGTTGCTGGAACAAGGGCGAATTCGTGAGAGTATGAGTCCCTGTGTCGTACCAGCGTATTGACAGTCGAGCAATAAATAAAATCACGGTGCGTTACAGATTTCCCATTCCCCAACTTGAAGATATGTTGGAGAGATTGGCTGGGGCAAAGGTGTTTACAAAGTTAAGACTTACGAAGTGGGTATTACCAGATCCGCATTATACCGGGAGATGAGTGGAAGACGGCTTTTAAGGCAAAGGAGGGTCTGTACGAGTGGCTGGTTTTGCCATTTGGATTGTCTAACACACCTAGTACATTTATGCGGTTGATGAATGAAGTGCTGAAACCATTTACTGGTAAATTTGTAGTGGTTTATTGTGATGATATCTTAATTTACAGAACTAACGAGGTTGAACACACGGAACATTTGCGTCAAGTATTTACTGTTTTGCAAGAGTCTCAATTTGAAGAAGTGTAGCTTTGTACAGTTCAGTCTTATTTTCTTGGGGTTTGTTATTAATAGTGAAGGAATTTGTGTAGACGAAGAGAAAGGTGAAGGCAATTCGAGAATGGCCCGTTCCGAAATCAGTGACAACAATTAGAAGTTTTCATGGGTTGGCTACCTTTTATAGGCGATTCATCCGTCATTTCATCACTATTGTGGCACCTTTGACAGATTGTTTGAAGAAAGGAAAATTCCAATGGGGAATTGAGCAGGAAAAGAGCTTTGAACTCTTTAAGGAGAAGTTGTGTACAGCTCCTGTACTGGCTCTTCCTAACTTCGATACAGTGTTTGTTGTAGAGTGTGATGCTTGTGGCATAGGAGTTGGAGCAGTTATTTCTCAAGAAGGACGTCATGTTGCTTATTTCAGTGAAAAATTAAACGACACGTGTTAACGCTGGTCTACTTATGATCAAGAATTTTATTCAGTAATCCGAGCATTGAAGCATTGGGAACCTTATCTTCTGCAGGACCAGTTTATATTGTATATTAATAGTCAAAAGAGTATTACCAAAATGCCTAGGTGGATTGCTTACTTACAGCAGTTTCCTTTCACATTGAAGCATAAGTCAGGAATTCAGAATTAGCCTGCAGTGCTTTAAGCAGACGTGCAACGTTTCTGGTGACGATGAGTCATGAAGTTATCGAATTGAGATATTACATGAACTATATGTTGATGATGATGATTTTGCAGGTATATGGAGTAAGCTTCCTTTTGACGATTTCTATAGACACGATGGTTACCTTTTTAAAGGCAATCGTTTGTGTATCCCTCGCACATCGTTAAGGAATAAGCTGATATGTGATTTACATGGAGGCGGGTTAAGTGGTCACCTTGGGCGTGAAAAGACTATATCTAGCTTAGAAGAAAGGTATTATTGGCCTCAATTGAAGAGGGACGTAGCAAAGTTTGTTCATAGGTGTCATACATGTCAAACGGCCAAAGGACAAGCTCAAAATACAGGACTTTATATGCCTTTACCGGTACCGGAAGCTATCTGGGAGGATTTATCAATGGATTTTGTTCTTGGATTACCTCGAACACAGCGTGGAGTGCATTCTGTGTTCGTTGTCGTTGACAGGTTTTCTAAGATGGTGCACTTTATTGCATGCAAGAAAACTTCAGATGCCTATCATATTGCTCGGTTATTTTTTAAGGAAATAGTTCGTTTACATGGTGTTCTTAAGTCCATTACTTCAGATCGCGATACACAGTTTCTAAGCCATTTCTGGATAACTTTGTGGTGGATGTTTGATAGTTCCTTGAATTTCAACAGACAGCTCACCCACAAACAGACGGCCGACAGAGGTTGTCAATCGGACTCTTGGTAATCTTATTCGTTGTATCAGTGGTGATAAGCCAAGATAATGGGATCATGCTTTAACCTCAAGCCGAGTTTGCTTTTAACAGTGCTGTTCATAGCTCCACAGGAAAGACCCCATTCTCTGTTGTGTTACCAAAAGCTGCCACGACATTCTATTGATCTAGTGAAATTACCTCAGAATGGTGATTTTAGCATTGCAGCTGCTGGTTTCGCTAAGGATACCCAAAATGTTCAGGCTACGACAAAAATTGTTGGAGACAAATAAAAAATTCAAGCAAGCAGCGGATAAGCATCGAAGAGTTAATTTGTTCGAAGTTGGTGATGAGGTGATGGTTTTTCTTCGACGTGAGCGATTTCCCGTGGGTAAATATCATAAGTTGCAGCCAAAGAAGTATGGTCCATACAAAATTGTGCGCAAGATCAATGATAATGCGTATGTCGTAGAGTTACCTGGGTCGCTGGGCATTTCCCCTACTTTCAACATTGCTGATTTGTCACGCTACCATCCAGCGGAGCTTTCTATTTATCCAGATCACTCGAGGTCGAGTTTCTTCCAACCTGGGGAGAATGATGTGGAGCAGCAATGTGTCCACAGGACTGATACAGCCCACACTGTATCATAGACATGCTGTTGTCTAGATCTTAAACAAGACAGTTATTAGACAGTTTTTTTACAGTTATTTACAGTTTCTTAGACAGCTAATCTTACAGTTTTTCTTTCCCTTTATGTACTATGGAATATTTTCTTTTAGAGAGACAGAATACAGTTTATTTTTCTTAGAGACGTTCAGTAATTTGCGTTCTACGAAGAACGTTGTCTTCCTTATTTTCCTGTCCCGTGTCAGTAGAGAAGGATGAGACTAGATTCCCTAATAGGGGACTTAGATTATCTTTGTAGGAAGCCTTGGGTATTTATATGGAGACGGGAAGGCTGGTGAGGGTAGTGGGAATATGGGCATGGTCTCGGATGGTTAGATCAATCTAAAGCCTAAAGCTGGATTTGCAAGTAGGGGTGCTCTTACCATACTTGATATCTTTGAGTCCATCGTTGGACCTAAATCAATCTTTGCAAGTATGGTCAAGGTGGTATTAACGTGAAGGGTCAAGAAGATTATGTGAGATATTTTACGGGACAGATGGAGGAAGGGGGAAAGAGCATCTTGTCGGTTGGGAGAAGGTGGAAGCCCGAGGAGAGGGATTGGGGATTGAGAACCTTGTCTGCACAAATGAATCCTTTGTTGGAAATTAGCCTTTTCTGATCAATCATAACCATGACGAGGATCACTGACAATTACTTAGCAAATTTCCTGATTAAGTAGATTACTGAGACGAGTATATTAATACCAAAACCATTTCTCTTTGCAAGACAATCTGAATAGGGACATTTATGTACCAAGCAATATACTTAAGGATCATTATGAGTTTAACGTCAAACAAAATGTGGCTGCCTACTGCTCAAGACTGCAGTTTATTGCAGTCTTGTAAACAGTGAAAATACCTTGCAACTTGGACTACAATATCCAAGTAGCTATTTTTTGTTTTCTCTTTGGAAAGGTAAATCAATTGTATAGAAACTTGCTAAACCAATGAACTGTTTCAGGCTCTAAGAAACATGAATTATAAGATTTTTGATTTATTTGTATGCTTGGGTGTTGCTTTTTCAGAAAACATGGATGCACCAAGGACTAAATCAAGATGTTTCTAAATTTTCTTAACGCTGTTACAGAACACTCACAATAGGGCAAATGCAAGGGAAGTTTCAAATGGTGGTTGTCAGACATACTGGCCATGCAATACAGGTTTATCCCAGTTCTTTCATTGATTGATCTTGATTATGATCCTTTTTTCCTCAAAATCCATATTTGTGTCTTCTAATGCTCGAATACTACAGGAAGACGTACCTGATGAATTTGCAACTCTTGTACTCAATTTTATCACTCGTAACCGGATAGGCCCTCATGGGGTTGAGGTTGGTGGTCATAGCTTTTTTTATTGATTTTTCTGTGACGTCCATGCCTCGTCCTGGATATAGTTTTCAGTTCCGCAGTGATCTAAACCTATATCTTTTTTCCAAGTTAAATAAGAATCATATAGAGGATTCTCCTTTCTGTGCATAGTTTTAAGTCGGTATTCTCTATTACCTGTTTGAAAAATGATGAATCTCTTTTAATTATTCATGCAAATAGAAGTATTTGTAAGGTTATGAACCTCCTGGCCAATTCTGAGAGTTAAAATATTGTCGAGAAAACTGTTTCCAATAAAATCTTGCTTGCTCAGTGCATTTGCTATGACTTAGTCTCCGTGCCTTTTGCATTCAACGAAGACTCCTTTGTTACCCTACCACTGTGGCTTGCAGTGAGCTTTCCTGGATTGTATTCCTTTAGCACCTGGTAATGCCTCTAATATGGAAAGATTTGTATTTTGGACAAGAATCAATCTAGTCCTAAGTTGTGGAGTGAAATAGAGATGAAAAGTTATAGACAGAAGAAACTAGAATGTCATTGGCATATAGTAATCATAAAAAGGATTCTCTTTAAATCAGTCAAAATCATGAGGCTAAAAAAATGCGATTGAAAGGGCAAACCCTTTCTGAATCTTTACATAAAGCAGCATACAACTTGGATATGAGTAGATCTTTGTATGATACTTCAACTTTTGTGAATACAGAAGTAGGAAAGCACTAAATCTGATTTATAATTTCTGTAAGGGCCATATAAACTCTATGATGGATGCTTTCCTTGAGGCAAGGCCCTAGACTAATACTCCTTCCGTCCCAGAAAAATAGTCCCATTTGACTAAATACTTTGTAACATCGTAGTTTCACTTGTTTGTATCTCCTATAAAATGTAGTAGAATTATACCCACTACTTTTTTCGTAACAGAGGGAGTGTAAAAAGCTTGTCCCATTATAAGTTCTAATTCCATATTGTTTTGTTCTTAGAATTCTATTTTTCTTAATTAAGAAATTTAGAACCCGTTATCAAACTTTTCCCCGCCCCCCTCCTATCTGCAAAACACTAGTGAACAAACGTTGTCAACATATTAGCTGCGTCATCCGTTTTGCTCCCCGTTTGATTGTTGGTGTTTGAAACTTGAACTGAATTGCAGATACCAGGAATACGTCGGCCTTCTCCATCACAAGCTTGAACCTGCTCGAAGATATGAAGTTGGCTTGCCCCCACCAAGATGAGTCGTAACTGCCGGTGTTTATGGAAAGAGATTTCGCTTCTGCGTGTTCGGTTTGTTTTACTAAACTAGAGGTTATAACAGTTTACTTCGGTAGTAAATATCCTACAATATCCAAGATATGCTGTGCTACTTTGTTTCCTAGAGGATTTTTCTTTCAAAATTTCAAGGAATTGAGTGTCTGCTAATTATGACAGACTTGCGCGTATGTGTTTTGCATCTATGTGCGCACATATGTTTCATCTGTTCACGTTGACTTTTCGGGTTTTTTTTTTTTTCGAAAATAGACGACATAAACTGCGATGACTGAGAAGGAATTGATGATGCTGTGGCTGCAACACAAAAAATGTGAACCAGAAAATCTCCTGGGAGTAGAAAACTGCCTTACAAGTTTGTCGATCAACCTTATGTATGTGTACTAGAAGAGGAGCTTGCATGTGCATTTGAATGTCAATTAGTAATGGCATAGGGTGGTGTGGGGGTGAGTATACTTAATACCATCCCTACTTTTCAACTCAATTTTATTCTCCATATCTGCCCCATTTGTCTCTTGGGAATCAAATTTTCTCATCATATCCATTCCCCATTTGTTACGGTTAATTAGGGAATCCTGGAGTAATTTAACTCTCGTGTAACTTTTAATTAGTTAAGCTCTGTTTGTTTCACGAAAAATATTTTCTAGAAAATGATTTTTGGAAAATAACTTCTTGAAAATGAAATGATTTTATTTTCAGGTGTTTGGTAAATCTTTTAAAAATATGTCGGAATACATTTTTTGGTGTTTGGCAAACACAAAAAAAATGTTATAGAAATAATTCATTGATACATACAAAAGTAAATTATAATATTAATGCCCCTATTGAATACTCTCTATGTTTCGTGCAAACAGTTCACTATTCTATTTTGAGATGTTTCATTTAAAGAGTTCACTTTTAAAAATTAAGGTATAAAAGTGTTATTATATTATTAATAGGTTACTAAAAATGTCATTTTTTTTAAAAAAAAAAGTTAGACTTTCAAACAAAGACTTTTTGCTCGGAACGGAGGGAGTATTATTTACTAATCTTTAAGAAAGTGTTGAACTTTAGGTAATTTTCTATTTGTAACCCTCAAATTTATCATTTATCATTAGTGGTGTTAAATCAATAAAATCCATATTTTTTGAACTTCACAAGTATGAATAATAAAATTGATAATTGATAATTGATAGGCCAAAATATTAAAAAACACTCCAACGTAACCACCCAATCCCATAATGTCCCTTATTGTTAAAATTTTCCTAACTTCATACCCAATCTTACAATTTGTCCCAGTTAGGACCCTCCCGTCAATGACCGTTAGAAATGCTAATGGATGAGGGGTCATTTTGGTCATTTGATTCGGGAGCAAAGTGGGATTTGGTTATAGTTCATCATTTAATTGATATTTAGGATATTTTAAGTGAAAAATGGTTTTATAACAATCAATATAATTTTTTTTGAAAAATTATATTATTTAAAAAATTAAAAACAATATAATAGTGAGATTTGGTTAATAATTAATTTTTATCATTAATTGAACTTGCATATGTGGGATGGGTATACATTTAGTTAATCAAAATTATTTGTAATTATTAAAAAAATTATAATTTAAAATTTAAAATTATTTTAAAAATCAAAAGATTTTTTTAAGTGAAAAATTAAAAAAATATATTCAAAATTATTTTTAAGTGAATATTTGATATAACTACCACAATATTATACTGAGTTTTTTATCAAAATATTGTAGTTTTAATTAAATATTCCCAAACTATAGTATTTCTTAATCTCTCTTTTGATTCAATATGATATTCCTTATCTAGCTATTCCTCAATCATCATTGCTTCCCTGTAAGACAACACTGTGGATACATCTCCACCATTCATATCCTCTCTCTCTCTCTCTCTCTCATCTCCACAATACCCAGATCAGATCACATAGCTCTTCCTTTCTTTCCTTGATTACTACAAGTCTTTCAATCTAACCAGATCCAATTTTCGTATCATATAAACTACCCAATTCGATCCGATAATTTTTCAGTCAAAATTTCCCCAAATCCCCATCTCAATCTTCTTTCCCTTAACCTTTTCTGCATTGAGTTTATTAGTATTCATATGATGTCTTCGTTGAGGCATGATCTGAACATGAAAATCTTCCCATAACCATACTACAATTCCCTGGCGTCCCCCGACGACGACATCGACATCGACTATTTTGACCGATTGTCGGACTCTTTCATGTTGTTAGTCTTCAACAAGATCAGAGACGTCAAGGCTTTGGGTCGATGCTGCGTTGTTTCCTGTCGCTTTCACTCTCTTGTACCTCGGGTTGAAAACGTCATCGTTCGTGTTGACTGCGTTATATCCGATGATGATTCTTTTTCCGCCTCCGACAAGTCTCGCGGCCCGTTTACCAGCCTATTTCGCTTCGTCTTTGGTGGAATTGTTAAGCCCATTCAAGCCCTTGGTCAATTTTTGGGTCCCAAAAGATCTTCCAATTCTCTCTCTTCCTCTTCTTCTTCTTCCTCATCGTTATTTGTTGGTGATAACAATGACGATCTGGATCTCGATCAAGGTGGTGTGACCCACCATTCTTCGACCCAAGTGTTGAAGGACTTCAACGAGATTCGATTTCTTAAGATTGAGCTTCCCACTTTGCCCCCGAATCAAATGACCAAAATGACCCCGCATCCATTAGCATTTCTAACGGTTATTGACGGGAAGGTCCTAACTGAGACAAATGGTAAAATTGGGTATGAAGTTGGGAAAATTTTAACATTGGGGGCATTATGGGATTGAGTGGTTACTTTGAGGTGTTTTTCATATTTTGGCCTAATTGATATGATAAAACGTTTCAAAAAAGAAAATTTATAATGTTTAAAATGTCCTAAAATAAGTTGGAACTAAATTTAAGGCGTATGTGAATATTTATTAAAATTATAATTTATAATTTGTGTGCACAAATATATTTCTAAAAAAAAGTTATTTGTTGTGTAATATTGTCTTTGTATGTGTGTAAATATGTGTAATTGTAGAAGGGGGCGGATAGATGGTGGGGTACTCAAACATTTGGAAAACGAGAAAATGAATTCGTAAGTTATTTTTTTCTGAAAAGAAGGTTTCATGTTTTGTTTGACTCGTAAAAGGTTTTACGTTGATTATCTTTTTCAAGGGTTACCAAACATGAGGCAAATGTTTTTTTGAAAGCCATTTCTATGAAACAAATGGAACCTTGGCTCCGTTTGTTTCACAGAAAATCATTTCCGAAAAATGATTTCTGGAAAATGAAAAAAAAAAAAATATATATATATATATATATATATATAATAACAAGGGTGGATTTCTCCCTCCAAATCTCACTTTTGAATTATTGACTTTTGAATTACCATTTCACTCTTTCTCTCTCCTATCTTCTATGGTTGTATTTCTGTTTCTCTCTTCCGTCTCCTCCATATTTTCTCTCTCATCACCACTATCACCTTTTTTAAAAATATGTTTAAACACTTTTCTCTTTTTAAACATAAAAAATAGTAACTAAAACAAAAATAATAGTTTTGGAGTCGAGAAAAAAAAATATAAGAGGTTAGTAAAATAAAAATAATTTATGGAACAAGCAACTACAAAAAATAAAAGTTACAAAATCAACAAAACAAAAATAATTTAATGCGGAGGTTAGTAAAATAAAATCATTTACGGAACAAAAGTTTAAAACAAATTCTTAAAATTATATATGTAAAAAAATACGTTAGTAAAATAAAAATATTTGATGGAACAAAAATAATAGTTACAAAGTCAATAAAAACAAAAATAATTTAAACTAAGGTTAGTAAAAGAATAAAAATAATTTACGGAACAAAATTTTAAAACAAATTCTTAAAAATAGATATGTAAAAAAATACATTAGTTAAATAAAAATATTTGATAGAACAAAAATAATAGTTACGGAGTCAATAAAACAAAAAAAAATTAAACTGAGGTTAGTAAAATTATAAAAATAATTTATGGAACAATATTTTAAAACAAATTCTTAAAAATAGTTAGGTAAAACACAAATGCGTTAATAAAATAAAAATATTTGATGGAACAAAAATAATAGTTACATAGTCAATAAAACAAAACAATTTAAACTGAGGTTAGTAAAATAATAAAAAAAATTACGGAACAATTCTTTTTCGTAAAACTAATTCTTAAAAATAAAACAAAAATAATAGTTACGAAGTCAATAAAAAAATATAATGGAAGTTATTAAAATATATATATATATATATATATATATATATATATATATATATATATATATATATATATATATATATATAATGACAAGTGTAGATTTCTCCCTCCAAATCTCACTATTGAATTATTGACTTTTGAATTACCATTTCACTCTTTCTCTCTCCTATCTTCTATGGTTGTATTTCTCTTTCTCTCTTCCGTCTCCTCCATATTTTCTCTCTCATCACCACTATCTCCTCTTTTTTAAATATGTTTAAACATTTTTCTCTTTTTAAACATTAAAAATAGTAACTAAAACAATAGTTCATGAGTCAAGAAAACAAAAATATAAGAGGTTAGTAAAATAAAAATAATTTATGGAACAAGCAACTATAAAAAATAAAAGTTACAAAATCAACAAAACAAAAATAATTTAATGTGGAGGTTAGTAACATAAAATCATTTACAAAACAAAATTTTAAAACAAATTCTTAAAAATATATGTAAAAAAATACGTTAGTAAAATAAAAATATTTGATGGAACAAAAATAATAGTTACAAAGTCAATAAAAACAAAAACAATTTAAACTAAGGTTACTAAAAGAATAAAAATAATTTATGGAACAAAATTTTAAAACAAATTCTTAAAAATGGCTATGTTAAAAAAATACATTAGTTAAATAAAAATATTTGATAGAACAAAAATAATAGTTACGGAGTCAATAATAATAAATAAATAAACTGAGGTTAGTAAAATTATAAAAATTATTTACGGAACAAAATTTTAAAACATATTCTTTAAAATAGTTAGGTAAAACAAAAATACGTTAGTAAAATAAAAATATTTGATGAAACAAAAATAATAATTACATAGTCAATAAAACAAAACAATTTAAACTGAGGTTAGTAAAATAATAATAAAAAATTACGGAACAATTCTTTTTCGTAAAACTAATTCTTAAAAATAAAACAAAAATAATAGTTATGAAGTCAATAAAAAAATATAATGGAAGTTATTAAAATCAAAATAATTTACAAAACAAAAATAATTGTTAACGGTAAAAATAATTTCGTTATTTCGATTTTAGCTTATTTTTTTCTCAGAAATTTATTTATTCATAAAATACAAATATAATTTAATAAAAGTAATCATTCAAAAGGAATAACTTATTTGAGTTCACATTCTATTTGAAGGATAGAAAAAAATTAAGTTTGTTCGAAGACATTCATTATACAGAGTTTTTGAATATTATAAAATGTTCAGGGTTGTCAGGCCATGAATTGACACTTAAAATTAGTGTTCCAGTAATGCTATTGAGAAACATTGACCATACTGTAGGGTCGTGCAATGGAACAAGATTAATCATCATAAATATTGGGGATCATATTGTTGAAACAAATTTTTTGCAACGAAGCAATGTTGGAGAAAATATTTTTATCCCAAGATTGTCATTAACTTATCAGATGTAAGACTGTCTTTCAAGTTCAGAGAAGACAATTTACATTGTGGGTATCATACTATCATATGCAATGACAATTAACAAGTTTCAAAGTCAATAATTACACGCAGATCTCTTTTAGAAGGAAAAAAAACAGTATTTAACAATAGACTGTTATATGTCGTAGTTTCTAGAGTAACAGATTATTTTGGTTTGAAGATATTGATATGCAGTGTAGATGAAAAAAAAACATTTGTTGTCTTATTAGTTGGTTTTTCATCTTCGTTGCGTATCAATATCTTCAAACCAAAATAAGGCCAAAATACGAAAAAGACCCTGAAGTTTCCACCAAATTCCAAAGTGGTACCCAACCTAAGGTTTGTGTCATGCGAATACCTGACATTACAAATTGTCCCATAGTGAACCTCCGGGGCCGCTTCAATTGGGACGTTAAGTAGCATGCAATAGAAACTTCAAGGTATATAAAATCACAAGACTTTTAACCCTGCTAATTGATTGGGAAACTTCAAGGTATATATTGAAAATTCATCAAATTAACCCAAATTGAAACTTGGGCAAATGTGGGAGCTCGACCTCACTTCTTCCTCTTCATCCATGGCGGAATGCTATTGTGGCAATAATAGGGTGTTGAAGACAGCTTGGACGGGTACAAATCCAGGGCGAAGGTTCTATGGTTGCCCAAATTACAGTCAAGTAAGTTATGAACAAATCTGATTTATAATTATTCCTTTTTGGATTTTGTCGACATGAAAGGTGCATTGTTTAATTGGTAAACTTCAATTATTCCTGGGTTAATTTGACGGTTCAATTTCATATGTGTTGACATGAAATGTGTTTTGTTGTACTGAGTTTTAATGTTGCTTTATGTTAATAAATTTGATTGGATTTAGGCTTGAGCCAATTTAACTCACCTTCCATTTTTTAACTTGATGATTTACAAGATGGTGGAGGATGTCATTATTTTTCTTGGCATGATCCCCCAATGTGCCCCCGATCCACTGCAGTTATTCCAAGTATGCTATAGGTCATTAATCGCCATGAAAAAGAGATAATGCAATTGAAAATCAGACGTGCTTATGAGCGAAAAATGTTCATTGGCCTACTATTTGGGTGTTTTTGTTTTATTTTGTTGTTTATGTTGTTAAGTGTTGTGGTTTGAAGTGAAGGAGAGCAACAAGCAACAAACAGTCAAATTGGTTGCTAATTTTGGGGTTTGTAATAGGTAGGATGTATTGGTTGCTAAATTTTGGATTTGTAATAGGTAGGATGTAATGGTTGACTGTAGACTACTCAAATTGATGAAAATTTGTTGCTAATTTGTTGATGGCTCAAATTGATGAAAATCTGTTGATTGCTAATATGTAGACTACCCATCTCTTAGTTGATGAAATTGTATTCATGATATTTTGATGAATCAAAAAACAGGGCATTGATGAATCTAAAACAGGGCATTGATGAAATTGTAGTAAAAACTGGTTGATGACAAGCATTGTGGTCATTACACAAAGTATTTCAAAATTATAATGAAAATAACCAAAGTATACAAAAGGGTTGGTTAATTGGTCATTTATACTAAAAAAGGTCATTACACGAGATATACCATTCACAACACATTAATTGGTCCTTTATACTAAAAAAGGCCAAAGTATACAAAAGGGTTGGTTAATTGGTCCTTTACAAAAGGCCACACTTAACTATTCTAACTGTGCAAAAAAGGCAATTACATTCCCAACACATTACTTCAAGGCATGGCATCTTCCACTTGATCATTTTGTTTAGCAACCTTTTGTTTCTTTGAATTTGTTGCAGCTTGTAAGCTTCCAAGGGTAACATATCTGTTCCCCCTCCAATTGAAATTTGTGGCAGGAATTGAAGTACCTCCAATTACTGTTGCAACAGATGGAATCTCATGCATAGTCATCCTTTGTCCTGGTCTCTGAAAGAAATTAACAATGTTAGTGTAATCCTAACAACAGGAAACAATAATGGTCCTTGAAAACACATACAGATTGTTGAGACATTGGCTGTGTTGTTAGAGGATCTTGGGATGAAGCAACAGGAAACAGTAATGGTCCTCTCCTTACCTAAGACAATAATTAGATATCATATTGAATATATATCTGAATGAAATATATCTGAATGAAATAAGCCATCCATATCATTCAATAAAACTCACTGTTGGAAAATCAAATGACAAAGCATGTGGACTCCCAAATGGCCATCTCATTGCCTGAGATTTTGTAAGCCCTGGACTTTGTTGGAAGGAGTACCTTGATTATCATTCATGGGTCTTTCTTCTTGGGGCAACACCCTGTTCCACAAGATACTCCCTTTCTTCTTAACCTAGTAAACATATAAATATTAAAGTCTGTCACAGCATTACAAATATAAGCATTTGAAATTGTAAGTAAAATAGTTTTCTGGACTTACTGTCCTTCTTGTTGTCTTTTGAACCTGCAACAAATAGTCCCACAAATAAGTAAAATATTTCCCCACTAACAAATGACAAACAAAATCAAATTAAGTAATCTTACATTAGATTTCTTCCTTGGGATTTGCTCTGTTTCTGTGGCTTGTGCAGTTTCATTGTCGGCACTTAGTTTGTCTGCATTTGCTTTGTCTGCACTTGGTTTATTAGGACAACTCATGGCATTATGATACTCTTCACCACATATTCTACACCTAACAGTGTTCTGGTACTTCCTCAACTTATGGGCTTTTCCTTTCTTTTCATCCAACTGCCTTATTCTTCTTCTTTTAGGCTTCCCAGACATCTTTTTCTCATATGGGGGGTGTAAATCTTCATTGGTTTTGGGCCACATGTCTCTGCCCCTGATAGGATACACAATGTGCTCATAAGCCTTCATGTAGGTCTGTTTGCTGTACCAATCAGCCACATATTGGTCAACATCTAGTTTGTTGTGATTTAGGGCAAATATTCCATGTGGGCAAGGAATACCTGACAGCTGCCACTTTCTACAAGAACACTCTTGAGTACTCAAATCCACATCAAACATGTCTCCATACATTCCTCTCACTTGATACTTTCTGTTCCCAGCCCAAATAGTAATAAATCCATGTGATTCCCCTTTGTACTTGTCTAACTTCTTGATAATCCTTGGACACACTAAGCCTTCATAATTCCTCATGTTTTCCCTACATTTTTGCATTCTTGTCATCATATACATCCTAATCCACTCAAGCAACTCCAAGATAGGCTTGCACCTTGCTTTTACTATACATGAATTAAAAGTCTCACACAGGTTATTCAGTAACATATCACAACAGTTGTCTGTATTGAAGAAAGCCCTGCTCCAATGTGATGGTATTTTCCTAGCTAGCCACTCATAAGCCTCATGATTTTGTTGCTTCAGTTTATCCATTTCAATGTTGAATTTCTGAATGTAGGGGGCTTTGGCACATGCATACAATTGTCTTTTCATGACATGACCCCTAAATTTTAGCTTGAAGTTATCATGCAAATGCTTGACACAAAACCTGATTTTTGCATTAGGGACAAGGGCCTCAAGACTAGGAACCAGACCCTTCTGTTTGTCAGACATGAATATCCAATGGTATGAATTAACACACTCTATATCTACCAACAATAGTTCCAAAAACCATGTCCAAGACTCTTTGTTTTCCCCTTCAACCACTGCATATGCAATAGGAAACATCCCATTGTTAGCATCAACACTAACAGCTGCCAAAATCATCCCCTTGACTGGACCCTTTAAAAAGCACCCATCTAACCCAATTACCTTTCTGCATCCTTCTAAAAATCCTTTTTTCAAACCCCCAAGGCATACATAAATTCTCTTAAACACAGGCTTCTCATTTTCATGCTCACAAAGTATTTCAACAGTTGTCCCTGGGTTTGATCTAATCAATTCTTCTTTATAGTCCCACAAAGAACCATACTGATCTTGAAGACTAACCTCAAAATTACTCCTTGCAACCTTCAATGCTCTGTAAGCACTGCTCCTTGACAATTCAATCTTAAGCTCTGTTCCAACAGTATGAAAGAATGAATCAGCTGGTCAGGTAGGGTTTAGTTGATATCTTTTAGTGTATTGATTCCCAATCCACCTAGAATTTACACATTTACTCTTGACCACATTATTGCAACTATATTTGTCAACTAATGTCCTAACTCTGAAAGCATTTCCTTCACTTTTGAGCTGTGAACCATAGATGTACCATGGACAACCTTCTTTACATCTAGCACTTACCTTAAATTTCTCATTCTTGGTCAATCTAATCCATTTCACCTGATTTAATGAGTAAGACCTTACTGCATATCTGAATTCCTTGGCATCACTTAATTCCATTCCTAACTCAAACAGAGGCTCAAGCATGTCTGTCAAAGGGTTAAATCTCTTAAACTTGGGGGTTTTTTTTTCTTCCCATAACTTTCCTAGGGTCATCTTCTTCAAAATCCTCTGAGCCATCAAGACTTTCAAAATCATCAGTATCACATTCAGAACCTGACTTAGCATAAAACTCCTCCTCAGTGTTTTCATTAATTACTTTTGACCTCTTTTGGTTGTTATCAAACATTGTGATCTGTTTATTAGACACTACCTTTCCTTTTCCTTTTTCTTTAAATGTGAAATCATCAATCTCTTTGCCCATATCATCACTATCCCCATATGCACTACCATTGTAACCTGAACTCTTATCCTCTTCAGTTTCACTATCCTTCTCACTATCTTCATCACTAGCATTAACATCAGCCATGTCAATTTCCTTTCTCACTTTTCTCACCCCCTGATATTCTTCACTATGCTTGCAATATATATCAATTATCCTAATGTTAGGATCAATAGCTCCTACCATTTGTATAATAGCCTCATCACTTGACAACAACACCAAACCTGACTCCATTTGACTACCAGGTAAAAGATAGTAGTAACTAGCAGGGTCATTATACCCTAATTCCTTGTAAAATTTATTCAACACAGTCATTGACATCCTATCCCGATCTACTCTTGTGACTGTTTCTACTTCACCACCAATGTAGACAATTTTAGGGTGGTAAAGAAACTCACCACCATGATGAAACATCAAAGCAAACCAATACGGATCAGATTTGAAAGATTAAATTGGTCAAATCAAATGGGCCAACAACTTTAATACAAAACAAATCAAATTGGTCACTACACGAAAATGCATTAAAAACAACTTTGGAAACTTTGGTTAAGGACACAAAGGGGACACGGGGGACAAAGGCATGGGGACCATTTCACATTATATTATCATAATGTCCCCATTATACTAAACACCTATCATTTTATAGAAAATTTAACTAAACTAACACAATCTCTTTCTCTAACTAACAAATATCAGACAAATTTGTTAATAAACAAAAAATACATATGCATCAAAAACAATAAACACAATCATTAATTTATTACTTTACTCAACACTTTATTACTTTATTCATCACACTATACATAACACATACTCTTTCTCTAACCAACACTTTATTGTACAGATACAAAAATTGCAGTCAACTATTTCAAAAAGTGACATATGCATCGAAAACAATAAATCAAATAGAAATGTTACCTTCAAAAGCGTGTGCATCTTCATCTTCAATAGTCGACTTACATTGTGCTTCTTGCGTCCTAGTTATCGTCATTTTTCAGTCTTCAGTCGCAGTCTTCAATTTCAGTCTTCAATCACAGTCTTCAATCTCTCTTCAACCCTAACCCTAATTTGTGTTTATCGTCTCAATTAGGGCGTGGGTTAATTTGTGAATTTTCAATATATACCTTGAAGTTTCCCACCGTTTTTGTGAAGGTATGCAGGGAAAAGTCTATTTTACCCTGAACGTGTTATTGCACGTGCTACTTAACGTCCCAATTGAAACGACCGTCTGGCCGAGGGTTCACTATGGGACAATTTGTAATGTCAGGTATTCGCATGGCACAAACCTTAGATTGGGTACCACTTTGGAATTTGGTGGAAACTTCAGGGTCTTTTTCGTATTTTGGCCCCAAAATAATTTGTTACTCTAGAAACTACGACATATAACTGTCTATGACTAAATACTGGTTTTTTTTTTTCTAAAAGAGACATGCGTGCAATTATTGACTTTGAAACTTGTTAATTGTCATTGCATATGATACCAACAATATACATTGTCTTTTCTGGAACTTGAAATATAGTCTTACATCGGATAAGTTAATGACAATCTTGGGATAAAAACATTTTCTCCAACATTGCTTCCTTTCAAAAATTTTGTTTCAACAATGTGATCTCTAAGATTTATGATGATAAGTCTTGTTCCATTGCACAACCCAACAGCATGGTCAATGTTTCTCAATAGCATTGCTGGAACACTAATTTTAAGTGTCAATTCATGGCCTCATAACCCCAAACTCTTTATATTATTCAAAAACTCTGTATAATGAATGTCTTCGAACAAACTTAATTTTTTTTCGCCCTTCAAATAGATTGTGAACTCAAATAATTTATTCCTTTTGAATGATTAATTTTATTAAATTATATTTATATTTTATGAATAAATAAATTTCTGAGAAAAAAATAAGCTAAAATCAAAATAACGAAATTATTTTTACCGTTAACAATTATTTTTGTTTTGTAAATTATTTTGATTTTAATAACTTCCATTATATATTTTTTGTTTTATTGACTTCGTAACTATTATTTTTGTTTTATTTTTAAAAATTAGTTTTAAGGAAAAAAATTGTTCCATAATTTTTATTATTATTTTACTAACATCAGTTTAAATTGTTTTGTTTTATTGACTATGTAACTATTATTCTTGTTCCATCAAATATTTTTTTTTTTTTTTTTTTACTTATCAAAAAAAGAATTTGTTTTAAACTTTTGTTCCGTAAATTATTTGTTATAATTTTACTATCCTCAGTTTTAAATTATTTTTATTTTATTAATTACATAACTATTATTTTTGTTCCATAAAATATTATTATTTAACTAATGTATTTTTGTTTTACATAGCTCTTTTTAAAAATTTATTTTAAAAATTTGTTTCGTAAATTATTTTTATTCTTTTAGTAACCTTAGTTTAAATTATTTTTGTTTTTATTGACTTTGTAACGATTATTTTTGTTCCATCAAATATTTTTATTTTACTAACGTATTTTTTTTACATATATATTTTTAAAATTTGTTTTAAACTTTTGTTTCGTAAATTATTTTATTTTACTAACATCCGCATTAAATTATTTTTGTGTTGTTGATCCTGTAACTTTTACTTTTATAGTGGCTTGTTCCATAAATTATTTTTATTTTACTAACCTCTTATATTTTTGTTTTCTTGACTTCGGAACTATTATTTTTGTTTTAGTTACTATTTTTTATATTTAAAGAGAGAATTTTTTTTAAACATATTTAAAAAAAAAAGGAGATAGTGGTGATGAGAGAGAACATATGGAGGAGACGAAAGTGAGAAAGAGAAATACAACCAAAGAAGATATGAGAGAGAAAGAGTGAAATGGTAACTCAAAAGTCAATAATTCAAAAGTGAGATTTTGGAAGGAGAAATTCACCCTTGTCATTATATATATTTATAGATTTATAGATTTATAGATTTATAGATTGATTGATATAGATTATTTTTACCCTTAACAATTATTTTGGTTTTGTAAATTATTTTTATTTTAATAACTTCCATTATATGTTTTTTTTGTTTTATTGGTTTCGTAACTATTATTTTTGTTTTATTTTTAAAAATTAGTTTTACGGAAAATTTTTGTTTCGTAATTTTTTTTATTATTTTACTAACCTCGGTTTAAATTATTTTGTTTTATTGACTCTATAACTATTATTTTTGTTCCATCAAATATTTTTATTTTACTAACATATTTTTGTTTTACCTAACTATTTTTAAGAATTTGTTTTAAACTTTTGTTCCGTAAATTATTTTTATAGTTTTACTAACCTCAGTTTAAATTATTTTTGTTTTATTGACTCAGTAACTATTATTTTTGTTTCATCAAATATTTTTATTTAACTAATGTATTTTTGTTTTACATAGCTATTTTTAAGAATTTATTTTAAAATTTTGTTCCGTAAATTATTTTTATTCTTTTAGTAACCTTAGTTTAAATTTTTTTCTTTTTATTGACTTTGTAACTATTATTTTTGTTCCATCAAATATTTTTATTTTACTAACGTATTTTTTTACATATATATTTTTAAGAATTTGTTTTAAACTTTTGTTCCGTAAATTATTTTATTTTATTAGCCTCCGCATTAAATTATTTTTATTTTGTTGATTCTATAACTTTTATTTTTATAGTGGCTTGTTCCATAAATAATTTTTATTTTACTAACCTCTTATATTTTTGTTTTCTTGACTCCGAAACTATTATTTTTGATTTAGGTACTATTTTTTATATTTAAAGAGAGAAAAATGTTTAAACATATTTAAAAGAGAGGAGTTGATTGTGATGAGAGATAAAATATGGAGGAAACAGAAGAGAGAAAGGGAAATACAACCAGAGAAGATAGGAGAGAGAAAGAGTGAAATGGTAACTCAAAAGTCAATAATTCAAAAATGAGATTTTGGAGGGAGAAATCCACCCTTGTCATTATATATATATATATATATATATATATATATATATATATATATATATATATATATATATATATATCCATGGAGAAAGAAACTTTCGAAAACACGGCTAATCAAAGGTTTCCAAGACTTATTAAATTTATGGTATTTGTACAAAATATTTCATCATAATCAAGTTCATAGAAATTAGAAGGTCTAAAAAGTAATCTAATTAAGTAGTTGTGTATATTTTGACGAAGCCACGAATTTCGCAAAGTTACAAAAATAGAAATATCACCAAAACTTTAATTTTTAAAATTCCAAAACAAAAACAACGGCAAATTTTCGTGTCAACCTCCAACTCTCCAAGTTAATCGTCACTCGTCCAAACTCGAAATGTCTTAATCTTCACATAATAGAGTTTACATATTTTTACATATGAACAGACTCGACTCGACTCAATTCAATTCAACCTTTTTTCTAATCACTTGGAGAGTTGGAGTCAATTGTTGAATCTTGTCATTTGTTTCGGTTCAGAACAAAGGCATCATACACACCACACTCCATATTTTTCTTTATTTCAAATGTCCATGTTAGTTTTGATCTTCCCCTTCTCCTATTTCTAGTCTAGTTGATATCAATACATTTGTATTTCCTAAAAAGCGCACCAGATTGGTTTACGTTGTATGAGTTCAAACCATTTTAGGCGATTTCTCTCATTTTATCTGTTATTGGGGCAACTTTTATTTTTTTACTAATTTGTTCATTACAAATCTTATCCCTTTTAGTTTTACCTCATATCCATCTTAGCATTCGATTTCAGTTACACTCATCTTATTAATTGGTAAATACTAATTGGTAAATATTACTATGTAATAGAGGAAATAACAACCATGGCTGTTCGGGGAGTGGGGGTGGGGGGATTGAAGGTGAGGGGTACTAGTAATACCAAATCAAAATCATTCCTAGTTTTTGAATTTAGATATTTTCCGCTACCCACCCCATATCCTGTTAAACTAGTTAATAATCGTCAATTTCGGTTCAATTCAGTTCGGGTTATGTGCTCGTTTGTTACAGTTTTTTTAGAGTGACTTTTAGCTTTTAGCTTCAAATAAATAATATGTTTGTGGTCCTAAAAGGTCCGATTCCCACATGGACATCAATGGAAACATTCAAAACTTGCAAATATTTATAGTATAGTTAGTTAATTTTGCTTCCCTCAATTATTTTTGGGAATTTTGGAAATACGAGAACCAAGCTCTTAATGATCACATCATCTCTGCTCATCATCTCATAATAAAGTGTGTTCCTTATCTTATATAGTTAAGCATGTCAAGTATGAATTGTTTTCCCTACTCTGCAAGCTTTACAGTTGTATTTGTAGTTTCTTTTTTGATAAATTTTATATTAGTTCTTTTTCTAAATTAAATTGGCTTCAAGTCTCATTGTATTTCTTTTCGAGGTAAGACTCATTTGTCCCCCCTCAATCAGTAAAGTTGGTTGTCCCCACATGTTTGTAATTTTTTTTAATCAATAAAATCTTAGGGTTCCATCCTTGTTTCTCAAAAAAAAAAAAATCTTAATTTGTGTATCAAGTCAAACAAGCCTTCCATTTTTGTTAGAAATATGAGTTGATTTTTTGGGTATCACATGTAAGATTTTAAAACAAAAACATTAAAATTTGTAGTTTAAACTTTTATAATGCACAGAAAAAAATCGAACAAATAAAAAGAAAAATATAGGACGAAGGGAATATACAATAAATATTGTTGGAAGCACAATCTTGGATTACACATGAATATTAGAAAAAAATTACCCATTTTCCAATCTTGAACTAGAGAAAGAGGAAAACTCGAGCCTCTCCATTCAACTCCATTCAACGTTGGTCATTCTTAACTGTTGGTAATTGGGCTTGCGGCCCGATTATTTAGTCCCGCCCATATAGAATGTATTTATATTATTAATTGGTTAATTAGTTTCCTAAT
Source organism: Codonopsis lanceolata (assembly GCA_013146195.2). NCBI lineage: Eukaryota > Viridiplantae > Streptophyta > Magnoliopsida > Asterales > Campanulaceae > Codonopsis > Codonopsis lanceolata. Next base: position 84,720,750 of record CM028383.1, read on the forward strand.
CCAATTAAGTTTAGGATTATTTAACCTACAAGGAATATGTTTCTTGGTAATAATATAAATAGAGAAACTAAGGGGATAAAACCCCATAACATCACACGCCATTTATCAGTTGGCCACCCCCTCTCTCTCCCTAAAATCTATCTTACCAAAATACTCTCTCTAGCCTAACCATCAAGAGGCTTGGATTTGCGGTGTGAACCAGTATTGATATCCGTGCCCTGTGATATCAATCCGACGAGAGAGACTTGCAGGTCTGTGGATCTTGGTATACGAAGATCGTAGCTCAAGCGAAATTCTTCCGCTTCGCACAATGTACAAGTTCACACAAGGTAATTCTTGATTACTGTTATAGATCGAACTTGTATGATATATGATTAGATATATCCTTCATTGGTATCAGAGCCTATATGGTTGATTGCTCGTATCGTTATGCCATGAATTGCATGCTCTTGTTTTTGGGTTTGTTTAAAAGTTTTACCCGATAACGAAACAAATGGGTTTTATTATTTCATGTGTAAAACTTTATTATTTTCGAGTAAAATTTATATGTCTGAGTTCCCTACGATGAGGCGAACAACATACTAAATTCTCGTTGAATTCCGTTTGGTATTTTTCAAAATATCGCAAACCCAAGTTTTGTTGAAAAATGATTTTTCCGAAACTTTGCATGTTGTTATGACCTGTTTAAGTTCTTTAAAATCGTGATTTTATGGGCTTTACTTGTAGTACTCAGCGAGAGCTTTCCAACGACATATTATATGCTTAATTTGGACTTAAAATGAATGTTTTATGGCCTTGCGAAGTTGGCACTTCGCGAATCGGTTTTTTGGGTTAAAAATTAGAGTAAAAAACGAACCCCACTCTCGGCCTCGATACACATGCCTTTTGTGGCACTCCTTTCGAGGTACAAATTATACCACTAGAAAGTACTCAATGAGACGAGTCCAACGCCACCTTCCGTGAGATCATCGGAGCACCGGAAGGCGGCGCTGAGGCTCAATCTCCGGCCAGGCACGTGGAGGAGGCGACATAAAGATCCAGTCAACCTTTGACTGGTCAACGGTAAACCATTGACTGATGACGTGTCTACCACGTCATCGACACGTCACCTACCACGTCATTAATGGGGCCCACTTCCAGAAAGTCTTCTTTGATGACGTCATCAGTGACGTAAGCTGCCACGTAAGCCCTAGGTCCTAGTCAGCGCCCAGTCAGCTTCTTCGGGAAGCCCACACGCACAGGTGGCGCGTGAGGGCGCGTGCGACCTCTCCACAACTCCGATTGAAACACGGCTGGCGCATCTAGCTCTGTTTTGGCTGTCTGAGTCCAATAGTGGCCTCTGTTTTGATCAATTCAGCCTGTAAATATTTGTTTTTGCTTTTTCAGTGTATAAAAACATGTTTTCTAGTTTTTTAAAAATACAAAAATAATATCCAGGGGTTGTTTTGTCATTCTGTGATTGCTTAGGGCTGTTTGGGACTGTTCTGGAATTTTTTAAAATTCTTTGTGAATTTTAAACTATTTTTAAGTCATTTTTAGCATATTTAATTGTCGTTTTGAGCTCTAAAATTGCAATTGGGACTATACGAGACCCAATAAATTTATTTTCAGTAGTGAAAATATTTATGTATATCATATGTACTTGATGGATTCGTTCTATCATATTTCTTTTGTTTAAATCATCAACTTATGAATATTTTTACATTGTGCATACTTTGGTTGTGATTACGAGCCTCGCGGATTTTCTCTCCTTACGTGTATGATGTGATTATATTTAGTAATTGATTTTTTAAAACAAAAGTGAATCGAAATATATATATGCTTATGTCTTATTTTTGCAATAAATTGTAGTGAAATGGCTTCCCATAATGTAATCGCTTACCTTAATAAGGGTGAGAAATTAGATGGCTCAAACTATAGTGTTTGGCAAAAGAAAATTACGTACTTGCTAAACGAGCAAGAGGTTCTGGACAACCTTGATACTGTGATGGTAGAACCAGAGATGGGTAACTTGACCATCGCCCAGCATCGCCAGAAAATGCAGGAATTCCTTGACTGAAAAAAGAAAGATCGATGTGCACGCTTTACTATGCTGAGTAGCATGTATAATGATCTGATTGGCGAGTTTGAGGATTGCTGACTGCTAAACAAATGTGGGACCAAATTAAGTGCACTTATGGGAATACTTCTGCTACAAAGTTAAGGACTTTGACTTACAAGTTTGAAAGCTATAAGATCGACCAGAAACGAAACATTCTTGAACAACTACGTGAGATGTCCGGAATGATTCGAGATCTTAAAGCTGCTGGTTCTATTTTATCTGATGAACATCAAGTTCAAGCGGTGATTCGTTCACTGCCTGACTCTTGGAGTGGTTTGAGGTGTATCTTGACTCATACAGACTCCATTCAGACTTTTACAGATGTATCTCGCCATGTTGAGCTTGAGGCTGAGTGTCATAAATTGAATCGCACGATAAGTGCTGCGACTCGTGATCTTGCTTTTATTTCCCTTGAGGGTCCGCGCAAACCACACGGGCAACGCAAGAAACAAGCTAAAGGCAAGAAAACTCAGAATTTGGCCCCCAAAAGTGACAAGATTGCTAAACACCGTAGAGGCAAAAAGAATATTGCTAAGCAGAAGTGCTACAATTGTGGTGCTTTGGGTCATTTTGCTCGGACTTGTCCTGAGCCCAAGAAGGTATCACTTAATCATATCTCCATGCAAAGTTGTGTTTGCTCTCATGTTTTATTGGCTAACTTTCTCCCTGTGTGGATTGTAGACTCAGGCTCAACCAAACATGTGACGAGGGATCGAGAAGGATTTGTAGATTATCGAAAAGTTCCTGCGGGTACAAGAAGAATTTTCATGGGAAACAGTTCATCTGTTGAAGTCAAAGGAGTTGGCTCATACCAACTTCAATTGCGGAGTGGACGCACATTGACTCTTCATGAAGTTCTTTATGCACCTGGAATTCGATATAATCTACTATCAGTAGTACAATTGCTAGGACATGGATATTCTTTTAATTTTAGTAATGATCACTTGGATATTTGTTTTGGTGATGAGGTTTTGGGACATGGTTCTTTGTCAGATAATTTCTTTAAATTAGATTTGTTGGATTCTCATAATTCTTTTGTTAATTCTTCTTCTTGCATGGTTTATGATGATTCTAATTCTGAGTTATGGCATGCTAGACTTGGACATATAGGAAAAGATAGGATGACTAGATTGGCTAAAGAAGGCCTATTGGGGTCTCTCAACAAAGTCAACCTACCCTTGTGTGAATCTTGTTTGGCAGGAAAAGCTTGTCGAAAGCCTTTTGGTAAGGCAAAAAGAGCCACACATCCATTAGAGTTAGTCCATTCAGACATTTGTGGACCAATGAATGTTAAGGCACGTCATGGAGCTTCCTATTTTCTCACGTTTATCGATGACTACACACGCTATGGTTATGTTTACCTTATTTCTCACCGCGATGAAGCTCTCAAATGTTTTGAGCGCTTTCTCGCAGAGGTTGAGAATCAAAAGGATAAAAGCTTAAAAACTTTTAGAACTGACCGGGGTCCTGAGTATTTATCTGATCAATTTAAAGAATTGTGTGAGAAAAAGGGAATACGTCGACAGTTGACAATTCCTAGAACTCCGCAACAAAACGGTGTTGCAGAACGAAGGAATCGAACATTGTTGGAAATGGTTAGGTCGATGATGGCACAGGCCAACCTCCCAATCTCGTTTTGGGGGGATGCGCTAATGAATGCCGCCTACATACTTAACCGAGTGCCTTCTAAGTCAGTTCCCACAACCCCTTATGAACTTTGGAAATGTGAGAAGCCTAAATTGGGCCATCTTCATCTTTGGGGTTGTGCAGGTTATGTCCATAGTACTTCCAATAAGTTTGGAAAACTAGGCCCTAGAGGAAACAAATGTGTTTTCATAAGGTATTAAGATACCTCAAAGGGTTATGTTATGTACGGTGGAAAACCTGACGAAGGAATGACTGAATCAGAGTCGCGCAATGTTGATTTCATTGAGAATGATTTCCCACAGATAGGTGAAGTTAGGAAAGACTTTGAACTTTTTGAGATGGAAGAAGAACATATGACATCTTTTGGCGAAGGTGGGGAATTGTCTCTACCTAATCCTACGGTACAACATGAGGTTGAACCTATGGAAGTCGTCAATAAGAGTCAAAGTGATCTTCATCCAAGTGGGAGTACGGATTCTAGTGGGAGTCTGATACTAGAACGAAGAAGTAAACGTGGAAATATACCTCTTCGTCGATTCGCGATCGAAGAGGAATCTTTCCTAACTACTTCTTTCAATTCTAGTGAGCCTACATCGTTCAAAGAAGCCCTTTCTTTACCTACAAACAGTGAATGGATGACTGCAATGGAAGATGAAATTTCCTCTATGAAAAAGAATCAGGTTTGGGAGTTAGTTGATCTTCCGCAAGGTCGCAAGACTATTGGAAACAAATGGGTTTTCAAAGTCAAGCGAAAGACAGATGGATCAATTGACAAATATAAGGCACGTCTTGTGGCGAAAGGCTTTACCCAAAGAGAGGGTTTAGACTATGAGGAGACATTCTCTCCCGTGGTGAGATTTTCCTCTATTCGCCTAATCCTTGCGATAGTAGCACACATGGATCTAGAACTTTATCAGATGGATGTTAAAACTGCATTTCTCAATGGAGAACTAGATGAAGAGATCCACATGACTCAACCAGAGGGTTTTGAAGTCAAGGGACAAGAGCGCAAAGTGTGCCAACTCAAACGTTCCATCTATAGTCTCAAACAATCATCTAGGCAGTGGTACATTCGCTTTCATCAAGCGATAACCTCAATTGGCATTGTGATGATTGAGGAAGACCAATGTGTGTATGTTAAACGATCCAAGAAAAGGATCTTGATTCTTTCATTATATGTTGATGACATCCTACTAGCTGGGAATGATATTGAGATGATAAATGCCACTAAAGAGTGGATGTCTACGCTTTTCGATATGACAGACTTGGGTGAAGCAAGCTATGTGCTTGGAGTAAAAGTCATTAGAGATCGTTCGAAAATATTTCTCGATTTGTCTCAAGAGACTTACATTAAGAAAGTTATCGAACGATTTGACATGACTAACGCAAAACCCGTTGTCACTCCAATGGAAAAGGGATGTGTCCTTAGTACAAACCAATGCCCTAAGAATGAAGAAGAGAAGAAGAGAATGTCTACGACTCCATATGCGAATGTGGTAGGAAGCTTGATGTATGCTATGGTGTGTACTCGGCCTGACCTATGCTTTGCAGTTGGGATGTTGAGTCGATTCCAAAGTAATCCTGGACCTCAACACTGGATGGCGGTGAAGAAGGTTCTGTGTTACTTAGTGGGAACCACAAATTTAACCCTATGTTATCAAGGTGGGGATTTGAGCTTGAAAGGTTTCACTACGCGGATTGGGCTGGAGATGTAGATGGTTATAAATCTACTTCGGGCTACGCTTTCCTCCTTGGTGGTGGAGCTATCTCTTGGAGTAGCAAGCGACAGACTAGCACTGCCCTATCTACGATGGAGTCAGAGTACATGGCTTGCTCAGCTGCGGTTCAAGAAGTTGTGTGGTTGAGGAGTTTTCTTCAACATCTTGAGGTTACGACGCATGTGGATCGTCCTGTAGTCATTGCTTGTGATAGCATGGCTGCTTTAGGTTACACTAAAGATCCCAAGTATCATGGGAAGACGAAACACATTAACATCAAATATCATTTCACTAGAGACATGGCTGCAGAAAAGAAAGTTGTTCTAGAATACATTCCTACTAGAAGCATGTTAGCTGACCCTATGACTAAGCCTCTAGCTAGAGAGATCTTCCAGGATCATATGTTGGATCTAGGGCTTCGTAGGATTTGACTTTTATTCTGAGAACACTTATGTAGACATTTGATTTTTATTTCATTATCGTTTGAATAAATTGCAGTTTCATTTTGTTCCTTTTATATGTTAATTGGATGTTTCAATATGAAATTGTGTAGCATATATATTTTGATTAAAAAGATGTCGTGGATATTGAATTGGCCCTCTCACACGGGTAATTCACCTTATCGCTAGGTGGGCGAGCAAGTTGAGATAGTAAAAGTCTTTGGTACCTACAAAGGGGGGTACGCAAATGACATTACATTTATCGCCTTGGCATACGGCCAAGATGAGACCTTTTATAAGGTCGACTTTATATCCCAAGGAAAAGTCCGAATGTGAGATCTTAAAAGAGAGTCACTAGAAGAGTGACTGCTTTTAAGTACTCAAGTTAAACGCCAGAAGGGCGACTAGACTAAGGTTCGTATGAAATTTGAGCATGACATGCCTGCTTCGTGTGGGAGTTCCGTCATAGCATACACTTCATACTGTATGTGACTATAATGCGACTTAAGAAAGTGACTGAATGATCCATGCTTCATCACTGTGTGAGTTCTAGTGATCAAATCCAGATCACAATTATACCCTATGTGACTTAGAACTATATCATGAACTTGGACGTTGATGATGCTACTTTGGCATGCCGACCAACGGGCTATGCACATACAGTCCTATGGAGCATTGTTGGGAAAGCAGTTAACCAAGAGTGATTAATATGAGTGTCTAAGGAAGATAGTATGATATGCATCTCTATTTTTGTGTTTCAATGCCATGGCGATCATATTGAACATACGGTTCAAAAGGTTGATCTTGATACACAAACATATTGAGTTTTAAGCACCGCTCTTGAGGGATTGAGGATGATTAAATTGATGTATATATACGGTATGGGGTATAGACGAGTTTTGTTTTTTAACGAGGACGTTCTATGCTGGTCAGATGTGATTTGGTATAGCGCTCCACCCTTTATCCTTCTCGTCATGTCGCACGCTTCACTTCCAGTATGAAGAGGTAGTGTTTAACGGGTTTTGATGATACGATGTGGTTAGAGAGCTGAGTCCATGTGTACGAGTGGGAGATGTTGGTAATTGGGCTTGCGGCCCGATTATTTAGTCCCACCCACATGGAATGTAAGTTTCCTAATCCAATTAAGTTTAGGATTACTTAACCTACAAGGAATAGGTTTCTTGGTAATAATATAAATAGGGCAACTAAGGGGATAAAACCCCATATCATCACACGCCATTTATCAGTTGGCTGCCCCCTTTCTCTCCCTAAAATATATCTCACCAAAATACTCACTCTAGCCTAACCATCAAGAGGCTTGGATTTGCGGTGTGAACCAGTATTGATATCCGTGCCCTGTGATATCAATCTGACGAGAGAGACTTGCAGGTCTGTGGATCTTGGTATACGAAGATCGTAGCTCAAGCGAAATTCTTCCGCTTCGCACAAGGTTCAAGTTCGCACAAGGTAATTCTTGATTACTGTTATAGATCGAACTTGTATGATATATGATTAGATATATCCTTCATTAACCATTGAAACCAGTAAAACAAGAAAAAAATGAGTTTCAATCTTCTTTGTTTTTGATCAAAACCTAGAGATAGATGAGGACTTTAACGTTCAGAGTAATTTAGTAAAGATTGGATGTTGCCTTCTATTATTTTATGGGAACTTTGGAAATATAGAAAGTTAGAAACCAAGTTACTTATGACAAATTCATCTCTTCTCCTAGGGGTGGCAAATCGGTCGTGCTGGGCTGTTATCAGGTCGGCACGATAACAGCACGACACGATAAGCACGAACATGAACACGACACGATAAGCTTATCATGCCTAATATTAAAACCCGAACACGACACGATAAAAACATGAAAAGCACGACACGACACGATAAGCAAAAAAACACGATTTATTTAGTCAGGCCCATTAAGCCCATTAAGCCCAATAAACATTATAAAATATATAATTTTGATTTTTTAATACATATATTGAAAATTTATCAATATAAATAGTCAAGTAGTTTAAAAGTCATAAATTTTCAAATGATAAAACTATGAAATACTCATGAAAATAGTTCGAAAGAAGTGAATAACCCGTAGTAAATTTTTAAAAATATATTTTTAAAACATATATATTTTAGTTATCGTGTCTTATCGTGCCTTACCGTGTTTATCAAGCCAGCCCGATAACAATCCATCTTTTTATCGTGTTAGCCCTATAATGGTCCGAACCCGATAAGCCCTAGCCCAAACCCTATAACTTCGTGTCGTGTTCGTGTCGGTCAATCGTGTCGTGCCTCAAATTGCCACTCCTATCTTCTCCCCTGACTATTATTTGCCAGGTTAAATTCAAGTTACTCTCTCACCTCAGTGCTAGTTATAATTTTGGTCGAATCCCTCAAGCTCTCCATTTAGATTTATAGTTTATACTTTGTTGCTTTGTTTTTTAGTTTTGGCTTTTTGCCCTGGGCATTATTTGTTGTTTCTTCCGAGGTTTTGCTCCTTCCCCCCCCCCCCTAAATCGGTTAAGGCTGGTTGTCCCCCTCTCATTTGTATTTTTCTTTCTTTTTTAATAAAATCATGCAGGGTGTCGCCTCTGTTTCCCAAAAAAAAAAAAGACCGAATGTTGCCTTTGATTTTGATTTCTTTATTTCACGATTTTACGAGTAAAACAATAATAGATATGGGTCTTGATTGTGACTTTCACTATTTCGATTGCTCCATTTTTAGGTACGTCGACACTTCGTTTCCATGGATGCTTATTCATTCCATAGATTTTCATTGGGAGAAGCATCATCTGGATTTATTTGACTTAGGGTTGTCTAAACCCCAATTGAGTAGTGACACAACATGTGTTAATGGCAGTGTTGGTGTCAATATGGGCAATCGAAAAGGTCGCTTGAGTGACACTATCGACAGACGCTCTGCCATCGGCGACTCTTCCTCGAGCGGCAATCCAACTTAATTTGTTTTTTCATTTTCCCTACTTTACTTTTATTGTTGTTTTAAATTGTGTTATATGTAGTAGGAAGTAATTATTTATTTTTTCGATCATTACAACTGAAGTCATATGTTGCCTTCAATTTGTTCGGAAATTAGGTATTAAATTGTGGGCTTTTGAGAAATGCACCTTTTGCATTTTTCTGAGTTTGTTTAATGGCATTAATTGAAAATTATGTATTAAATTATGGGTTTTTAGTCTTTTTGCATCTTTCAAGTTACTTAGGTTAGGTTTGATGTTTTTAATGTTGTTTTTCCTATTTTACCCCTTAATACAACATCTTCCGCTAACGTCTGTCAAAAAAGGGCTCGCTAGCATCATAACATTTTTAAACTTTTGGTGGCCGCATTGCAAGTTTCTGAAGAGTTGAGTGACCCAAATATATGTTTTGTCTTTTACCAAATAAGAGTATAACCATAGTCAAGTTAGACCTATTTCTGGTTTTGTTTGAAGGATTTGAACTCTAAAGCATGCACTAGAAAAGAAAAACTAGAGCGGTACGAGTAGGAGTTTGCGAAAATTACTTTTTATTTTAACAAAATATATTATGGCAAAAAATTAGGTGAGATGATATTACATATCTTAATTCGTAAAACAGAAATTTTCATATTAAATGGATCCTAAATACGGAAATTGTAGCGCTACCCCTCAACTTTTGGAAATTGCATCGCTAACCCCAGCATTATAAATGAAAACAATCACTAGTTTTGGCCTATAAAAGTGTCACTTTGGTCCTACAAAATTCATTTTTAGCATTAAAAGTGTCACTTTTGATCACAAGTGTCACTTTGCATTATAAATGAAAAATGTTGCGTTTGGCCTTAAAATTGTTACTTTTAGCATTAAAAGCGTCACTTTATAGTATTAAAAGTATCACTTTTGTCTCTAAAAGTGTTAATTTGCATCTTTAATGAAAATTATCATTTTTTTTCCTTAAAAGTGTCACTTTTAACCTTAAAAAATGTCAATTTTGACATTAAAAGTGTCATTTTTAACCACAAGTGATTTGATTATAAATGAACTTTTGACCTTAAAAATGTCACATTTTAACATTAAGTGTCACTTTTGGCCCTAAAAATGTCATTTGCATCTTTAATGAAAATTGTCACTTTTGACCTTAAAAAATTGTCACTTTGTATTATAAATGAAGTTTATCAAAACTTTAAGTTGATTTAGGACTAAAATGCGAAGTCTTGGAGGAAAGAGACTTCGGCAGTCAAGTTCACAACTTTAGGGGCACATTCCTCTCTCATTCTTACATGAGACCTACTCATATATTATTCCCCTGTCTCAAAATGGGGGGGTTTTGTAATTTTTTTTGTCAACTTGATTAAATTTGACCAAAGATTTATAAAAAATTACTTATCCTCGTTAAATTCTAAACATTGTTATTGATAATATTTAAGAGTTAACTTTAAAAAAATTAAGCCAAAATACAATTCTCTCCAGAATATCCACAAAATTCCATAGTGCACCCTAAGGTTTGTCTCATAATGATATTTGACATTACATTTTTTTTTTCATTTTCCACCTTGCCCGAGACGGTCGTTATAAAGTTAACGAAAAGCTAACTCGTGCATCTCACGAGCGGGTATTTGCGTCATTTGGATTGGGGGTGCAAAGTCATATTTGGTAGAATGGGCCGAATAATAGTAAATATTTAGAAGTGAGGGGGTTCTATTAAAAACGAAAATCCCAAACCTTGAAATCGATATCATCTCTCTCTTTGCCTTTCCTCTCTATAGCCCCTTCGTGTTCCCAAACCATCCACCGCCTATTATCCCCCACTCAAACCCTCTCTCTCGTGCCCTTCCTCCTCTCGCACCTCCTCTTCGCCTTCTTCGCAATATGGGTATCCGCCGCTACCGCCTCCCTCGTCATCAATTCTTCTAGCTAAGATCAATTTTCTCATCAAACCCAGATTTGACTCTCTATGCCCTTTATTCGTCTTAGCAAACCCATTCTAGCCAAAGTAAATACTTCAGCAGTAGCTCGAATACCTTTACGTCTCATAATATGGCTTCTAGCAACCATTTTATGAAACAATTGGAGAGAAACATCCATTCGCCCAACTTTTGCATACATCCCCAACATTTCATTAACAACATGAAGATTATTTTCAAAATCCATTTGCGAAATATGAACCGTGTATAAAATTTTGCATAATTGAAGACAACCAATCATACTGCAAGCCATCACACTAAAGGGAATTAGGGAAATTGAACCCATCAGCCCTAACCCCATGATTTCTCAGGCCTCGATTGATACAAATGTAGCCAATTCTGTGGAATCGATTACTAGTAATGTGATTCTACGAAAATATATGGGAAGATGATTCCTACAAAGTGTTTAGCAAGATAAGGAATGTGATCATCCATATAATTCATATTTCTATTGTATTGTTTGGTTAGTAACAAAACAACTTTATGTGAAAATTTGAGAGATAAGTAGCAAAGTAGACAAGTACTTGTTAATAATTTTCAAGATATAAATTAGACATTAACATTTTTACTGCTCCATAAAATTTCAGGTTGCTCATTCTTTTTCAATTTATGTGAAAATTTTAAATTATCCACCATCAATAAAGCAAGAAAAGTTTATTAAATTAAAATAAAAAACAAGTTTATGTTATAATGAAACTAGTTCAAATAGAAATAGCTTAAAATTTTGAACAATTCAAGAAAAGTTGGTGTTGCTACTTAGCTAAAATAATCTATTTTATTCTCCTATGTAGTACCAATAATGCTAATCGCCCACAATTTTCTTTTTCATCATATACTTTAATTCATCGAATTGAATTATCATTCATAATAAAAATTTTTTTAATGGAAACAACAAACCAGTGTTCCAAATTGATCTTACTGAATTTGAGACTAAGAATAAGGATTGCAAATTTTAATCATCTCAATTAAATGGCTAGTAGTGAGAATATCATTGTTGATTACCAAGAATAGTCGTTACTAAGCAATTAGTTCAATATTGTCTGAAAACTAATTTATAAACTTAGCATGTAGGGTTTACTTGGCTTAAAAAAACAAAAGAAACAAATTTGGTACACGATCAAAACCATTCAAACAATTATTATAAACAAATTAAATAAGATGGGAAGAGTTAGAAGGATATAATTGTTGTTTTACATGAATTCCAACTATTAGGAATCCAAATCTCACCTCTTCTATCAGGATTGTGATTCCTTAAATTTTAGGAATTCATTCCAAAATTTCAGTAATTCATTTCCTTTCCAAATAAAATTCTGGCAACACCAAGCGCTATTAATCGATTTCATGAAATCAATTTCGCGGAATTGATTTCATTTCCGTGTACCAATCGAGGCCTAAATGTTTCTCGATACTCATCATGATGTACATTAGCCCTCAAAATTGAATTCCAAAGCAACGAGGTCGAATGGGAATCAAATGGGACAACTTCAAATACTTACTAGACATCATTAAGAAACTCAATATTCAGTAAGGGAAGGATGATCTCATCGGTCTACTTTTGTTGGGTTTTCATAATTGGAAAGTCAAAATTGTTCAAGATTCTCATATGGGTTTTCAATCTTTGAATACATTTTCACATGATTTGTAAGTATTTTTCATATATTTCTTTATTTAATTTTATATTTAGTTATATTTCTTTATTAGTTAAGTGGGGAGAGGAAGAAAAAAAATGGATTTGTAAATAATTTTCATTTATTTTGTTTAATATTTAGGGTGACGCTATATAGATCCCCATTTGCTATAAGTTGACCCCCCCCCCCCCAAACCCAAACTACCTAATTTTCCATTCTTCATCCAAACTCAAACCCCCCTAACCGCCTCCTCCGTCCCCTCATCCACTACATCTTCCTCCCTCTCTCAGTATACCCCCTCAATCTGCGTCTCCACCTCCCCTCCCTCACAGTCCCATCTCCGCCTCTCTTATGTTCGACCCATATCTCTCCCTTCTTCCCCATCTCCTTCTTTTAAAAAAATCAATTCAAGGGTTGTTCGGCCATAGTCAACTGAACAATCAACACAAGGTTGTTCAGTTGACCATGGTTGAACAACCCTTGAATTGATTTTTTTTTTGAAAGGAGGATGAGGTAGTGAATAAGGGAGGTGCTCGGAGGTGGGAACTGGGTTGGTGGTAATGGAAAAAAAAGGAACAAGATCGAAGAGTTGTGTTTAGATGGGGGGATGAAGGACACATAAGAAGGGAATTGGCAGGGTGAGAGTGGGAGGGGAAGAAGAGAACGCAGTGGGAGGGAGGGGTGGAGGACGTAGTGGGTGGGGGTATGGAAGAGGCATTGGGGGTCAAATAATAGCAAACGGGGGTCTATATAGCGCCACCCAATACTAAAGTTGGGTTAATATCACTTTTGATACCCTACCTTTACTTGGTTTTTACTTTTGGTACCCTTTGTACTAACTTCATCAAATTTCATCATAAATGTTTTTAATTGACATCGGATTACATACATTTCGTCAAATTTTTATCAAAAGCTAACGGCTCACCTGTTGCTAACGTCTAATTGTCATCAGATCACATACCTTCGGCGTTAGCTTTTGACTGTAATTTGACAAAGATATGTAATTTGATGACAATTGAAAATGTTTATGATGAAATTTGATGAAGTCAATATAAGGGGCACCAAAGGCAAAAAGTAAGTAAAAGTCTAGGTACCAAAAGTGATATTAACCCTATTTAAGTTTATATTTAGTAACTTTTGTTTATTAGTTAAGTTAGTTTAAAATTAATTTGACCAAAATACCCTTTACACTAAAATAAAAATTATAAAACTACCACTGCACCAGATCATGCCTGTTATCTTTCTAATATCCGTATCGAGTAGGGTAGAAAATGAGAAAAAAAATATATAACGTCATATACCATTTGGGGAGAAGCCTTAGATTGGGGCGCACTATGAAATTTGGTGAATACTTTGGGGGGATTGTATTTTGGCAAAAAAAAAATAAATTATGTTTACCGTTTCCATAACATTTCAACTTGATCCTCCACATTTGATATTAACATATTGATTATACTCTAGCATTTTTGTAATCATGACAGACTTTAATGCTATATATATATATATATATATATATATTAATAACTAGACTTTTCAAATATAGACTCATCAAGTGGAATGGAAAGAGTATATGTTAAATATTAAATTGATATTGGCCTAAGTTAACTTTTTAATAGATGTGACTAATATTTATTTATTTATTGATACATAGAGTATATACAAATGGAAATAGATTAAAAACAATATGCCAAACATACAATACATGTTTTGCTCATATATTTTGGTTTTGGTCGTGAGTGTGCATTTGCTATGCACAAGGGTCTCAAAAAATGTTATGTTTACAACTATTTCTACAATTAAGTTTTTATGAAGGTCAAATGTGGTTTGAAGAAAGACAACTTTGCCCTTCATCAAAGCTTAGCTGTAATAATAGTTGTAGAAATAGTTGTAAAACTAGCATTGTTGGGAGAGTCTTCATATATACGTACAAAATCTTTAGATAATGCTTACAAATTTATTTTTCGTAAAAGTAACGAGTCTTGATTTCGATAGCTTCTAAGAACAGCCAACTATATAATTCAAGGGGTACTAAATGCACTAACCAGAAAGCTTGGGGAGGAGGTGGTAGAGTTCTCATTTCTCTGTACATTCTTGCTTTTATTATCAGTTAAGAACTCAAAAGTCTTTTGTAAACCCTAACCAGAAGCTCTTACCGTCGGACCCGAAAAGCTCTTACCGTCGGACCCGAAAAGAAGCTCTTACCGTCGGACGTCTATCTCAGGTTTCTCTCTTGCCCATGGTCTGTTTTTCTTCTTATTCATTTATTTTTCAGTATTTCTGTTTCCTGTTTTTGGCTCGATTTTTTCCTGTCAAAAGTTGAGTAATTTGGTGATATACGTTTCTCAAAAATAAATAATATTTTTGTAATTCAATTGATTAATAAATAATGAAATCGGTGTGAAATGCTTAAATTGCTATGCGATTGCTCTAACCGACCTGAAATTGCTGATACTCGTGGCTCCTTGAAGCTCCGGCGAGTTCCCGGTGGCTTAACCAGCAAATTATTGGGCCGTACTGTCCAGAAAACTTTATGCATTGGGGGGAAATCTTTCTAATACGAAGGATATCTGTACTCACCCCTACCCAGAGAAAAGGTCCCATTTTGAATTTATTTTGTTAAACTAAATTCAACTTTGACTGAAAATACATTAAACTTTTTTATCCTTGCACATTTCCAAAAAATATTATGGATAGTATTTTAATATTGTGAAGGGTGGGCCTGGCTTAATGGTGGAGTCGGAGATGTTAATAGGGTCGAAAACCGCAGGTTCGAACTGAAATCTCTAGGGTTGAAATTCTAGACGTACCGTTTAAGCTGGGCTGAAAACCGTTAGGGCTGAACCGAAAGTCGATTTTCATACGGTTTAGTATAGTTAGTAATATACAGGACGGGTATAATATTGAAAACCGTTAGGGTTGGACCGATTAATAATTGTAATATAGTTAGCATAATATACGGGACGCGTATAATACACTGAAAAAAACGTACAAGCCTCGTAATTGGGAAAAAGCGTACAAGTTTAATCATTGGTCGGAAACTGCAAGTCTGAACCGAAACTATGTCGGACCGAAACCGTTAGGGCTAACATCTTTAGGTGGAGTCTGTCCTTTTGTGGTCTAGAGGTCCTTAGTTCGAACTTCGAATCCATCTCCTTACAAAAACAAGGATAAGGTGACCTAGATTCTCCCTTACTCGGACCCATGTGTGGGTGCTTTTGGCATTGAGTACGCCCTTTTTATCGTATTTTAATTTTAATTAATATTGTTATCCCTCCGTCCTAAAAAGTAGTCTCACTTTGACTTGGTCAACTTAATTAAATTTTGACCAAAGATTTATAACAATTTACTTATTCTTACGAAATTTCAAAAATTGTTATTGTTAGTATTCTTAATATTGTATCCATGATTGAAGTTTCATTGCCTAAAGTATAATAAAATGCATGTTAAATACTTAAATTGTGATTTGATATTGGCTTAGGTTGACTTTTCAATAAGAAAATTGGATTATTTTGGGACAAAGAGAGTGTCAATGACTGAAATTTTATTCCCTAAAATATAATAAATGTATGTTAAATTGTCTTAGATTGACTTTCCGTGGCCAGTTATTTTTGGGATGGAGGGGAGTAAGTGCGCGGGGACACTTATTAGTATTGCACTTTATTACTCCTATTTAGTCATTTTGTTTACATTTGCTTGTCTTTTGTAGCTGACAAACTTACTATAAGTCTGTTCTACTTCTGTGTTTATGTGTGAAGGCATTACTAAAATGGCAAAAGAAGATTATGATGCTATGGTTTCTGTTTCTGTCAAGGGAGAAGGAACATCAGTGGCTTCAGACTGCAATGATCTATCGAGTGAACACCCTTCTACGCTGCAAAAGCAAGTTACTGAGAAACTTGATGATTTGGTGTTGGAGGAGCCTCTAGGTTATTCTCTCATTCCATTTTGATTTTTTTTTTGTTTGCTCAATTAAAATGATGCCAAAACAGCTTAATTATAGATTTTTCACTGATACATTTCTAAAGTTTATGCCACTCACTATTCATCAAACTATTTTAGGTGTGTTTAAAAGATCAGACAGGTCAAATTTAAAGCCAGTCCAATAAATAACTACATATGTAAATCTAGTCATGTTCATTCAGATCATATCTTCACGTGGTTCCAAGAAGCCTACTTTTTTTTTTCATGCTATGGAATTTGGTTAATTTTCAATCGGGTGGTAGTGTAAGTTTAAACAAGCTAATATCAATACAACAACAATTCATGGTTTCTCTTTTTCCTTTTGTTTTCTGGTATCTTTGTCTTTTTCTGATGAATCAATGATACATATGATTTCGGACTACTACTCTTATAGTGACTTGTGTTATAATGAAGCAGTTACTAGTAATGCTTCTTCTTCCCCCACCCCTCCCTTACTATGAAAATTTACAATATTTATTTTTTTTAGGGTTAATGACACCATTGGTCCCTCGACTTTGGGCCATTCTCACTATTAGTCCCTTAACAATTTTTTGTCAAAATTGAGTCCTAAAAGGCTAAAACTATGAAATTTTCACAGCCGCAGTCCTTTTGATAGATGTCGTTAAAAAATACCATTATGTTGCCACGTGCATTAAGTAAGGGCTAAAATAAAACTTTTTTCAAACCTAACTTATAACACAATTTGCAATCGCCCCCTTGGGTTTGAAAAAAAGACCTAGAGGCCTTCTTCCCCAATACAAGAAAAAATATTGTATTGGGGAAGAAGGCCTCTAGGTCTTTTTTTCAAACCCTAGGGGGCGATTGCAAATTGTGATATGGGTACCGCTATTCACCCCCCTTTTCCTATGAGTTGACCTCCCAAAAATTCTCAAAACTCATATTTCCTATTTTACCCTCCTTATAAGTTGACACCCCCACCGCCCCTCCTCTCAATTGTTTGGCTAGAGCATGTCGAACAACACTAAGGTTAAATTTTTTAAAAAATATTTTTAAAATGTTCGGATGTCCTTGGCCGAACACCACTGTGTTGTTCGGCTAGAGCATGCCGAACAACACTAAGTTTAATTTTTTTTAAAATATTTCTAAAATGTTCGGATCTCCTTGGCCAAACAACACAGTTTTGTTGGACATGCTCTATCCGAACAACTGTTGTTCGGCCAATGAGGTCCGAACATTTTGGAAATTTTTGGGGGTTAATTGAGAGGGCAAAATAGGGAGTTTACACTTTTGGGATTTTTTGGGGGGTCAACTTATAGGAAAAGGGGGGGGGGGCGCGGAATAGCGCCACCCTTGTGATATAAGTTAGGTTTGAAAAAAGTTTCATTTTAGCTCTTACTTAACGCACATGCGACACAGATGACAACTTATCGGTATTTTTTAATGCAGCTGTGAAAATTTCATAGTTTTAGGATCCAATTTTGACAAAAAATTGTTAAGAGACTAATAGTGAGAATGGCCCAAAGTCTAGGGACCAATAGTGTCATTAACCCTTTTTTTTAATAATTCCACAGCTCCATAGGAATCCATTGGTTGCTTAAGATTTTGTTTTCTCCGTTTACTTTCCCTGGTTCTGATGCTCTTTAACTCCAACAATATGTGGGCTATATTCACTTTAGATCATAATGTAAATGTCATTTTCAATACCAATGCTCCAGCTTCCACAGAACTTCCAGGAAAAGATCATTTTTTCTTGTGTATCCAATCAATTATTATTTTGTGTCTTTTGTGTGCAGATAATTACGTGTTCTTAATCATCCCATTGAGTGCTAAACATTTCAATTTTTAATACGAATGTTGTTCAGTATATTATGTTTATATTCAGGTTTTACTTTTATTTTATTTGAAATTTGCTGGCCTAAAACAAAAATGAAAACTTTGCTAGGATGGTTTTTTCTCACATTTTAGTCCTCAAAATATCTCAACTCTATTAACTTTTGTAAATAGACACTTGAAATTTCGATGACCTGAGAATATAATCTATTTTTTTGTGGTCTGCAACAAATTTTTGTCCTTTTCAGTTTGTCCTAGAAAGCTGAGTCCCATTTCTAGATTTAAGCTCTAAATGTTCATTACTCTTCCAATTTTTTTTCTTTCTTGTAAGAAACACGATGTTGCTCTTGCATGTCATACTAACATTAGTCCAATTTGAAGAAAATATATGGAAGTGAAATTCTATTATTGGATTGTTTGACTTTCGAAGTTCGACTTAGTAACATCCGTAAGAGTAAGCATGAAATATTAGATGAACTGAATGGAAAGTCATAACGTCGGAGATGTCTCTCGCATATCAGCTTTAGGGAAGATAATGAACTAAACAGCTCATGAACTTTAGTGGACTCGAGGTCGTTTGATAAGCAAACAAACCGAAAACATTGTCAGTCTTTTGGCTTATTAACTTAAAGGAAACTAGCTTGAGAGACTGAGAGCCTGGCTTGAAATAGCTCAACTATGCTGGTTTGCATAAATATGTAAGGTCGACCATATTTAAGCAATTTTCACTCAACTTCTTAAGTTTAAAGGTTCTGCACGTCTTATTTTTTGCACTTAATATTTCTTTGTACGGCAACCTGCATTACGAGCTAAGCGTCTGAGGTAGGGAGCTCTGCTTGAGCTTGTTTGTTAAGTAAATAAACCAAATTTAGGGCTTATTTACTAAATGTGCGGAACTCAATTGCACTAGATTCTAGCTCTGCTTATTTTCCTCCCTAGTTAGGGGGCTCACGAGGAAGATGCATGATAACTTCTGGTTCACTAGTAAAAACCTTTGTTCATCAGTGAATAGGTTTGTATTAAGAGTCTTCAAATTAGAGTACCGAAGGCAGGGATTTATTCTAATTATGCTTTTATTCCTTGTTGTGGATTGATTTACTATGTTATCCTAGCTTCATCCTGTCCTAGACTCCTAGTCCCAGCATTGAAGACTTCATTTCATATGAGATGGGTTGATGCATGGTGCTTGATCCCCCCGCCAAAATCAATCTTCTGAACATAGTTCATCTGGCAGGGAATATAGTTGCAGACTGGTTTCAGGTTTAATAATTCTGCTGAGGATAGATTCAGTCAACTGCTTATCTTTCCAGCAGATGGCTAGGTTTCCTGTTAAGATCTGTAATTTGAGCAGGCCCAGAAAGCCCAATATCTCAACCAAAATAGTCCAAGTGATGACTGAGGTCAATTGCCCCAGTGAGTTAGAGGAGACGGAGGGAGGATCTAGTGTTTTTGAGAGATATTTACCTGTTCATCATGATGTCATTGGGGTTGATGAGAGCCTGTAGCATAAGTCAATGGTTTGACTGATCAAGTGGCTGTCTTGGACATTAGAGAAGGTAGGTAATTTCAGAAAATCTGAAACTGATAATGCCTATCAACCTGTCGCTCAACAAATAGGTGAATATAAAGAAGAAGGTATCAAATGTAAGCCTATCGTAAGGAAGATCGAAGGGTCAAAGAGATGCTGAGGTTGATGTCGTTTGTTAATTATGGAGAGCTGCAACCTAGGAGGAGGCATGTGCCGTGTATCGAGTCCTGAGGTTGTTTATTCTAGAGTCCAAGTGTTCTTTCTAGAGGGTAGTTTGTTGGTAGTATTTGGGTGTTTAGGTTCTAGGTTAGTGATTTTCCTTCTGTAAGAGCTGTTGGCTGTTAGTCTGTCTTGTATTGGTTTCTTTCTGGTAGTGTCCTTTTATTTTTGCTTTAATGGTGAATTTCTTGTCCACTTTAGTATTCTCTTCTTATCTATGATAACTTCTTTATCATAAAAAAATAAAAATAAAAATTATATATATATATATATATATATATATATATATAGCTGTAAAATGGTTTGAGGAATACTCGATTAAATTGTTCCCGTCCGTTGGTTTACTTGTGATATGCTTCCTTCTCTCCATCAACTTGTATATTTGTATATATCCTGTTCTTTTTTAAACACCTGGCTAGCATACATGAGTTAAGTTATTGATGCACTGATATAGAAAGGTTTCTCGTTGTATTTTGTTATCTAAGTTTGTTTCTAACACGTAAACTTGCTATTGCAAGCTGGTCTTCAGAAGCTGCAAAGAAGAAAAAGAAGAAAAGTAAAAGCAAGTAAGATTCTGCAATCTATTATTGAGCATTTGAAATGGCAGTTTGATAATACTACCTCCTCTTCATTTTAAAACTTGTTCTTATTTTCATCCTCAGGAAGAAAAAAGAATTACCAGTGCAAACTGATCCACCTTCTATACCTGTTATTGACCTTTTTCCTCATGGGGAGTTTCCAGAGGGTGAAATTCAACAATACAGGGATGAGTGAGTATATGTTAACTAGCTGCTTTTTCTGTTTATTTTCCTTTTTGCTTTTCAGTTCTCATCAGACATAGATCAGTTTTTATTTTATAATAAGAGTACTGTGAGGCAATATTCCGGCTTCAGCACAAAACTAGTCCAGGATAAAACTAGAAAATCTGTAACAAGGCAATCTACATGCAGTGACTGGTGTCTCGTCTAGTGTGGAAGAAGCGTTTTATTTGTATTAGAAGTTATATCTTGTTGCCCTCAAATTCCCTCTTTGGACATCTTATGGTAAAATTAAAATGGTAGGGTTATTGGTGAATTTCTATAGCTGAGCCACATCTTACCCTTGGTATGGGTCTGTCCACCCTTTCTTCTTGATTTTTGAAACTTTTATTCACTGTCTCTCCCCCCCATGCTGATGCAGTAACTTGTGGAGGACTACATCACAGGAAAAGAGAGACTTGGAGCGCCTCGAGAAACCCATGTATGATTCAGTTCGACAAGCTGCGGAAGTTCATCGTCAGGTTTGCATTGATCTAAAATAGTTGTGTTTCATCTGTGGTTGGTAAAGCAGGACTCACATTTATGTTCTATCAAGTGTATGCTTATTTATTTATTTTTCTAGGAAGAATTACTGATTGTTTTAGAACTTGGACTATGATTATATCTTGTCAGGTTCGGAAATATATCAAGTCTATCCTGAAGCCTGGAATGCTGATGGTGGACCTGTGTGAGACCTTAGAGAATACTGTTCGTAAATTAATATCAGAGAATGGTCTACAAGCAGGCATTGCATTCCCTACGGGATGCTCCTTGAACTGGTAGATATATTTTGGAGTTGCATAATTTTTATTGTTTGATTTTGGAGTTACTTTTCTGATAAAAAAAAATGCCTGAAGAAGCTTGGATAAGGGTTTTAGGTTTGCCCGTACACTTGTGGGGCAGCTCCGTGCTGAGACAGATTGGAGACTTTTGTGGAGGTTTTCTGGGTGTTGATGAGGCTACAGAGACAAGGTCGGATCTGAGATGGGCAAGAATTTTGGTGTGACTTCGGGGGGAATTGCCAGCGTGTGTGCGAATAGGCGAGGGTTGTTTCTTTTTGGTGCCAATTTGAGCAGAAACAACGGCGTCTTGTTGTTTATGGTCCTTCAATGGCAGAGGAGCAGGAAGGGGGGGGGGAGAGAGGAGGAGTTCGATGAAGAAGAGAGGTGCTACTCACGCGCTGCCAAGGAAGTCGCAAATGGGTCCAGGTCTGAACAAAATAGGTCCACATGATGTTAACAGGGATAGCAGAGGCACTTGGGTGTCTAAAAATTTGAATTTTAAAATCAGTGGAGTTGACGACTTCGTTGTGGATAAGGGGGAGAATAGGGTTGGAGTTTTGGGCCAGACCCCTGCCAGTTATGGGCCTATTATAATTTTATCTAAAGGGGTGAATGGGCCTATTCTGACCAACACAGGAATGGAGGATCCATGTTGCAGTAAGGGTTTTGGTCTGGAGGCAGACTTGGGCCGAGACAAAGAGGTAGAGACTTCCCTAATCTGTACTAATTACTATAGTGGGCAGGCGTCAAGGTAAATGATGAAGGCCTTAGCCCGAGGCGGGAGAGTGATATGTCGAGCAATAGTGAGTTCTCGCCTAAGTCTAGGACGAAGTTTTTTTGCTGTGATGGAGGGGGATGCTCCGACTGAGAAGATGTCGGAACAGAGGCTGTCGTCAGGTAACTGCCTTTTTACTAACAGTTCTGGTTCGAGAGAGCCTGTGTTGGATGATACTGAGATTCAGTGGGTGTGTAATGAAGAGAGAGCCCTGTATGTAGGTGATTTGCAGAGGTCTGGATTTTCAGCAGAAGACGAAGAGTCTTCGAGGGATTATAGAAAAGATTTGGAGTGCTGTGCAGAGGATAGAGCAGTTGAAGGACCTAGCGTAGGTGGTTCGTGGGATCAGCTCCGTGTTAGTGCTTTTCCAGAAGAGGTAGTGCAGTGCACTCCTATTTCGATGTTCAGACCCGAGGAGATGGAACTGGAAGCTGAGGATAGGGGGAACATTGAAATGTCTGTTTGGGTGCGAAATAAGGCTAAGAATTTTGGGAAATTTCTGGGTGTCTCTTGCAAGGGATATGAAGATAGAATAGAAGATCTGTTGATGGAAATTGAGAATGTCTGAACCGAAAGAATTAATAAAGGAGTTAACTTGGGAAAATCAAAGGGAAGATCAGTTGGGAGCTTAAGAATCTGTGCTGCAGCATAAACTTTGATGGGGCAGCAAGTAAGAGGGGTGGGGGAGATCCAGTACAACATACTTGTTAAGTTTAAATCAATAGTTTTTTTTTAATGGATTTAAAAATTTTAAGTTGGAATGTGTGGGGGTCAAATGATTTCAAGAAAAGGCAGGTAGTTAAGGAAGCGATCGGAAGATGGAAGCCAAATGTCATTTGTCTTCAAGAGACTAAAATGGAGAAGATGGATGCCTGTATGCTAGACGTCGTGAAAGCGTCCCATTCCGTTTCGTGCTTGTTTGAAAGAGTGAAGGATGGGTTCAAGTGGGTGTTTACAGTTTATGGGTCTACTTCAGATTCGAACCATATAGATTTGTGGGCAGATTTGTTAGACGTGAGACAGAGATGGAATTTTCTGTGGTGCGTGGGGGGAGATTTTAATGCTATCAGGTTTCCGCATGGACGTAAAGGGGCTAGAGGTTCAGCACAAGCTATGATGGACTTCAATGATTTCATTGGTGATGCAGAGTTATTAGATCTGCCTTTAGAGGGCAGCTCTTATACCTGGTTCGGAGGTGGTGGCAGAAGGCAGTGTTCGAGACTTGACAGATTATTCTTATCCTCAGATTGGGAGGAGAAGGCGGGGGAGGCAACTCAGAAATGTTTACCTAGGGTTATCTCTGATCATTTCCCTATTGTTCTTGAGTTTGGGAGACGATAAAGAAGTACTACTTTCAGATTTGAAAATATGTGGCTCAAGGAGCTGGGTTTCTTGGAATGGGTGAAGCTCAAGTGGGGCTCTTATGTTATAGTGGGAAAGCCATGTTTTCGTCTAGCTAGAAAGCTCAAATTGTTCAAGGAGGACCTTAAAGTGTGGAATAGGGAGATATTTGGGAAGGTGGAGTCTAGAATTAAAGCGGCAATGGAAGAGATCGAACGCTTGGATGATTTGGAAGGAGAGGGTGGTATTGGGGTGGCAGAGTGTGTTCGTTGTGAAAATGTAAAGATAGAGGTTAATAGGCTTTTAATTAGTGAAGAGGTTAGTTGGAGACAGAAATCACGAATTAGTGGCTTAAGGAAGGTGATAAAAACACCAGGTTCTTTCATCACATGGCTAGCGCTCATTCTAGTTACAATGAGATTCGTAAGCTGAAGATAGATGAAGAGGTGCTGGAAGATCCTGAATTGATTAAGAAAGGGATAGTTGGTTTTTACAAGGAGTTGTATACGGATAGAGGTGGAGCTGAACGGTATTCCTTTTAGTAGGATAGCTCAAGAAGATGAGACTTTGTTAGAGCAGCCCTTCAGAGAAGAGGAAGTAGTTGAAGCTTTGCGGAATTTGAAAGAAGACAAGGCTCCGGGTCCGGATGGTTTCTCGTTTGCCTTCTTTAAGCGATATTAGGAGATAGTGAAGTCTGACATTATGGAGGTTTTTCATTCGTTTCATGAGGTGGGGGGTTTTGAAAAAAGTCTTGATACCGCTTTCATTGGGCTCATTCCAAAGCGGAAGGGGGCGGAAGAATTGAAGGATTTCAGGCCTATTAGTCATGTGGGGGGCATATGTATAAGCTAATAGCTAAAGTTCTTGCTTTGCGGTTTAGGAAGGTTGTTAATAAGGTGGTATCAGAGTCCCATCATGCCTTTGTTGGTAGCAGATTTTAGACGCGGCTCTTATTGTGAACGAGGTGGTGGATGCCACGGTCAGAAGTGGGTTTCCGGGGGTGCTTTGTAAGCTGGATATAGAGAAAGCCTATGATCATGTTAATAGGGATTTTTTGTTATATCTTTTGACGCGGATGGGTTTTGGGGAGAAAGGAGAAAATGGATGTATTTCTGCATCTCTACGGTGAGATTCTCAGTTTTGGTCAATGGAGAGCCAGGGTGGGTTTTTCTCTAGTTCGACAGGCCTGCGCAAGGGGATCCCCTTTCTCTGTTTCTTTTCATAGTAGTGATGGAGGCTCTGAGCAGGTTGATTGATAAGGCAGCGACTGGGGGTTTCATCCAGGGCTTCAAGGTTGGCGAAGAGGGTAATGCAGACTTTTCTATCTTGCATTTTATGTTTGCTGACGATACTCTTGTTTTCTGTGAGGCGGATAAATCTCAATTGGGTTATTTAAGGCTGGTTCTCCTATTTTTTCAAGCTGCGTCGGGGCTGAAAATAAAC
Organism: Codonopsis lanceolata; assembly: GCA_013146195.2. Lineage (NCBI taxonomy): Eukaryota > Viridiplantae > Streptophyta > Magnoliopsida > Asterales > Campanulaceae > Codonopsis > Codonopsis lanceolata. The sequence goes on from CM028383.1 coordinate 84,745,862, forward strand.
TATCTCAAAGTGTGAAATAATTCCGGTGGGTGAAGTCTTCGATTTGGGGAGCTTGACAAAGTTTTTTGGGTGCACAACAGGTCATCTTCCCACGAAGTATCTGGGTCTCCCTTTGGGAGCAGCTTTTAAGAATTTATGGATGTGAGATTCAGTGCTCGAAAGATTCGAAAAAAGGTTGGCGAGTTGGAAGAGACGTTATTTGTCAAAAGGAGGAAGATTAACACTGATCAAGTGTAGTCTGTCAATCTGTGGGAAGGGGCCGTGGAGGACAGGAAGTATCATCTAGTAAACTGGAAAACGGTTTGTAGTAGCATCAGGATTGGAGGCTTGGGAGTTAAGAGTATTAAGGAGTTCAATAAGGCTTCTGTGGAGAAGAGTAGTGGTGGGCAAATACGGTGTAGGGAACCATTTGTGGTTTCCAAAGGAAGTGCCCTGTTCATATGGGGTAAATGTTTGGAAGGGTATTAGGAAAGTCTGGGACTTCTTCGAAAACCAGATTTCCTTTAACATTGGAAATGGGGAGAAGGTGAGATTTTGGAAGGATAAGTGGTGCGGCGCGGTTTCTCTTCAAAGGGGTTTTCCTAGTTTATTTGAGTTAGTCGTAAACAAGGATAAGATGGTTAGTGAGGTGGTGGAATGCTCCAATGGGATAGATTCTTGGAGCCCTTCGTTCCGTAGAAATTTGCATGATTGGGAGATTGACAATATCTCTAGGCTCTTCGGAATGCTTCATGATGTTCGGAGGGGTACGGGGGAGGATAAAGTAATTTGGGATGGTTCGAAAAGGAATATATTCTAGGTGAAGTGTTTCAACTCTTTCTTAAAAAATGAGGACGGGAATCACTATCCGTGGAAAGTAATTTGGAAGTCAAGGGCTCCTAGTAGGGTGATGTTCTTTTCTTGGGAAGTTTCGAGGGAGGTTATTTTAACTGGGGACATTCTGAGAGCTCGGGGTAAGGTTTATGTTAATAGGTGTTTCATATGTAAAAAGGAAGAGGAAAAAGTAAATCACTTGCTCCTGCACTGTCCTGTTGTTGGTGCCTTATGGGATTCCTTTTTGAGTGCAACAGATATTTCTTGGGTGATGCCAAGGACTTCTCTCCATCTTCCATCTTCTTCATGGTTGGGGCTCTTCCAGCAGTATAAGCAATAACAGTAGATGGAAGTCTATTCCTTTGGTAATCTGGTGGAGTGTTTGGAAGGAGAGGAACCATTGGGTGTTTGATAATGAGGAGATAGATGTCGACACACTTAAGAAGGAAGTGCATCAGTTATTGGATTTTTGGCATTCTGATGTGGCTTCAAGTTCAGGGGACTCTAATGTTAATATAGTGGATAGCTTGTAGATTTAATTCTTTTGGTCTTGTATACTCCCTGTGTACAAGGACGCGTCACATCATTTGACACAATGTTAATATTACGATTACTTATCATATTTTTTTTATTGTTTGAATCTTTGGTTTTCTGGTTTCTAATTCAAATCTTATTTATACTTATATGTCAGGGTTGCAGCCCATTGGACCCCTAATTCTGGAGATAAAACTGTACTCCAGTATGACGATGTCATGAAATTGGATTTTGGAACTCATATTAATGGTCTTTCTCGTAGTTCATTTGCCATACTTTTCAGCCATTTTAGGACTAATTTTCTTGCAAGTCTTAATGCATGTTGGCTTTTCTTTTGGTGTGTCATTGCTTCCAGGACATATAATCGACTGCGCATTTACAGTGGCATTCAATCCTATCTTTGATCCATTACTCGAGGCCTCACGTGAAGCCACAAATACGGGTATCAAGGTTAACAACGTTGACTCATTAATTGCAAGATCTAATCTGATTGGTTTGATTATGTAAACCTAATCTAAGCGGCTTTATTGTCTAGTACAGCGGTGAAAGCTGGTCTGATAAACTAAAAGATTGCCAGTTTGAAAAAAAGAGTTTTCTTTTGTTCTTAATGATTTCTTCTTTGCGAGCTTCATTATTAATTTATTTATTATCAATAGTGTACACTTGACCAGATCATGAAATTGGATAAATCTTATGTGTTATCTAGGAATCGGGTATTGATGTACGCCTGTGCGATGTTGGTGCTGCAATCCAAGAAGTCATGGAATCGTACGAGGTAGAAATTAATGGGAAGGTGTTCCAAGGTATTGTATTTTATACTTTTTTTAATATCCTATCTCTTTTCTTTTATTTCTTTTCCCTTTCCTCGGGATGTTGCGTTTATTGCTGCATATTACTTGTCAGTTGGTGGCTTGGTTCTCGTCGTGTTCCATAACACACATGAATGGGCTTTTCACACTTCATACTTTTTTTTTTTTGACAAGTCTTCTTGATTATTTTGTGGTCAGCTGTTCTAATTTATTTTGTTCGTGATGGAAAAATTGTTAATTTAAGGTACCTTGTGCAGAAAATAGAGAAATTTATGAATGTTTTGCCTTCTAGTAGTCAGCTGATTTGAATATTGTCTGTGGTGGGGAAATTGCTTGTTTATCATGATTTGTCCAGAATATAGAGCAATCATTTGTACAGCTTGTTGTCGAAAAGAGCCGCAACCAAAGAATCAGTGAGTAAAAAATTCAAGGCGGCTCAACAATTTTGGAACTGAACCCCAGTTTTTTCGTGTTGGAAGTCTGCTGGAAGTTGGGTTGGGCGCTTAGCCTTGTGGGATGGAAGGCACTGACAGAGGAAGAGTTTTTCTGGTTGGAAATTCATTCCTACCAGTCGTCCCTTAGTGCTCTGAGCCATTTGATGAATTGTTTTGAGATATTTGCCAGATTAAAAAAGAATGGTGTTGTATGACCTGCTTTGAACACTTTTGAGGGTCTTAATGACTGAAGTGTGGGCCACTTCCATGAGGGACTTCTATTACGAACGGCCGGGTCAAAGAGGGCCAATGATGTACTGGCTCATTAGGGCTGTATGGTTTTAAGTTGGAGTGGCTTTTAGATTACTTGGGCGAGGTTCAGAGCATACACTTCTCGGCAGATGTGTCTGGGAGGTAGCTGATTAGGATTGCCAAATGGATGAGGTGCAGACAAGGCCTTGCTGGAAGGGCAGGAACGTAGTGGGGTTCTAAGTTACCAACAGTGTTTGAAACTCTGAGGAGACAAGCTTGACTTTAGGCACTTTTGTTCGTCTTTTTTTTTTCTTCAAAAATGCTAGGCTTACCACTAGTGTTACAACTTGCCTTGTGAAAGGCAAAGTTAAAAAGTCAACTATGCCTTTCTCAAAGCAAGTTGTAACACTAGTGGTAAACCTAGCCTTACTCATTTTTTTCTTTCTAATCTTGGCGGGGTAGCATGTAGCACCTTCCAGTTGGTGCACTCTTCCATTTTCTCTCTAATCTCGGCGGGGTAGCATGTAACACCTTCCAGTCAGTGCACTCTTCCATATAATATGTTCCCACTTAATGAAAGAATCTCTATTTTGTAAGCTGTTCATAACAGTACACATTACATAGCTCACAGTATCTGTACTGCTCATGCCATGGAAATAAGCTTACAAGGAGAAAAGTAACTTGGATAAATGCCTTAGAATTTCGTTGATATTTCTGGAAATAGATATGCTATCGGGAACAATCAATCTTAGAAAATGACATGGTAAAATCTGTGACATATATGCTTTTATCAATCACACTTTTGGGAGTAAACAACCAGAAAGAAACAAAAAGGATTGGTGGGCCTGACTTGCGATCATCTTTCCTTGGACATCTTGCATCTTGAATAACAAGCTTCTCGTAGAATGAATTACCTTCTCAATTTGAGAGCAAACTTTGGTCAAGCCCTTCTGCGGATGACGGGGTGCGAAGCATAGTACCAAATATCCTTCTTGGCATTGCCTTGGCTTGACCACTAGAGGATATGTACTAGAATTTTTTTGCCAGGCCTATGTCGATAGTTATTAAAGGTGGAAGATGAGAGACGAGCGAGATGTCCATTTTTGGGGCGAGAGGAGGGCGACCGAAAGGCGAGTAAGGTGGAAAATTAAGAGAAATAGCATATATATTTATTTATTTTATTTTAATAAATTCCAAAGCAAGTATAAATGAGAATAATATATGAAATTAAGTTCACATATAATAATAATAGTAATTATTATTATTATAATAAATATAAATAAACAAATAAAACATTCATATATAATAGCAACAAGTCAACAACACAAATTCAACATCCAAACTTACAATTCAATGGCAAAAGATGAATTTACGAGTTAAGTAAACCATTAAAAAAATGCTAATAAATAGTTTTTAAAAATAACAGCTTAAACTGAAAAGGAAACAAACATCACAAGAGAGAGTGTCCTTGGTCTTGCCAATCACTCATGAATATGTATTTGCGCGCCCATAATATTGTACATCATAATCCCTTATCCATGTACGTCCCAAGAGTATATGAAAAGGCTTGATGGGCAAAACATCATGCATAACACTTTCAGTAAGCTTGCCCAACTGAGAAGGTCACTAAGCATTGCTTGTTCACACTTAATTTTGAATCAGTAATCCATGCAATATCGTAAGACTTGCTTGTTCACCATTAATTTTGAATCAGTAATCCATGCAATATCGTAAGACTTAGGGTGTTGTTGAACTTCCAATCTCAATTTCTTCCTAGCTTCCTCGGAAATAAGATTAGCACAACTGCCAAGGTCACTCAGGCAAAAACCTCGAGTCGGTAGTTCGAATCCCCATACCAAGGTCCCATACTTCTGTATCAAAAAAATAACGTATCAATGATCAAGGAACACAACTAGCCTCTTGTCCGAAAAATTCTTCCCCTTTGTTGGAATGTATCATTCTTCTCCTTCTCCTCATTCAATGCCATAAGCTGTTTTGAATTTTCATCTCTTCCACAACAAGCTTCCGCTCCTGCTTTCTTTATCAGATCCCCAACACACAGCATTGAAACAATTCACTAGTTCATCACACAGTCATGGCAAACCGCTACGATCGCAATCCCTTCGATGAAGAAGACGAAGTCAATCCTTTTTCTGAACCTGGAGCTGGAGGGAAAGGTGCTGGAAAGTCCAATTATGGTGGAGGTGGTTTTTACACAACTAATACTGGTAGTGTTCCTTCTGCCGCAAACTCTAGGCTTTCACCTCTTCCTCATGAACCTGCAGACTTTTATGATCGTAGTGCCCCAGTTGACATTCCCCTTGATTCAGCAGGGGATTTAAAGAAGAAAGAAAGAGAGCTGCAAGCCAAAGAAACTGAATTTAGAAAGAGAGAACAGGTTCCTGAAAAAATGAAAACCCCAAAAGAAGCTTTTGCTTACTTGTTTTCAAGGATGATTAGTGAGGGAAAGCATGATAGGACTTTTTTTCAAGCTGGATTGAAGAGCTTTGAAGTTGAAAGAGTGCAGGAGAAGAATAGGGTTGAGTTTAGAGTGGTGGAGAGACACAAAGGAAGACCGCATGAGATTGTTCTGTCGGACTTTGAATTCGATTGGTTGTGTGATTGGCTGGGAAGATTTTCCTCACCCTGTGATGTCTGGTGGATGATGCTGCAGAAGAAATAGCGGGATGTCATTGTGGCAAAGGAAAGGAATGCAGCAGGAAGTTTTATTAAGGTCATAGTAAGAGGAACGGGGAAGTCGGGAATGATCTGTATCCCGGAAAATGATCCTAATTCAGGTTGGGATTGGGTGGCAGAAAAGCTTCGCAGGTTAGCCGGAGTTCGAGACAACAGGGAGAAGCACACCCCTATTTTCTCCGAGGGAAGGCCAGAAGCAAGAAAAGGCAAAGAGGAGTTTTTTGCTTCCTCGCATAGAGAAAAGATGGAGAGCAGAGGCCATTTCAAATCTTACGAAGAGGCTGCGTCGATTCCGCCATGGCCTGACCAAGTCACTTGTAAAGGCAAGGATAAGGGGGAGAAGGATGTGGACTTTCAGGTGGACGAGGACTCTTGTAGAGGAGCCTTGGAGTTTATGGAAAGGTGTTTGGTGGGGAGAGTCGATTGGAAGAATAGTCCTAGTTTGGTGGAGAAGGGCGGGAAGTCTTTCTTTTTCATCTTTCCGTCTAAAAAGGAAGCCGGTTGTATTTTAAAGGAGAAGAGCTGGAGGATTAATCAGTATGATTTATTTCTGGAGCGCTCGAATCCAGAAATCGGCTGCAACCAGAAAGGTAGGAGACCTAAAGAAGTCTGGGTTAGGGCGGTGGGTCTACCTCTGCATCTATGGGGAAAACAAGTTTTTCGAGCCATTGGGAATTCCTGTGGAGGGTTTGTGCGAGTTGATGAAGAAACGGAACAGCGCTCGAATTTGCGGTGGGCAAGAATTCTGGTTCGTTTTTACAAAGAAATTCAGGGGTCAGAATCGAGGTCAACGGCAAATTTTTTGAAGTTCTGATATGGGTGGAGACGACGGCTTTCTGCAAAGCGTGGTGGACAGTGATCGCCGTGGTGGCTCAGGCGATAGTGATTTTGGGGCAGAAAATATGAAAGATTTTAGGCCAATCAGCTTGGTTGGAGGAGTGTACAAAATTATTGCAAAGGTACTATCAGTTCGGTTGAAATTAGTCCTGGGGAAAATCATTTCTGAAAATCAGCATGCGTTGATGGGAGGGCGTCAGATCACTGAATCTGCGTTGATTGCAAATGAGGTTTTAGATGCAAGATTAAGAAGCGGGAAATAAGGACTGCTTTGTAAACTTGACATCGAAAAGGCCTATGACCACGTTAATTGGGCATTCCTGGATTACATGCTGACTAGGATGGGCTTCGGAAGTCGATGGAGAGAGTGGATTTTCTTCTGCATACCTTCGGTTAAATTCTTGGTTCTAGTTAATGGCGAACCCACTGGATTTTTCTCGAGTTCGAGAGGGCTACGAGAAGGAGATCCATTATCTCCTTTCCTCTTTATCATAGTCATGGAGGCCCCGAGTAAGATGATGGATATTTCGGTAGCTAAAAATCTGATCCAGTGATTCGATGTGGGTACAGGAAGTGATCAGGAGCTGCAGACCTCACACTTGTTATTTGCTGATGATACTCTTGTGTTCTGTGAGGCTGATCACTCTCAGTTGGGATACCTTTGCCTAATGTTACTTTTTTTCGAGGTGGCTTCAGGGCTAAAGATCAATATCCTTAAGAGCGAGGTGTTTCCGGTCAGGGAAGTGACTAATCTAGAATATCTGACAGGTTTTTTTGGAGGCAGAGTGGGTAAGTTTCCGACAGCTTATTGGAAACAGCTTATTTAGGTCCCCCTCTCTGGGCTAGTTCAAGGAGCAAGAACATCTGGATTCCGATTATTGAAAGATCTGAGCGTAGGCTGGCAGGATGGAAAAAGCAATACTTGTTGAAAGGTGGAAGATTGACTCTCATTAAGAGTACTCTATCTAACCTGCTCACGTATAATATGACAGTCTTTGGAATGCCAGCATCTGTGGTTTCAAGACTCGAGAAATCGGAGAGATTTTCTTTGGGAAGGAAATGAGTGGAAAAGAAATACCATTTGGTTAAGTGGGAGATGGTATGCTCCAGCATGAAAGTGGGTGGTTTAGGAATAAAAAATCTAAAGAGTTTCAATACAGCTCTTATGGGGAAATGGTTGTGGAAATATGTTATTGAGGATAATGCTTTATGGAAGAAGGTGATAATGGGTAAATATGGGCAATGTGTAAATAAGTGGAATCCGAACGTGGTGCAAATGACTTACGGAGTACATGTGTGGGAAAGAATTAGAAAAAGATGGGAAATGTAGAAGCGGTGGATTTCTTTTGAAATTGGTGATGGTGAGTCGATTCGATTTTGGAAGGACAGGTGGTGCGGTGATATGGAATTGTGTAGAGCCTTTCCATTGCTCTTCAACATTTCAGGAAATGTAAATGTTTATGTCAAAGAGGTTATGCAGGTGGAAGGTGATGGTATCACTTGGAATCCTTCTTTTAGAAGGAATCCTCAAGAATGGGAGATGGACTCCTTAGTGCAGTTCTTTGAGTTCCTGTACAGTCAGAAGATCAGTGGAAGAGGGGAGGATAAAGCAGTGTGGGAGGGGGAGAAGAACAAGAATTTTATGGTCAAATCCTTTAATGAGAAGATGATGTATAAAGTTGGCTCTTTTCCATGGAGGAATGTATGGAAAACCAAGGTGCCAGCCAGAGTGAGCTTTTTTATGTGGGAAGTGGTTAATGAAGCCCTCCTTACCGGTGACAGCTTGCGAAAGAGAAATAATTTTTTTGTGAATTGATGCTTTCTGTATAAGGAGGATGAGGAGAATGTTAATCATCTCCTACTGCATTGTAGGAAGCTCTGGGATTATGCGTTTAATCTGTTCAAGGTCTCTTGGGTTATGCGTTTAATTTGATGGAAAGCTGGTCTTTGGAGTGTGGTCCCTTTGGCTGGTCCTTATGGAAGGAAAGAAGTGGAAGATGTTTTGAAAATGAAGAGAGGACGATAGAAGAAATTAAGAAGCTGAGTCCAAAGACTATGTTCATTTGGTGTCATGAGCTAATTGCGCAAGGGAGTAATCCCTTTGTAGATTTTGCGGAGAATATCTATTGCAGAGTAGTCTTTTTGTATATTTCCTGTGTATATAGGCAGTGCCTCCTTTTGGCGCATATTTATACCAAACTTTACGTATCAAAAAAAAAAGAATCAGACGAATAACTTCGAAAAAGTCATCAGCGTAATAAGGAACACCATCTAAATGGTCATTAGGATCACAAACACATTTTGTTGCTTCATCCTTTTGAGTTTCTTTTTAAGTTTCTTGAGGTTCCTTAGGTGTTTCCTTTTCAACAAGGGCCACTAATTTTGTTGAAGTAACCTTCATGGAAGGGGAAGAACAATTGACGAAAGTATGTCCAAAGCCATGACAATAAAAACATCTCTGTGTATCGGAACTTCCTTGAGAAGATGTAGAATGTGATTGTTTTTTAGAAGAATTTGCTAGTCTTGTCAAAAGATTTACCTCGGTTTGCATCAATAAAAGTTTGCCCACTTCTTGTCTAAGGATCTGTAGATATCCTTGGAATATTCTTTTTCTTGGACTCATCTTCAATTTGAAAAGCTACTTGCACAACATCATTCATGATACGAAGCTGAGCTTAAGCCAATCAAAAAAAAATAATAATTTGAGTTTAACTTCTCTTGATACACTGAAATCATGACATCTTCTACCCGTAGAAATTCTGAACGTGTAGCCATACATAAAATTTATTTGTAAATTCTGCGACAGGCATGGTCGCCTGATGTAACTGAGCTAATCCATGTGGGTTCTTTGCATATAGTTTTGAGGCACTATGTATCGAGTTATCACAAGCTTCCTCTCATCTAGGAATGGTAATGGGGGAGGGGAGGTTATATACAATACCACCCCCATTCCCCACCAGGTAATCAATTTGTCCTACCATATTCATTCTCCACGGGTAACGGTTAATCGGGGATTACGGGGAATTTTTCAAGTTAACAATTTAGTTTAAAACACTTTAATGATTAAAAAAAACTTTCAAAAAGCATACTTTATAGTCAAGTTAACAAAACTTGATAAATGATAATATTTTAACTTAAAACTCATCATAATCTTTTCTATAAAAACTAAAGAGTCTAATTAGTAGTTGTGCACGTTACAAATTCACCAAATATTAAAAAAAAAGCTTTATTAAGTTGCAATAAGAAAAATTATAGGTAACAATCTAACATCTAAAAAAAACCTCAAGTTTAAATTTATTCAATACCTACAAAATTACATATACAAGTATTTATTACATGTAATATTGCATTCATAAATTAGAATCATAGATGGTTAAGAAAATCGCAGAAGAGTTAATTAACAAAGAAGTATTCGATGCAATCACAATTTCGTAATAAAATATAATATTAGTACTAAACATTGATGCAGATCAAAATTTCATTGACTGTGCTTTACAATAATATATAAACTTACTTTTAGTTCAACATTCTAGAAGTATATTTGGATGAAGAGAGAAAATATGTAAATTTATCTATTACATATTTAAATTTCATAAACAAAAGAAGAATCATGAAGCACTGCTTAGTGTTTTAAATGAAAAATGTTTTAGACGTATATAAATTTAAAGAACCCTGGCTAATTGAGAAAAGTAATGAATAGAATGCAATCATCGATTTGGCTGAACATGATCAATACTTCAATAGAGGAGACATTGTTACTAGAGTACAATTTTTCATGGTAGATGAGAAACAAACGCATTTTCATGGATTGAAGTCTCTATTAATTCGGATACTCTCTTTTCAAACCATGCGATTTTTAACTCAATCTGGTTTGTCAACATAATAAACATTTGGTGTGGGGATACTACTTTGCAGAACTGGTGAATGCTCTCTTAGTTAATCATGGGGGAGCAGATCTATGGAACCCTGTTTTCGCAGAAATTTCCTTGATTGGGTGATCGAAGAAGCTTGTGCAGTTTTTGGGTCTGCTTCACGGATTTATAAGGCATGGGTCGAGAGAAGATAAAGCGGTGTGGGAGGGAGCTAAGAACAGAATATTCACTGTTAAATCCTTTTACTCAAAGCTGAATGGTAGAGACAGAATCTCGTTCCCATGGAAAGATATATGGAAAGCTAAATTCCCTAGCAGGGTGGCTTTTTTTGTTTGGGAGGCAGCTAAGGGAGCTATTTTGACGGAGGAGAATGTGAACCACCTGTTACTGCATTTCCCCATTGTGAGGGAGTTATGGAGTTTCCTCTTCCTATCTGCTGGTCTTTCTTGGGCTATGCCCAGATCTGTTATTGAGCTGATACGAGGATGGCCGTTAGTCAAAAGGAGGAGGAAGAACGTGTTCTAGGACTTTGCGGGAAGTGAGGAACAGGAGGGCTTTTGAGAATGTCAAATCAGATGTCAAACCAGTCAAACCAGTTAAACCAGTTAAACCATATCCAATCAAACTATATTTCCCATTTCCCGCCTCATATCCAGTCAAACCAATTAATAACCGTCAACTTCGGTAGTTCAGTTCGGGTATCCGCAGTTCGGTTCGAAATTGTCATCCCTACTCTTGTCCCATATAAGAATGATTGGAAATTAATTTTGGTGTAGCTTAGTCCACCAAACTCTAGCGGCACCTTTCAACTTGGCTTCATCAAAGAAGAGCTTATGTTCAACGCTTCCAAGATGTACACCCAATCATAGAAAATCTCGGGATCCTGGTCACCATGAAAATCACCCACTTCTAATTTAGCACCTCGATCCATGTCGGCAATCTAGGACCTTTGTGAACTGGCGTTGGATTATTCACTGAAGTAGAACCACCATTAGGAATTGGTTCCTTGCCTTTGTCTACAATTAAGTCTATAATTTGGCAACAATACAATCTTCCAAAGTATCCAATCTTACCAAGTTAGCATCAATTGCATCAAGCCTATGACAGAGTCGTTGGTTCTTGGCTTCTTGCTCTTTGATAAAAGCATCCAACCTACTATTTACCTCTAGTCCAATGCTGCGTTCACCATGGCTAAGGTAGAAATAACACTAGAGAAGGAAAGACGAGAATAAACTAGCAAAATAAAATAAGTTGATTTTTTTCTTTTTGTGCTGGATCTAGCTTTAGACCAGTTTAGGCTGATCGGTTTAGTGGGGAACCAAACCGGCTTACTAAGAGCATGTACAACAGTAGATCATTTTTGATCCTCAACTCACTAAAAATAAATATAAAAATTTATTTGATACTCATAAGCTACCCAAACAAAAAATCCAGCTTGACACAAACTCCAATAATTTTACATACCCCCATCTTTATCTTCAACAACTTTAAAATTTGGAGAAAATTCATTTGGTGTCCAAATGAATCAAACCAAGTCTCTATTTATAGAGAAAATGTGTATTTCTTAAAAAAAATTTGAATTGCAAAAAAGCCAAAAATCAAAGAAAAAGAAAAAAAAATTAAACGGGACCTGCCCCTTTATTTTGAGTGAGAGAGGGAGAGTCAGCTGAAAGTTCTCTTCATCTTTTGGGTTTGGTGGTAGCTTGGGCTACTACTTAACCCTTCAATCTCTTGTTTAGATTTGGTGTAGATACCCTGAGATATACACCATTGTATGTGAATATATTGGTAAAATCCTATTTTGATCCTCCGTTAAACCTGGTCTAAAGGAGGAAAGTTGGGTCGAGTTGTTTTTGGTTTTAAAACAATAGGTTCATCTAGAGTAGGTCGAGGAAGACAGAGACGGTGATTATTAAAGGGTTTCGCCAGGGATTTGACTATGGCGAAGATCAAGGAGAGAAGGGAACAAAGCAAGAAATCGAGAAGAGGCGAGGTTTGGACTAAGGCAGGGAAGAGGCTGGTGAGGTTGATGGGTGTATCCGGACCAAGAGTGAGACCAGAGAGACAAGGGTTACTTGACACTAGAGTAAAAACATTTTACTGGTAAGGGTTTGACGTTATGGGGTTACCAGGCTCTAAAATCAAACAAAATGATGACGCAAAACTAGGGCAAGGATGATCTGTTGACTTCACTACGACCGAGTGTTTGGACGATAATAAAGAAGGAAGATAAGGGCTCTAACGAAATACTGGGTTTGAGGTTAGTTGTCAATAGTTGTTTGGGACTATTTGATTTTTCTTCTTTTTTCTTTTTATTTGAATGGCAGAAGACAACAAGACTATTTGATTTACAAAACTCAGAAAGAGATAGGAAAAAATAGACTAGATTGTAGCACACGGGAAAGAAAAAAATGAGACCACTGTTTCGAACCAGGTTCGGCTCTGATACCAATTAAAGGTGGAAGTGAATAGAAAAAGAAAAAAGAATTAAGATTAAGAATGCTGGGGAGGAGGAATCACACTCAATAAGCTTAAATGCTCAACTCAAATTAAAACCACTTTGAATAATTCTGAGACATTACAATGGTATTTATAGGCTAAGAGATTCTCTTAACTGTACCAGGACTGGACTAGGATTAAACTAATACTACTAAGACTAGGAAAACAACTAATTAAGAAATACTAAAAGTTTCCTAATTAATTAAGCCAATAAATAAATAATTAAGCCACCAAATAAATAATAATACTAATCCTAATCTACCAAGGACACTTTCCAAGTGACCAAAAGGGCTTCTTTGTTAAGTGTGAATCTGTCCTGCATCATCAATTCATCTCTTCACATGAAACATTTTACATAACTGATTTTTGATATCTGAAATTGGCTATATTGGCAGTAAAAAGCATCCGGAACTTAAATGGACATAGTATTGGGCCATACCAAATTCATGCCGGCAAATCAGTTCCAATAGTGAAAGGAGGAGAACAGACTAAGATGGAAGAGGGGGAATTCTATGCAATTGAAACTTTTGGATCGACTGGTAAGCAGTTGTACTTTCTAGCATTTGGGTGTAAGAGAATAATTTGAGGTACCATATTATTTTTATATATGTTATGTTTGGTTTGGTAAAGGGAAGGGACACGTGAGGGAAGACTTGGAGTGCAGTCATTACATGAAGAATTTTGATGTTGGCCATATTCCATTGCGGTTGCCAAGAGCCAAGCAACTACTTGCAACTATCAATAAGAACTTTTCTACATTGGCCTTCTGCAGACGTTATTTAGACCGTCTTGGGGAGACAAAATATTTAATGGCACTTAAGAATTTGTGTGATGCTGGTATTGTTCAGGTATGCTCTAACACATGCTTTGTATTTGTGATATTGGACATCCACTAATGTTATGAAACTTTATGACGTTTTGGTTTATGAAGCTTGATTACTTTTAAAGGTAAGTTGTGGTGCGTGCGGTGTTCTAACAGCTAGCAACTAGCAAATACTCCCTCTGTTCCGGGCAAAGAGTTCTCATTTGAAAAGTCAACTTTTAAAAAAAAGGACACTTTTAGTAGTCTATTAATTAATAATAAAATGACACTTTTATGCCTTAATTTTTTGAAAGTGGAATCTCTAAATGAACCATCCAAAAATGGAATAGTGGACTCTTTGCCCCGAACGGAGGGAGTTGCAAAGATAGCTATACATATTTGACATTCGAATTTGACACTTCATACTCTAATTGCCACCTAATAGATTTCTGATACTTATGACGTATCCAATTAGTGATCTCTCTTGTTCTTGTATAGTTCTCTGTTCTGTTATATTGATATTGATCTAAAAAAGATAATATTGGATGGGGAGTTGTTACTGAGGATAAGAATAAGGATAATGAGATAGCAATTCAAGGAAAAGAACAGTAGAAGTGTAATTCAGGTAAAGGAGGAGGCTACTCCTTGAAATGCTCCATTTGTGTGTGGGTGGGTTTGGGGGGGAGGTGGTGTTCTGTCTTCTTTTTCTTTTTCCGGAGGAATCGACCCCAAATTGTTGCAATGAGCACTGGGTTGAGTTTTCTGGGGTAAGGAGATGCAAGTAATCATGCTTGCCTGGTGATGAGAAAGAGGAGGGTGGGGGGTTGTCTTCTGTCTTCCTTTTCATTTTATGGAGGAACCGACCCCAAATAGTTGGGATGTAGTCTGGGTTGAGTGGGGGAAGGGGGCACAAGTAATCATGCTCGTCTGGTGCTTGATGAGAAAGAGGATGGAGGGAGAAGGTTGTTCTGTCTTCGCCTTTTTCATTTTGAGAGAGGAACCCCAACCCTGAATAGTTGGCCCAAAAGCTGATTTGATTTTCTTGGGGAAATTTATCACATTGTTGCCTTGCTTGTGTGGTGCTATGTGTGTGTGAGAGAGAGAGGGAGAGAGAGATTTTGCTTAATTACGAAAACACACTCTTCTGGTTTACCAAGATTACGCTTTTATGTAATTACCTTGCATGCAAACTAAGCCTGAGATAACTCCCTTTCTTAGATAAAAAAAATCTCCACCCAACACAACCCCATCCTCCTCAGTCTGTATTAAACTACCCAAACTTACTTCCAAACACCGCTCCTCTCCCAAAACCAGCGACAAGTGTGATTGCCACCAAACCCCATCCCACAATCACACCTCTTCCCCTCTGGCCCTTGTCGCTGTACATTTCTCGCTCTGGCTCTCTCTCCTGTAAAACAACTCAGCCGCTGTCAATGGTTGCATGCATACATATATTGGGGCTGGCAATGGAAGATTCAGCTTTTAATTCACATATGCATATATGATGCATCTTAAGGATTGAGTGATCTCTTAAATTGAACTGTATTTTTGGATTCCAGTTCACTAGTATACCACTATGACAATTGTATCAAATCAGCCCAATCACAACCATAGTAGATGTCAGAAAAATAAAAGAAAAAGACTGTCATGGAACTTCACGAATCACGACAGAGATATCTTGTGATTGATTCAATGGGCATAGTTCTATACCCATTGCATGTCTATACTTCTTTTCCTCTTGTACAGGTCCTTCAGTATGTGCTTTGAATGGAGAAAAATGAAGAATTTTTCACCCAATATTTCCTTCTTATGTATTGACGAGAAAGAATAATGGGTGTTATATGGTGCAAGTTATAATTTGAGTAAAGTTATAAGAATATATATACCTATGGTTTAAATAATATTTTGGTCCCCTGATTTAAATTTTATTCGTTTGGTCTCACTTCTTTATTTTATTTGTCATGCCCCACTTATTGTTTTTCTCGGTCAGTTTGCTCCCTCACACCGTTAATGTAAGTTCCTGTTTAAATGACTAAAATACCCGTGTGATGTCTCTAAGCAATTTTGTCTCTTTTCTTGAACACTACCTATTTCTCAAAAACAAAACTCTTACCTATTTAATTAAATATAGTAATTTGGCAGGAGAGAAAAGGAGGGTTTTTGAGAATGTGGAAATGTTGTTGCCTACTTTGAAGGAGTCCTTACTTCGCACTTTATCTTTTTGGTGCTCCTCAGAGATGGACAAGATGGAGGGGAGCGCGAGCTCTTCCATTTCTTTTGTAGAGTTCTTGTATAGATTTAATTTACTTTAATTTTTGGGTATACTCCTATTGTACAAAGGCGCGCCACCATTTTGGTGCTAGTTTATAATATACTTTACTTATCAAAAAAAAAAAAAAAAATATATAGTAATAGCTCCAATTCATTAATTATTTGCAAGTTCTTGCCAAACCCACTTTCTCCTTTCTCATGAATTCCGTCATACTGCACCCAGTTACAAGCACTCCATTAGTAATCAGAAAAGGAATGTGAGAACTATCCGAAATCTTGAGGACAAACTTTTTATTCCTTTCAAATCCTCCCTTTCATCTGCACCCGCAATCACTAATCTGGAGATTTTATACCCACTCTTTTTTCCTCTCCATCTATTTTAGCTATCTAGTCAGATGTAAAACCTCGCACAATTAAGATCTGACTTTTCTTCTTCCCTTGTCTTTCATTTTAATTATATTCTCCTAATTGTTGCTTGATATGCCTTCAAGCAATTAAAGAGATTCAGTTTGCCAAGGTGCTGGCGCTGGAGGTGACAATGGCAATTTGGCGGCATCTTTGGTGAATTTATATCGACAGTGGCTTCTCGATAGACACTCCGGATGCAGAGTAGCAAACCCAGAAAGTATGGTACACCGTAGCAAGCAATCGAGCCATCATTGTCTTGATTGTTGTACAATTTCGCTCCGCCTCTCATTCTCCTCTACCTATTGTCGAGGTTCCACACATTGCCCTTCGTCCCAAGTTTCCACTCTCCAAGATTTTTGTTATTTGTTGTGGTTAATCAAGATTCTAGGGTTTTGTGTTGAATTTCTTTGTTAAAGAAGTAAAATTTGTGGTTGTAGTTTAAGTTAGTTTATAGTGCTGAGAGAACTTGCACCCTATTATTATTTGGCGAAAAGGGTTTTGTAGATCCCCCATTTTGATTGAGAGATCAAGAAGTTTTGGTTGAGGAAAGATGATAAGGCTTTGGTGAAAAATATATTGGGGTCTCAAGCCTTTGATTTCTTGGTTTGGTTCGCTTCCAATAATATTTTCCTGATATTTCTTGGTCAATACCGGATTATGGGAGATTCCGGAGGGGGTGTAAAGGATGGGATTTACAAGATTTTTGATGGGTCAAACTGGACAAATGTCATCTTTTGGGAAGTCTCGAATTTGAAATCATGTAAATCGGCCTTTAATTTGAGGTGACGGGCATTGTAGAGAGAGAACTTACCGGTGGTTGGTTGGCGGGAGGTTACCGTGACGCTTGAGTGATGGCGGGGCATTGTAACCAAGTATGGTTAAAACTTGATTAATTAATACTCGATTAATTAATTATCTCTTCTAAATAATACTTTTGGTCGGTCCTGACTTGAGGACAACATGCTAAATTAACAATTCACTAAATTTATAAGATAAGACATATATGATTATTCATAGAGACCACATGCGATATATAAATTAATAACTCCTTGTATATTACATTATACAATTTATGATTTATGCCAACATCGTAAAATCCACATGATGGTCTTTTGTTTTTTTGTTAAAATTGATGTCACCTTGAATCTCATCTTGGCCCATAATCCATTGTTGTGTGTATAATGTGTTTGTGTTAGTACAATTGTTCTTGTGTGTTTTTTTTTTGATAAGTAAGAATAAAATAAATAAAAAGCGTCAAAAGAGGTGACGTATCCTCTGTACACTGGGAGTATACAAAAAAAAAACTACTTACTAGCTATACTATCCACAAACTCTATAAAAGGGTTTGCACCAAGAGCTAGCGACTCATGGCACCAAAAGAGCGGTGTTCAAAATCAGTTCCTTAATCTTCTCTATGCTCCTCTCTGTATTCTCAAAAATTCTATCATTTCTTTCCTTCCATATATTCCAACATATTGCCAACGGAACAGTACCCCATAGAACACTCCTCCCCTTGTGGTAATACAAAGACCAACATCTGAGCATTTCCGTAACTGAATTAGGCATCACCCAAGCCACATGAAACAAATTAAAAATGAAGCCCCATAGATCCCCAGCTACTGGACAATGCAGCAATAAATGATTTACACTTTCCGCGTCGCACTTGCACATATAACATCTATTGACATAAGTTTTCCCTCGCTGCTAGAGATTGTCGCCTGTTAATAAAGCTTCATTAGCAGATTCCCACACAAAGAAACCCACCCTTGTAGGAGCCTTAGACCTCCACACACTCTTCCAAGGAAATGTGTCATTCCTTCCCAAGAGCTTTTGATAGAAGGTTTTCACTGAAAAAGCTCCGTTCTTTCCAGCCTCCCACACCACCGCATCCTCCTTATTTCTGTCCACCTTCTGCTTATATAACTGCTTACAGTATCACCCATGAATTGCATAGTTTCACTAACAGTTTCATCCTTGTTCGAAGATAGACTGTATAGAGCAGGAAATTCCTGCCGGAGCTTCATGTTCCCACACCAATGATCGCTCCAGAATCTGACCAAATTACCATTGCCTACCTCAAAAGATATGAACCTCTTCATAATCTCCAACCTCTTTTTGATACCTTTCCACAATCCCACACCATATGAGGAGTGAACCTCAATAAGATCCCACCTACAAACTCCAGTACCGAATTTACATACCACTACCTTTTTCCAGAGTCTTTCCATTTCTTGCATGTATCTCCAAAGCCATTTCCCCATCAACGCCACATTGAACAAATTAAGCTTTTTGATCCCTAAACCACCACTATGAACACTAGAGCACACCACCTCCCACCTAACCAAACGATACTTCCGCTCCATCGCTTGTCCTTCCCATAAAAAATTCCTCTCCAACTTTTCGATTCTCTGCACCACTGAAACTGGCATAGTGAACAGAGACATAAAATAAGTAGGCAAACTGGAAAGGGTACTCTTAATAAGGGCCAATCTACCTCCCTTGGGTAAGTATTGTTTCTTCCATCCCGCTAGCGCGCGTTCAACCCTTGCTATGACCGGATTCCAAATTTCTTTATTTCTGGAATTTGCCCCTAGCGGGAGGCCAAGATATGTCGTTGGAAGAGCACCGATCTTGCACCCAAAAAACACAGCCAAGTCATCTATATCCTCCACTACACCCACGGCAAACACCTCACTCTTGAGAATGTTCAACTTTAATCCTGATGCTTCTTGGAAGAAAAGAAGGATCATTCGTAGATATCCCAGCTGATCTACCTTTGCCTTGCAGCAAATTAGGGTGTCATCCGCGAAGAGTAGATGAGAAACCATCACCTGATCACCTCCATCCCTCCCCACTGCAAATCCTCTGATATACCCATTGGACACAGAAAAATCCAATATCCTGCTTAACACCTCCATGACAATGATAAATAAAAAAGGAGATATCGGATCTCCTTGGCGCAAGCCTCTTGAACTATCAAAGAAGCCGGCGGGCTCACCATTAACTAGAACTGAAAATTTCGCAGTAGAAATGCAGAACTTTATCCGGTCCCTCCATCGACCCCCAAAACCCATCTTGGACAAAACATACTTCACAAAGTCCCAATTAACATGGTCGTATGCCTTTTCAATGTCCAATTTACACAGAAGACCTGCCTCTCCACTACGAATTCTCCTGTGTACTACCTCATTAGCAATCAAGGCTGCATCTGCGATTTGCCTACCACCCACAAAAGCATGTTGGGATGCCGAGATAACCTTTTTAAATCTGCTAGTGAGCACCTATGAACCGCTGTACTAACCTCTTCTTCGGTGAAAGGCAGTTCAAGGTTGTCTTTATCTTCTGTACTAGAAGATTAAACTAAATACCCTCCAGTTTCAGGGTCCAGTTGTTGTTCTCAGAAAATAATCCTTGGTAAAATTCAGCTACTCCTTTGATTTCAGAATTATCTTCCAGAACCATTCCATTGATCTGGACCTTAGAAATCTGGTTTGCCTGTTTGTGAGCATTAGCCATTCGGTGGGAGAATCTTGTGTTACTATCTCCCTCCTTCAACCATTGAATTCGAGCTTTTTGTCTCCAACTAATTTCCTCGCAACGAAGCAATCTCTGAATTTCAGCTTGAAGGGCCTTCCATTTATTCAAATCTTCAATACTCCAATCACTCGAACCTTCTTTTCCATCCAGCTCTTTCATCTCCCCCATCAAATTATCCAACTTCAGACTGATGTTACCAACGATCTCCCTGTTCCACTTCTTCAGATCTTCCTTTAGCATTTTCAGCTTTCGAGCAAATCTGAAACACGGATTACCCTCTACCCCATACGATTGCCATTTCCCCGTGAACCATTCATGAAAACCCGGCTCCTCTAACCACATGATTTCAAACCGAAAGGGGGACTTCCCTTTATGCAACCCTCCACCTTCCAACCTTAACGGAACATGATCCGAAATCATCCTTGGTAAGCAAGATTGGGATACCCTCCCAAATTTCTCCACCCAACTAGAGCTTACTAGGAATCTATCCAATCTCGAACATTGAGACCCCTCACTATTTTTGAACCACGTAAACTCTCCCCCTTCAAGAGGTAGATCCACCAGCTACATGTCATTAATAAATTCATTAAACTCCACCATAGCATGGGAATACGCTCTGGCTCCTTTGCGTTCTGCAGGCAATCTAACAACATTAAAATCACCTCCGATGCACCAAGGCATATCCCAGTTAAATGATACATTCTTGAGATCAGTCCAATGACCATGTTGATCCGCATCTGCACATGGGCCGTAGACTCCAGAAAAAAATCCATTTGAAACCATCCTCCAAGTTCTCAAAAATGCAGGATACTGAAAAAGATCCAAATACAGTATCCATCTTTGAAATCACCCTACTATCCCACATTAACAGAATGCCACCAGCTGATCCATTAGCACCTAAATGTTCCCAGTGAGTCCATCTACTCCCTCCTACACATAACCATTTTCCTATCAAAACAATCTACTTTAGTTTCCTGTAAACAAACCACCTGGGGATTCCATTTGCGAAGCGCCGCTTTCAATACCATTTTCTTCGACTCATCATTAATACCCCTCACATTCCATGAGATAATTTAATGATACATAATTAAACATACTGATTTGAATCCTCATCCTCCCCTCCCCTGTCTTCTGTTGAGTGAAAATTAAGGCTACAACTCAAAATTTTCAGCTCCCCGATGCCCTTAACCTTTGTTGCTGATGCTGCTATCCTTCCCCACTGATTTCCTTCCTTTTTCTATCTCCATTAACAGGTTTAAAATTTTGTCTTCATACCCTGAACAGGACGCCCCTAAAATACTCCCAAATTTTTTCGCCCTCCTCCTGACCCATAACGAAATATCTTTCTTTTCATTAGAGTCCATCAGGCGGTCGGAACCTTCCAAACTTTCCTTCGACGGAGCTGAGACTATTAAATCCTCTGGATTATCTTCCAGCTTCTGTCTTATGCCAACATTCCCCTCCTCCTCTCTTGACCTTTCTTCGGCCAGAGACTTCGCGTCTATCGTTAGTGACCCATTGAGAACCTCTACTTCTGCTCGCAATAACTCTTGGTCGTTATTGTTATGTCCACAACAGTCCACCTCTTCAAGCTCTTCCTCGCTTTCCGACTCAACATCAGTAAATGCTCCGTCAATACACTGTCCTGAAATATGCTGCTTCTCTGTTTCATTATTTCTTTCCCCTACTTCATTCGCATCCCTGTTCACTATCAGTTCATCTGTCTGAGCTTTGGTAGCTATTTGTTCACACAACCCAACATCAGTACTATCTTCATTATTACCGATCTCTTCTTCGCTCTCCGATTCGACATCCGTTATCACACCATCAATTTGAGGGGTCAACGCATCCTGCTTTTTGGGCTCGAAAGTTAACATTTTCCAATACTGCCTCCTCCGCCAACCCATCCTTCTGAGTTTCTCGGTTCTCCTCAAATTCTGAAGTAAATGGGCCACTTAAGGTATCCCCCGCTTCTTGAGTACTCAGTCCATCTTTCAAATTAGACACAGTTGGACATTTAACAAGCTCACCCCAATGAGAACTGCTTTCCCCCTTACCTTTCATATTAAACACAGTTGGGCTGTCACCAAGCCCCCCCTTATGTATGTTGCTTTCCCCCTGATCTTGGCCCAAATTAACCATTATGGAACTGCCTCTAGAAACGACCCCGTTTGAAGAATTGTTTTTGGACTTTGAATTTCTGATGACCCACGAGCTTCTTGCAGGCTCTTTTTCCATCCGGCTTCCACGTGACTTCCCTGCCCACTTTCCTTTCGCCTTCCACCCCCTCTCGTGAGGCTCACTCGTCTTCTCCGCCCTATCTTTCTTCCCACCAGTTAAATCTTCACCTCTTTCACCATCATTCATCCTCCACGATTTGCAGACAGTCGCTGTCTCCACCCAGACGGGGACAATATAAATCCTTTCTCCCACCCTAATTCGCACCGTACTCAGAATATTGTCCTTATACCGTACCAGAATTCTCGCCCATCTTAGATCCTTTCTCACAATTGTGTTTGCATCTACACTAATATACCCACCGCAAGCCTTCCCAATCTCGTGATACCCCCTCGTCCCCCATAAATGGAGAGGCAACCCTGGCACCCTAACCCACACCGAATCTACTTGATGACAACAAACTACGGGATTCCAGCAGTCCAAGAACAATTCTATCTGATTAAACTTCCAGATCTTTTCTTTGTGAATCCGGTTCACTTTCACCTTCGAGGGAAATTCGAAAAGAAAGAAAATACCATGCATATCAACAACTCTCACGCCCCTTGGAGTCTTCCATCTCTGATTGACCCAATGCTGCATTTCACTAACTTCAGGTTTAGGGCATTCTAGAATTCCAACACTCCCCACCAAGCATCTTTCCAAGAAATCCATAGCTCCACTGCACGATCCTTCATCCTCCGCAAAATCTGCTTCCACAGACCTGATTCCAGAACTACGGACTAAGTCAGGCCAAAGAGGGATCTCTGCCGCCTCCTTATACGTTATGGGAGCACTGTGATCTTCAACTCTCTTGAAGCCTGCAAATCTTCGAAGTTTCTCAGCCACCATCACCCACCCCAGGTTGACAGCAATCTCAGGGAAACAAATCATACCTAATCTCCCTCTTCCTTAACAGCAATTTTTATAAATAACCCTGAGGCATTTTCCTCCTTGGCCACCACTAACTCACGCCATCTTGATTGTCTCCTCTTCCAGCATAAACCCCTGAAGTTTGAGAATCTGCCCAACAGTTCACATACCCACTCAAACTCGATAGCAGATATGAAGATCACATGTGGTCTACCTCTATATCTCTCCACTAGCCAAAATTCTATTCGCTCCTTGAAGCAGCTCCTATAAACCTCAATTGTCTTCCTACCGCACTGAAAAATCGTCCTTTCTTCACCCAAAAATTCCTCAACAGCCATCCCCAAAAATCCTCCAACCTAGCAAGCAAGTATCTACACACCAAGATGAGGCTAACGACCCTGAAAATCCAACCAAATTCCGGAGGACGCGCTGGCCGGTGATCGGAGCTCTGGCAACAGAGATGTGTTCCGGCAACGGCAAAGGTACCGCCGGACTCACCTCCGGCAGACGAGCCCTCCTGTGTGGCGCGTGACCTACTCAGAATATCTGAAGTTGCCAGATCTGAACTTTGAACAGCAAAGTCTTAACTGGTCTCAGCATCGTCTACAACCTAGTTGTTAGGAAGCAGCCTGAGATTATTGGCAGTGAAATTTCATAATTTTATGTTTACAGAGATTAATCAGGAGGATGACAACATGATCCATTGATTCTACAGATAATAAGATTGTAATCAACTTTAGTTTTTATCTTACATCTGGGAAGCTATTCATGCTTTCTCAAAGCTAGCACTGTTGAAGCAAGGAAAACAATTCACTTGTTTCACCGTTTACCCTTTAGGAAATATCAACCAACCTATGGAAAATTCTCTCGAGGGAAGGGTAGTTAAGGGTCTATGCCAGGAGGAAGATGCAGGCTCTGAAGTATGTGGTTTGATTTGAATGTCTAGGGTCATTCTACGACCTTCCAGATGAAGTTATTGGATCTGTAGAATTTCTAATATGTTCTTGTTCTTGTGTTTAAATAGGAAATTCTATATAATGTTTCATAAAGTACATTGAACAATATAGTACAATGAACAATGAAATATAATAACTTAAGTGGTAGATTGAAAGACGCATAGTAAATTGTGTACTTCATTTAAAGAATTATACTTGATAAATTAATAAAGTATCAATTTATGTATAAATTAATATTTATTAATTTATCGATCGATTAATATCTCGTTAAATTAATAATATTTGCTAGTCCCTAGGATATTTATTTATAGAGTTGTAATTGTATGCGAGTATGAGAGGGATATTGTGGTTTTTTATTTGTTTTATTCCCTTTGCTATTAAGGCCTTGTTTCGATGGAGATGCTCATATCTAACAACTTACTGGGGGCATTTTCATCATTACAAGAAAAAGTTGACAGAAAAACTAACAGTAATGGTGTGAAAGGGCAAACTGACCAAGAAAACAATAAGCGGGCATGATGAATATTAAATAAGAAAAAGAAATGGGACCAAACGTAAAAATGACAAATTGGGGGATCAAGTTAATACATAAACCTTTACCTTTGTTTTGGGACTATTTATTGGTTGGGTTGTTTGACTTGTTTTAACAGATATAACCAGGAAAAGCAGTCATTTTTATCAATCAATGATATTGTCCCCCATCCTAAAGAATTTTGGAAGTTAAGTGGTGTGGTCAGAAGTATATCTATTAAATTGAAAAATGGGTTAAAAGTAGGATTGCGTGAACTACGTTCACGGCTTCAAGTTACTTGAGTGAAAGCCATTAATGTGAAAACATAACTACAATAAACGAAAGATTGCTGTTAAATGTGTAGGTTTACTACATTTTGTCCCGTGTTAGTTTATTTATGAATTTAGATTTTTGCTTAAACTAACTAAATTCCATTGTGTTTCCTTTTGGCAGCCATACCCTCCACTTTGTGATGTTAAGGGTAGCTATGTATCTCAGTTTGAGCACACCATCTTACTCCGTCCAACTTGCAAAGAGGTTGTTTCAAGAGGTGACGATTACTAGATTTTAAGTTAAGCGTGGAGGGCTGCGTGTTTCTAAATGGATTGTAAGAGCACTCTTGTTTTCTCACACTAGTTTTAGTTGGGAAAGAAGAATCCTTTTCCCCATTGGTCACCTCCCCGTAGAAGTTTTAGCTCATGTGTCCTTGGATATTTCAGTTTCAACACTATTTAAGCTGCTTTATTATATAATCTTCTGATCATAATATAAGTAATACACGACCAATGTTCGAATCTAACGTGGATTGTTGTAATGTTTGTACATCTCTGCTGTACCGAGATGAATCTTTATCCAGGAAATGATGACTCTTAGAACAGTCGTATGTTAAGATGCCTTGGTGAAAATTTTCTTCCTCCTTTTTCTTTGTTGAGGTTGATTTCTACCTTTTTAATATCAAAATAAGATTTTTTTGGACAAACCAAAATAGAAAGTAAGACTATATATATATATATAGTTTGAGGTGGAGGGAGTATATGTTTGCTTCCTTTTTGCCTCCTAGGGATGATTCAAGGTTTCATTACATCCCCCCTTGATCTCAAGTGTCCATATCTTATTATTCCCTCCTCTCTTAAAAGAGTCTTGTTTGACTCAACATACACATTAAGAAAATTCATCAACTCTGTTATAAATATTAGGATATTGGGTATTTTTCACTAATGCCCATGTTTGGATCCATCAATTAATGCAAAATAAAATTAAGGGTAAGATGGTAAAAGCAACATTTCAAAAAAGGAAAATTAGCAAGTGTATACTTTTTTGGAACAAGATAAATAAGGACTCTTACAAATACAAGTACTAAAAGTTAGAAGTCCCATGTTGACGATGGAACATTAGTAATATATGCTCTTTCCTCGTGTACGTCTCCTCTAGGAAAAGCTAACTCAAAACATAAACCACTTAGATGGCCTTTGCTGAGAATTTGTAAGATTTTATTCTTGGGGTTGATGTTTCTTTTGATAAGTTTAAGCAGTAAATATAAGATTAATATATAATTTATTCCTATAACGGTGTTAAGTCTTCGACATTTCCTAGTTTTGTCACTTGATTTTGTTTTGGTTATAGCGTTATGGGCTTATGTTTCACTTAGAAAATCACAGGTTATTGACCAAGTTACTCTTACTAATCACTGAGATGAGCTGATTTTACATGCATCTATTTTATTTCAGGCTCTTTTTTTCTTTTAAAATTTCTCCCTGTTAATTTATGTCTCTTCATTTAATTTTATAGTGGAATTATTATTATTTATTATTTTTAAGTAGTGAGAAGTTTTATTCAGTGAAGAGGTATCTACAGTTCAAGACCAAGGCCTGATGATTCTGTAAAACATATTGAAGGCAAGAAGGGAGTCTGTTTCAATATGAACATGAGATCAGTGATGTTGAATGGCCAATTCACAAGCTGATTTAATAGCCCACAGTTCAGCTATTAGATTAGTTGTGTGGCCTATGTTTTTGGCAATTCTCCCAGTAAAGAAGCCCTGGCCTGGATTTCCCTCGGCTGCTCCATCAGTGTTGATTTCAATAGGGGCATATGAAGAGGGTTTCCAGTCAATATGGAATTCCTGCTTGGGCCTAGAAGTTAGTAATTTTGGTTTGATAAGTTGGTAGAAGGATCTGGTGGATTCATAACTAGCCTTAGTGAGTCTATGGTTAAAGGGTTCTCTTGGAACGAGGCTTTGTTCCTGGCTTGCCAGTTGCCACATGTGCTAGTAAAGGGCAGTCATTGATAAGGTAAACATAGAGTCCTCTATTGTTTCACAAAGAGGGCATAGAAGAGAACTTAAGATGAATATCCTGTGTAGGATATTAGCAGCATTTCCAAATAAAATGTTTGATTTTGGGAGAGCAAGGAAAGTGCCAAAGTTTGGGCCAAGAAAAGGCAGTCTTTTTTTTTTTTTAATGTTAGAAGTGGTAGTTTATTATGGAAATGCATTTGGGGTTTGGGTGAGGATAAAGTGGAGTGGGAGGGATCTAGGTTGAAGGCCTTCTCGGTGAAGTCTCTATTCTCCTGCTTAAGGAAGGAGGGAGGACAAAGGTCCATTTCCTTGTAAGGCAATTTGGAGGACAAAAGCTCCTCGAAGGGTGGCTTTTTTTGCTTGGGAAGCGGCTCGGGGAGCAATATTAACGGGGGATTTTGAAAGCTAGAGGATGGATTTATTGACATCCGTGCTTCATGACAAAGAGAGGAAACTATCTATCACTTGCTTCTTCTCAGTTTCTACCTCCGTGTAGGTCTACAGTGAGTTATGCCCAGATCAGTTGATCAGCTTCTTAGTGGGTGGGAATCCTTCAACAGAAAAAGGGAAGACAACGAATGGGGATCTATTCATTTGGGGTTTTTTTTTTTAATGGGGATCAGCTTCTCTCCAGTCATGCCTTTGTTCTTTCCTCAATGAGTTAAGTAGGTCATGAGTAATGATGATACATTTTGATCATATTTGGGGTCTAATGGGTTCCGGCCCGTTACTCGACCCAATTCACTCAATTGCAAGGCCTAGATGGAATGGAGGGAGTAATATATTAATATCGGAAGCCCAGAATACGAGTAACCATTCGATTCATTTTGACGAACCGAAAATACAACATAAAGACTCTTTCACATGAAGACAAATCTATATCTATATAATAATAAGGGTAGATTTATCTTTTCAAAATCTCATTTTGAATTATTAACTTTTGAGTTATTCATTCCACTCTCTCTTTCTATCTTCTTCCTATTTTCTTTGGTTTTATTTCTCTTTCTATCTCTCGTCTTCTTCCTATTTTCTCTCTCATCATCACTATCTCCACTCATTTAATTATGTTTAAACATTTTTCTCTCTTTAAACATATAAAATAGTAACTAAAAAAAAATAATAGTTCCGGAGTCAAGAAAACAAAAATATAAGAGGTTAGTAAAATAAAAATAATTTATGGAACAAACCATTATAAAAATAAAAGTTACAGAATCAACAAAAAAATAACTTAATACGGAGGTTAGTAAAATAAAATAATTTACGAAACAAAAGTTTAAAACAAATTCTTAAAAGTATACATGTTAAACAAAAATATGTTAGTAAAATAAAAATATTTGATGGAACAAATCTATATGTATATCTATATAATGACAATAGTAGATTAATCTATCCAAAATTTCACTTTTTAATTATTAACTTATGAATTACCATTCCACTCTATCTCCTATCTTCTCCCAATTTTATTTGGTTGTATTTCTCTTTCTCTTTCCCGTCTCCTCTTTATTTTCTCTCTCATCACCATCTTCTTTCTTTTAATTGAGTTTAAACACTTTTCTCTCTTTAAACTTAAAAAATAGTAACTAAAACGAAAATAATAGTTTCGGAGTCATGAAAATAAAAATATAAGAGGTTAGTAGAATAAAAATAATTTATGAAACATGCCAATATAAAAATAAAAGTTATAGAATCAACAAAAAAATAATTTAATACGGAGGTTAGTGAAATAAAATAATTTGTGCGAACAAAAGTTTAAAACAAATTCTTAAAATATACATGTAAAACAAAAATACGTTAGTAAAATAAAAATATTTGATGAAACAAAAATAATAGTTACTGAGTTAATCAAACAAAAATGATTTAAACTGAGGTTACTAAAATAATAAAAATAATTTATGGAACAAAAGTTTAAAACAAATTCTTAAAAATAGCTATGTAAAAAAATATAAATTAGTAAAATAAAAATATTTGATAGAACAAAAATAATAGTTATGAAGTTAATAAAACAAAAATAATTTAAACTGATGTTAGTAAAATAATAAAAATAATTTACGGAACAAAATTTTAAAACAAATTCTTAAAAATGGTTATGTAAAATAAAAATATTTGATGGAACAAAAATAATAGTTACAGAGTCAATAAAACAAAACAATTTAAACCGAAGTTAGCAAAATAATAAAAATAATTTACGGAACCAAAGTTTTCTTGAAAACTAATTCTTAAAAATAAAACAAAAATAATAGTTATGTAGTCAATAAAACAAAAAACTATAATGAGAGTTAGTAAAATCAAAATAATTCAAGAAACAAAAATAATAGTTAACGGTAAAATTAATTTCGTTATTTTGATTTTAGCTTATTTTTTTATCAGAAATTTATTTATTCATAAAATACAAATATAATTTAATAAAAGTAATCATTCAAAATGAAGAACTTATTTGAGTTTAGATTCTATTTGTAGGGCGGAAAAAATTCAAATTTGTTAGTAGACATTCATTCTGCAGAGTTTTTGAATGATATTAAATGTTCGAGGTTGCCAATCCATGAATTGATACTTAAAATTGATGTTCCAGTAATGCTATTGAGAAACATTGATAATGTTGCAGGGTTGTGTAATGGAACAAGACTAATTATCATAAATCTTGGGGATCACTTTGTTAAAACAAATTTTTTGAAACTAATTATCATAAATCTTGGGGATCATTTTGTTGAAACAAATTTTTTGAAGGAAGCAATCTTGGAGAAAATGTTTTTATCCAAAGATTGTCATTAACTTAATCACATGTAAGACTGTCTTTTAAGTTCCAGTGAAGATAATTTACATTTATAGTATCATATACAATGACAATTAACAAGTGCAAAAGTTAATAATTGCACGTATGTCTTTTTTGAAGAAATAAATATTTAGTAATGAGCAGTTTATATGTTGCAGTTTCTAGAGTAACAAATTATTTTGATTTGAAGATATTGAAATGCGATGAAGATGAAAAACCAATTAATAAGAAAACAAATGTTATGTAAAAGGAATTTTTTTAGAATCTATAATGATTAGTGATATACTTATGTATAATTATTAATAAACCAATTTTTCTTATTTTATCCTTTAAGATTTTTTATCCTCTTTATTTTGTGTTTGTACGATTTAGTTGAGGTGCTTTTAACGCACGAGTTTAAAAAAATAGTTTAGATAATGTAGAAGTGATGTACAAAATAGTAGCAAATCATCATATTCAACTACTTTTGGTTTCTTTCAATTCTAAATTGTGTTGTTTTTCAATTCTACTTCATATTTATTGACTACGTAATTTATGTTTGACTCTTTGGACAATAGTATCAAAAGATACCTTATTAATGTTTGGAGTAAAGTAAATAAAAACACTTTAGTTTTTACAATATGCTTCCTTAATCTGTATGAAATTTGAGTATTTATTTTTGTTGAGCAGATTTAAATATGAGTTTTAAAGTTTTTTAGTGCCAAGAAATAAGAATTGTTTTCCCCTCAATAGAGTTTTTAGGACAATTGATGGTTGGGCTTTTTCAATAGTATAAACACAGTCGCAAATTTTCCTTCTTTTTCAGAAGAGTTCGTTTTCACCTTTTTTTTTTTAGTTGATGGGAGCTTCTAGACTTTGAGATGTGGCTTTTTACTATTTTAGAAAGTTTAGAAAGTTATAATTTGTATTATAAAATGATGAACACCATGGATTAACAACAATGGGAAATGAACTGAATATGGAACTAAATAAAATTATTATATTATACATAGATTAACTGAATGGAATATGAATCGAATATGAATAGCTTGGGCAGATGGACCATTTCTTAAATATTTAATGTAAAACTTCAATATAAATAAGTAGCTCTTTCTCAGATTAAATCTTCATCTAACATATATTGCAAAATAAAAAATACAAGAACATACCTTCACTCTTTTGTATGATTACTGATATTGGTCAGAACAAAACTGAATGGACAATGAAGCCAAGACTCTGTAAATTGTTCAAACGTTATAGTTTTAATGATAACATAGGCCTTTATAGTGTTGAATGTGTGTTCCATGATGAAAATGTGTGTATGTTAACATAACGTAAATTATTGTGTATTTCATTAATTCCTCTAAAGTTTCTAATCCTTTTTTATGGGGCTCACAGATTGTGACAAATATTAAAGGCCCACAAATTAAAAAATATGAGTCAAAATTTAAACTGTTTCATTTGTATGCAATAAAAAATTTATTGTTGCTACAAATTCATGGAGAATAAACAAAACCATGTCAAAGTATAAAATTATTTTTATGCCCAAAACACAAGTAACTTAAATCTTCGAAAAACCTTTTCCTCAGAAAGTTTTTGTTGTGCACAGTGGAAGACTAGACAAACAATTTAACAGAGTATGATAGGATCAATCAAAAAGAAGAGAGAGATTAGGGCCAACGGACAATTGAAATTTTACTAGAGACTTACCTTTAACCGTTCTAGTGTATACAGTTATTTATGTGTACAATGGAAACTCTAAAACTCTTAAAAGGCTAAAAAACGGACAAAGCAGAAAATCCCTAAAAACGGGGCTGAGCGGTCGCTCAGTCTAAAGCCTGGGCGACCGTGCAGAATCCAGTAGCTCCCCTCGAAGAAATCTTCACTGAGCGATTGCTCAACCAAAGCCTGGGCGATCACCCAGCCCCAGAAACTGCTATGTGCTTGTCCAAAAACCCGTAACTGGCCTGTTGCTTGGTTAATCGAGTCATCTCATTCTCAACAGTTTTTGAATTTAAAACATTTAAAGAAGTCTCCAAACTGGATGTTAAAGATGAAAACGTCATATTTGGTAAGCATAAATATTGTTAAATTATACACACACACACACACTCACCACGCACTACAACACAACATAATCTATTTTATAAACTTTTATATCCCAATTTTGAGTTTCATTTTTTTAATTGCAGATGTAATTGGGAAATTGACTTCTAAATATTCACTACAAGTCAAATAAATTCACGAAAAAAACAACAAAGATGCTAGACATAGTTTGAGAATATGTTAAGTAAGGACAAATATTAAATTATTTGTTTTACATTATTCTTATATTATTGAAATTCATATCTAAATTCTTGCACATTTTTGCGTAGAGGCATGTCTGTATCATGCACTTTGTGGGGGTGATTTAGTTGATCAACCTACAATTTTTTTGGAAATGAATACTGATCCAACAATTATTTTAATACTCCAAATGTTTCGGCAAAAATTTTCATGGGGGAGGCTTAACTATCAAGTACCATTTCATGTTTCGAGGATTATTATAAATGAAGATATATTGGAGATAAATGATTTTTAAAACAGGTATAGACATATTAATATAATATTCTTATAAATAGTATCTAATTATAATTTATACAAAATAACTAATTAATTCGGTTATGTTTATCGACCAAATTCATGAGATTGAAGAAGTAAATTTGATCTTCTAAACTATTTTCTAATGGTAATAAAAGTTGCATAAGTTCTAACATGTAATTGTTTGATTAGGATGGAAGGTACTAAGTGTTGGGAAAAATAGTAGAAGTTGAGTCGAATGTAGATTGGTGGTATTGTAGAAACTTGCATGTTTTAAATTTATTTAAATCATCAAGTTAAAACAATTAGTTTAAATAATTTACTTAAAACCATTAGGCTATTTCACTTGGACTTTATAGCAAGTCTAAATCTATCTATAGATGTTCATTGTTGTTTACACATCAAATGCCACCTAGACTTTGTTAAGCAGTCTTCTTATAGTAAAATATCTTATCTACTTAAACATAGTCATCAGATGATTGCTATTGATAGCATAGTGTAAGCATCTACTTAATTGCTTAAATTCTCTATCTGCTGAAACACAGTTGAAATATTGTTTTAAAAAGACTTAAGACTTTAAGTCTTCAAAACTTTTGTTAAAATGATTTCAAATAGTATCATATTGAACACTTGGCATGCACGTGTAAATATTTAATTATTATCTAGTCATTGTATTTCAAATATAGAACTATTCATATGAATACTTTTTATGTCTTTCTCAAATGTTCTATAATATTTTATGTCTATTAGCTAACCTTCATATTTATTATCTTATGCTAGAATATATCATATAAAAACCTTTACAAGATCTTTGTACATTAAATGAAAGATTTCATCATTATTTTCCAAAGATCATCCATACTCTTTCAAACGGTTATTATTCAAGATCTCTATCAATAAGCTTTAAAGCAAAGATTGAAGGAGGGTGGAAGACTGGAGGAAATACATAGATAGAGTGGTTGAAGCTATCATTCTTTGCTC
The DNA here is from genome assembly GCA_013146195.2 of Codonopsis lanceolata. NCBI lineage: Eukaryota > Viridiplantae > Streptophyta > Magnoliopsida > Asterales > Campanulaceae > Codonopsis > Codonopsis lanceolata. The sequence goes on from CM028383.1 coordinate 84,778,787, forward strand.
ACATAACATTCTCTCTTTGATTTGTTTCAACTTAGGAATAGACACTCAACATATTATTTCCTAGATGTGTTATATATAGTCCTCAAATACTTACTAGACATTCTTTCACTTTTTATTCTTTTCTAATTTTGTTTAGACAATCATTGTATTATAACCCTTACTTTTTCCTAATCTTTAAGGAATACTTGATTGTTGTACGAATTTGATTGTTTCTTAATCATACTCCTCAAACACTGGTTTTTCTTGTACACAGATCAGGTAGTGATCACTTAAAATATATAAAATCTTAGTGCACTTCAAAAATTCAAGTTTGACCAACTTGGTAGTGGATGTAGCAATTTTTACACTGTTAACCACTCCTAAATACTTTGTCATTTATTCCTTTAGCTGATAGAACTATTTCTCACACTTAAGTAGCTTCAATCTGCTTAATTAAGTGTCAGCTAGTTACATTGTCAGTTACATTCTTGAATCATTTACTTAATTGTTTTATAAATTGTCTTTCAGTTTATTTCTCATATTAAGTGATCTGCTTGAAACCTTACTATTTAAACCTGTGTCAACAAGCTGACACGAGTGTTTTGGCCATCAGCTGATAGAACAATCTTTTTATTTGTTGATAACTCATTATTTATGCTGCCACTTTTTGAAGGTTTTAAAAATAACACTTAGGGCTTGTTTGGTAGTCAGACAAGGATAAACAGTATTATTACTCCCAGTACTATTAATGCTCTCGCTATTAATCCCCACTTGTATATCGGGGGTAATTTTGAGATTACAAATGTTAATCCCAATTTTTTATAGTCAGGGCGCTAATAATACCACCCTCCTCCTTGGTATTAATAGTGAGGCAATAATGACTTAATCCGGATAACTCGTGTTATTAGTCCCGACCACCTATTTAAACAACAACTTATTAAAACTACCAAACGGCACCTTAAAGTTTTTAAAAGACTATTCACTCCCCCCCTCTAGCCTTTTTTTGTTGCCTACTGGATTTACAATTGATATCAGAGCTTAACTTTTTGAAAAATCTATTTTCAAGTCTAACAACTTGAGATATCGATTATGGCAACTGTAAAAACTTTTCAATCAAACATTGTTATTCAATATTTTTTTGATAAAGATCACTTTGATATATGGAAAGAAAGAATTACAAAGTATTTAAACAGTATAGATAAATGACTAATGAAATGTGTAAGAAATTATCATAGTTCTCATATATCTTATTTCATTTATTTCTTGAAAAACATTCTTAGTGTGTGGATTATTTTCTAAAAATTACTATTACAAAAGACATGCTTCAAATACATTTTTTTAGAAAACCTTTTGCTACTATAGCTGAAAATGTTGGTAATTTGCTAAAGAGAAAATGTTTGGTAATTGTGAGGTCTCGTGTTCGAATGCCCCTTAGGAGGAAAACAAAAAAAATCTTTTATACTAACGGAAGTTCATCTTCTCAATCGACAGTAGAAAAGAAAGTATATGCTAGTAGCACACATATTGACAGTTGAGGAATCTTCAATACTATGTCTTCAAAATTTTAGGCTCTTTAAAAAGTATTTATGATTTCCTTGACAACATACATTTACAAGGGAGATGACTAATATAATTACTAAAGTTCATAAAGCTGATAGGTTGAACATATGTAAGATATACAAGAAGTCTTCCTACAATGATCAAGTCAATGGAATCTATCATTACTCACCAAGATATTCATGTTGGCTCAAAAACCAAAATTCCCTTTTTATGTTTCAAGACAAAAGATTCACACCTTTGTTTTGAACACCTTTACCCCCACTTAATCCATTTCTCATCTCTCTTAAATACATTTTCCCTTACTCTTTGTCTCTCTCTGCTCCATTCTGTTCACCATATCTCTCAAAACCTAACCTAGCTTTTTACTAGTCATTTTGTTCTTCGTTTCCTTTTTCAAAACTCAATTTGGTAATTTTCTTAGCTTCTAACTTTAATTTTATGTTCTTTGTATCAATTTTTTCTAAATATTTCACCATTTTTACAGGTACAATGGCAGAAAACACAGATGTTGGATGCATTTTTGATGTTCCAGCTCTCAACAAAAACTCAATTGATCTTTAGCTGATTCATCTACTTACAACTTCATGCGTACTACCCCTTCTATCCTTTGATATCAAAACAAACAACCAGACTCTCATAAAAGAATTCTTCAACAACATGAGAGTAACCCCAAATCAATAAATGCCTTCCCCAATACCAATATTGAAGGCTCAACCATTTTGTCCATTCCCCCAGCCACTATTTCTAGAGGATGGAATACCATGCTTGGCAATGTCGAAGAGGCAAATGCAGCAAACAGGCTCAAAAATAGATTTTAACCACTCCACTATGCCCTAGCCGCATCATAGACAAATATCTTCTGATAAAAACTGGAGGCCATGACAAAATTACAGAGGCTCAACTAGCCTTAATGTCTGCAATATTTCATGATCATGGAGTGAGCTGGGCTGCAGTTCTAGTTGAGTGTGTGGTTGGAAGCATCATTAGGTACATGGATAACCTAGAAGCTGATAGGGCCAAACTATCTCACCGCTTGATCATCACCCATTTCCTTAGACAATACCCTGAAATTAATAGGAGGGTGGTGGCTTTAGATCAAATTCTCCCTATTAGAACAAGGAAATTCTCAACACGAGATATCACTAGAGCAATCAACTCAAGAAGATTTAGACAAGCTACTTCTATTATTGGAACAAGAAGGAGGAGAAGAAGAAACTTGCTCCTGGATAAAGAGATTGAGGTTGAGGAGGAGGCCGCTGCAATGACGGCTTCTGAAGGTCCAACTGCTAATATAGTAGCTGTTGTTAACAAAATGTCCCTAGGAGGGCTTCAAGAAAGAGACAAAGAGGCAACCCAAACCTAAACACAAGAAACTTTGTCCCTTTCACTTCTGACAACACTGATCCACCCCCTTCACCTTCCATCGAATCCCTAATCTCTAGAAACTACCCCATTAAATTCTTTCCCCCTATTTGTAATCCAACTTATCATCCACGTCATTCCTACTATGATGTAAGTCCAACCCCATTCCTCCAAACTGGGTATTTCCCATTGATCATCTGCCTTTCTTTGTCTAATCACTTCTATCTTTTAATGAGTAAAATAAAGCAAAAAACCCCCAGCCAACCCAATAAAGTACATTGATGGTGTTTTCAACCGAAGACCTTACATTCTATACCCTCATACTCCCGTTTCTCAAAAGATGAACTGAACCTCAACTATGGGAAGTACTTTGACTCCCTTCCTTTTTTGTGGAACAACTTCTACCTATCAAATGATAGATTTATTCAAGATGAGTTCGTCATGCATGTTTGGGGCACCTACAACAAACTTCATGATCTGTTTGCTCTACCACCAAATGATCCATATTTAGTGGGTAGACCAACTCTACCAGATGATGACTTGGTGAACCAAGAATGAGAGCATCCAGATTTTGATGGACATGTATTGTGCAGAATACAAAGGCTAGAACTGAACTATATTCATTATGCTGTGAACAAAGCCAACCAAGCCTACCTTAAGCTTCATAGACAGATGCCTACAATTGAAAGAGGTATTCTCCCTTCAATAGTCTTTTCAGATGCCTTCCCTTCTGAACAAGTCTTTAGTCCTACCTTAAACTCTACTACTAAAGCTCCAACTGAACAAGCCCTTGACCCACCTACTATCATACCACCTACCAAAACCACTTCTTTAACCTCAATTCCAGTACCTTTCTTTAGACCATCAGTTGGTGCCTCTTGTTAAACTACTGCTTTTATCCCTACCCTTATACCAAATGTTTTACCCTTGGCCATTGTTGTTGAGCCTACTGATGCTCAAATAGACCAGCACACAGCTGCTGATGATACACATGATCCTCTAATTTCTGATGCTACCGTAGTTGTTTCTCCTTCACTTGAATCCTATAAAAAGATCAAGTCTCCATCTCCAAATCAGTAGATAAGAAAATCCAAGTCTCTGACACAGTTTCAGGACTAAAGAGTCTGGTAGATTATTCCTTCAACTCAATAGATTCTTCTACAACTTCTAGGACAAAATCTAAGGAAGAAGAAGATGAGGAAAATGAGTATACTAATGATTCACTGCTGTCTCCTTCTCAAATTGCTTTCAAAAAGCAACAACAACAGCATGCCATCATCAAACCGACCCTTCAACAGCCAACAGGGACAAGAACTATTTTTCCAGATTCTTCAGAACAAGAGCCTCAATCTGATCCTACACCAGCCTCTCTACTAAAAAATCTAAACTAACGCGTAAGTGTTTTTTTAATAAGGTTGGAGGGGACATAGACCTTACCCCAACCCTTATTTTTTATGCCTTGAAAGGCTACAATTATAGATATATGATGCCTTTTGGTGTGGCTAAAACAAATGGTACCTCTGATGTGGTTTCAAACACCCGACCTCTCGGTTGAGAGTAGTGATGTACCAGGGTGCCTTTGATAGAGCTTAAACACTCGACCTCTTCGTTAAGATAATCGTAGCTAAATGGAGCCTTTGGGTAAGGCTTGAACAACAACCCGACCTCTCGGTTGAGAGTAGTAATGTACCAGGGTGCCTCTGATAGATGCTTAAACACGCGTAAGTGGTTTGGCAACAACAAATCAAGATAAAAAGATAGGAGTGTAATATTTCTAGTCTAGCTAGTGTTTAACTTTAATCATCTTTCTGTTTTTCTTTAACTCAAGTCTTGGTAGTCGGGTGCACTATTTTATTCACTACGGGCTCTCGCAACGTATAGCAAATCTAGCTACAACTCCTAGCTACGGGCTCTAGTGTCTTATAACATAAGATAAAATAGCCGCATGTCAAAACAAGCACCCAATGACTATCTACGTACTATCTCCTCTTAGTCTCACGTAACGCAAACAATTATTGTGATTTTCGAAATCAATAGGACGAGCTCTCACATCTTATCATATAATTCTAGCGATCATCTAATGGTTCGCTACGCCATTAAAATCATGAATGACACACAATAATAACCAAGTGCATTGGTAATACTTCGCAAAAAGAAATTCTCTAATTTTTTCTACAAATCATGTCAATAGTCGAGACAAACAAAATTTGTTAACTACATGCTCTTTCATCTTATAGTCAACCCTAACCTCCCCGACCTCGCGAATGGCTAAGGTGGTTCGATCTTGGTCAAAACAAGTCTCACAATGACTATCAGCGTGTGTCACAAAACACTAACTATTAAATTGATTGGTCCGAAATACAAAGGTAGCTCTCACGGATCTTAGGTATTTCTAAAATCATTTAATTAATTATCAATCAATTAAAAGCATTAAGTGCACAAAATAATAACTCAACATGAATGTGTACTAAATAAAGAGAGAGATTAAATTGAATCACTATATTTATCATATAAAAATATTTGTTTTCTTGACTCCGGAACTATTGTTTTTGTTTTCATTACTATTTTTTATATTTAAAGAGAGAAAAATGTTTAAAGATAATTAAAAGAGAAGAGATGATGGTGATGTGAGAGAAATAGGGAGGAGACGGGAGAGAGAAAAAGAAATACAATCAGAGAAGATATGAGAAAGAAAACGTGAAATGGTAACTCAAAAGTCAAATGAAAAGTGACATTTTGGAGGGAGAAATCTACCATTGTCATATATATATATATATATATATATATATATATATATAGCTTGGCCCTTGACATTTTTGTTAAACAAATTTTAGTGAAATTTTGTGTAAAAGGGTTTTCAAAATTATACAAATTCAACATAATTCATTATTTAGTAAATCATGTTTGTTTTATATTCGATCAAATAATCTATTAACTATTATTAAAACAAAAGTCGCTATTGCCACGAGGCGGTTTTCTGTGAAATGCTAATAGCTGTATTTTTTTTTACTTGAATTGAAAACTTTTATCCTTTCACTAGAAGGTGACACGTGAAAGTACAAAATTCTTTTATAGCTATTAGCAATATTCTAAAAATCGCTAGGCATAAGACCAGCGCCTAGGCGGGGCCTAGAATTAAGAGATAATCATAAATAATTTTTGATTTTTCTAATATAATCTAATTAATAGGCATTAAAACTTTCACATATACTAATAGTAAATATTACTTAATAATGTAAAAATATTAAAATAGTGATCATATTACAATTTACAACAAGATAATTCAATTTCATTACTTAAAGAGCAAATCCCAAGAGAATATGATTACCAAAAAGAAAATTTGGAGTAAGATTTACAAAATTTATATAATAAAAGAGCTCAGAGTCTAACTGACGGCCTTGATCGAATTGTGTTAAACACAACTGATAGTTCAGATTGATTCATAAGTATGCGAGTTACATATAAACCCCTTAGTTATGAGTATGTTTGAATTAACTCCTCTACAATTACATATAAAACCTTCAATTGTGGGTTATGCTTGAATTACCCCTTAATTATGAGTTTTGTTTATTCTGAATATCAATTGAAATGATCTCATATAAACACCGTACCGATGACACGGACATAGATACTTAGTTGTATTTGAATAAGAACAAGAACAATAACAAGGGGAAAAAATAAACAAAGGACAAGCCTGAGGGTAAATTTAAAAATAATGAAATATCGATGAATTGGAGTATAAACTGAAGACAGTACAAATCTCTCTCCCAAGGTTAGAGGATTTAGGCATATCCCACGCCGACTGTTTTTGGGATTTCTTTCTTACTTGCTAGCGATCTGTTCAAGAAATTGGGAAAATCGCAAACATCATCATCTCCCTTCTCTATGAGGTGCTGTTCTACCAGATTTTGGGGGACAAAGAAGCTTTAATGACTCTTTTGTGAAGGCTACATCAGATTCATACAGCTGCGGCGACGACGAGCGGGGGACGATTTTTAGAGTCATGATTTGCTATTAATTGAATTCAGATCTGGATTTTATGGGGGTTGGTCTTGATGAGTCTTGGATTTTATTTGATTTTGATGGATCGATTTATGTTAAACTTCAATTGAAGTTTATGAACTTCGATCCAACGTTTTGTGCTGATTATGGCCGCCAACATTGTTCGACCTTGGTTTCTCTGTTTAAAGGTTTGCCATTAAATCCTTACTATTTAGTTTTGTATTATTAAATCCTTACTATTTAGTTTTGTATTATGATTAGTTGTATATACAACTGGATTTTGTTTTCTAGAATATTAAACTTTGGATTTATTTAATTTCATATTTTATATTATCAAATGAAATTTTATCAAAACAATATTTATTTGAAAAGTTTAATTATTATGAGATATATTAATGCTATTAAATTTAGTCATAATTATAAAAATAGTTAAGCACAAAAGATGAAATGTTATAGAAATTGTAATTATAATTTTTGAAAGTCACTCTTAGAGTGAAATATCTCAAAATAGTATAGCGGACTCTTTGCCTAGAACTGACGGAATATTATATAACAAAAGACCTATCCATTATATACAGAAGAATACCGGAACAACTTCTAAGCACCAAAATCTAGGGAACAACTTCTAAGCACCAAAATCTAAATAAGAGTCCAAGTCTCGGGGCATGACCTAGGAAACCCAACCAAATTGAAGAACAGATTCCATACTTCTTGCGTTATGGGACAATGCAAGAGCCAATGATTCACATTCTCCTCCTTTTTGCAAAAAAAACACTAATTAACATAAATCTTTGCCACGAGCTCTCAAATTCTCCCCCGTCAAAATGGCTTTCCGGGCTGCCTCCCACACAAAAAAAACTCACCCCACTGGGCACCTTTACTCTCCAAATATCTTTCCACGAGAACGAAAATCTGTCACTGATGTTCAACTTGGAATAGAAAGACTTGATTGAGAATTTTCTATCCTTAGTCCCCTCCCATGCAATACTATCTTCACCTGAATCTTGTCTTTTCACTTCGTGAAGCATAGCCATCATTTGAACCAGTTCCCCAATCTCCCAATCCTGGAAATGTCTGCGAAAAACAGCATTCCAAGAATCTGCCCCACCATGGATTTCTGGAAGCAAACTCACCATTTCATCCTTGTTAACCACAACGCTGTACTTATTAGGGAAACTGAATTGTAGCATTGTGTCCCTGCACCACTTATCCTTCCAGAAGTGAGAGAATACTCGAAGCCTATATCGAAAGAAATGAATCCACCGAAAGTATCCCACCCTCTCATGATTCGTTTCCCCAAAAAGTCAACAAAGGCGCTCATTGGGTTTTTTCTTGTACCTTTTTAGGTTCAGACAAACGAAATCAGGTCAACTGTGGCCCAATTAAAACAGACATTGAATTAAAAAAATAAACAAAAGCTGGACTTGTCAAGGTAGTACAATTTGGTCCGACATTCGTGTCCGCATGTGCGGGCACACGAGTAAGCCGACTGAAGGCAAATTGGATCTTGATTCGCACCCCCCTTATGGGTGCGGGAGGGATAGTTCTTTCTATACAAGCTTACCCAACATAAGGGAGCCTTTGTATATAAACCATTCAAACCTTTCATATTTTTCCAATGTGGGATAACCCACTTCCAATGTCATACTTTAAGCCTCTATAACTTATTCATCCGAAATCCAAATTGGGCAAATAAATATAGTATTCTTATGTATTCATGGAGAAGAACGTAATTCTACAATTACCCTAGTCATTACATAAATGACTCTCAAATAAATTAGTGCCTCAAAGCCCCAATTTACTTCACTTAAAAACACTAGTTTTCCGACATTTAGTTTTATGTATTATGCACACTTATATCATGTTTTGTTGATATTTGTTAAGTTATATACTTATATGTATTTTTCCTTATTATTTTATCCATGAGCGCCTTTTTGGCGACTTTTTAGTGTCTCGTCTCTCGCCTCAAATTTGGACCTATCGCTAGGGGTGGCAATTTGAGGCACGACACGATTGACCGACACGAACACGGCACGAAATTATAGGGTTTGGGCTGGGGCTTATCGGGTTCGGGCCGTTATAGGGCCAACACGATAAGGCACGATAAAAATGGGTTGTTATCGGCGGCGATAAGCACGGTAAGGCACGATAAGACACGATAACTAAAATATATATGTTTTAAAAATATATTTTTACAAATTTACTAGGGGTTATTAACTTCTTTCGAACTATTTTCATGATTATTTCATGATTTTATCATTTGAAAATTTATGACTTTTAAACTACTTGACTATTTATATTGATAAATTTTCAAAATATGTATTAAAAAATCAAAATTATATATTTTATAATGTTTATTGGTCTTAACGGGCTTAACGGGCCTGACTAAATAAATCGTGTTTTTTTGCTTATCGTGCCTATCGTGTCTATCGTCGTATTTTTCGTCGTGTTTTTATCGTCGTGTTCGGGTTTTAATATTAGGCACGATAAGCTTATCGTCTTGCGTGTTCGTGTTCGTGCTTATCGTATCGTCTTTGTTATCGTCTTGATAACCAAAGACGACCGATTTGCCACCCCTACCTATCGCCTTTTTGGCGCCTCTCGACTTTGACAACTATAATTACAGTGTTATGAATCTTAATTCGCTTCAGCTTATGGAGCTACCCTACTTAGCTGCCCAGAAATTGCAAATAGATGAGTTTGGTTTTCTTTTCTAATTACTTTGTTCTTTTTGACGTAGTTTGAAAAAAGAATAAAAACTACAACTACTACTGGTTGTTGAGGGGGGTGTAAGAATACTAGAATATAAAGAAGAAAGGACAAAGCCTATTGATTAAAGAAGCAAAATGAAGAGAGACGGATAAGAACTCTGCAAGAGAAAAAAATCGCCTTACTGTTGGTTTGATGGTTCTGACCTACACACACACACACACACACATATATATATATATACAAATCCAAGTTACTATTATGAAAGGAGGAAAAAGTGATGTAATTTCTACCAAAAAGAGAAGGAAAGAAATTACCTTACCAAGATCGTTCTAAGGCAAGTCGTCTTGTTGGTGTAAAACCGCACCCCCTACCTAAAGAGATAGGATACTTGGTTTGAAGCGCCACAACCAATTACACCAAGGTTGGTTGATAAGCTAGGAAAGACGCCACAAGTAGTAGAAGACTACACTTGATAAGTCTAAAGTTCTCAAAGAACCAAAAGAGTTGAATAAAATTCACTCAAGAATAACATACAAAATCTGTTCTGCAAGGCTACAAAAGAGGCCTATTTATAGGCTAGTATGGTGGAGAATACAATGTTCATGATGTCATCAATGAGGTCATCGATAAGCTAATCCACTTATTCATAAGTTGTACTAGCTATCTTGATAAGCTATCAAAGACTCTTGAGTTCTCCAAGTTCATGAATGGATCCAACTCATCTTGAATGGAATTTTCTAGATTTAAAGAGAAAATTCGGATGCCTCCTTTATTGACTTTGAAAAGGCTGAATTTTGGTCTTGTTTTGGGCTCAAAATGTATTCCTTCTTTGGGCTAGAGTTCCATCACCATGAGACTCCATTTTGCACTTCAATTGGGCCTTCTTTCTTGAATTCTTTGGACTTGGACCTAGTGATAGGTCCAACTTGCCATTTCAATGGGTCTTGCTCTCTTAGAGTTGAGCTCTCGGATGGAACTACATCAAAAAGGGAATCCAAATCTGAAGTAGGACCATTCAATATTTGTTATTAATCTAAGTTTGTTTTATGGCTTTCGTATATTGTCGTGTTATTTAGTAGTGTAGACCATTCAAGTATTTAGTAGTGAAGACCATTCAATATTTTTTATTAATCAATAAGTATACCTATATTTTTTTTGATAAGTAAAGATATAAAACGAGCGTCAAAACATGTGACGCGTCCTATTTAATAAGTATAACTATTAGGGTCTTCTAATTTGACGAATTTATTTAATATGTCTATACTACTGAATCCTTGTAATTTGACGAGTGATTTTCTCTAAATAGCTTTTTAAGGAATTTGATTGATATTTTGGACTTCGATTAGGGATAAATTAGTAAATTACTTTTGAAATATGATTTTTATGTACTTATGTGCATCATGTAGGTATCTAGATGATATTAAGGGCTGAAAAGCATAAGTTCATGTGGAATAGTTAATCATGGTGCATACTATTGTTAAAAGAAAATTAAACTTTCAGGACAATTGGAGGACAATCGTGGCATTCATCAGTATATTCCTTCAAATGCGCTGAAGTATGCCCAGCCATCGTAGGAGAGCCAGGGTAAGTGATTTTTCTCCTTTTTGAAGAGTTATTTCTTAGTTCTACAATGAACTAATATCAAAAATGAAGAAATTGAATGGATTAGAATATTATTCCATTAACACATTTGATAGATTGAAGAGAAGTTTGGTATAAGCCATTGAGAGAATTCAAGGTTTCATTGATGAATAGAAAAGCCATAATAATCATCTCCTCTCTCAATACAATGCTATATATCACTAAGACTGAAAACAAACAAGCTACTAACAAAACAAAATGCATGTACATTGGCTAAATTATCCCTTTTACAATATATAAATATTACATTAATGCCATGTAGTGGAACCACTCAACGTGGACACTCGCAAAAATTGCTTCAAATCATACCTTAACTCTCCTTGTTTCTGCACTTGAGTTCTATACACAACTGGTGAACCTCCCAACCCTAAACAGCAGCTATAGCAAGAATGGTTCTGACAGATGTGTAACCCTTGGCTACTAATTTGGCCTTAAACGTTTCCACACTACAATCTGCATTGTATACTTCACCATGTAGACCACCCAATAGATCTCTTCCTTTGTGCTATTCCACAAGTTGCCTAGTAGAAAAACCCCTTCATGTACACCAGTAGCTAGTAGTTGACCTTCATCAAGTGTTGGTCCTGGAAATTACGTGTGGACTTGGTGAATTGAACAGTACAAGGTATTTGATGGACAAGCTTAGAAATGGAAAGCTGATTGAAATAAAATTAGGGTACAAAGAGCACATTTGTGAGAGTTATGGAAGGATTAATGTTTACATTACCAACTTGAGTAACTTTCACATGATTGCCACTTGGGTAATGAGCATAGTTGTCAAAGTCGAGAGGTGCTAAAAAGTCGATAGGTCCAAATTTGAGGCGAGAGGCGAGTCGCTAAAAAGGCTCCAAAAAGGCATATAAAATATATATATATATATATATATATATATATATATATATATATATATATATATATATATATATATATATATATAGTTTAACAAATTTCAACAAAAACATGTCAAATAGATAAATATGGTAAATATTATAACATAATTATAGGAGAGTAATTGTAGGAGAATAATTATAGGAGATTTGATTTATACTTTCCTAGAATAGATCATACATAGTTTATAAATCTGTACATCTTTTTTCAATATAGATAACCCATTCTTTTTATTTTCAGTTTCAAATCTACAGTACATAATAAATAAATAAAAATCCGGCAGACCAAAAATAGCTTGAAACTGCCCCAATCCAAAAACCAAGCAAGAGACTAACATGTATAGTCGTCCGCGATCAGGTCTGTGGATGTCCGGCGAAAAATTTCGGCGCCGGCGCGTGACTCCAATTCTGGCGACCTCCGGCGACGACGAAGGTACAGATCTGTTCACCTACTCACGGTGATAGCAGATCTGGCCTTAGATTGGATCAAAAGTGAAGATCAAAGGCTAGATCTGGAATTGAAATCTCCCGGCTATCCTCGTCCGGTGTATCCAATTTTTTTTAAAAAAAGAAAAAATCGTAAGTGAGCGACTTTCCCGATCTTTTAACGCCTCACGACTTTCCAAAAGGCGTCGCCTTTTCAGTGCCTCTTGCACATCGCCTCGCCTAGGACACATGAGGCGCTACACCCTCGCCTCGCCTCGCCTTGGCGCCCGCCTTTGACAACTATAGTAATGAGAGAATAAGAGGTTCGACAAGGTGCCTAACATTGTGCGTAAGTGGAAGACAAATGCATATATGGTGGTAGCCCCTGAATCCAATACCCAAGTATTCAAAGAGTAGATTGATACAATGATAGAAGATGAGTCTGAGATAGTTATAAAACATCCGCTACGCCTTAGCGGATGTTTGACATCTAGCGGATGTTTTATAAAACATCCGCTAGGGCATAGCGGTTGTTTTGTCCGAAATCGAAAAAAATACAAATCAAAATTACGTGAAGGGGGAGGGAAGGAGGGGGTAGTATAGTTTAAATGTTCAGAGGGGTAGTGAAGTAATTTTACCTTTTAAATGGTGTTACGTTTAGGTGTTTTGTTTTCATAACTATAAAAAATTGTGTTACAGTGATATCGTTATCATTGCTGGCTGTTTTTTCATAACTATAAAAAATTGTGTTAGAGTGAAGTGATATCATTGTTGGCTGTATTATCGGGTGTGTCGTGTACACATCATTCTGCATCCTCTTCCATTGAAACATCCATTGCTTAAACCGATTAGTCTTCTACATCTCCGATTTCATTGGCGGCTACATACTCACCCGACCACTTTGGGTACTAATCTTTTTCAAATTTAAATTAATATTTTATGCTCTCAATATGGTTTGTCCTTTTGTCTATTAAGCATTGGTTTATGTCTTGATATGTCTATTTTTCTGTATATTGAACAGGTCGCTATTGATGAGGTTTAGGAATATGGCTACGCTATTCTTCAATAGCCAACTTATAGTTTGGAAGGCATCGGAGCCAACTACGATAAACAATTACATGTTGCATCATCCACGTTTGATGATCATGTTTCAGACTATCTTTATTTGCTTATGCGTGCATATGTAAGTTCTTTATGCACACTAATTATAATCACATTATTTAATTACAATATTTGCTTTATCAACGACTAACAAATTCAGAATTTTTTTGGGGCTAATTGCAGAATGAACGTTCAGTCATGCAATGGACATCACTACAAGTACAAATATATCAATAAAACAGGGGACAAGGATAAATGCCTACAAATTCAGAATTTTTTTGGGCTAATTGCAGGTTACACTGGTGGATAAAGAGCATCACTAGCTTCGTAACATCTTGCACATATATACCAAGTGTGTCCGGTAAATAGACGTCAGAAGGATCAAGAGACTATCAAGAAGCGTGCATGTTAAAGCAGGACAATGATAATGCCATAGAGAGTATTTTGTTAGAGTTCTCTTACTAGTTGTATAGATAATTCATTGATGAGCAAATCATGAATATAATTTTTTTTTCTTCAAATTGATTCGATCCATCGTGTCGTGCCCCAACTGGTCCCCCCTCTCTTTCAGGGAATGATAGGAAGATAGATCCACTTACAGAATGAAGCAGAATACCTTTAAATAGTTAATCAACTGCACCTTGAAATCCTTGTCGCGAAATGCAATATCTCCAAACTTTTTTGTATTTAGCATATCTTGCACTTGGTGGGTCCATTCTTGAAAGGACAGCTACATAGAGAACAATAGAAGATGAGTATAGAAAATGACAGAAGATGAACCTTCAAAAGATTGTATGAACAAATATAATGAAAACTAGAAAATTCCAAACCAGCCAATTTCAAGTACAAAGACATTTTTGCTTTTTGCTCATTATTCAGTGTGCTTCAAAATATAGGTTCACCTTGTTTTCATCGCCTTCATCTCTGTAACCAGTTTTCAGCAAGATATCATGCATTATCGTAAGGTCCATCCTTGCATAAGCCTTTCCAAGTGGATAAAGCATGGTTGGTAGCACAAGCACAATTGGTAAGGTCCATCCTTGCATAAGCCTTTCCAAGTGGAGAAAGCATGGTTGGTAGCACAAGCACAATTGGAGTTTTTGTCAGACCTATTAAGAGTTTAAGACCAATGATGCAACCATCTTGATAAAAAGTTGAGGCGAGGATAGCTACTAGATTAAACATATATGATGTACTCTAGCAAATTTGTCACCCTTCGCATTCTGCTTTTGAAGGGGCGCCGCTGTTGTAAGGAAAAAGTCAACATTAGGTCGATCTCTACCCTCGTACTGGAGACACTTTGAAGTAAGTTCAACCAACGCAATTGCATCGTCATTTGCATATTGTCCTTCCAACGATGAATCCATCATCAACAACACATTTTTCCACCTTGTCAAATCTAAAGCCCGGATAATGAACAACACAAGAAAAGCATTGTAAATCATTAGAGAAAGAAATCGTCTGTTGCTAACAACAAAATGCAAAGACTAGACTGATAGCTAGTGTAATTGTCTTACTGTCAATCAAGTTTGTATATATGGCAGGCTAATGCCTCATACTATAATTACTGATATTATAGCAGTTTCTGTTGTGCACATCAGAAGACTTTACAAACAATTAACAGTATATAACAAGATCAATCACAGAGAAGAGAGAGAGAGAGAGAGATTGGGGCCAATGGACTCTTGAAATTTTATTATGTCAATCATGTACACGTTCTATGGTTACAATTATATATAAGGATACAATACCAAACCCTAAACTATTAAACAAGGAAACAGACAAAACTGATTTATCGCATTGATGTGGTCGCATCGTTCCACACGATGCGATCTCTTCGCCATCGAGTGTCATCGCATTACATTCCTCAATGCGACCGCATTCAATATTGGCACTACCTCTGAATTTTCCCTTCGTGATGCGCTCGCACAATGCGACCGCTTCGCCATCGAATGCGGATCGCATTACACTTTCAATGCGAACACATTTAATACTGGGAGCACCTATGGATTTCTCCCTTCAAGATGCGATCGCATAGCCCAAGGGTGCAACCGTATTGTTCAATGTGGTCGCATTGCCCAACCACTATCCGCCCGCATTCAGCCACAAGTCCAACAATCCGTATCGCGGGAGGCTACACCCCCCACACCCCCCTTTGAGGTCCAACCAAGTCCTTCAATCTGTTTGTCAAGGTAATCGAGCTATCCCGTTCACAACATTCTCCACCTTGGCGAGCATTCACCCAACCCATTAGAAGACATAGAACCCAACACTCGAAACCTTGATGAGCACATTGTAGAACTTGACCTCCCACATCTCTAACAGTTAGTGATGTGCAACAAATCCAATCAATGTTTGAACTTGTAAGTTATAACCGACTTCGTCAACATGTCTGCAAGATTTTTTGTGGTGTGAATCTTTTCTAGTAGAATATCCTCATTATCAACCAACTCACAAATCTTATGAAACCTCACATCGATGTGCTTCGTTCTTGAGTGATAAATCTGATTTTTTCCTAACTAGATTGCACTTTGACTATCACATCTGCTATGTATTCCACCTCGGTCATAGATAATGCAACAATCGCCCGAATCATAGCTCTCCAACATATAGGTCCACCAGCAAGGGTAAATACATAACATGTGGTCGATCTCCTACGATCCAAGTCACCTGAATAGTCTAAATCAACGTACCCTACGATGAAGGCCCCACACTCTACTTCTCAAACATGATTCCATAGCCCATAGTGCCCTTCAAATTAATTTTTGAAAATCCACTTGACTGCCTCCCAATGTTGTCTACCTGGATTAGCCATATACTTGCTTACCACACTGATTGCTTGTGCCAAATTTAGTATATTATATACCATGGCATACATGAGACATCCCATTGCGATTGCATAGGGAACCTTTGGCATGTATTGAATTTTTCCAATCGTTGTTGGGGAATCTGAGGTAGATGAGCTGAAATGATTCGTCAATGGTTTTCACTGGTTTTGCATCTTCCATGTTATACCTCTCTAACACCTTCTCAACATAGTCGGCTGAGAGACAACCAAAATTCTAGATTTTCCGTCTTCA
>CM028383.1:84795636-84827742 GCA_013146195.2 Codonopsis lanceolata
TTGAAGGAGGGTTCATTAAGGGGTTTAATGTTGGAGGCTTGGTGTTTCAGAGGTTTCGGTGTCACACTTATTTCTTCGTGGATGATACCCTTATTTTCTGTGAGGCAAAAGAGGCTCAACTGGGGTATCTCAGGATGGTTCTGTTATTTTTCATATTTTTTCAAGCTGCTTCTGGGCTGAAAATCAACATTGCTAAGAGTGAGATCTATCCGGTGGGTGCTGTGGAGAATATGAATATGCTGGCAGATTTCTTTGGGTGTAAAGTAGCCTCCCTTCCTTTGACATATCTCGGCCTCCCTATCGGTGCTAATTCTGGAAGCTTAGCCATTTGGAACCCGGTCATCAAGAAGTTTGAAAGATGGCTTGCAGGCTGGAAGAAACAACTTCTCTCTAAAGGGGGTAAGCTCACGCTTATTAAGGGCACCTTGTCAAACTTACCGACTTATTTCATGTCGATGTTTGCTCTTCCAATGCATCTGTGGCTAAAAGGCTCAAAAATTACAAAGGGATTTTTTGTGATGAATATCATTTGGTTAATTGGACTAATGTCTGTAATAGTATGATCGAGGACGCTTAGGGATCAAAAGACAAAGGGTCTTCAATGTGGCTCTTTGGGGAAGTGGCTTTGGAAATTCTTGGTGGACAAGGAGGATTTGTAGAGGAGAGTGGTGGTCGGTAAGTATGGGAAAAATGATCATTTGTGGTTTCCCAAGGAAGTTAATGCGTCTTACGGGGTGGGTCATGGGTGTGTGGAAGGGTATTAGAAAGAGATGGGAGCCTTTTAAGAGGTTCATTAGTTTTGACATTGGCAACGGTGAGTTTGTTAGATTTTGTAGAGATAGGTGAGAGTTGTGGAGAGTATTTCCTTCCCTATTTAATATTGTTGTTAATAAGGATGAGTTTGTGAGTTCCGCTCTTCAGGGGGAAATATGGTGTGGAATCAAGCTGCAAAAAATTTAATGAGTGGGAGATTGATAGTCTGGGGCAGTTTTTTGCTTCTATACTCCTAGAGGATTTCAGAATGTAGGGAGCAGGAGGACAGAGTGGTTTGGGAAGGGGCAGCTAATGGCTCGTTCTCGATTAAGCTATTCTACCTAAGACTGTTGAGCGAAAATAATTCATTCCCTTGGAAAGTTGTTTGGAAGTCCAAGGCTCTGTCTAGAGTGGCCTTTTTCATGTGGGAAGCCGCACGTTAAGGCATCCTCACAGGTGGATAACTTAAGGCTAGGAGGAAGATCTATGTTAATTGGTGCTACATGTGCAAGGGAGACGGAGAGAGTGTGAATCACCTCCTCATTCACTGTACAGTGGCGAAGGAAATAGGAAATCTGGGACTTCATGTTTAATAAAAAAAAAATCACATCGCATGGTTTATGCCTAGAACGGTAAAAGAGCTTCTTTTTGTCTGGAATCTGTATAAGAGAAGGAGGAGGAGCAGTATATGGGACGCAACTCCATTGGCCGTTTGTTGGACTCACGGCCGGCCCTCTGAAATCGGGGGCCTAAGGCTGATCATCTCAAACAGGGCCCTTCCTTTGTAACAAATTTTTTTATATTTTTTGAATAACTAAAGAAACAATCAAACAAACATAAAAGACAATAAAAAACACTTCATTTCATTCAAAAAACAAACAATTTTTCATCTATAATTTCTCTTTTTTAGTATATAATTATAGTAGATATACAATTTTCCATTAACATAAATTAATGATTAATCTCAATTTATCTATTTTAGAATTATAGTATATGTTCATATAATCAAATTTCAATTAGAATACCACCAATTACCAACAAGTCACTCATTCACATACTTAAATGCACAAAAATTTCAATTAGATTATCAAAATACCAATAAGTCAAAAACAAAAAAACCATAAAAATTGGGGCAACCCGCAAATGATTATACTATAATCTGATTAAAAGTTACTTATCAAAAAAAAAAATTTGATTAAAAGTTAATAATTAATTAATAAGCTATAAGCTATAACTATTAACTATAAGTTAGGGCAAATGGAAGAAATCAAGAAAAAAATGTGAAATTGTGAAATAAAATAATAATAATTTAATCATAGGTAGGGTTTTTTGGGATTTTGGGGCCCAAAAAATTGGGTTTTTTTGGGGGGCCTAAGGCCATTGACATTGTGGAGAGAAAGGAACAGCAAGGTGTTCGAGAATGTGGAGCTTAGCGTGAAAGGAAGAGCGGTTATCAAAACCCTCTTCCTTTGGTGCTCCGGTCTACGCCGCCGGATAATTCTTTTGTAAATTTCATGGACAGTTTTTCGATTAGTAGTTGACTGTATACTCCCAATGTACATAGGTCGCACCACCTTTTTTTTATAAGTAAAAGATTGTATTAATATGCGTCTAAAGGAGACGCAACCTATGTACACAGGAAGTATACAAGCCGATCACTTTACACTAGATATATTATCCACAAATTCTAAAAAAGGATTGCCACCCTGCGCAATCAACTCATGACACCAAAAGAACATGGTCTGCAAAATCAGCTTTTGTATATTCTCCACCGTCCTCTCTTCGTTCTGCCAATGGAGCCACACTCCAAAAAGTATTTTTCTTTTTCCTCTTATATAAAGACCAACATTCCATCACTGATCTAGGCATAACCCATGAAACCTTGAAAAGATTGAAAACATAATCCCAAAGCTTCCTAGCAACTACAACAAGAGATGGTTTACACTCTCCTCATCCACCTTGCATAGATAACACCAATTAACATCAATTTTATTCCTTTTACGCAGATTGTCACCAATTAGAAGGGTTTCATTGACAGTTTCCCACATAAAAAAACTCACTCTGGCTGGAGCCTTGGTTTTCCGTACATTCCTCCAAAGAAACGATCCATCTTTATTCATCATTTTCTAATAAAAAGATCTGACCATAAAAACCTTGTTCTTCTCCCCCTCCCACACTACTTTATCCTCAAAAAACTGCACCAAGGAGTCCATCTCCCAGCACACCACCTTTTTGGCGCAAGTTAATATTACTTACTTTACTTATCAAAAAAAAAAAAGGACGAAACAATATACTTAGACAGTTTGAGTTGAAAACATTCACTTACGCCTTCCCAGTACCAAGAAGAACCTTCATACGAGCTTCCCAAGTAAGGGTACCATGTTGGCGCATGGCTCCATGAAGCCACTCGTCCAGGTTCCCATTGTTCACATATTCATAGACAAGCATCCTGAACGATTGAACCAAAAAGGAATTATTACCAAATTGAAATTTTACATCAAATGAACCTCGAGACAAGTAAAAGAATAAACTAAAAAGCATCAATGTTCTTCGAGTATCAGGAAGTTAAGTTCAATACATGTTAAAGCTTACCTGTGAACTCCTTCTATGCAGTACCCAAGAAGTCGTACCAGATTCTTATGGCGAACATGTCCTATAGCCTCCACTTCAACTCTAAATTCTTTTTCTGCCTGCCCCCTACACGTAAATTCACAATTTGATCAGAAAATAAAATTTAGCGTCAGAGTAAGGAAGATATGGAACTTCACAAAGATAAGAATATTTTCAGCCTAAACTCACATATTATTAAGGAGCTTCTTCACTGCTACCTCAGTCCCATTAATCAGCCTTCCCTTATAAACAACCCCATATCCACCCTCACCAAGCACATTCTCTGCTGAGAAGCGACGTGTTGCTAGCTCAAGATCTCTCAAAGTAAACCAATGTCCCCATCCAAGATGTGAGGTTTCCGGTAGACCTGTTGAAGGAGAGGCCATGGCAAGCCCATATGATAACGAAGGCTGCTTCCTGACAGTCCCAAAACTTCCTTCTTCACCTGACTGCGAACTGCCACCCCTCTCGTGATGATACATTGAGCTGCACTGACTCAGGTTATCAGCATCACTAGATTTGCTCCTTCCCAGATAGACTAACATCTTCTCCGAATTCTTGTCTCTTGATTTATCATTAACTGTTAGTGATAAGCTTTCCGGCTGCTCATGGATGTTTGGACCCCCAACTCGGTCAACCCTAATATCTTTTGAGACATTTGGTATCTGAGAGAGGTAATGCTTATCTATTTCTCTTCTGGATTTTCTTCGAGATGTTACCCATATCGACAAGAGACCAAGAATCAGGAAGATAAACACACCCACACATAAACCAATCACAACCCATAGTTTTAAACCCAAAAATGAAGTCTTCCGCGATAATTCTGTGTTTAAGGTTCCAGACGACATTCCTTGTACCACAAATTTGAAAGCCAAGTGCAGCCTCCTAGTTTCAGAATGCGAAGCTATTACATTCCTCCTGGATCACCAGTAAAAAGTACCAAGTTAAAAATTACCAGTTTCAAACCTACAAATATTTTTTAACTAAATTACTAGCTGTATAATTCAGTGTTTTTGAATAAATTAAGCCCGTTCTTTTTCTATTCATAGTTGGGTGCACTAATGGAGGCTAAGGATGAAACAAACAATGCTAAGTTTGATGTTAGATCATTAGTTAGCCAGTTCAAACTCCAAGAATTCAATCATTAGAGCGGCAAGAAGGACAATTTTCAAAGATCTATGGGAATGAACGTTATCAGATACTATCCAAAAACCCCAATTGCTGTATCCACAGATTAACAAATTATAGAAAAAACATGGGCCCCACACAAAAAAAAAAAACTAACAAAATGACGATACAAGATGAACTAAATTCTGATAACCCACCATTTGCATTAATGCTCAGTTCATTTTATACCCATTTAGAAAAAAATTCATTCCACGATAACTCAAAATTAATGTATATTAATCACACGATTGTTGAGTATAAAACGAGTATAAAACGATCACTAGAAGCGAAAACATATAAAAATGAGAAATGGGTATAAATCAAAGTAGAGAAAAGAACACTTACTTGAGAAGCTAGATCTAACTTTTTAACCCACATTGATCGTCATCCTTGAGAGCTCAAAGGAGGAACAGAAAGGGGGAATGCTGTGCAGTGCAGGGCAGGGTGATTATATATACAAAAACCCAACAGAAAGTTAACAGATGGAGAAGAGTAGTTTACAAGTAGAAGGGTATGGTCCAGAAGTGGACCATAAAACAAAATGAGAATTCAAGAAATAATTGGCAAGGAATTGCGGGAAAGGCCAGACAAAAATATAATCTTTGAGGGGGCAAATGTGGTCTCACACTGGTCAGAGAATGAGAAGAGAGAGAGAGAGAGTGGGGAAGAAATTTTTTTAAATTATTTATATATTTATTTAGTGATATAATTATGGAAGGAAGAATCTCAGAGGGAGTCAGAAAAGGTGGAGGAGCGTGATGATGTTTGGTGGGGTCTGTGTTGAATGTGGGGAAGTCCTTTGGAAGCTGGAAAGATTGTTTGATTCCCCTTTGACAGAGGAGAGAAAAAATATGGGCTGCAAGGTGTAATCTGATTTAGGTGGCCATGGGCCTAAAGCCTGCACCCATTGAGAAATTATCAAATACGTTCTTATGGCACATACAATATATTTTCATGGTATTTGAATTTATTGAATTTCGAAATATTTAGAACGATCAATAATATCCCTCAAATTTTATGGTCGATTAACTCGACCTTGGGGTCGATTAACTCAACCTTGATCGACCTTTGCTTTCTCTCTAAGTTATTATACATACGGTATATAATACGGTCAATCAACTCGACCTCGCTAATCACGTTAACTGAATTCATATTTTTAGAGGCAAACTCAACCATAAGTTTCTCATCATCAAAGTAAAGCTTACATTGTTTTAATTTTCTTATGATTTAGGGTTTAAGGTCATTTTCATCATTTTTACTAAACCAACTCAATTTTTTATCAACCATGATGAAATTTACTCATAACCAGGTATACTTTAACTCTTATAATCTCATTTTTGATGAATTTGACTCAACTAATATGTCAATTTAATACATGAGTGATGAACATTGTTTAAAAAACAATGAAATAATGTTTGGTCTAGATAACCGAACATTCCTAAGAATGTTGGGTTATCCTTCCCGAACAGAACTCAATTTTAGTTCCTGGTTGTTTGTGTTTTAATTCAACTTTAATGTCTTATGTTTCTAATACAGACAAAATGGCATTGTATTTGACCAAAAATGATGAATGGTACAATGCAAAGGTCAGTTGTAGAGAAGATTTGAAAGTAGTTGATGATGTTTATTCTAAACTAGACGATGTACACAAAGAATTGTGATGTGGCAAAAATATCAGTCATACCGGGGTGCCGAAAGTCGTTGAAATCCGTGAGTGTTCGTTGACCGAATTGATGATGAATTCGCCGTCTTGGTAATGGAATCGCCGCTTGGGTCGGATATCCGCGTATGTAGGTGTCTGCAAAATGAGCACCGTGAGTGGTGGGGGATGTCCCCCAAAACCCTCCGGCGTGAGAATCAGTACAGTATCAACAATATAGGAGGACGCGTAGCCCCCGTGTGTGGAGTGAGAACTGTAAAGAAGAGAGAGCGTATGAGAGTCTGCCCTACTATGAGATAGTAGGGTTTATTTATACCTGAGGGGCTAGGGTTTACTTGTCATGCATGGGCCAGGCCCATGGTGTTTAGTAGTCCTCAGAATGAATAGGGGCCGTGGAAAGCCCTCGCCTACGCGAGGCCCAAAAGCCCTTTTAGGCAAATGAAATTTAGGCACTTCAGTAGCCCCCTGGTCCTTATTCCTTGTGATTTATCTCAAGGGTAAGGAGTATAATTTTCTGTTAAGCATGGCATCTACTCAACCGCGAGATACTCGAGCGGGAGGATAAAGTAAAGCTCAGCCGCGAATAAACTCGAGCTGAGCGAAATAAATGCCGACCGCGAGATGCTCAAGCGGAGGATAATGTAAAGCTCACCCGCGAGTAGACTCGAGCGGGAGCGAATAAACGCCGACCGCTCATGCGGGATAATGTAAAGCTCAGCCGCGAGTAGACTCGAGCGGGGAGCGCAAGCGCATGTAGGCGCTGGGTACTACTCAACCGCGAGTAACACTCGAGCGGGAGGACAATATAAAGCTCAACCGTGGGATGCCCAAACGGGAGCGTAAGCGCAGTGTGCGCTGGTACTACTCAACCGCGAGTAACACTCGAGCTGAGGACAATGTAAAGCTCAACCGTGGAAGCCCAAACGGGAGCGTAAGCGCAGTAGGCGCCAGTACTACTCAACCGCGAGTAACAATCGAGCGGAGGACAATGTAAAGCTCAACCGTGGGAAGCCCAAACGGGAGCGTAAGCGCAGTAGCGCGGTACTACTCAACCGCGAGTAACACTCGAGCGGGAGGACAATGTAAAGCTCAACCGGGAAGCCCAAACGGGAGCGAGATAAAGCTCGACCGCGAGATGCTCGAGTTAAAGGTAATATACCTCAACGTAGTGGGGTCTTCAAGAATCCGAGCAACCATACCATAAGGCTCGGGGTGAGGCGCGAGCATAGCGTGCGCGGGCACGATAACAATAACATGAAGCTCTGGCCGGGCACGAGCATGACGCGTATGCACGATAGTAATAACATGAGGCTCGGCCGCGGCGCAGCATAGCGTGCACGGGCACGATAATGATAACAAGAGGCTCGGGCTGAGGCGCGAGCATGGCGTGCACGGGCACGAGAATAATAACATGGAGCTCGGGCTGTGACTCGAGCGTGGCGTGCACGGGCACGAGATAACAACATGAAGCTCGGGCTGTGGCTCGAGCGTGACGTGCACGGGCACGATAGTAATAACATGAGGCTCGGGCTGTGGCGCGAGCATAGCGTGCACGGGCACGATAATAATGATCTGAAGCTCGAGCTGTAGCACGAGCGTGCGTATACGATAATGATAACGAGGCTCGTGGCCGTGGCTCGAGCATGGCGCACGCACGAATACGACATGGCTCGGGCCGAGGCGCGAGCATATGCACGGCACGATAATGATAACATGAAGCTCGGCCGGGCACGAGCATGACGCACGCGCACGATAGTAATAACATGAGGCTGCGCGCGAGCATACGCAGCACGATAATGATAACAAGAGGCTCGCCGAGGCGCGAGCATGGCGCGCACGCACGATAATAACATGAAGCTCGGGCCGCGGGCGCGAGCATGGCGTGCACGGAACGATAATGATAATCTGAGCTCTGGGCCGGACCGCGAGCATGCGCACGCACGATAATGATAATCTCGGGCGGCCACAAGCATACGCACGGCACGATAGTAATGATCCTTCGAGCCGAAGCGCATAGCGCACGCACGATAATGATAACTGAAACTCGAGCCGGGTC
Source organism: Codonopsis lanceolata (assembly GCA_013146195.2). Taxonomy (NCBI): domain Eukaryota; kingdom Viridiplantae; phylum Streptophyta; class Magnoliopsida; order Asterales; family Campanulaceae; genus Codonopsis; species Codonopsis lanceolata. The sequence continues at coordinate 84,803,883 of CM028383.1, forward strand.
ATAGCGCGCACGATAATGATAATATATTCAAGCTCGGCCGACGCGAGCATGGCGTGCACGGGCACGATAATGATAATCTGAAGCTCGGGCTGGGCCGCGAGCATGGCGTGCACGGGCACAATAATGATAACAAGAGGCTCGGACTGAGGCGCGAGCATGGCGTGCACGAGCACGAGAATAATGACATGGAAACCCTGCCAGAAGCGAGCGCGCACGTGCACGATAATGATAACATGAAGCTCAGTCGGGCAGAGCATGACGCGCACGTAGTAATAACATGAGGCTCAGCCGCGCGCGAGCATAGCGTGCACGGGCACGATAATGATAACAAGAGGCTCGGACTGAGGCGCGAGCATGGCATGCACGAGCACGAATAATAACATGAAGCTCGGGGCTGTGGCGCGAGCATGGCGTGCACGGGCACGATAATGATAATCTAGAGCTCGGGCTGGGCCGCGAGCATAGCGTGCACGGGCACGATAATGATAATCCTCTTCGGCCAAAGCATAGCGCACGCACGATAGTAATGATCTGAAGCTCGAGCTGAAGCGCGAAAGCATAGCGCACGGCACGATAATGATAATCAAACTCGGGGCCGCGAGCATAGCGTACCGCACGATAATGATAATATAATCTTCGCCGGGCCGCGAGCATGGCGTGCACGTGCACGAGAATAATGACATGGAAACTCGGGCTGTAGCACGAGCGTAGCGTGCACGGGCACGATAATGATAACATGAAGCTCGGGCTGGGGCGCGAGCATGACGTGCACGGGCACGATAGTAATAATATGAGGCTCAGCTGAGGCGCGAGCGCATGCACGCACGATAGTGATGATGAGCTCGGGTGTAGCACGAGCGCTGCACGGCACAATAGTAATGATTCAAGCTCGAGCCGTAGCGCGAAAGCATATGCACGGCACGATAATGATAATCAAACTGCCGGGCGAAAGCATGCGGCACGATACGATGATGAAGCCTGGCCGAGGCGCGAGCATGACGTGCACGGGCACGATAGTAATAATATGAGGCTCGGGCTGAGGCGCGAGCATAACGTGCACGGGCACGATAGTAATAACAAGAGGCTCGGGCTGTGGCGCGAGCATAGCGTGCACGGGCACGATAATGATAACAAGAGGCTCGGACTGAGGCGCGAGCATGGCGTGAGCACGGTGTGCCGGGCACGAACTGGACTAAGTGCTTGGTTCTGGCCAAGGCTTTGAGTGGGCAAGGCCCCTATCGCCTTGGGCGAGCTTCCAGAAGATTGCCTAGCGGGCAGGGCCCAACTCTGAACGGCGACTAGCAACCGGGCATGGCCTTTCTCCGATGTGGGGACATCGAATCGGTTGTTAGTATATCAACTAGGTGTAGAGATATACGACTAACAGTGTTGCTCGGTCACTATAGGAACCCGAGGTAGTTAGCCGCTATCTTGTGGGCAGGGCCCCTACCGCCTGGCGGGCATCCAAGTACGTGAACCGGGCATGGCCCCCTCCCCCCCACGGGGAGAATTAGTTCACTAATACTCTGCATAGAGGAAGGTTGACCGGGCTATCTATCTCGCCGCGATTTTGTCAAGCAATCCGAAAGCAATTTGTATAAACAAATTAACAATTTGGATGGACAAATATGAAAGAACTTGCCTGCTAGTGCATTAGGCCGTCCGAATAGTTGTAAAGATATCTGGGTTTTTTCTTTGCAGGGCCCCCGCCCGATCGTAAGTGTTTACCTTGAGGTCGGGAAGTAATTATGTTCGTTGTAGTTTCCCTTCTGAGGAAGTCTGGGTTGGCACCAAGAGTGTGCCTAAGGCGCTCAGTGCGAGCGGAATCAACTCTAACGAGGAGGGTGTCATGGTTCTCGCAGTTACCAAGGCTTAGTTGACTTGGTTTGAGTACCTGAAAGTTTAGTGCATTATTTGCTGGCAAACATAGTCCCCTTTTAAATAAAATTGGGGTATGTATTATGCATTTAATCTTAGGATGATAAGATGTTGTATATGCTAGTGATTTATGTAAATGACAATACATAAATGTTGTTATTATCATGATTGAGGAAAATAACATCAATAGCGTGACATGCAATCAAATCATGATTCAGATAGATAATTCACGCGCGAATTTAGGTGTAGCGGTGAATAAAACAGTTTCATTATCATTTGTCATGCTCGAGCAAATAAAATATGGTGCAATTAGCTCCATTGATATGTGAAATTTAATAAGTAAGTGAGTATGCACTTTCTTTTTTCACGCGCGGCCAGGGATTAGTAAAATCGTAAGGCGCGTAAAGGTGGTGTCATACATATGGTCGCAGATGCAAAATATGTTTAATTGCATGCATTGGTGTAGTATAGTGTGACATGCATCAACACGGTGGACAATTTAATGTAAACATGACATAGTTATGAGCATCAATGTATTATAATTACTCTGATTTATGTCGCATAATAATTGTCACATTTGAATTTCATGCATTAATCACCAATTAATAATAATTTTAATCGGTACATCATGTCAAGTCGGCATGTCATTTGTATTAATCGCATGACAATTTATTTGATTATAACTATCTTGTGTAGCGTCGAGTTATAATCGTCAATTATTAATTTATCACAATTAATAATCGCAATGAAAATTAATTACATGCATATTCATGTAAGCTATAGTGTCTCATGTTAATTTAGAGCAATAAATTAATCATGTGAATTATTTATAAACTTTAATTTATGATTCGTTAACTAATTAATTGTTAACAATATAAAAGACGAGGTCATATGAGCAAATTATGCAAACATGGAGGGTAAAAATGGGAAGAGTCCACCTGAAATAGTAGGGAACCGGCTCAAGTAGTGTCTGAACCGGTCTGGAAAGAGTCGAACCGGGTCAAGTGGTCTTGCTGTGATATGGGCCGGTTCAGTTGAACCATTGACCATTCTGTTAAGTTTATTGACTGAGTGTAACGGTAGTTAACTCAAATGGAGGGGGCTGAGTAAAAGATGATGAAACAGTGGAGCCAGCTGGAGAATGACGTCAGCTGAAGGGCAAAATAGCTGGAGGGATGACGTCATGGATGACGCCACAATGCAAAAGAAACGTAACCGAGCGTGAGAATGGCGTCCCAACCAACCGAGGCCGGGTGGCGCGTTTAGCGCGTTAATACTCGATGACCTCAATTTTTCGAGCTCAAATTCGCCTTGTTGAGACGCAGTGGGTTGTGGTGCGATAATGATAATTTCTCGAATGGTGCGAATCTAGCGGGGCGGAGATCTGCCGGCGTTGCTTTGACCACCGCCGCGATTTGTAGTGGCACGTGGAAGAGCGTGGCTTCTCCGATGGGGAGTTTCTTGCGCCGAAATACTGCCCGGTCAAGGTGCATCCAACGGTGTCCTCACCTTGCTACTCTGATTTTGTTTTCTTTGATTATCTTGTACGGACAGTGTCTAATGTTTTGTTCAACTTTGTTCCGGCACCCATGAACGGAACTCCGCCGTGGCTGTTGGAGTTCGTCGCTAGAGTCGATTTCCCGGCAACGGAACCAAACTGATGTGGCAAAATGCACAGCTTGGGCCGTCCTCGAGTTGAGTAGGATATCTGGGCTTGTTATCGTCTTCCCTGAGCCTGTTAAGATCACAAGAATACCTGAGTTGAAGTGCAAGGCAAGGCCTCGCGAAACCCTCGGCGTGAGTAAGTATCGAGTGATTGTCAAAAGGTAAATTGACAGAGTAACGAGGCTCAAGAAAGTGTGTGTACCTTGTTGATGATTATGGATAGGTATTTATAGGTCCTCAAGGTGATTGAATCCGTCTAGGATTCAGTTTCCATAACTGCCGAGATAATCAAGGAGGAAATCCCTTGATTCTAGGCGAAACAGGCGGTTGACCGCGTAGTTATAGGAGTCGATAAGGCAAGGATTCCGCCCAAACATGGAAACCTTTGACTTGCCTTAGAAAGCAAGCTATTAGCGTCCCCAGCTTGGTGTGTGCTCGAGCGAGCAAGGCTCTGCCCGATTATTCTGTTTGTATTGATCTCTGAACTTGTCAGTCTGAAGATCGGCCCCTGGTCGGACAGGCCAGGCCGGTGCCCGCCCAGGCGAAGTAAGTATGATTCCTTTGCGAAGCATGCATGAGTCCCGATCATGGTCCCTGGTCGGACAGGCAAGGCCTTTGTCCGCCTAGGTTTGAGTGAGGGTTGTGCTGCTCGGTGCTCGCATTGGGTCAAGGTGTCACAATCCATCAATTCATTGACGTTCTTCGCTTGCCGTGCTGCGTGCTCTTTGATTCCTTCATCGCGTGTACGCGTCTAGGAATCATATCATTTGGTATCAGAGCTAAGTTTCGTTTCCATAATCTATCATACTTTAAATTGTTCTTATTTTGATTATCTGTTTGTTTCTCTTCCTACTTCGAATTAGGGTCTTCAATCCTAATTTGTTCTTTTCGATTTCTTTGTTTTTGTTGTTTCAAAACCCTAAGTCTTCTAGGGTTATAAATCCAAAAAAAAAGTTACTGTTCACACACTTTGTTCTGTTCATCGAACTGCTTCACCTGGATTCTTGTTCAACCGGTTCTTGTTCATCCGGCTTTGTTCATCCGCCGGCACTTTCATCCGCCGGTACTGTTCATACCCAAAAAAAAAAATCTGTTGTTTTTAATTTATTTTGGACAGCTTTATTACAAAAAAAAAAAGTATTCGGACAAAAGAAAAATTCAGAAAAAAAAATTTCAGATTTAAAAAAAAAAAATCAGAAATCTGAATTTAAAAAAAAATTGTTAGTTGCCGAAAAGGAAAAAAAATTGTTATTGCTTGGAGTTAGAGATTGCTAGTTGTCATCATTTAATATTGAATCTTCCTTTACAAATTGATCTTTGAGCCTTTCATCCTTGGAATTCTATTCTTAATTCATTATTTCTATACGTTGAATTCTATTGATTAAGTTTCTTGGTTTTGCTTGCTTTCTTAATCACTATTTAATTGCTTAGTTCTTTTAGAACTTGGAGGAATTGAAAGTGAGGGAGAGTAGGTAAACACGAGAGGAGTGACATTAATTGAGTGATACACGTAAGGGAGAGGGTGAGGTGATTTTTTTTCTAATAAAAATTTCTTGCAGGTACACCATGTCTAAATCAAGTGAGAATGATGTTCCTACCTTCGATATGAGACTTTATATGGAAGGGTTGGTGAGAGATTTGTATAATGCCATGAGGGAGCAAAAGGAGGACCTAATGGAGGAGATTGGGAAAATTCGAAGTGAAAGTAAAGAAAGATCAAGTAACGTAGGTAACAAACCTAATGACATGCCAAGACGTAGGCTAGATGAAGAATTTGATGGTGAATGGGAGACTGAGAATAGACGTGAGTATAGGTATAGGCCGAGGGAGGAAGAAGGTCTTAAAAACATAAAAATTACTATACCATCTTTTGTTGGTAAAAATGACCCCGAAGCTTATTTAGAATGGGAGATGAAACTAGAGAGGATTTTTGGTTTACATGAATTCACCGATGCTAAAAAGGTTCAGTTGGCTGCCATAGAATTCACGGATTATGCCGCCGTTTGGTGGGAAAATTTGAGGGTGCATAATCGACGTTTGGGGCTGCCCCAAATCACTACTTGGGAGGGAATGAAGAGGGTGATGAGACATAGATTCATCCCTAGCTATTATAATAGGGACTTGCATGACCGAATTCAAACTCTTAGGCAAGGCAGTAAGAGTATGGAGGAGTTCCACAAGGAGTTGGAAATTTGCAAGATTAGAGCGGGTTTAGAGGAGTCTAATGAGGCTGCCATGTCGAGATTCTTGAGGGGACTTAGGTCAGAAATTGCCGATCAAGTGGAGATGTGCCAATACATGGATGTTGATGAATTGTTACAAGTAGCCATTAAAGTAGAACAACAACAAAAAAGAAGGAGTGGTAATAAAGGAGGAGTGAGTGGAGTAAATAATTAGAATTTCGACATTATTAGGGTTCTTTGAAATTTATCTATGTTTATAAATTGAATATATGATTCAAACCCTAAGTTATTTCAAACCTTTCAAACTTCGAAATATAAGACAAAAGAATGAGATTTCAAACCTATGAAGCGTGACATTTTTGCAATGGATTTGGGGGTGTGAAAATATATGTGTTGTTGTTGCTTTGTTGTTGTTCACTATTGTTGAGAAAGTTTGATTTGGGGTGATTGAGAGCCTTCGTTGTGTTGATTTTTTTGTTCGCAGGGCTCCTCTTTGTCTTTGTTTGTTTGTTCGATGCCGTGTCTTTGAGTACGTGTATGGGGAGATGGGGAAGGGAAAGGAGGGAACGACTGATAAGGGTTTTGGGTTGGAAGAAAAAAGAAAAAGAAAAAATAAATGAAATTTCAAAACATTGTTTTGTGACTAAGAGAAATTTTTTTTGAAAATACTTAATAATGTTTTGTGACTAAGAAAAAAAAAGAAATAATAAATGAAATACCTCGTCGTCTGACTGAAACGTCTTATAATCTGATATAAACCCTGAAAATAAATGGTCGTCTTACTAAACGTCTTATAATCTGATATAAACCCTGAAAATAATTGGTCGTTTGACTGAAACGTTTATAATCTGATATAAACCTTGAAAATAACTGGTCGTCTGACTGAAACGTTTTATAATATGATATAAACTCTGCAACCCTAAAATGGTCGTCTAACTGAAATGTCTTATACTCTGATATAAACCCTAAAAATAGCGGGTAAATGCAAAACGTCTTATAATTTGATATAAACCCTGGAAATAACGGGTCGTCTGACTAAAACATCTTATAATCTTATATAAACCCTGGAAATAAATGGTCGTCTCACTAAAATATCTTATCATATGATATAAACCCTCGAACCTTAAGCGGTCGTGAAAACGTCTTCTAATCGATATAAACCACGGAAATAAGCGGTCGTCGATCAAATGTCTTATAATCGATATAAACCACGAAATAAGCGGTCGTCAAAATGTCTTATAATCTGATATAAACATTGCAACCCTAAACTGATCGTCTGACTGAAACGTCTTACAATTTGATATAAACCATGAAACCCTAAACTGGTCGTCTGACTAAAATGTCTTATAATCTGATATAAACCCTGAACTGATCGTCGAACTGAAACATCTTATAATTTGATATAAACTGTTGGTCCACAATAATGCTCAAATAGGCTAGAGGGGGGGTGAATATCCTATGATGCCATTTTAAAAACTTTTCTTTTGGATATGTTTAAAGCTTGGTTTTAGTGGCAATTGCAGTTTATCGAGTTGAGCATGTCTACCGGTAGAGGCTATCGGTAGACTTGCTCTAAGCAGAAGTATCAACTCTGCTGGTAAACTGCTAGTCAAATCAAAAGCCGGTAAAAAGAATCAAAGCAGTGGAAAGTAAAGAGGCTTTAGATTGGGAGAAGTCTTAAGTGGCTATACATGAATATATGTTCAGAACAACAACACACTTAATACTTCTTTCAAATGCAGATTTAGGAAATCAATTAGAGAATAACTTTTCTAAAGATAAATTAGTTTGTAAAAAGCTCATAGATATAAGGACTGAGAGATAAGGTATTTGTAAGAACATATGAATTTATTCAAAGAAAAATTACATATTACATCAGTCTAAATAATCTATGTACAGTTTCTGGCTTTGTCCTCCCAAACCTTAATTCTTCCTTAATTATCCATTCAAGAATATTTAAGCAATCAAGTACAATAGGAGACCAAAATGAGAAACTGTTATGAGAAGAGAATTTTCAAGGTCGTTTAGATAAAAGATATATGAACGATTGAGTGCAAAGCACTCGTCCTTCCATGATGAATGATTATTGCACAATCAACATCATTTGTATTGGAATACAAATTTGAAGATATGAATGCAATATCTACAGACAACTCTTCATTTTCTTCAGACATTATCTAACATCAATCTTCAGATCTTGATCTCTGTTTATATGAAGTTTCTGATCAATCTCTTCTCTTCCCCAAGCTTTTCTTCCTAGAAATCTACTTAGAGTGTCTTGCTAAGATCTGGATGAGTTCATTGCAATCTTGTGTTGAGATCTGAGATACGTTGGTGAAGACGATCTCGTTGTAGATCTCTTTTCTTTGAAGCTCTTGAGTAAGTTCAGTTACTCGTTGCTCATCATTTGTTTATCGTCGTCTGTGAGTTCTTGGGTAAGAGAGAGGATTTATATAGACGGGAGTCAATGTGATCGTTGAGAGATGAAGATTTGATGTTTCTATCCGTTTAGAGATATAATTGTTGAAGTCTATCGGATAGAGACCTTTGTCCATAAGATCTTTTGACTATTTGGGGCAAAGATTTAGTCATGTAGATCTTGGAACTTGTTGTCTGTCAGACTGTGTTGATAAGTGTAACGACCTGACCCGGATCCCAATACGAAATCCCAAAGGTCGTGTCGCCAAACACACAAAATAACAAGCAATGACAAATAATGGGTAAGGCCATAACGGCGATACGACAATAACTTAAAACATATGCGGAAGCTAAACAAAATACCCTAGTGACGCCCGAGCTAACAAGCTCAAACCAAATACAACCAAAGAGATCATAAATCTCTTGGTCCGAAAATTCGACGCACGTGCCGCAACATTGGGCACGTAGAACAAAACTCCACGTCATGCAATACAAATATATAGCACAAATAACCAAGTCATCGGCGTTACGGTAGGAACCCAACATTACACTAAGTCTAAGACTCTAGTCTACACACTCAACGGCTAAAACATGCCGGAGTACCACATAACCAATAATATAAATAACTTGAGATAGAATAAATATGTATTTAAACAACTTGGCTCGACTAACATTTGTCGGCTCACAAAAAGACAAGTACTAATAAAACATTACAAGTTCCGAATCAAAAACACAATTCTTACTACCCAAAGTGAAGTCTATATAACTTCACTTCCCAAACGTCCTTTCCAAATAAATCAAGGTTACACAAATAATAATACTAGCAACCTTCTTAACCATATCTCGCTCCTATCGTAGAGTTGGCAGACTCCTTCGGATTACTAGCCTGCTCAAATCTAAGGAAAACAAAGCAAGCGAGTAAGTCATAATGACTTTGTAAGCTACTAAAGATGCAATGTCATGGCATGGCATAATGCTCAAATAAAACATGTACATCTTATGTCATACTCATGATATAGCATTTCATGGTATAATTTCCCACACAAGCCAAATCCAACCATAGTCACATGGCATATAATTCTTCATAAATCATCATGAAATAAATCATATCAATAGATTATGATTCTAAATTCCGTTATATGTAGTATTTTATTTCTACATTTAAACTCACATCAAACCATATAAACCAATTGCACCATGAGTTTCATAATTCTTCTTTTATCACAACTCATATAAAAATTCATGAATGAGAGACTATTGTTCCCATTTTTATCATAAATAGCATGTTATATTTTTAGTATAACATAAATCGTAAAAATCATCATTTCATTAGCATGTTATATTTTTACTATAACATCTTATCAAGAAATCATCATCTCATAAAAATCATCTCATTAACCATGTAGCACAACAATTCATACGTGCTCATAAAATAAACCACATAACCGAGAGAAGATGATTCTCTTTTTCTGTTTCAGCGTGTAACTCCTGCGGAAACAAAGCGTGCCCTCGATAACCCTTTCGTGGTATCGGCGTCCCGAACGATCTCGCTCGGGTTCCATAGCTATCAAAGTCATGTGTATTACTCTAACTAAGATGAGCTACTTCCCCACCGTGGCCATCGGTGGAGGGGTGAGTGCAAGCCGGCACGACGATCCATTGCAATCACGAATCCCACAATTCGTGAAGACAATGTATCGTCCCACCAAAACTCAAACCAAAACCGCCGGTGGACTCAAACTCAAGCACAGGTAATATATACTCACATGCTCAAATAAAGGAAAAGTACAACACACCGTACTAATCCAGTCAAGTAGATATTTACTTAAAAATCACATAGTTAAGCATTTCTATGCGAACTAACACATAAACCTCTTAGGCGCGATAACATCAAGTCTCTAATACCCAAGTGTTCTTCATACACTTGAAAACGCTCGGAGGCTTGACCTCCATCAAAACTACCCCAAATTCCGTAGGATTTCAATATGTAGTTCTCTATGTTCATATAAATCCATAATCGACTCCGTTGAGTCATTTCTACTCTTTTCAAATTTGAAGGCATAGAAGCTATTTGCATCATAGCCCTCCTATTATTCATTAGCTATTATTCATGGCTAAGTTCTTAAGGTTAGCAACATTGTGCAACCCAACAATCCATTCTTTTCCAACAAAACCCCAAAACAAAGTTCATGGTCAACACTTAATATTTAAGTCAACCATTACATTTCTAGCATGCATCACAATATATCATTTATTCAAGCATGCTTCCATCCAAAATAACCATTACTCTTAACAAGATGCAATTTCATCTAGTATGTTCATAACCAACATGTATATTTATCTAACATGTTCATAACCTTCAATACATGAATTATAGTTGACCAACATACTCTTATTTGCATAAAAGTCAACTCAACCCAATAAAGTCAAACAATACATTTTATTCATACAATCCATAATGATAATTCATTATGCATGCTTACAATCAAAAATTCATGAATTAGATATCAACATACTCTTATTTTCATGAAAGTCAACTCTTATTCTCAAGGTCAAACGAAACATTCACATGTAATCTATTGTGACAAATTCATCCCTCATGCTTACAATTAACAATAGAGATTCATCAAGTATTCCAACATGTAACCCATTGTAGAAAAATTCATCCTTCATACTTTTATATACATGAAGGTCAACTTTATTTTCAAAAGTCAAACGAAGCATTGTAACATGTAACCATTGTAAAAATTCCCCTTTTCATAATCACAACCTAAAATTTGAGATTAAACAAGTATTCTCCCAAACTCCCAAACATATATCCTTATGATTCTAACATTTCATATTATCCAATATCAACCTCCAAAATTATTCATATAATCAAGAACCCATTTACTACACATTCATCATATCAAACCCTAGGTTTCTAGGGGATTAAATGCTCATCAATCTCAAGTCCAAAAATCACAATTGAAGCTTAATAATATACTTCATGAAACATAGAAAGCATCCTACTTGTGCCTCTAACAAGTTCACCCAACAAAAATTTCAAAACCAAAATAAAACCACACACAACATGCTTGTGTACTCATTGACCTCAAATAGCAATCATCTTTGTTTTCCTTAGGGTCAATGAGCACAAAATCAAGAGAATAAAGAAGCTAGTAGCTTACTTGACTTAGATGAAAACTCAAAAGAATCACGATCCCAACGGTGAAGTTGTTCCATTTGACGAGGGCTTCGCGAATCCGAAGTTTGGAGATCATCCGACGGTTGGATCTTCAAGGATTTGAGGGAGAAGACCTAGGGCTTCAAGCTTCCATGGTCTCCCAACTCACTCTCACTCATACGGTTTAGAAGAAGGAGGATAAATGAGAGAAATGGCTGAATCTACAAAGGATTGGGCTTTATATACTTCCCAACAAATAAGGGCACAATAGGAACTTCCAAGGTACAATTAGTGATTGTTAGTTGTAATTAACCCCTAATCCAAACTTAATTAACTCCCCAAGAGTGTTAGGACATCATTAGTACTAAGTATGGGTGTTAGGGAGGGTTTAGAGGGGGTTTAGAATGGGTAGAATAGGAAATACACTTCAAAAATCAAAACAGGGAGTTGCTGGATTCGACACCCATGCGGTCGCATGGGGTCATAGTGAAGCGACCGCTTTGGTCTCTTTAACCCTTAGTGACAATTCCTGCAATCCTCGTTCCGTTCCGGTCGTTCCCGCATGCAACCGCAACCCTTAAAGCCTCGAAACGACCTATAATTCAACCCTTAAAGTCCTCAAACACTTGGCTAAACCATCCAAGTCTCAAAACACTTTTAAAGTAGGTCTAAACTCTCATAAACAACACCAGAAGCAACCGGTGCAAAACCGGCGAAAGGTGCAACAACTTCGATAACGAGGCGTCGAATGAAACCGCAAATTGACGGGCAACAACCCAAGGTTATAAACACTTCAAAAGGCTTTTAAATAGGCCTGAATACCCCTCGGATGGTTAACAACGGATAGGAGAAATGAGCTCCCGAAAGGCGAGATCACCGGCTCAATCTCAAACTACGCGATAAGGAGAATTGCTATCCTCGGAGCGTCGAAACTTCACGAGACTTAAGGAATACCTCCAACTAGGATTCTAACACATCTAAACATGTTATTCAACCATCATGTAAAGATCCAAGACCAAATCGAGGTCAGGAACACGAAACCCGAGTAAACTCTCAATCGCGTCGCATTTCGACTATCGTCGAGTTACGACTTGTGACTTTAGCAAGTCAACAACTAAATGACATCTCTTAAAGGTGTTTTGGTCTTAAGGTGATCTCTCATACACATCTAGACTCTCTCTCAGAAATCAAATAAGCCATAAACCAAGGAAGAAATGCGAGCATTGCACGCAATTCAAGCTAACCGGGAATCGGGGTCTTACAATAAGTCTCTGAAAAGTAGGTCTGATGTTTGTTGCACTGTCAGGTGGTCTGTTCAAAAAGTAATTGCTTTTTGACTTTATCAGACCACGTGAGTGAGAGAAAGTCTTGTAGCTTTAACTATGTCAGGCTTTCTGAGGCTTGAACATATTTGACTTGATTTGAGCGCTTCAGACTTTTCTCGTAGCACGTGCGAATTAAATGCATCGCCGATGGAATGCTTCGAGCCGATGGAGCAGTCTTCAGTCGGGAGAAGCGATGTCTGGCAGTGCGAATTTAACTTGTAGCATGTCTGCCGGTGGAGAGTCTTCAAGATGTTCTAATCTTATCACTGAAGGCTTCTTGACATAGCTGCAAGTCTTCCGGTGCTTTGTGCGTCTGAAGTGTTGGTCTGTTCAATCATCATATAGGAAGGTAGTGTGAGGTTCCCGGGATGCGACCCGCGCCCCGCGCGCCCTTGGATAGGGGTGCGCGTACGTGCGGATGCAGGACACCACTGCTCTTGTTCCACCCTCCCTTGTTTAGGGGAGGACGAAATCAAAAGTGCGAGAGGAGTGCTGTCTATGTTAGCGCGTTGGAATGCGCCTCGGTTGCCTTTAGTGGGTTTTTTTATCCAATATGGGAACTTATGGTTTCCCGCATCAAGTTATCCCTTTTTTAGGGGATACCAGGATATGAGAATACATTACCCTTTCATTCCAATTTTCCCTTTTTTAGGGGAAAACATAAAAGTGCAAAAAAAGATATTGCGACGCCCCCACTATGGATTTTATTAAAAATAGCCTTATGGCCTGTTTCAGATCACTATGGGAGCTTTGGGTTTCCTGCATCAAGTTATCCCTTTTTTAGGGGATACCAGGATATGGGAATACATCACCCTTCCATTCTCATTCTCCCTTTTTTAGGGGAGAACGGAAAAGTGCAAAGAAGGAGTGTTGCGAGGCCCCACTGGATCTGAAAGTTTTAGAGTCGCCATCTTTATTTTAAGGCAAAAATAAAGCAAAACCAGGATAGAAAGAAAAATAAACTAGAGAAAAGAAAACGGGTTCGGAGGCTAAGTTACGAGTTGGGAAGGTGCTAGGCACCCAACTCGCCCTTTCGGTCTCTAAAGTGGTTTTTGGCTGAAGTATGCTTATTGTTATATTTATTTAGCAAATAAATAAAGCATTAAAAGACAGGAAATTAAACCAAATACATTCATGGCTACATTATTTACAAACTCGCAGCCATTTCCTTACAATAATTACAAATGTACTTAAAAATATTTGGCCATTATAACGGCTCTTTTACATAATATTTCCTATACTAATCCGGGCAGCACAACGGCTTATATTGACTACATTGTGCCGGATTTAAATAAAAACTTTAAAATAATAAATGAACGGAAAAGTAAATAAATAAATAAAATAACGCCCTTAAAGGCTTTTACCTTTTAGAGCGGTAGTGTGCTCGCTATGTCCTTCAGGGAGAGGGAGTCTTTTTTGTTGTTTGTTGTATGATTGTTGTTTTGATTTGGGCAGAGTGACTGCTTATTTCGGAAGGTTTTGGCTCGTTCGCTCGGGCAGAGTGACGGCTTATTTTGGTAGATTTTGGCTTTTTTTGATTGGGCGGAATAACAGCTTAGTTTTTGGGGTTTTCAGCTCATTACTCGGGTAGAGTAACGGCTTACTTTGGGATTTTTGGGCTGGGGAAGTGAGGTGGATACCTAACAACTAGGCTAGGGATCACTTATAACCAGTGGATATTTATTTTGGCGGAGTTTGGACGGGGTTTGGAGACTTTAGTGGGCTTCACTCACCTATCTCACACCTCTCGCTAATATCTCGGCGTCGCAGAGCGATATAGTTTCTTCTCGGTTTTTCTCAACCGATTTTCTGAACAACTGAGAAGGGACCCAGCTCTCTTATTTATAGGTGGGAGTGAGGAGTCATCCGGCATTTCCTGAATTCTTTAGCCGGCATCGATCAATTGTACAACGGGCTTCACCGAGTGCATAATGCGTTAAGTGAGAGAGCCTACTGTTCACCTTTGGCGCGGCATTATGGGTCCCTTGGCGCGGCGCCCAGCCTTCTTTTAGGCCGCGCCAAGCCACTATTCTTCTTTCATTTTTGACACTTTCACCCCTCGCAGTTCACTGTTTTGTGCATCCTGCTTTGCCTTTCGCATTTTTAACTCTTGTAACTTGACATTTGTTAAGTTTGAACATTTCTTGATATCACATGTCAGAGTCACATATCAGGGGTACGAAATTGGGGTGTCTACAGATCCCCTCAACGATGGAGTCTACGGGTAACCCAAGGCTTACTGAGTAGACGAACATCGTTGATAAACAATAGACTCTTCAATTTCGTTCATTTTAAAACGGGAGAGAAATGCAATTGGTAGCAGTTATAATGCACAGTTTATCATGCTATCCAAACTCCATAACCTAGACATATTTAGTTAGTTATAAAAGGTTATCGTAGTTTTTAAGCAAATATGAATTTAAAGTGCTTTGATGGTCGGACCTACTAGTGTAGGCTGCCTACGTATTCCTTATTAAAGGAAATCAGAACAAACGTAGTTCAGGCCAAAAACCTAAACTACAACCAAATGAGGATGTTATGTTCTTCGGGTCAAAACCCGATCAAGAACACAACGGGAAAAAGATTTTTGTGTTTTTCGAAAAAGTCGTATTCAAACGGTCGAGAACGGCCGCCAAATACGATATGAAGATTTGAATGTTTTTCGGGAACCACATTTCAACCGGTCAAAACCTTGTCATTGAAACATGTTAAGAAGAATTTTCAAAATTGTGTATGGTTAGTCAATACCTTGTTTCCAAACATAACCAGAAAACTTTCAAATTTCCAGAAAACTGCACTCGATCGATAAAATCCGTCGTCGAGCACGACAAAGAAAACTTTCTTCAAGTATTTTCGAAAATTTGTAAAAAGATTGTTCTTTTTCGTTTCCTTTTTTCTCACTTTCTCTGTTTTTTTTTCAATATTCCTCTTTTTTTGTGTTTTTGAAATATTCCTCTTTTTTTTTTTGAAAAAAAAAACTTTCCTTTTAAAGGAAATTATTCTAAAGTTAGGGTAAGAATACTATACCTTTCTTACCTTTTCGCGCCCGGGTGGCTGTCGCGGATTCGGTTGATTTTGGCATTTCTGCCACCCTTGCCTTTCAGGCCGGGGACTTTATTATTCTCTTTTTTTTTCTTTTTTTCTTTTCTTTTCTTTTCTTTTTTTTTCTTTTCCTTTTCTTTTCTTTTTTCTTTTCTTTTCTTTTCTTTTCTTTCTTCTTTCTTTTTGCCACTGAATTTTTTTTTCATCTTGACTTTGTGGCTGACTTGCTGGGGATATTTTTCTTTGTCCTTGAATGGATGGCCATTAATTTTTGGTTAACAAAATTAATTCTGTTAACTCTTCGTTAAGCTCAGGGACCATTTTGGAAACTTTGAAACTCGGAGACTTAAGTGTAGCAGCTTCAAACTTTGGAGGGGAGAAAGGAAAAATTCCTTTTCCTACCCTTTATCATGGACGGGAGTGAGGGAAAGAAGCTACTGCTTCTTCCTTCTTTTCTTTCTTCCTTCTATCTTCGCCATTGTTGCTGCTGTCCGTTTTCTTTTCTTATTTCTTCAATTTTGCTCATTTTCTCAGTTTTCTTCCGCCAATTTCAGTGTTTTGTTTAGCAGATGACATCTTCTTCTCGATCCAGGAAGGGGAAGGCTCCCATGCACCCAGAATCTAACGAGAGGAGGAGAGAGTTTCCTCCCTTGGTCTGGAATAAGCTCAAATACCAGTATTCTGACGATGACTGGGGCAATATTTTGCGAGATCGGGACACTCACGTGTCCAATCTTCCTCCCACTACTGTAAGTTTCTTTCTTTTTCGAGATTTTCCTGATTATATTTCAGATCTGCTAAATTTCTGCACTGTTTGGAACTTTTGGAGCACTCCTGACTTTATTAGTAATGCATATGCATGTCCTATTTATGTCTAAATGATGTAATTAAATAGTGATGCATGAAATTTATATAATTTATTTTTGCGATGCATGATTGAACTAGTGGTCACTATTTGACCCTACTATGCATGATTTATATTATAAAATGCAAATGAGGCTATATGATGCATGTTTTACACTAAAACATATTTTTGCATGTAATAGAATCACGAGACGGACTTTTCAGAATACAATTTAAATTTTTCCGAAATGCATTTTCGGGCATATTTTCGGATAAAAATGGGACAAAACAGATATATTCTATGCCCTTAGATTCATTTTTCATGCATGCAAATGCTGCAGGGACATAGTAAATGCCATAAAAATATTTATTTTGATGATTTGTGGCATTTTATCTTCTTTTTAGCGTACCCATATGGCAGCTTATTGGACAATAAAATACACATAATTGATGCATGAACTACTTTATTTGAATGCAGAACAATTATGGGATGATGCATGAATATTTTCATATCTTATTATGTACACGGTAAATGCAGTCTAACATGCACCTCTATGATGCTCATGATGCAAAAATAACTATTCAAATGCAAAACAAATTACACATAATTTTTTTTGTTTTTGTTTTTGTTTTTTTACATTTTTTACATTTTTTTTATTTCGCATAAAAGAATGACGTTTAATGAAACTAGATGTTTATTTACATGTGAATTTATGAACATGTATAAAAAATGGTATGTGTTTACTTACATTTTTTTAAAAAAAATTATAATTTTTATATATTTTTTATGAACAAAGTGTTTTTTTTATATTTAGAGAAAGTAAAAGAATATGGTATATTTCTAAAAAAAATGAATACGTATTTTATTTTTCCCTCTTATTATTGAAGAAACTGATTATTCACAAGTATTTACTTTTGATTGGGTTTTTTTTAGCATGCTGCAATTTTTTTTATGAAGTACAATGCATGCAACATGTTTATTATTTATTCATACTTATTTAACACAGAAGAAAAATAAGGATAGAAGACTTACCTTTTCTCTTCTTCTTTTTCTTTTGTTTAGATTCGCAGGCAATTCGCGAGGGTGTGGGCAACATGCGCCAATGTCGCTGAGATTTACGTCATGTTGCCCGAGGCGGCGCAGCTATTGGTGGAGGGCTCCGGTCTTAGTGTCTTTATGCATTCTTTCACCCACTTCACCAGCTACTTGCCCATCTTCGATGTGCTCGAGGGGACTCTCTGGGACACCACCCATACCTTTCACTTCAGCTGGGGGGAGGTGACCATGACCCCGTGTGATTTCGCCGCGATCACAGGCATTCCTACCAGCATAGGTGAGACCCTGGTTCCTGATTTCACTCTCCGTCGGCGTAGGGAGGAGGTAGTGGACCTCCTGGGCTTTGAGCCGGAATTTAAATCGACGGATGAGATTCTTATCGGCAACGTTCGGAACTGCTTCCGGCAATGCGGGCGGGTGCCTGGGCTAATGATGTAGCCGTCTTAGAACTCGAGTGGCGAAGAGCGTTTCTATTTTTCTTTCTTGGCACATCGCTCTTGCCAACTCCTCTACCTCCCCGAGGATTCCGTCTGGCTTGTGCGGCGATTTTGATCGGATCCCTTTATATGAGGGACAGCGTGCTTGGTTATGCTTCTATGGATAGGGCCACCGAATGACTCGCCGACTCGAATGGGTTTGCCGGCGTGGAGGTACATGCCTTTTCCTGCTTTTCTTTTTCTTCTCTCTGTTTTTTTTAGGTATACCTTCTTCTTCTTTTTTATTTATATTTTTTTTCAACACATATTTTTCTTTTGCTCTCTTCTTCTTTTTTTATTGATAACATCTATATATATATATATATATATATATATATATATATATATATATATATATATATATATATATATATATATATATATATATATATATTTATCTTTTTTTTTGCGTGTCCGGGCCTTCTCACTTTTTCACATTTTTGTCGGATCCTCCTCATTCGGCGAGTTCACCATCCTCCTTACTTGTCCCAGTACATTGATGGTAACAGGGTTTATCCGGCTGAGGACGGTGGTTGCAAGGACAGGGAAAGAGTCTTTGGAGCGGATTGTTAGCTCGAGTCCCGGTGCAGTGCACTTCCTTTCCTTGGGAGGGTCCGGAGGGCCATTATGTTGTTACTTTGATGTTCACCGCCCATTGCCGGATAATCGATGGTTTCCATTATGGTGGATTCTTTATATATGGGCGAGTGGGTGAACCGGCAGACATCTGCTGTTTAGCAGCTCGGTGGTGCCTCCCGGCCTCCTTTCTGGGTGATAGAGGTCGATCGACTGCCCAACAGGTATCATTACCTGGCGAAATACCTCATGCCAGCGACAAATTATCCAGTGATGGCGTATGAGGATTTCCTGAGATTAGTGTTGCATCCCCCTTTTCTCGCTCTGTCCGCGCCCAGCGGCATTCGATGCTGCGGGCCGAGGATGTCTACTTCATCTCGACGAGAACCCGATGTTTGCCGAGCCCGATGATATCTTTTTACCTTCCAAGATCGGTGGGGCGGTGGCATGGTAGAGCAGGTTCTTCCTGATGTCGAGATTCCAGAGGAGCGTCGTGTCCCGGAGTAGGCTCGTTCGGTAGACACATTTACCTTTATTGTCTTCTATATATATATATATATATATATATATATATATATATATATATATATATATATATATATATATATATATTTATTTATTTATTTATTTATTTATTTATTTATTTATTTATACATTTTTTTTACATCTATACACTTATATTATTATTATTTTTTAGACTAACACATTTCTTTTTTTTTTCTTTCACTTCTCTTTTTTTTGTAGGTGAACGTGTCTACCTATAAGAAAGCTTGGGGGCTTTTCGATATCGGCAAGCTTTATTTATCGAAACTTGTCGATGAGTTCTCTTGAGGGAACGGGCGGCCCGTACGGCGATCGAGATGATGATGATGACGATGATGTCAGGTCGAGCCACGGCCGGGGCAGAGGTCGGGGATATAGAATCGGTAGCACAACGGGTCCCAGGGTCATGGGTGGTGGCCTTAATAGGAGTCAGTCGTCCCAAGCACATTAACTTCGGATTCCTGCGAATATTAGTATCTTTTCTTTTTTTTGTATATTTTTTTTCTTTTGTAAAAGAAACCTATACAGATATTATGGTATAATGCAATATAATGTATATGATGCAATATATTACACATGCAAAACTAAATTCACACAGAAAATAAAGCTATACCAGACATCTAAGAGGTAATGGCACGCTGTACTTCAAGAAAGGAAGTTTATGAGAATACACCTTTGGATCGGAGTGGGCTTTTCAGGTGATATCGGAACAGGAAAATGGCCGCATCCCTTATTATTTCGGTGCCCTGTGGCTATTGAGCCTGTGCTCGTAGCCACCTTTCATAGCCTCTCTTTCTTTCTCGCGATCAAACGTAGGAACAGCGGAGTATCGGACAGTTAAACCAGGATACCAGGCAGAAATTTCACAGCACAGTGGAGGCACTTGGCACAGCCATATAGAGGCTATGGCGTGGCGCCAAGAGGCCCTTTTGGTGGCGCCATAGATTCTTACTGCAGCCATTTGTTCATTCCTTGTTCACGCCTTTGTGCTTTGAATCGTCTGTTTTCTCAATTCTCGGTATAAATTCAGACGGAGATCAGCCTAATTTCTCACCAATTCACTTCGCCTCTTTTCTTTTAACATTCACCAGCTTCTTCCTGTCCTGCCGTTGCTCTTCTTAGCCGCATAAAATCCCTTGCATCTCTCTTATAAATGGCCGCACGTATTCCTACGGCTCTGGAAATTGAAGTTTACGAGAATGCCCTGGATTTTTGGATCCTTTCGCTGCGATCTGACGAGAGGGACTGGTTTGATCATCTTTTTGGGTTCAGGTGCCTTCTGTCCTGGCGGAATGTCATTATAAATTGGGACATGTTGAGGGGAGCCGCCAGGTTTTGGTCTCCTCAGGACCACTTATTTAACTTCGGCATGAATGAGATGTGTCCTACTTTTGAGGAGTTCTGCGCGATGTTGGGGGTGGCACCTACTCGTCATATCGCAGTGCCCGCCTACAGAAGGCGTCCATATATGGCTATCTGGGAGCTTTTTAATTCTACCCGCAGTACTACTCCAGGATTCTTTAATGGGGAAACTTTTAATTTAATGGTTCTTCCTGGAACCTTCACAGAATATAGGGAAGACGATGTAGACTATCTGCGGCGTAGGCTGACAGCGCTCTTTCTTTGTTTGGTAGGGAGATACTTGATAGTAGGTCTTCCCGGATTTGTCGATGCGCGGGTCGTTGACCTGGCATTACAGGCTCGAGATCACCGGCTGAACATTGTCCCGGTGATTTTGGCGGAGACCTTCGCGGGCCTGAATGCTTTTGCTACTGGTGATGAACTGTTCCCTACCGGTAGCCCCATTCTGGTTCATATGTGGCTAGAAGAGCATTTCCTCTGGGTTCAGGCTCCCGTGCCACATGGAGCTCCCTATGACCCATCACTTTATGGCATGCGTGGGCATTTTCCTCAGATCAATTATTCTGAGATTGATTGGGCTGATCACTTTTATCGCCGGGGCTTGATGGACATAATCTGGGTCATTCGCCATTGGGAGATCCAGCTCTTTCTTCGACATTCTGATGAGTATAGTCAAGTAGTCATGTTGGGTCTTCATCGGACTTCTTTTTATCAACCGAACCAGATCTTGCGGCAGTTCGGAAGAGAGCAAGGGACACCACTCGTCCTATATACATGGGATTGGAGCTTACGGACGAGGGCTTGGGTCCCGCTATTCGAGGCATGTGGCTCGAGATTCGAGAGGTCGGAGGTAGCATATCCATATTCTGACTATATGCTTTTGTCCCTTGGGTATTTGGCATGGATCATGGTAGGCTGGCGAGGCCGTCTCGCCTATCCGTGAATCGAGACATTCTTGGGTCGCCATATAACTACGGAGTGGATGCTCGCGATGGAAGTAGGCGAGGACATTGATAGCTTCGGGGTTAGTTGTTCCTCGGGCCACGGAGGCGACCTGAGTACATGGCCTTAATACTCGGACGACCCTGGACCGGATACTGCGGGTCCCAACAATACATCCCGCAGATTGAGTAATGTCAGTCGGCAGCATAACCCATGGGAACAAGAAGTAGCTGCTCCTCCTCCTCAGACTGGTTGGGGCACGGCTCTGAGAGCTGGCGGTCATGAGCCTCCGCGGCTGAGCTTGGCAAGCCGGCAGGACAATCCATAGGAACAAGAGATAGTTGTTCCTCCTCCCCACCTGTATGGGGTCTTGGTTTCGAAATGATGGAGCCGGTCAGAGCAATACGGTACTTTCGCCAGAGAACGGGATGCTTGACGATGAAGAGGGAGACACCTCTGGTGGCTCTCATCTTTGATGAGTCTAGGGCTTCTTCTGCACCTCGTAGAAGGAGTATATGGGTCCGACTCGGTGGACGTCGTAGAATTGATAGACCGCTCGGGGGCTAGGGCTGCAAAAAAAAGGAATTGTTTCTGGGGCAACAAAGGGGGTACATGCAGTATATATAGATATGTACAATGCAATTAATGTATAATATAGATGTCTTAGTAAATATTCCTAAGTTGCACCTTAAGACCTGTAAAATTATATTTTAGTGTTTTAATATGAGCTTCTCGTCGTGGTTTTTCTCTTTTGTCAGTCAAGCCTCTGATATACTGAAGACTGGAGGTGGTATGCTGAGGACTTCAAATAATGCCTTCCCTCTCCTTTTTATCTCCTTAACTTTTTTTTTATTATATATTTTTTTGTGCTCTAATTTTTGCCTAGGCCGCCCTTTCGGGTTTTCAACCTAGCGAGCCCTTATTTCTCCTTTTTATTTATTTTTATTTTTTTTATATATGTCCTAACTTTTGCCTAGGCCGCCCTTTCGGGTTTTCTACCTAGCGGGCTGGAGAGGGAAGCATTTACTGGATAGAATGGCTCAGGCATAGTACCTTTTGAGTTTGTCGAGGTTGAAGGACTAGACAAGATCTTCCCCATCCTGGTTTGTGAGAAGCACGACACCTCCTGATCTGATCTACTTAACAATGTATGGTCCCATCCTGGGAGACTTCCATTTACCCCTAGTATCAACGTAACTAGGGGGTTTTTCTCGAAGCACGAGGTCTCCAACTTGAAAGATATCGCGGCCTTTGACTTTGTTAGCTTCGGGTGATGCGTCCTTGATATGCGGGGTATGCTCCATATGCCCACTGTGCGCCGCTTCATCAATTAGGGCCAATTCTTCAGACGCCTCTTTGATCTAGTCAACTTCGCTATATCGCTTCCATCATCACTCTTAATGATGGAATTTCCACTTCTACTGGTAGTACCGTTTCAATGCCATATGCTAGAGAGTAGGGGGTAGCCCCGGTGGGTGTGCGGATTGACGTACGATAGCCCCAGAGGGCTAGCGGCAATTTTTCTGGCTAGTCTCTTCCTGTGTCGCTTTCTCGATGATGTTTTCAAGTGTTTTATTGGTCGCCTAATGGCACCATTGGCTTCAAGCGTCGTAGGGGAGGATTTGTGTCTTTGGATCTTGAATTCGTCAAGTAGACGATTCACGTCCCCTTCAAAATGAGAGCCATTGTCGGAGATTATCTCGAAAGGTACCCCATAGCAATATATGATATTGACCCGGATGAATTCATACACCTTTCGGGCATTCAGTATCTTGTAGGAAGAGGCTTCCACCCATTTTGTAAAGTAGTCGACGGCTACCAAGACGTATTCATGGCCATTGGATCCCTTCGGGTGAATTTGGCCTATAACGTCGATTCCCCATGTTGAGAAAGGCCAGGGGCTGTGAAGTTGTATAAGACGATGTGAGGGGCATCTTTGCCAGTTGGCAAAGCGTTGACATTTGTTGCAATGTCGAACCCCGGATCAATCGGTTCGGCGTACTCGATAGTACCCACAATGGATGATTTTCTTAGATAGCATATGGCCATTCATGTGGGGCCCACAGGTACCACCGTGTAGTTGATCAAAATTTGCTCGACTTTGGCCGATTGACACATAGTAAATTGAGGCCTTGATAATGTTCTCTTATACAGGCGCCACCGCTGGCGAGTGCAGGTGGAGGCCCACCTTCGCAGGGAGACTCTTCCTCTTTTGTCTAAGCCAGGAGGATAAAGACCTTTTTGGAGCAGATTTAAGACGTCAGCATACCAGGGCTCGCGATCTGCTTCAGGAGCTGCATTGATTTTGAAACAGTATGCCTGACTATTCTTCTTCCCCAGCTATGAATGGCTGAACATTAGTTCCACAGAATCTGGACTAGTGA
>CM028383.1:84827842-84868574 GCA_013146195.2 Codonopsis lanceolata
TCAAGATGCTCAATTAGTTCCTTTACACAGCACCTTTAGCTTCACCTTTCAGATTTGACAATAAGTAACTTAAGAAGTATCTTCTCAAAAAGCGAAGCACGTGGTTGTCTTCCATGTATTAGTCCTAGTAGGGTGGCTTTCTTTGTGTGGGAGGCAGCTGGGGGAGTTATTCTGAAAGGGAGAATTTGAGGTCTCGTGACATGATATCGTCAATCAGTACTACATGTGCAAGAATGAGGAGAGGATACGAATCACCTACTCTTGCACTGCCCTATTGTGAGGGAGTTATGGAGTTTGCTTTTCCTCTATGCTGGTGTTTCTTGGGCTCTGCCTAGGATTGTTATTGATTTGCTCCGTGGATGGTCGTTATTCAAAAGGAGGAGGAATGTCTCCTGGGACTACGCTCCTACAGCTATTTGGTGGACCATCTGGAAAGAGAAAACAGGAGGGCTTTCGAGAATATCGAATCTGATATCGAAGGAATCAAAAGAACTTTCTGATGTCTTTGCGATTCTGGTGCTCCATAGCTGACCCTAATTCAGAGGACCCTTTTTGTGGATTGTTTCGATTAACCTGTTGTTTAGTATAGTTTCGATCTTGTATACCTCAGATGTACAAGGATGAGTCACCTCATTTGACGCCTGTTAATATCACTCATACCTTACCTATCAAAAATATATATATGTTATATAGGCTTCTACTTAAAGTCAAGAGGGTCATCTAATCTGGTTCGGTACCTTCGCTATAATATTACCAAGTCCTGGTACAGTACGTAAGATACAAAGAGTTACGTGTCCCAGGGCAAGCACTTTGGCATCATAGGTACTACTTGCAATATCAATAGTATGTGCTTTACTCTTGTCTTACCACAAGATGAGAGTACAATTTTTCTTAGTACTCCCTTTTCTTAGTACTCTCTTCGTCCCAAAAACATAGTCTCATTTCCTTATTGGAAAGTCAACCTAGGGACGATACCACGTTATTATTTAAAATACTCCTTCGTCCCAAAATTATTATCCTTTTTTCTTTTTTCGTCCGTCCCAAAATAATTCTCTTATTTGAAACTTTCCTTTTTAGGACAGCACTTTTACCACTTTACCCTTACTTTTTCATCCTATTTTATGGGCACATGGGCTTTAAAAGGAAACTACACATCAAACAAATTTTAATAATCAAGTCAATTGGTTTTCCTTAATCCGTGTACCAGTCAAACAAGACAATAATTTTGGGACGGAGGGTACATATATTATGTTTTAGCTTATAAAATTTCATTCATCAAAGATAAAGAAAAGCGCCAATCACAACTTTTAGGATTTCGTAAGAATAAGTAAATTCTTATAAATCTATGGTCAAAATTTAATCAATTTCACCAAAAAAAAGTCAAATTCAGACATTTATTTTATGTTTTTTGTGATGGATGGAATAGAAGATAAGAATACCTTTACTCTTCCAGAAAATCGAGTCATAATACACTCCATCCTGGAAAAATGTCTCATTTAACAAACCAAACTTTTATACCCCATCCGTTCCACAAAGGGTCCATCTTTAAAAATTAAGGGATATATAAATAGCATTTTAGTTGTTAGTAATTACAAAAATGATTGAGCATAATCAATATGTTAGTATCAAATGTGGAGGGTATTGTTGAAATGTTATGGGGATGACTCTTGAAGTGAAATGTCCCAAAATAGTAGAATGGACTATTTGCGGATTGGAGGGAGTATATACTAATTTTATGCTCGTCTATCAAACTACCGACAACATTCATGGAAATCAAATTCAAGAAACCTCCGAAGTCACCCCATCCACTAGAAAACATTGAAGTTGAGGCGAGGCTTCCAATCGGCAATCCAACAACAAGATAAACACATAAAAAGTTCATACAATATGCTTAATTTGAAGCATCTACAATCTAATAGAAGCAATATCAATGAGTGACTAAATTACAATATAGTGCGATGAAAAGATATTAACTTGTTAAAAGTGTATAAAATCAACATTACCATCCACAAGTTTTTCATAGAGTACAGTAAACTACAACTAGATTGGTATATGGAGATATCATATATTACCTCCATCCCAAATAAATAATGTTTTATTTAATTTACACGCAGATTAAGGAAGATTATAAAAGGATTGATCTACCCTCGATCATTTATTATAGTTAAGTTGCACCAGAATTTGACTCTTTCCACTCAACAACCCTCTTTTAACAGCATTTGATTTTAGCGTAGTAAATATGGATAGTTTTGACAAAATATGGATAAATGTTTCTTGAAATCCTAAAGCATCATTTATTTTGGGACAAAAAAAAACTTTGCTAAAACATCATTTATTTTATACTTTGATAAAATAATTGGTAAATTATAAATAATAGCTCAACTCGTCAAGAGGTTTCTTGAATATCTTAAGGTCTCCAATTTGAGTCTCTATAAGTTAATCCAGGAGGAATTTATTCTTTAAAATTCCCTAGACCTAACAAGGATGGATAGTCTTCGACGAGTCGAAAGGAGGTGGATAGCAGAAAAACCTCCTCTTCCTCAAAAAGTCATTTCAACCAGCAAGCTAGCTCTCCCCTACAACAAATGACTCCATCCCTCAACCAAGGGCGTAGCACTCCTCATACAACCGTAAGCGTAGCTTAAAGACATGGCTCTACTACATTTCCCACTCGCCACTATTAAGGAAGAACATAAAATAACAAGCCCTCACACGAATCCATTTCTCACGCCTCTTTCAATCAAGTTACCTTCTCGTAAGCACCTCCAAACTCATTTCTTCTTGCCTCGAAAGAACCACACTCCTCCAATCTTGTAGTAGCTCCCTACTTCTCTCATGATGACCACATATTATTATAAACAACATTCTATCAATAAATAATAAACATTGTGATAGTATCCGTACACACGCGATAGTATCTTTCTTGTTGGATCTTTTCAAGAACATTCTTATTAAGTTATCAAAAATTTGAGCCTCAATCTACGTAATGTTCAAGAATGATGAACTACAAGCTACTGACCACGCACTTGTTGATGCGAAAAATCTTGAGACAACTTGAAGTCGATTCATCTTTCAAAGTCGAAAGAATAAGCAGATCTACCTTCCAAGCTTCAACTTGTGGGCAATTCGAAATCATTATGATGAACTATCAAGGATTTGTGGGCAACTTTAAAATGCTCGAGTAGGAACTTCATGCGGTTTCACTTTCCCTTTTCACTATGACTTTGGTTTCGTAGCTTTTGCTTAGCTTGCTCAGATGCTCAATTAGTTCCTTTACACATCACCTTTAGCTTCACCTTTCAGCTTTGACAATAAGTAACTTAAGAAGCATCTTCTCCCAAAACAACACATGTGGTTGTCTACCATGAATTAGTCCACATCAAACAATATTTTATCTAAAGTCAAGAGGGTCGTCTTATCTAGTTCAATACTTTAGGCGTAATCTTTTGAGTCAGGTGAAGTACCTAAGATCTGAGAATTATGCGTCCCGGGACAAGCACTTTGGCATCATAGGTACTACTTGCAATAACAAGAGTATGTGTTGTACTCTTGTCTTGCCCACTAGATAAGAGTCATTTTTTTCTTAATACTCCCTCTCGTCCCAAAAATATAGTCTCATTTCCTTATTGGAATGTCAACCTAGGACGATACTTACTTATCAAAAAAAAAAACCTAGGACAATACCATGTTATTATTTAAAATACATATATTATGTTTTAGCTTATAAAATTACATTCGTCGAAGGAATTAAGAAAATTATCAATAACAACTCTTAGGATTTCATAAGAATAAGTAAATAGTAAACAGAAATCATTATTAGCAAGGAGTCTGATGTTGGCGATCTGGTGGATCATTTGGAAGGAGAGGAACCGAAGGGTGTTTGAGAACATGGAGTCTATGTTGCTCGAATTAAGACGGAGGTGTTTCAGAAGACTCTTCGTTTATGGTGTTCGGTAGTTGACACCGATGAAGATAACTCTTTTGTAGAAATAGTAAACATAACTAATTATTAGCATTTTCGTTTATCTTGTATACCCCCGATTGTACTGAGGGCGCGTCACCTGCTTTGGCAGCTTTGATTTATAAATTTATTTACTTATCAAAAAAAAAATGAATAAGTAAATTCTTATAAATCTATGGTCAATATTTAATCAATTTCACCAATCAAAGTCGGACCTTTTTTTTTTTTTTTGATATGGATGGAGTATAAGATAAGAGTACCTTTACTCTTACAGAAAATCGAGTCATAATACACCCTGTCCCGTAAAAATGTCTCATTTAACAAGTCAAACTTTTATACTCAATCTGTTCCACACAAAGAGTCCATCTTTGAAAATTAAGGGATATATAACAAGCATTTCAGTTGGTAATAATTATGAAAATGCTTAAGCATTGTAAAATATGGACGATATTGTTAAAATTTAAAGTCACAGAATAGTACTGTGGACTCTTTGCACGGTAAGGAGGGAGTATATACTAATTATACGCTCATCTATCAAACTACTGACAACATTCATGGAAATCGAATTCAAGAAACCTCATAGTCACCCCCATACATTAGAAAACGTTTAATTTGAGGCCAGGCAAGCTTCCAATAGGCAATCCAACAACAAGACAACGTACAAAAAGTTCGTTGAATATGCTTAATTTGAAGCATCAGCAATCCAATAGATGCAATATCAATATGCGTGACTAAATTACAATATAGTGCGATGAAAACCTAGAGAGAGATTATGTGAGAATTACCAAGAGCATCGGCGGCGTCTGAGAGAGGCAAAGAGAAAAACTTGGAAACTTCGTCATAAGAGAGAACCGTTTTCTGCTGCTGAGTCTGCGTCTGTGTACCCATAATCGTCACGCTCGTTTAACCCTCTTCCCACACGTCGAGTAAACTGACTAAAAGAACGAGAGAAATCGAAATTATTTTTCCCAAAACAGTATTTTGGTTTACAGTAAAAAAATTTATCGGTGCGGTAGAATCTTTTTTACACCAGCTTTTTTTGTAATCATGTCTCGACTTTTTAAACTTTAGTTGGTTACCAATGATTTAAAGATCGTTAGTGTAAAAGGATTATACACCGTTTGTGGACAAAAAATTTAATTGTTTTGTTTATTTTTCCATAAATATTGAATAAAGGTGTCCGATTTATATTAACAACAATGCTAAGATCACCATGAATATTATCACTTTGGTGGCAACTATGGTTTGAAGGTACACGTGCATTTTGCGAAATTGTCATCGAAGTGGTATCTCAAGAGGTAACTATAGCATTGTTGTTTGAGTTTATTGGAACTAACAAAACCCATAAGTAATCAATTTGTAAATTTTGAAACAAAACCAAATCAAACAAAACTACAATGGTTTGAAACCAAGATTCAGTTTTGTGGTTCAATTTCATGGTTTAGTTCTTTAGTTCTTTAGTTCATTAGTTCAAGTTAGCCTCACAAAACGTTTTTTTTTTTTTTTTTTTGCATTTTCCAGTATTTGGTAACATTAGGAAAATAGGAGTCAACGGAAATCATTTACGACCAACGGAAAATGACCTATTTTCCTCCGTATAACGACTTATGGAACATTACTTTCGTAAGTCATTTTTCGAAGCAGACGTCTCTATCTCTCACCAACTCTCCCCCCCCCCTCTCTCTCTCTCTCTCTTTGCAGCAGACGCCTCTCTCCAGGTTTGATTTCTCTTTTTCTTCTCCAAATACAATACATTAGCTTTTGATAGAAATATATTATTGTATCAGACTATAGGAGAAAGGCAAATAAAATAATTGTCATAGTCAACAATCAAAGCTTGCTTGTTTGGAATTCCTTCTAGAGAGTCTGTTTTGTAGGGAATAAATTTCCTATTCTATTAGGAAACGAGAAAGATTCTCCTTTGCTCTCACTTTCTTTTGATCGGATCTAATCATATGGAAAAGGAAGTGATTCTTCCAGTATTCTACGAAGCTGCTCTAAAAGTTATGTATTTAGTCTAGGTGGGTTAAGTGAAGTTAATTAGCCCCAAGTCCTCACTACTTAAGCTAAACCTAATTAGTTTCAACCAATTGACACTTGCCCCACTCACCTCTTAACCCATAGAAAGTCCTCTTGCTGGAGAACTCCACTCACTTCAGCCTACCCTCCAGATATCTTAGAGCTCTACAATGGAGAGCTCATGTGTGTGGGATTCATGGTGAGACTATTATGTGTTCTAGGGTTCCCGATCCTACGGTGACCCGATTGATGATTCGAGACCGGCTACGCGTTCCCCTCGTCGAGTAGAACACTCTACCATGGTTTGAATTTCGTTTCTCTCGTTTTAAGATTGAGCTAGGTAAACTACTACCCCTTCTTCTTGGTGAAAGCTATGTATAATGCATGCTAGGGTGTATTTGCTATGTATAACATGATTTACTTGTGAATCCAACCCCTATATGATGATGTTGTTTATGGTTCATGCCCTGGAATTTATAGTTTTAGTATAGAAATGAATTGAGGGTGGTTGTTTTAGGGTTTTAGAGTCTAAACCACTAGCTTAAGCGTTTAACGACCGAAAACGATTATGGCTTCCAGGATTTATTATGTGACTTAGTTTATGAAACTTAGAATATCGACTCAACGGAGTCATGCACAAAAGGGTTTAATATGTTGTTTATGACTCTAGGATGATGTCTTGCGAGTTTTGGGAATGTTCGGGTTGCAAAGGCGTAATCCCGAGTAGTAGACGTTTGAAATGGATTAAGTGTGTCCTATAACTATCGACACTTTAGGGCTTCAATTGAAGTCCTGAGACTCACAATGATATGACCTCCCCCTGAATTAGACCCTATAGATTTAGGGTTTATGAAGTTATGGATTCTGATTCATTATAGTCGCCTTGTGTGCACGTACGAATACACATGGACTTGTTAAGGTTCTTATGTGGGAACCTTGTGAACATCTTGAGGAAATGGAGAAGATGAATTAGAGAATCATTCCATATAGTGATTCCGGCAAGTATACCCTTTAGCACTTGGTATATAGAGCCTACTTGGATAGTCTCAAGGATAACCGAGTTGTTATCTAAGACAAACATATATTGGATTGGACTTGTGAAATATCAACGCATGGACACCTTATGAATCTTGACCACACTCTAAGCGTTTTCCCCTCGAGTGTACTACTTGACACTTAACGTATAGAGAATCTCTAGAAGGTCTCGTAGTGAATTGTATCTACGATACAATTCCAATGGTTTGAACTTGATAAGGTTGGTTTATGAATAACACATGAACTATAATGGGTTTGGGAATATAGAATGAATTATCATTAGAGAAAGATTTTTGGTGAGTATAATCTAGTTATTCAATGATCCTAGACCATCAAAGTAGTCTCGGAGAATATGTGATTGATATTTGTTAAGTTACGAACTTTGTTTGGATTCATGCTAGAAATAAACTTCTATGCCTATTCGATATTATGACTCATGAAAGTATAATTGTGATATTTGTTAAGTATTGAATCTTCCATGCTTATTTGATGATATGACTTACTAAAGCATATTGTGTACCCTTGCTTGAAGCTTGTTTGATTTCTTGAAATACTTAAGGTTTCAATGAAAATGAATTCGTAAACTTGAGTTGAACTAGGGATTGAATTGATATTAATCAACTTAGGCTTTCAACATGTACTTGATCTGGTGACTCCTGAACTAGGGTTTCTAAATGAAATAAGAACCTAGATATGCTTGAATCGAGAACATAGAAAATGGTTAGAAATGCATATAGCATTGATGCCCTATTTGGTTGAAATTGTAGTAAAGACTCAACGGAGTCGAGTTTAAGGAACTATTGTATCTTACGAGTTTCATATTGAATCCCTACGACATTTAGAGTTCATTTAACTAGGTTTAGCAATGGATCGCCGTACCGGATTTATCAAACACCCCTCCGCTATGGGCCGCAGCAGGAATTAACCCATCTAATGTAATCAATACGAGCGCTTTGGTAGTCTATTTTCCCGGGAAAGGGCTGCCCTTGAGGTGGAGCCGCTCGGTACATTGATACACCAATCACATGTATCTCAGGTACAATACAGTTAACACTTGTAATTGCAGTTGCAGGAGCATCACAACAACACTGATTCGGTATCTATTCAAACCCTTATGTTGTAATACCTCAAATCCTAGTGTGTTTGATTTACGTGTTATGCTCATATTTCTTCTTATTGCCTTGCATGATTGACTTGGGTGAGATTCTAGATGTGTATGAGTATCCATCTTGAGATTAAAACCATATTAGTATATGTGTCATAGTCGATAACTTGCTAGAGTTACAAGGTGTAACTTGACTTTGATCGTAACTCGACTCGGTTGAGAGTTTACTTGAGTAGTTCGCATTTGTGACCTCGATTATGCCCTAGGTCTTTACATGATTGTCATGTTCATGCTTAGATGTGTTAAGACTTTATTTTGGAGGTGTTTCTTAAGTCTATCGGTGTTTTTGATGCTTTCGGTATAACATTCGTCTTTATCGTGTAACACAAAAGTGAGTCGTGTGTGCATCTTATCTCTTGGAGTCCCGATTCTCCTACTTGTTGTTTAACTGCTTATAAGTATTCAAGCCTATTCATTATCCCCTTGAATTGCTTTAAATCTCATGTTCTTGCCTATTTGATCGTTGCTTCATTCGTCGTTTCGATCGGGAGTTGTTGCGCTTTCTTCAGGTTTTACTCTGGGTTGTTTCGGGTGGTGTTCGGGCGAGTCTGGGACTTATTTTGAGTAGGATTTCAACCAAGATTTGTTTGGGTTGAGTTATGGGCCTTTGTGGCTAAGTTTCAAGCCATTTTCAAGTATCCAGCAATGTGGTCGCATTGCACATGTCAATGCCCTCGCCTTGGATTCTGAGAGTTCAGTTTATGCAGAAGAGAGGGGGATGTGCTCGCATTGAAAGGCTCAATGCGACCGTATTGAGCCAGACTCTGCTTCGAGCATATTTCTGCATTTTGAGAATTTGGTCGTGATTTACCTATCTTACCTTAATGAAACCTCCCTAAACCTTCCCTAATCTATTCTAATTAATCTTAATTAGATCCTAACACCTTGGGTTAGTTTTTTAATGATTATTGGGTTTGTATTAGTTGTTGATCAAGCTTAAATACTCACTAAGTGTACCCATGGATTACCTATTGTACCCTCCTCTTTGTGGAGACTTATCTATCCCAAAATCAATTGAAGGCCTCTCATTTCTCTCCTTTTTTTAGCCTTCAAACTGTGCCCTAGAAAGAGAGAAGATTGTGGGAGATACAAGATGAGATAGTATGTGTTTCTTCGATCTACGAAGATCCAACCATTGGATCATTGATTCGACTCAGGATTATCGAAGCCCTTGACAAGGAGAACATTTCCAACCGATTAAACTTCGATTTTTGTTAAGGTTTGTGGCTTCAACAGATATGCTACTATACCCCCCCCTTTCCCTCTTTGCATGTCCTATAGGATTATGGGAATATTCATCCATCAAATCTATGTTTTTAGACTAGATTGACATGTTTATACATGGGTATTTTGTGAATTGTATGTTATACATGGATTATTTGAAGTGGGTTTGTGTTATTTGTGGGTTTAATTATGTTTAGGGCTAGGAAATCAAAGCCCTGAGGAATTTGTGTTTGATATAGATTTTGATTCGGGCATTAATTCCAAAACTAATGAGACATGGAATTTATGAACTAGAGATTTAAGACTCAACGGAGTTGTTATAGGTTCAATAATATTTTAATGAGCATTTGATTGAAATATTACGGTGTTCAGGTTTCGTTTGGTTACGTTTGTGAGGACTCGAGCATCCCGAATTGTGTCCAATTGTGACACCAATGTTTTAGAGACTTAATGATGATTATTATATAACGTTTTACTAAATTAGAAAGTCGTGTTATCGAGCTACTTGAAGTTTGAGAATTGATTAGTCGGTTTGTGACTCTTGGAATTTGACTTAGAGTGTTCTTGGTAGAGCATGGAACATTAGGGACCATTCAATGGTCTCGAGTGTTATTAAGAGATGATTAATGGATGGGTTTCCATTCCATGGGAATTAGGTCGAGTGCACATGAAGGCACTTGTGAGGTTGTGACTACGGGGCAGTCTTTATGCGCTTTGAACCTGGATTTGAGGACGTCGATGATATATGATAGGTTTGGGCTATGTAATAGAGTCCGATATTATTTTGTGGAAACTAATTATTAAGTCTCAATTTATGGGCGTTATTAGACTAACATAGTAGTCTTTGATTTGGTTATGAATGGAGGATCATTGTAGACCTTACGATGTGATTTGTGAATAAGCTTATACGTTATTCTTGTTTGGGTTTGTAACTTGGGGATCGTGAGTACCCCAATGTATGATTACTTGGACTAAACGTGTAGTTATCCGAGCATGATAAGTATGTGCATTGAGATTTGGGTTTTTAGTAAAGCATTATGACCTACTTGACTTGGATGAGTCCGCTTTTGTCGGACTGGATCCCTATTTGTTAAGATAAGTAAATATCTACTTGTGAACCTTGTTTAAGTCCAGCTGGTGTCCTTGTTGTTGAGTCGGCAATATGACGACTCATAACCTTTGGGTAAGCGATCAGAATGAATGGCAACATTGGTTCGCATTTCTCCTCACTATTTGGTCGATAGTGGCATGTGGTCCTCATAACTAGGGAAAACTACTGAGTATATATTGGATATGAGATTGGTTTGAATATTGGGCCCGAGCACGAGATCCGGATTAGTTGCGGTTCAACATGTGTACAGCAACAGTGGCACAAATAGACAGTCATATTATATATCATGTTATATATGTTTACTTTTGAGCACTTACGTGAAAAATAATATGTTATGTGGTTTACATAAGATTATGTGTACCTATGATTATGTGGTACTTGATATGCTATTGGTATACTATTATGATGCCATGTTATGATTATATATGCTTTAGCATTATGCCATATTACATGTAGTAACTTACTGGGTCTTTATTACTCATCCCACGTCTTTGTTTTCCTTAGTGTGTGCAGTGAGCTTGTTAGTACGCGTTGAGGCAGCGGGTTCACAGTTGATAACAGGTGGTCTTCCGAGCAATAGCTTGGAGTTATTTATATTTTTGTATTTATTATTTCTGTGAGACACGAATGTAAAGTTATGTAAACTTTACCGAGGTAGACTTGTATTAGTTTCTTATTGTTGTATTATTTTAGGGCCAACTAGTATAGTCGAGCTATTGTATTTATTTAGTAGTTATTTTCGTTGTTTTCTCGAACATGTCTTAGCTCGTGGTTCCTAGTGTTTTGGTTATTGTTGTTATCTCTAGCACGTTCAGCCGTTGAGATTGTGGTTTAGTTCAGAGTAATATACTCGTGTTCTTATAGTTGGTTTTCCCTCCGGCATGTTTTAGCCATTGAGTGGTTGTTGTAAAGGTTAGGTTCTTGGTTGTTGTATCAGCCTTAGATTGCTGATGGTTTGTTGCCCATATGCAAAGTTGCATCACACGCATCGTAGATTTGTCGAGAGATAGTCAGTCGTCTCTCAGCCTTGCATTACGTGGTTTGGAATTTAAGGCTTGGGTTCCATTTATGATTTGCTTCCGTAGGTTTTGATTTTCGTTGTCCTGTATCGTCGTTTTGACTTTACATTCTTGTTAGAGCCTCTTTGGCTTGAATGTTTGACTCGTGTCATTGTGCTTAGCGGGTGCTTGTCCGTTTTATTAGATTGTTTCCATGGCACGACCTTGGGATTCAGTATAGAAGTCTGGGTCGGGTCGTGACATATGTGACTTACTATGAGTGCTTATGTGACAACAAAGTGCTAAATGGAACATGAGATCTACGTGATTGTGTTCATCTTAATTATGTACTATTTGGGAGACTTGAATTGATGGATTGTAACACCTTGACCCAATGCTACGATCCGTTATGAACGTGGTACTCTGCGATCCAATTACGAGACGAACACGAACCTTGGTATAATGAAGAACGCCACAATATGGATGAATATCCTATTGATAAGTTCGGGTTTCGATTACTTAGCCTCTCACCAAATAATCACAAGTTCAATGAAGAACAAGGAGGTTTTGAAAAACACTCAAACATTATATTATTCAATAATCAAAAAGTTGTCTCTAAAACAATAAGCCACAACCCTTATTTATATGGGTTGTGAATCCTAAACCTAAAAGTAAAAGGAAAGGTCTAAGTAGAATCATCTTAGGAAACTACTTAGAATCAACTTAGGAAACTAAATAAAATTAACTTAGGAAACTACTCAACTTACCTAATCTATGTAGGAAAGAATTAGGTAAGTTGTCTAATCTATTTAAAAAACATTAATCCTCAAAAATAAGGAAACTCTAACAATCCCGTTTTTTCTAAGGGCCTAATTTTCAAAGTTGCACTTTGGCCCCCTAAAGTCTTCCTTTAGGTGTTAAAAGCTTCCAAAGTCATTATATGATATTAACAAACCTTTCTTGAGTCTTCAAGTCATCTTCCATGAAATCTACGACCTCACAAAGCATGTTTGAATTTGTAGCCCTTGTTGTATCATCTCTCCTTGGTCTCTTGTGCACTTGGGCTTGAATAAGTTAGCATATGCATTATTTTTGGTGAAGTCCCTTGGCCTTTGTTCATAAGCTTCCAAGCCTTGGTCTCTATTTCCATAAGCTCACGAACCATCAACATAGTCTCCTCACGAACCTTCTTTGCACGTCCTCTTGTCATTGGTCCTTGTGAACTTTTGAGTTGACTTGTGTCTTGTGTAGTGATAGGAATCACATCATTCCCTCCCTCTTGAAAAGGATTTGTCCTCAAATCATCATCTACATCATAAGGAAGAAGATCACTAACATTGAAAGTTGCACTAACATCATACTCACCTGGAAGGTCCAACTTGTAAGCATTATTGTTGATTCGCTCAAGTACTTGGAAGGGTCCATCTCCTCTTGGCATTAACTTAGATTTCCTTTGGTTTGGAAACCTCTCCTTTCGTATGTGTAACCATACCCAATCACGGGGTTCAAAGATCACTTGCCTTCGGTTCTTGTTGGCTTGTTTAACATATTGTTCGGTCTTGCGTTCGATGTTAAGCCTTGCCTTTTCATGTAACTGTTTTACAAATTCGGCCTTTCGTTTTCCATCTACATTCACAAACTCAGAATCTGGTAATGGAGATAAATCCAAAGGTGTTATCAGATTAAAACCATAAACAATTTCAAATGGTGAATATTTAGTAGTGGAATGAGCAGTTCTATTATATGCAAATTCAATTTGAGGCAAACAGTCCTCCCAAGCTTTTAAGTTTTTGGAAAGAATAGATCTTAACAAAGCTGAAAGTGTCCTATTAACCACTTCCGTTTGACCATTAGTTTGGGGGTGGCAGGTAGTAGAAAATAACAATTTAGTTCCTAGCTTACCCCATAATGTTTTCCAAAAATAGCTAAGAAACTTAGCATCCCTATCAGAAACTATCGTGCGTGGCATGCCATGGAGTCTAACAATCTCTTTAAAGAACAAATTTGCAACATGGGAAGCATCATCAGTTTTATGACAAGGTATAAAATGTGTCATTTTAGAAAACCTATCAACAACTACAAATATCGAATCTCGCCCTTGTTTTGTCCTAGGCAATCCCATCACAAAGTCCATGGATAAATCAATCCAAGGATGAGTAGAAATTGGTAGAGGCATATATAACCCATGAGCATGAACTTTAGACTTTGCTTGCAAACACGTCACACACCTACCACAAATTCTCTCAACATCTCTTTTCATGTGTGGCCAATAAAAGTGTTCACACAATATTGCTAGAGTTTTGGCAACACCAAAATTTACCACATGTAATTTTTTCACAACTCTTAAAGTCCTCACAAAAGTCAAGGTCATGTTCATACAACTCTTTCATGGACTCAAATCTTAAGATTTTAGCATCTAAAGCATTAAGTAAAACATACCTTCGAGAAAGAGCATCGGCTACCACATTCTCCTTACCTTTTTTGTACCGAATGATATAAGGAAAAGTCTCGATGTATTCAACCCACTTTGCATGTCTTCGATTCAGTTTTTGTTGTCCCTTGAGATGCTTCAAGGATTCATGATCAGAATGAATAACAAACTCTCTTGGGTATAGATAATGGTTCCACACTTCTAGAGTTCTCACTAATTCGTACAACTCCTTGTCATAAGTAAGGTAATTTAATGTAGCCCCACTCAATTTTTCACTAAAATACGCAATGGGTCTTCCTTCTTGCATAAGGACGGCCCCAATACCAATACCTAAAGCATCACATTCTATCTCAAATGCCTTGTCAAAATTTGGAAGAGCTAACAATGGTGCTTGTGTCAATTTTTGCTTTAGCAGTTGGAATGCCTTCTCTTGCTCTTCTCCCCACTTGAATCCCACATTTTTCTTGATAACCTCGGTCATAGGTGCAGCAATGGTACTAAAATCCTTTACAAACCTTCGATAGAAGCTTGCAAGACCATGAAAACTTCTTACCTCACTCTCACTTGTTGGACTTTTTCCATTCTCGAATGGCTTTGATCTTTTCTTCGTCAACTTGTATCCCTTGAGTGCCTACAACAAAACCAAGAAAAACTACCTTGTCCTTGCAAAATGTACACTTTTTAACGTTAGCAAACAACCTCTCTTTTCGTAATACATCCAAGACCGATTTTAAATGAATTACGTGTTCATCAAGATTCTTACTATAAACCAAGATATCATCAAAGTATACTACAACGAACAGTCCAATAAAATTTCTCAAAATATGGTTCATTAGTCTCATAAAAGTGCTTGGTGCATTAATTAGGCCAAAAGGCATCACTAACCACTCATAAAGTCCATGTTTAGTTTTAAAAGCGGTTTTCCATTCGTCACCTTCTCTCATTCTAATTTGATGATACCCTTGTTTTAAATCAAGTTTGGTATAAATTCGGGCACCATTTAACTCATCTTACATGTCATCTAGACAAGGAATAGGATAGCGATACTTTACCGTTATATTGTTTATTGCTCGGCAATCGACGCACATCCTCCATGTTCCATCTTTTTTTGGAACCAAAAGAACTGGTACTGCACATGGACTCATGCTTTCCCTTACTTTGCCCTTGCTCAAAAGTTCATTCACTTGTTTTTGAAGTTCTTTAGTCTCTTCAGGATTACTTCTATAAGCATGTCTATTGGGAATAGATGCGTCCGGAATGAAATCAATTTGATGCTCGATTCCCCTAATTGGTGGCAACCCACTTGGTATCTCTTCGGGAAACACATCATCATAATCCTGTAAGAGAGAAAAAATAACACTAGGCAAAGAATCAAGTATATTAGCATTAGAATAACATGTCTCTCAGTACATAAGAACGATCATTGGCTTCTTTAAAATCATTGCTTTTTTAATCTCACATGGTCTAGCTACTAAACTTATCTCTTTTTTTTTCTTTCTTTTCTTCTTTATATTTTTCTTTCACACATCTCTCCTTTTGCTCGGCTATCACACCTTTTTCACTCATTTTTTTAGCCGACCTCTCACTCGTTTGTTCTCTCAAACTCTCCTTTTCATAGGGCTTCTCTATATTCTTTTCCTCACTAGCCCTTCTCTCTTTTATCACTCTCATTTGATCTTCATACAACCTTGGTGTTAGAGGTGCAATTGTTATGCTTTGTTGCTTGAAAATGAATGAGTATTTATTTGCATACCCATTGTGAGTCACACGCCTATCAAATTGCCATGGTCTCCCAAGTAATATGTGAGTAGCTTGCATAGAAACCACGTCACATAAAATCTCATCCTCATACTTTCCAATCTTGAAACTAATGAGAGCTTGCTTGTTCACCTTTAATTCCCCCATGTCATTAAGCCATTGAAGTTTATACGGTTTGGGGTGTTTGATAGTAGGTATCCCAAGTTTCTTCACCATAATCAAGCTAGCCGCATTTGTGCAACTACCCCCATCAACAATCATGCTACAAACTTGACCCTTGACTCTACACTTGGTGTGGAAAATATGTTCTCTTTGAATTTCCTCTTCTTCTTTCACATGTAGGTTCAACATACCGGAAAGCAACAAAAGCAGGGTGTCCCTCCTCGGCCTCTACATTACTATGATCAATCTCCTCTAATGGTGGTATTTCGGCAATTGCTTCATCCTCATCTTCGGACTCTATATCCCCATTGTTTAAGATGGTCATAACTCTTTTATTAGCACACTCTCTAGCATAGTGTCCATATCCCTTGCATTTAAAGCATTGGGTCTTCTTGGTATTAGGCTGAGGAACTACACTTTTACCGGTGGTGGATGTGGTGGTGGTGGCCTTAGGTGGCTCCTCTTTAGCTTTATCAAAAATTTTCTCATTTTTTTGCCCATAATTAGCTTTCCAATTATTTACTCCACTCACTCCTCCTTTATTACCACTCCTTTTTTTTTTTGTTCTACTTTAATGGCTACTTGTAACAATTCATCAACATCCATGTATTGGCACATCTCCACTTGATCGGCAATTTCTGACCTAAGTCCCCTCAAGAATCTCGACATGGCAGCCTCATTAGACTCCTCTAAACCCGCTCTAATCTTGCAAATCTCCAACTCCTTGTGGAACTCCTCCACACTCTTACTGCCTTGCCTAAGAGTTTGAATTCGGTCATGCAAGTCCCCATTATAATAGCTAGGGATGAATCTATGTCTCATCACCCTCTTCATTCCCTCCCAAGTAGTGATTTGGGGTAGCCCCAAACGCCGATTATGCACCCTCAAATTTTCCCACCAAACGGCGGCATAATCCGTGAATTCTATGGCAGCCAACTGAACTTTTTTAGCATCAGTGAATTCATGCAAACCAAAAATCCTCTCTAGTTTCATCTCCCATTCTAAATAAGCTTCGGGGTCATTTTTACCAACAAAAGATGGTATAGTAATTTTTATGTTTTTAAGACCTTCTTCCTCCCTCGGCCTATACCTATACTCACGTCTATTCTCCGTCTCCCATTCACCATCAAATTATTCATCTAGCCTACGTCTTGGCATGTCATTAGGTTTGTTACCTACGTTACTTGATCTTTCTTTACTTTCACTTCGAATTTTCCCAATCTCCTCCATTAGGTCCTCCTTTTGCTCCCTCATGGCATTATACAAATCTCTCACCAACCCTTCCATATAAAGTCTCATATCGAATGTAGGAACATCATTCTCACTTGATTTAGACATGGTGTACCTGCAATAAATTTTTATTAGAAAAAAAAAATCACCTCACCCTCTCCCTCACGTGTATCACTCAATAATGACACTCCTCTCGTGTTTACCTACTCTCCCTCACTTTCAATTTCATTTTATTCATATATCTCTTCTTTTTTCTTTGCACAAGGGATTGGTTACTAACTTTGAGGTATAAAAACTAATCGGTCCATGAAGTGTCCTAAAAGATATATATGCTTTTAACGTTGGTTAATGCAGGGCTAGGATGGCTTCACCTGGTTGGCCCCTCCGTAAGGGGGGCAAGGTGTGATAATTTCAGCCTAAGTCTCCTAATTCCTTTTTAAGAACATGGATGCCCCGGCGTGTTTATCGTGTTAAAGGGTGATAGTCAGAATATATCTACATGAGTGCACGTGTCACTATGAAAAAACTCGTCATTTCCATGGACACATTTCCTTGGTAATTTATACAAATTCCTTGGCAAAAATATTTTACTAAGGAAAATTTTTCCTTGGCAATCTTCCAAATTTTACTTCACATTTCGTCCCTCGATGATTTTGTTGAGGAATTGCATTCCTTGTGAAATTACCAAGGAATTTACCAAGGGATTTGTCCTTGGTAATTTCGGATCTATTATTCGGAAAAAGAGTAGGTTTTCCTCGACAACCTTTTCCATATGAAATTGCCAACGAAATTATTTCCTTGGTAAATTTTAAAAAAATATTATATAAAAGTTAATTTTCTTAATCAAATGTAATATATATATATATATATATATATTTATATATATATATATATATATATATATATATTACATTTGATTATTTATTTATTTTTTAAGAATTCCAAGGAAATTTCCTTGTTAATATTCCTTGCTAGATTATACTATAATCTAAGGAATATTCGTTGGTAAATTTCCTAGGTAAAATGGAGGTATATTTATTAAAAATTATAAATACTATTGGTACCTGAATATTCAAAATCCTAATAAACATTAAAAATAATATCTAAAACATCATTCATTTAAAACACTATCGAACAATCGCTTGTTCATTCAAAACAAAATCTAAACATCCACATTTGTTCATACTATATCAATGATCACAAAAGTACTTGACGCAAAGGTCTTAAACCAAATATAAGTTTTGTAAACAATTCCGACAAAAAGTTCAAATCAAAACAATAATGAACTACTTGAAACTAGGATCAAGGAACGTGAGTACTGTCACCCGAATGAGGAGAATCTTCATTCCCATTTTGCATTGATGAAAATATTACTCTCAAAGCTTCTTGCCATGTTGGGTTTTGTAATATATGAATAGTCTCCTCCATTGTGGCGTTTGCTATGAGTCGTGGCACTGTACAATTGCAATTGATTGACGATGGGCAAGAGTCACTAACATTGGATGTGAGTGAACTGATAAACAATGCAAACGACCCGAGTAAACTCCAAACCCCTGCTGCCCTACATGAGACAGAGCAAAGATTACATAATGCAAACAACCCAAACAAATGCAAACCAAATGAAAGAACATGAAGTCGAAAAAGACTAAAACTACCATGTACATATAGTTCTAGAATTCTTACTTAGAACTTTATCAAACTCAAACACATGACTGAATTGGACTCGTTTGCCTCATAAATCATAGTATAGCTACCAAACAAAATGTGAAAACGAGTCTGAAGATGCAATCAAATTTGACTTTTTCATTATTGGATTTTTACTCTAACAAAGATTTTACTTTAAGCAAGAGCAATCCAACCCCAAATCATCTCATTTACAAGACTAACCATATATATAAACCAAAAAGGCGTATAGTTGTGATTATTCAAATGTTGAAGTAGCATTAAAAATACCATCCCAAAAGACCATATGAAATGAGATTGCTGAAAAGGACTTTGAAAACACATCAAGCAGATATTCAAGTATTCAACCTCATAACCAAATCTTAGAAATGTCAAAAGTTTAACACAAAATGATGTCACTGAGTAATGTTCACCCACCTCAGTTTCAAAATTGAAGGGCTTGTTGCTCTAACAATAAAGAATAATGAACATTGAGAATACTTCTAGGTCACTTCAGTTTGTGAAATTGTAATCCTTACATTGTTAGTTACTTACAAATAAATCCATGAGCCATAACTGGTTATAGACAAGCAAACAATATATATTATTTACTCATGTCATCGTGACGACATAATACTCAATTAAACTAAGGCTTGGTAGTTAATAATTCTAACACCCTACAGTTCATCTTTCAACCATATCTAATTCAACTACATGGCTCAACTCAAATTAGCTAGAGTATAGTCTAATCAATAAGCTATCAAGTTTGAATATACATACAAATGTTTCTTTTGCAGAATACATCAACATCATCCACAACCACTACAGGGGGGCGCATCGACCTAAAAATATGAAACATTTTTTTGTCATTTAACGTGATAAACATAGAGGAGATAGACACATTTTAAGTAAGGGTGAGCTCGTCCGGTTCGGTTCGGTTCAGTTTTTCGTTAAAAAAAAAAACAAAGAGAAACCGGAACGAGACAATAGTCCGGTTTTCAAACAAAAGTGGCTATAAAGTAACCACAAAATGACTCCATTTGCCATCAACCACAATGGATCACCAAG
Source organism: Codonopsis lanceolata (assembly GCA_013146195.2). Lineage (NCBI taxonomy): Eukaryota > Viridiplantae > Streptophyta > Magnoliopsida > Asterales > Campanulaceae > Codonopsis > Codonopsis lanceolata. The sequence goes on from CM028383.1 coordinate 84,847,667, forward strand.
TCACCAAGAGCCTACGTACAAACATCAGCATAAACATAAACAAAAACAGATAAATTAAAGTGCAATTCAAAAACATGTAAGCTGATGAACTAATGTAGAATACAATAGTGCAAGATACAAGGCTTTTACTCTATAGCAACAAACCAGACTCTTAAAAATGTAGAGAGGAAGAGAGATAAAACATGCTTACAAGTCTTTAAAAATTCTCGTCAAGTAATGACCCCACAGTTTGCATCGTCAACTCGAACTTGCCCTTTGATCGGCTTTCCTTATTTTCTTTCGATAACTCTTTATGTTGATTTGATCGGTTTTCCTTCTTTTTTTCATTATCTCTTTATGTTGAGGTGAATCCCACTTTTCAATATGCTGAGAAAATACTTCTTACGAAGTCTAAGTTGGACTTATACCCTTAAGCCAAGCCTTCTTCGCATCGCTAATTGCGTCAGAATACCATGAGCTCACCACTAAATCCCAAGCTTTGCGTACAACACCATCGGTATACCCAGGCCATTCTTTACCCTACATATTACAAAGTAAAAAAAAGGAAAGTGTACATAATAGAAAATTAGGAACATCACACTTTGCACAATAAAAAATAGAACACGATGCAAACCTTGTTATCCTTGTGATGCCCCCAATAGATCTTCGCTTGTAATTTACATTTATAACAAATAATGAAAAATTATTATTCTTAAACAAAAAATAATTAATAAAATGTAAACTTAGGCCACCATGATTATAGTATGAAATAAATTCAAAAATTACCTTGAAGGTTTCCCACCATGCTTCGTTAACCTCGTTCTTAACCATTTTAAACTTGGGCCAATAGATTTGGTATAACAAATCTAGTATAACCATAAAAAATTCAAGAAAATTTAAATAAGAAAATTAGTATATTAATGTAGACTCCACCCACAACTATAACATTATGCTCATGATTAGACTCAAACTGGGAGAGTAGATTACATGCACAAGATATGAACATAGTATCTAGAAAGGAAATATACTTAATTACACCACTGACATCAAATAAACTAAGAGTTGAATTCTACAACTACTAGCAAAACACAGGGTGCTCAAAAATTCTATTTTAATACAAGGGGGAAAACCCTTTTATACATTAGCTCATAGAAATTAACACTAGCATAACCTGCCAAGTCAGTTTCATTCAGAAAGTTTACAACTCAATGACTGACTTGAATTAGTAACCTCTCAAATGCATCATTATACTATAAAGGTGAAGGAGATTCATCTCAAAGGCGTGAGATCTTTTCACCTCGATACATGAATCTTCCTATTTCTAGAGTTACTCCAACAACTAATAATTAGAAATTGAATTCACGCCGTGATGCAGTATTCTGTCAAAGAAGGCATTTTGGTCAATCGGAAAGTGTCCTTCATAGACTAGGATTGTATTATTATTTATTTAGTTAATTTATTGGTAAGGAAACTTTTATTTTTTCTTAATTAGTTGTTTTCCTAGCCCTAGTTTTGATATAATTAGGAGAATCTTGTAGCCTATAAATACTGATGTAATGCCTTAAAATTACTGATATATTTGCGTGAGTTTCTTCTTTGTCCTGCCTTCTAATCATCTTATTCTTGATTATTTCATCTTTTCTATACACCTCTGCCTTCATTTGGTATCAGAATAATCAGAGCTGAATTACATCATCTTGAACCTGTATTCTTCTTTCTCTTTCTAGTTATTAGTTCTGCTACCCTTTTTCTGTCATACTGGCAGCCCCAATTTTCTTAACCTTTACAAACATCCTAAACCTTTTTTTACTTTTTACAGTGCATACAAATTTATGGCTTCCAATCTGAACCTTAAACCAAGAACTCACCTCACCTCTAAATATTACGACTTCGTGGCCATCAATCACCAGTATCAATTTTCAAGACCTAGACTCCTAGTCATAGTTGTCAAAGGCGAGCGCCTTTGGCACCCTAGGCGAGAGGTGAGGCGAGGCGAGGGTGTAGAGCCTCATTTGTCCTAGGCGAGGTGATGTGCAAGAAGCGCTAAAAAGGCGACACCTTTAGCACCTTTTTGGGAGGTGGGAGGAACTGAAAAAGCCCATAAGTCACTCAGTTATTCCTTTTTTATTTTTGTAACTACCAAACGATGTTGTTTTGCTTTAGTATGAGTATATAATAAAGCCTAAAATACCCAAAATCCCAATTTAGAGTCTCAGACCACAACGACGAATGCGATACGACTCATACGAAGCCATGTTACAACGTTACAACTCACATGAGCCCTAGGGCTTCTTCTTCAACCCTGCGACTCATACGAACCCTAGGGCTTCATCTTCAAACTATTATAGCAGCAACTATGCTAATTTCTCAAAGGCTAAGTTACGAGGTGGGAAGGGGTTAGGCACCCAACTCGTCCTTTCGATCTCAAAATAGTTTTTGGCTTAAATATGTTTTTTATATATTTATTTAACAGTTGAAATAAAACATTAAATATATATCTACATATATATGAGTAAATTATTATAAACTTACAACAGCCTTCTTCCTGGAGTCACAAATACATTTATAAATATTTGGCCATAATAATGGCTCTTTTTAGTGCTATTTTCTATAGAATTTCGGGCAGCATAACTGCTTATTTTCTTTACATTGGACTAGTCTAAATAGCACTTTTAATAAATAACAACTTTAATAAGCCTACCTCTTAAAGCGTGTGGGGTTTTATCCCGTACCAACTAGCTTCTGGTAGGTTCTAGGGTGCACTGCTCGTCGCCCTCCAGGGAGGAGAGGGAGTCTTTTTGTTGTTGCTTGGCTTTAGGGGATTCGAGGCGAGTATTGCTCCGATTAGTTGCTTTTTGCCTTGGGATCCGGACGGCACAACTGCTTGCTTTTGCTGCTTTTGTTTACTTGTTGGCGTCGGAAATTGGGCAGAGCAACTGCTTGCTTTTTACTGATTTGACGCCTGGATTCTGGCAGGGCAACAAATTTTTTTTTGGGATTTTTAGATCGGTGGAATATGGCGCAATCCTAACAGGGTAACTAGGGTTCACTTTGGCCGGTGGGTTTTAGTGTTTGGGGGAGATTTGGCGGAACTTCGGGGTTAGAGGAAAAATTTCCTTCGGTGTTCGCTCAGACTGTGCGGAGAGAATTCACTGTGTATTCTCACTATGTTCACTGTGTGTTCATTCTGTATGAATTCACAAGTCGGTGCCTCTTATTTATAGGCAAAGAGTGAGGCTTCCTTCGTGATTAAGTTTTACTTTCTGTGCTTCATCGGCTTGTACCATGCGTTGAGAAGATTGTACCAAAAGCAAAACGCTAAAGGACTTTTGGAAATGTTGGGTGCTGTATATGGAGTAGGCTGGCACGACACCAGAGGTGGCTAGGGGCGATGCCCCAGGCCTTTTTCCCTTGATTTTTGGTACTTTGGCCCCCTGCATTTCACTGTTTATGTATCCTGCTTTTCTTTTTGCATTTTCGACCCTGTAACTTGACATTCGTTAGCTTTTTAACAGGTCTTGATATTTCTTGTCATGTTACATACCAAGGGTACAAAATTGGGGTGTCTACAGAGCCCCTCAACGATGGAGTTTACGGGTAAACTGAAACTTACCAAGTAAACGAACATCGTTAATAAGAAATAGATTCCCAAATTTCGTGGAAATTATAATAGGGATGAATGCAATAGGCAGTAGTTATAATGCAACAGTTTATGATGCAGCAGTTCAAATCTTGTAACACCCCGGATTCTTGCATGTGTATTGTGTGCTTGCCGTCATGTTTTCTCGATGATTATGAGCATATTTGCTTAGTCTATATATATGATTTAGAAGCATTCTTAAATCATTCTTCAAGCTCTTAACATGTTTAGAATCATGTAAGCTTGCTTGTTGAATCGCCGGTTTGATTTCTTTGTTTCGCCCTTAGCGATTTCCCTTCGTTGCCCGTATTGCTTGTATTTCGACGTGCAAAATGTTCGTTGAGTTCTTGGCTTTGTATTCAAGTCATAACCATGTTTAAACAATCCTTTTCCATGTCCAAGTTATCCTAGTTTGATTGGTGGTTGATTGGCGTTTGATTCGTTAACCATTCGTCGCTTGATTCGAGCCTTGTTTTACCTTGTTCCGGATGTTGTTCGGGTGTGTTTCCGACTTGTTTTGTGTTGGGTTAGACCTTAGAATGGTTGCCCATGAGTTTGGGATCATTTAGGTCATGTTTAGGCCAAGTTCAAGGGCTTACCGAGGAGGCCGCATCGAAATTTGTGCACCAGCCCGCCTCAACTTCTGGGAGCATTTCAAATTCAGCTCCAGACTCTGTATTCCAGACGCCCGCCTGGATAGTAATGAGGCGCCCGCCTCAACTACTGGGGGCTGCCTACAGGATTTTCCCCTGTTCTGCTGTGTACGACTTTTGGCACCTAAACCTCTATCCTAACCTCTTTTAAACCTCACTAAAACCTTCCTAACACCCCTTGATTATGTCCTAACATTATTAACATGTTTTAAGAGTGGATTAACCAACCATTAGTGAGCATTAAACAAACCAAAATCAGATATTTTTGTACCACATGAGAGTGACACTTGTCCCACTCAGCTTTTCAGCAAATATAAGCCACAACCTGATTGGTTGACCTTCATTCTTCACCCTCACTCTCCAAGAACGAAATTCTTCTTCTCCCAAGTTCTTCCATGGCTCCTTGAAGGTATTCTCTTGGTCCTCCATCATCCCTTCATCCTTTGCTCAAGCTACCTTCATCAAAAGTGTTGAGCTTGTAGAGTTGATCAGTTCCAACCGATTGGTTTGTGCTCTTTCTATCTTCTTCCTTGGTGAAAGGTAAGCTATTGATTCCCCTTAGGATGTATGTTAGACTTGCCATGTCCCCCTCTTCTCTTGATTCCCATGCTTCTACCTTGTCCATGCCATACTTGATGATGAGTTGAGTTGTAAGGATTTTGAATGATATATTCATCTTGTTGTTTTGGGTCCTATGCCTAGAATTAAATATGTTCTATGCCTCCTTAGGAACAACAATTGTTCTTGGACTAATGACTTTTGATAACTCTATGAGATTATGAATTCTAGGGTTTCATATGCTATGAATTGTTCATCCTATTGATTGGGTCCTATGCTTAGAATCAAATGTGTTCTATGTCTTTCTAGGATTAACTAATGTTCTTGGACCTTTGTCTATTGATAACTTTTGAAATAATGATTCTAAAGTTCCCATGAAATATTGAAAGAATGATAATTCTTGACTATGGTTGTTAAGTGGATTAATGGCCTAGTCTACTCGATACGAGAACTTAGAAAAGGGTTTTGGATGCATTTAGCATTTTAACTCTATTGGATGAATTTTTAGAGACGACTCAACGGAGTCAAATTTAGTGAGCCATTGAACAATACCGGCTCAATGATCAATCCCTACGACGTTCTAAACACGTTTCTCTAAGAATGATAATTCTAGACTCTTGAAATTGGATTGATTACCATGCTTGATTCTTGATGTCATATAATAGAATACCTATTTGACATGTTGAGTTCGCTCTTGTCGAACTCATTCCTGCTTGATTATTAATAGAATACCTATTTGACATGTTGAGTTCGCTCTTGTCAAACTCATTCTTGCTTGATTACTGATGAGAATATTTACTTGTCATGAACGAGATCGCTCTTGTCGACCTCGTTCACTACTTGAGAATTTGTTAAGTAGACACTACTTGGCATTTCCATGAGTCGGTGGCATCCTGCCCTTGATTCACACACGCCTCCACTGTGGCCACGGTGGGAAGCTTTTGTAATCAATACGAGCATCATTGGTGTCTATCAGGGCATCTCCTCGGAAGATCGATGTACTTACACACATCGATACCGGCCACACTCCGGATAACGCTTGTATGCAGGAACTACGAAGCGGCCCGGCTCTCCATATATCCTTATCCTATGTGATTTCATTACGAGCACCTATGTGAAATAATGTGCATCTTGGATATATGATCTCTATGCTTATGTGACTATATCTTGCCTCGTATGTTGCATATTGCCATGACATGCATGATTGATAGCTTACAAGTCTTTATGACTTACCCATTCCCCTTTACTGCTTTAGATCCTAGCAAGACAAGGTCCTTCCGTTGAGGATTGCGGTGTTCGTGCTTTGTTCCTCCTTTTGTCAGCCGTTGCAGTTTGAAGAGGTGGTCTAGATGTCCTCTTCATTTCTTTTGTTATTTTGCAAGGACTATGGGTTAAAGCAAGTCAATTAGACTATGTTTGGGAATTTGTATAGAACTTGATCTTGATGCTTTATTTAACTACTTGTAGTTTAACACTTGTAGCACTTGTAATCCTTTTGATGCCGGCATTGTGTAAGTCGAGCTTTTGCTATCCTGTTTAATAGTTCACTACGTATAAGTCTTCCGCTGAGCATCCTTTTAGCTCTTATCTAATTCCTGTCCATAAACTGTTAGCTTGGGTTCCGGCATGTAGTGTCGCCGATGACTTGGTTTAATTGCTTATTTGTTTTATCAGGTTTGAAAAGTTTTAAATACCGGCCTTTTAGGGCCGAGGCGTGCTACGACTCTAATGTTGCGTCACGTCGTTTTTATTAATTGAGTCCTTGCATGTTAATTGTCCACTTGTTTCCCCCTTATTTGGGCGGTCCGACCCTCGGTTCCACCTCGGGCCCGGGTCGGGTCGTCACAAATCTCACATACCCTAAACATATTTAGTTGGTTATAGTTGGTTATCGTTGTTTTTAAGTAGATATGCAAATTAAATGCTTTGATGGTCGCACCTACTAGGTAGGCTGCCTACGTATCCCTTTCTCAGGAATCAGACCAAACGTAGTTCGGCCTCAAGGAAACAAACAAACTGCGATGCGGAAAGATAGTTGTAATATTCATTACAACCTAGTGAAAATAACGCACAACAAGACGCAATATTCATGGCATTATCACAGAAATCAGATGAAAAATCCATTGCATCGCCACAAACCCAAATTCAATATCCATTGCATTAACGCAAAATCAGATGCAATATCCATTGCATCGCAAAGACCAGATGCAATATTCATTGCATTATCGAGCGAGACCAAATCAAATTCAGATGTAATATTCATTACATCATCCATAGTAAGACCAGATGCAGAAAAAGTTGTAATATCCATTACATCCATTAGGAACCTAATGCCAAATCTGATGCAATATTCATTGCATTACATTAAAATCATGTGTAATATCCATTGCGTTATCACAAAATCGGATGCGATATCCATTGCATTATCACAAAATCAGATGCAATATCCATTGCATTATCAAAAAATCAGATGCAATATCCATTGCATCATAACGCTAGATGTGATATCCATCGCATTATCAAAAAATTGGATGTGATGTCCATCGCATTAAATCAAGACTCGATGCAATATTCATTGCACTGTCACAAGACTATCACCAAAGCTGATGCAATATCTATTGCATTATCACGAAACTTGTTACCAAATTCGATGCAATATCCATTCCATTATCACAAAAATTACACGAAACCTGATGCAATATTCATTGCATTACCATAAAACCTCATGCAAATATTTGATGCAATATCCATTGCATTACTACAAAACTAACATGAAATCCGACGCAATATTCATTGCATATTCACAAAACTTGATGCGAGATCCGAGGCAATATGTACTGCATCACTAACAGAGAAAGTGTATGCAAAAAACCGATGCAATATTCATTGCACTACTAACAGGGCAACTATAGCAAATATTTGATGCAAGATTAATTGCATTACTTTCTAGAATACCGCAACACCGGATACAATATACATTATATCACCTTGAGAAAGACATTGATTTAGAATGCAATATTGATCGCAAATTAAGTGAGAATTAATTCATCTTTTATAAACACATTGTACTTTTTGGATGGTGGGTGAGAAGGCTGAGGTTGTCGCTTTATTGGTGTTCACTCAAAGCTTCGGCCAAAATCGTAGGAGGTATGATGTTGTAAGTCCAGATAGCAACTGACAAGGCTAGAGGAGGGAGGTGAATAACCTTTAAAAAACTTTGAGGGTAGTTTTAAAAAAAAACTTCAAAAGTTGCAGCAGAAAATGTAATTTTGTCAGTCAGCTGATATAGTCAGTTGGCTGAGGTTTCAAAGAAGCTTGCACAGATAACAAATTGGTTAGCTGGCTGACACAAATTAAATTCTTTTCAAAGTAGATCACTGATGGTAAAGAAAGAAGCTGAAGAACAATTTATCAAAACAAGTAAGTAAACAATTTACGTAAGTAACTGGCTGACACTTAAGTAGATCAAGACTTCTTAAGTGTTACATCAGTTTGTAAGAGCTAATGAAATAACTGACAAAGTAATTGAAGTGGTTCACAGTAAAAACAACTATGTCCACTACCAAGTTGGTCAAACTTGGATTTTTGAAGTGCACTAATTTTATTAAAATTTTAATTGATCTCTAATGGATCAGTATACAGCAAAAAACCAGTGTTTATGGAGTATGATTGAAATACAATCACACTCGTGAAACAAACGACTGGTGTTATCTCTTCCTTTCCAAATTCGGACCAGGTTTCTAAGGAAAATGGTTGAAGGTATCAAAAGGGAAGGTTCCAGGCTTTTGGGTTTTGAGTACATTGTGCCTTTATTATTATTATTATTATTATTATTATTATTATTATTATTATTATTATTATTATTATTATTATTATTATTATTATTGTTATTATTATTATTATTATTATTATTATTATTATTATTATTATTATTATTATTATTATTATTATTATTATTCATTTTCCCTAAGATTGATCGGGCAAGCACCTGTTTTGTTTTGACAGTCTCAGGACTTTTCCTGGAATAATGAATTCTTTCTCCAGACTATAGGACCTTCGTATTCCACCTGCCTTTCGACTCCCCAAGATTGGACTGATCTCAAGCGAAGGACCTATACTCTTTTCGGGATCCATCATTTAAATGGTCTAAGTCGAATATCATAAAAATTATTGGTCAGCCCTTGTGCATTTATCTTTTATTTCCTTTTTTTTTTTTTTTTTTTTTTTTTTGCAACAAGGGTTGGTCAATAATCTAGAGATATAAAAACCAATCGGTCCATGAAGTGTCCTGAGAATCTATATGCATTTAACGTTGGTTGATGTAGGGGGTAGGTTGGCCATGGTGTAGGATAGCAGTTCGGAATATTTCTACGTGCATGCAGGAGTATCTAAAAAGCAGTAAAGTCTTTTTTTTCCAGATATAATGCAGTAAATAAAGCAGTAAATGGCATGTCTTTTTGTTCTTTGTGAATTTTCTCGGCTAATTAGTTTGAATCCCTGAAAGGACGACGCGAACGAGCGTGACGGCCAATCAGATCAATAAATAGAAAGAAAAGCGAGGAATCTATATGTTTCTATTAATAACAAATTGATCTTAATCCCCAAAATAAATTGACAGAATAAAAGAATATTTATATATTTTGTTCGAAATAATAAAGCTGAGTAAAATAAAATAAAGCGATAATAAGCCACTGCTTTTTTTGTTATCCTACCCGAAATTCTATTTTTGATCCTTTTTTTTTATTCGCAACGGTATCCAAAATGAAGCTGCTGCAAGTTTTCACGGTTATTTGCACAAATATATATACAGATATATAGAAATGCAATATTTAAATTGTTAAAAAATATATAATAAGCATATTTAGCCAAAAACAAAAGAAAAACTTGTTTTTTTTTCTTTTTTAAGAAAATGAGTCTAGCCCTCTGCTTTTATTTTATTTAAAATAAAAACAATATCCCCAGCAGAGTCGCCATTGTGAGTGCCCAATTTTTAACCGATTCCCCACTACGGAGAAGCGGGTGGTTTCAAAACCTTTTAAAGCGCGTGAGAATACGATCGGTCTCAATTATGGACTCAAAAAAATGTGTTCCAGAGTCGCCATCTTATTTTTAAGGAAAACAAAGAAAAACAAAAAAATAACCAGATTTGCAAAGGGTTCGGAGGCTAAGTTACTAGGTGGGAAGGAGTTAGGCATCCAACTCGCCCTTTCGGTCTCAAAATAGTTTTTGGCTTAAATATTGTTGTTTCTCATTTGTATCTTGATTTACATCTGTTCATTCATTACATTAGGTTCTATGCTTAGTGGCTAATTGGGCTGCGTATCAATTAGCGTGGTAACTGTGTATAGAACTTTGTCTTATAATAGTTTTATAGGCTTCACAGATTCAGCGGAAGACTTCAGCTGAAGGCTTCACCGGAAGACTTCATTCAGCATCCAGTGGCAGACCTTGTCTGCACCTATTCAAGCATGACGTGTCCAGTCATCAAGCTTTTAGTGGATTAATTAAATTCAGCCTTTATCAGTTTGAATTTGATTCAAACAAAGCTACATCAACACTTGACTTCTCAGACACGCCTATCTAGCTTTTCTGAAAAGCATGAAGACTTCTCGCCTCCTGAAAAGTGACAGAGCATGTGAACAGACTGACACTTACAGTATGTACCAACTATTGCAGGTCTGCAACTCTGATTGCTTACCTGCCAGTTACTGCAACAACTCTTCACCATTCCCTGCTTAGTATCAGTAAAGACAAAATCTACAAAGTCAGCTCCATTCATTCAACATAATAGAGCTGTTACTCTTCGTCTTCTCCAAACGGTCTCAAGAATGCCCCAGCTATAAATACTGCCATTAAAGACTAAACAACACAATGCTCTGAATTTTCCCAACAACATCAAGTCTTATATACTTAATGCATTCAAGAGATCATAAACTGATCAATGAAGTCCTCAACAACAACAAGAAGATCTGCATCAACACTTTATCTTTTGCTTCTTATTGTTGTTTCTTTTACTATTCTTCTACACCATTGAATATTCTATTTTGTCCAGATATTCAATTCCCAACCCCCAAACACAAGTCAAATATTTTGTACAAGATCCATTGGACTTCTTTGTAATAGAACTAGTGGAAAACATAGTGCACATTTAAATCCAAGGTTGACTGCCTTGGTGGTGGACGTAACACTCTTTATAGTGCGAACCATCTCAAAATACTTGTGTTCTTTCCTTACTATTGCTTATTGCTTTATACTGTTTCATATCTCTTTACTTATCGCTTCTAACTGCAGACTTGAGTATTCAGCAAAGTCTACCGGTAGTGCTTCACCGACAGACTTAAACTGTCTTCCTTTCAAGACTTCCACTACTTCAATCTTTTCAATAGATTGCAAGTGCTTGTTTTAGGAATTTATACAAAAAGTTTGAAGTGTTAATAAGCTATTCAACCTCCCCCTCCTAGCTTATTATCGTGCCCTTTGGGACTAACAATATGCTTTTTTATATTTATTTAACAATTGAAATAAAACATTAAATATATATCTACATATATATATGAGTAAATTATTACAAACTTACAACAACCTTCTTCCTGGAGTCACAAATACATTTATAAATATTTGGTCATAATAATGACTCTTTTTAGTGCTATTTTCTATAGAATTTCGGGCAGCATAACTGTTTATTTTCTTTACATTGGACTAGTCTAAATAGCACTTTTAATAAATAAAAACTTTAATAAGCATACCTCGTGAAGCGTGGGGGGTTTTATCCCTACCAACTAGCTTCTGGCAGGTTCTAGGGTGCGCTCTGTCCTTTAGGGAGAGAGAATCTTTTTGTTGCTGCTTTGCTGTTGCGGGGATTCAGGCAGAGTGACTGCTCCGATTAGTTGCTTTTTACCTCAGGATTCAAGTGGCGCAACTGCTTGTTGTTGCTGCTTTTGTTTGCTTGTTGGCGTCGGAAATTGGGCAGAGCAACTGCTTGTTTTTTACTGATTTGACGCCTGGATTCTGGCAGGGCAATAGTTTTTTTTTTTTTTTTTTTTTTGGGATTTTTAGACCGGTGGAATATGGCGGAATCCTAGCAGGGTAACTAGGGTTCACTTTGGCCGGTGGGTTTTAGTGTTTGGGGGAGATTTGGCGGAGCTTCGGGACTAGAGGAAAAAAAAAATTCGGCGTTCGCTCAGACTGCGCAGAGAGAATTCATTGTGTATTCTCACCGTGTTCACTCTGTGTGAATTCACAAGTCGGGGCCTCTTATTTATAGGATGAGAGTGAGGCTTCCTTCGTGATTAAGTTTTACTTTCTGTGATTCATCGCCTTTTACTGTGTGATGAGAGAATTGTACTTCAGGCAAACTGCTATAGGAAAAGGGGACTATTGGGGGCTTCCCATAGTCATCCTGTGTGTTCACTATGTGTGAATTAACTGTTTGTGCATCCTGCTTTTCTTTTTACATTTTTGACCCTGTAACTTGACATTCGTTAGATTTTTTAACAGGTCTTGATATTTCATGTCATGTTACATATGATGGGTATGAAATTAGGGTGTCAACACCAAGCCCGTTAGGCCCACCTCCTAGCAGACCAATGATTTGCCAACCCAACCCACCTTTTTTGCTTGGCGGGGCGGACTAACCCATTTTGACGGCTCTACATGAAAATACCGTCCCAAAACCAATATCTTCTAAACCTCAAAATCATATCCTTCAACTCATCTATGAACCTATTTTTGAACAGCACCCTCAACAAGAAACAGTTGACTTTCCTCCTAGTCCTCCCCCTGAACCTCATCACGAAGAACTAGCAGTGAATCATATCCCTGTTGTTATAAGATAATGTAGAGATCATCCAATTTCTCAAATCATTAGAGACATTCATGTAGGTGTTCGCACTAGAAGATCCTCTAGAAATTAATGCATGTTCTGTGCTGCATTTGTCTCAGAAGATGAACCTAAGAAGATTGATGAAGCTTTGCAAGACCCAAGTTGGCTAGAAGCTATGCAAGGGAAACTTCAGCAAATTGAAAAATGTCAAGTATGGAAGCTAGTTCCAATACCAACTGATCATACCATCATTAGCACAAAATGGGTGTTCAGAAACAAGAAAGATGAAGATGTAAACATCATAAGGAACAAAGTCATACTCGTTGCACAAGGATATCGAAAAAAGAAGGCATCGACTACGATGAAACCTTTGCTCCAGTAGCAAGGTTAGAGGCTATCAGAATCTTCCGAGCCTATGCAACATACAAGGACTTCGTGCTATATCAGATGGACGTCAAGAGTGTTTTCCTCAACGGTGACCTTCAAGAAATAGTTTGTCACTCAGCCTCCAGGTTTTGTGGAAAAAGGGAAAGAAACACATGTCTACAAGCTTAAGAAAGCCCTCTACGATCTTAAGCAAGCACCCCGTGCCTGGTATGAAACACTATCCAAGTTCTTCATAGAACAAGGATTTGTGCAAGGAAAGATCGACACTACTCTCTTCATTCTCAAGCACAAAGGTCATTCTCTACTTGTGCAAATATACGTCGATGATATCATCTTTGGTTCTACAAATGAGAAACTGTGCAGAAGGTTTTAGAAACTTATGTCTGAAAAGTTTGAGATGAGCATGATGGGAGAACTCACCTTCTTCCTAGGACTTCAAATTCAACAATCAAATAAAGGAATCTTCATAAGCCAATCCAAGTACGCCAAAGAACTGGTCAAGAAATTCGGATTAGAAATGGCTAAACACCTTTGATACTCCAATGGCTGCTAAATGCAAATTATCGAAAGACCTACAAGGGAAGAAAGTTGATATGACTATACATAGAGAAATTATTGGATCTCTGCTCTATCTTACCACCAGCAGACCTGATATTGTGTATGTTGTTGGGGTATGTGCTAGATTTCAAGCAAACCCTCATGAGTCACATCTTCTAGCAGTCAAGAGAATCATCAAATATGTATCAGATACCGCCAACTTAGGTATTTGGTATCCAAAACAGTCCTCCTTCAACTTGGTTGGCTACTCAGATGCAGATTACGCTCGCTGCCAAGTGGACAGAAAGAGCACAAGTGGGACTTGTCAATTCCTAGGAGATAGACTTTTCTCATGGGCTAACAAGAAACAAGCATCAGTCTCCAACTCCACCACTGAAGTAGAATACATAGCTGCTGGAAGTTGCTGATGTGAACTGCTTTGGATCAAACAATTGTTGGTGGACTGTGACATCAAGGTTGCAGATTGCCCAATCATGTGTGACAACACTTCAGCAATCTCTATCACCTACAATCCCGTAATGCACTCCAAGATAAAGCATATCGATGTTCGATATCACTTTCTAATGGATAATGTAGAATAGAGAAATATAATCATGAAGTACATTTCAATAGAGATATTTTTCAAAAAGTTACTTTTTGACTGGCTTAAGTCGTAAGTCATTAAGTCCTTTCAATTGCAGTCGTCTTACTTTAAGTCATTTCACCCTTCAGTCGTCGACACACATCATGCTTTTTCATTAATAAACCCATCAACCGCCAATTTCTCTCAAAAACCTTCTCCATTTTCTTCGTTTCGCATCTGCAAATTTGTGAAGAACCCTTCGATTCTTCAAGCATTCACCTACATCTTCTTAAAATGGTAACTCAAATATAACCCGAAATCGTTTCCTTGGTCAAAATTTCATCTTTATCGGGTTGGTATTTTGATTTTCCTATTTTGGGGTTTCCATGTATGGTGAATCCCCATTGTTAACAGTTGAAGAAATATCTCTGCTTCTATCTCTCTATCTTTTCAAAAAAAAAATTCTTACCTATTATATTTATTTCAATATTTCAGTTTGATTTCTAAATATTACTGTCTACTGTGCACATTCACTTGCTAATGTTTCCTTTCTCCTAGTAGACTGTTGGAACTCTTCAATTTTTGATCTCAAATTATATATCTTACTAAGATTGAGAATTTCATATGCTTTCCAAAAATTTGCCCTAATTTTTCTTTCAAAATTTATGTAGGCTAGTACTTCGTCTTCCTCTACTGCCGCTACACCTACAACAGCTCTAGTTTTAGCTCCTGAAGCTTTAATTCCAAAGGTTTCCTCTACCATGTACCACCCTGCATGTGCAAGGATGCACCCCAGGCGAACCTACGCTACTAGTGTCAAGGTCATTGATGACCTCAAAAAATCTGGGCTACTACCGTTGTTTATTCTCGGAGACGCTAACTATAGCAACCTTTTAGCTGAAGAGTTCTATTAGCAAGTGTCCATCAACGAGTCCAGGACCTCCATTTCTGGTATCGTTCGTACCATCTCCATCACAATCATAGCCTCTCGCATCGCCAAGATCATTGGCGTGGAATTCGACGGTCCTACAAAGTTTATTGCTGCTAAGAAGGACTTGGCTTTGTCCTATATACATGGTGAGAACACCCCCTGGGAGCCACATGCCAAAATGAAGTGTATGCTCTTCGAAGATGATGTCTACTACATCAGCCACCTCTTCGAAAAGAGTGTAATTTTCAAGAATGGCACTCATGATGTCATGATTTGCAACCGCTTGCAAGACACTACAACAGCCTTCTCTAAACATACGCCTAACCGGATGAGATCATATTCGACCTTTTGTGTGATGTTGTCGATGCAGTCAAAGCTTCCCTCTCACAAAAGAGGCCTTTTATCAGGCTCATCAACACCCTTCTCTGAAACAACCGCTCATTCATCAACAACATGGTGAATTTTGAAATCAAGAAGGCGACAAAGGCCATCCAAATCACCAGCACCTTCATCACACTCACCCACAAGTTGAGGAATTAGAAGCTTGCACAACAAGGGCTTCCTCCTTAACTCCTAGTGCATGCACCTCTAGTGGTTCTGAAGATAAATCGAGAGACTACAGTGGATGCCTTCATTGCAAAGCAGCTTGATCAAAAGATAAAGAAGGATGCTGCTAAAGAAGGCTACTCTAGCAAGTCTGCTGGGGAATCTTCTGCTATTCCTCCTCCTCCCTCCAAGAAATTCAAAAGACCACACTCTGTCATTGAGGAGGATCTTGCTACTAAGAAGAAGAAGAAATCTTCTTCAAGCACTGTTGTTGTCGCTCATGTTCCTCCTACACCCACCTCTACTGCTCCCTCTAAGAAAAAGAAACGTTCTGCTTCAACTGCTCCTGCTCCGACTCCCGTGCTAGTAGAGACTCATGAGCCAAAACCTGTTCCCCTTCGCCCTCGCAAACGTAAGTCCAAAACTACTCAACCCTCTAAACCATTCATTTCTTTTGATGCCCCTTCCATTTCTCCTGTTTCTTCTACTTCTCCACCTCTTTCTTCTTCTCCCACTCCCTCTTCAACAGATCCAACTGTTGTTGAGAAGGAGCCTTCTTCACCCCCTCCTAAAAAGAAGAAACATAAACTTCGCAAGAAGTCTGTGGCTAGTAACCCTCATTCTTCTCCTATATCCTCTCCTAAACCCATCCCTTCTCCACCTTCCTCTCCTGAACCTATCTCTTCTCTTTTCCCTGATCACTCTCTATCCATCGTCCCTTCTTCATTTTCTTCTTCCTTCTCTTCTTTTTCATTCTATTATATTCCAGAAGCCTTCTCTTTCCTTTCTCTTGATCCTCACCTCTCCTCTATCCTTTATCAAACCACCTTTCTACCAGAACTATACCCACCTATCACTCACTACCTCAAACCCATCTCCATTTCTCGTGACCTTTACCAAATTCTATTCCCATCCATCTCTTCTACCACCTATAAGTTCCTCCTTGAACTTAACACCATCACAGACCTTCTCGGCCCTTCTCCTCCAAACTTTATCCTTCTTCCTGAGTCCATATTTCCTCAATCCTTCCTTGAACCTTCTTCTCTCCCATCTTCTCCCTCTGCCAGTGATTCAGACACTGACATAGAGCTCGACCCCTGACCCTCTATTCCTCCTCCACCATCAAACCCTACTGGCCCCTCATCTCCAAACCCTTCTAACCTCTCTTCTCCACACACTTCTGAACCCTTCTCCTCCAACCCTACTGGTCCTTCCACCTCAACCTCTTTTCACCCGCCTCCTCTTAACCCTGTTAAGGACTTCATCCACATCAACCTTAACCCTAACTTCATGCCATCCAACTATGCTGACCCTGCTCTCCTTGACCTCCTTCAAGCCAATCAAGCCCAACTTGAGCATCTCAATGACACGGTCTCTACCATGGCCCAGCAGATTGAGGTCATGAACTATGGGTTAAATGCCACCCATGCCATAATTTTTTATATTGGCAAGATCATCAAGCAGCTTGTCAACGAAACTACTCAGGCCTTTACATCCCACTGATTCCTTATCCAAGATCAGCAGGAATTTTTGATTAGCATGCTCCACTCACAGCAAGTTAGCATCCGCCAACTTTTCGATGAGTTGAGGACTTTTCTGGCCCGAGCCATTATTGCCAATCGTGTCGGAGGTGACTTCACTGTTATTCGTCACGTTGAGCACGCAAACTAGAGAGTTGCTGATGCCGATCAAAGAAGGGTTGCTACCATCAGGGAGGAGCGAGCTACGCATCATTTGAACCAAGCACTAATCGAATAACATAATAAACTTAGAGAAAGATTGAATGACCACATCAGGATTTGGGTTAGTGATTACTTGGAATGACACCAAACATAACCTAACCTATTCTGAGCTGGTATAACTCTTCTATTCTACTATATGGTTCAACTCTGCTTTTGTAAAAACTCTGCTGTTAAATAGCTTGTTTAACTTACATAAGCAATATATTTTAGGATTATGAGGTGTTTATATCTGTTTAAATTACTTATCATGTTCATTTAAACTTTGCGTTTAAATCTTTAAATTTCATCATTACCTGCTACTATGTAAAGTTTAAACTCTCCTTGTCTTTGTACGTGCCCTTCATGTTTTATTTTATAAGTACTTAGACTAGTTATCTATCTACTAAGACTACTGTTCTGAGAGGTATGTCTGTTGTCTTTAATAAAATCTTTCTGTTAAAGACATGTTATTATCTTAGTGCATGTTCAAAGTCTGCTAATAGCTGAGATGATGACATCAACCAAATAGGAAGAAATTGTTGACCCTCACAAGTTCTAGATTTGGTTGAGTCATCTTCTGATTCTATTGCACAGCGATTTAAAAAGTTTCATAAGTATCGCTTAGTGTGTCAACTGCCTTAGAATCAAGATTGTAATAGAATAGTTTAGTGTTAGTGATTGATGTTTTATTTAATTTTTTTCCTTGCAAGTGGACAAGACTATAATAGAATAGTTTTGGGAAGCAAGGGTCGAACCACAGAGATTTGGATTTGATTATAGTAAATTTAACTAATCTATTAAAATAAAGCAATTAAATAACTAATGGGGTTTTTGGTTTTTATAAATTAAATTAACTAAAAAGCAATAAAATAATCTAACGCTCGGCTAACAAAACATATAAATATGAGATAAATCAAAGATTTGTAAATCGTCCAGGAATTAGGATTCACTTGTATCTATTCTATGTTTATTTTAAATAAAGTATCATTCAATATCTTGTCAGTTCTTCACAAAAGATAGATATAGACCATTGAACAATTTATTCTCCATCCCCACAAAAATTCATCCATTCTATATCCTAAAGCACAAGAACATATAATCTATCTGTCACCTAGATTATGTATTTAACTTTGCCCTAACTTATCACTCTCGCATCGATAGGTCCAATTTATTGTGATGGTGAGCCAATGTACCATATATTTATTACGGGGTATTTATTACTGGTCACGCAGCTTATCCGCACTCCTGCGCCTTTTATTATTTACATTACATTCATTTGTTCAAAGTAAATAATAGGGATTGATAAACACCACAATCAACAAAGTTAATTAAATAAATAAGAATTAATATAAAACAATAGTTTCGATACAAGTTACCTCCACTTCCTAGATTACGGAGTTAGCTCCATAATTGAAAATACAAAACCTCGAACCATTTCGGAGAATCTTTCTTCATAGACACAAAGAGCAAAAATAATACGTAATCTCTTCATTCTTTCCTAACTAAAGGATCTATTTATACCTAATTAATCCTACAACAAGAAGGAAAAGGAGATACATTATAATTAAAAACACTAAGGTGTCGCTTGTAGCTGTGATTAAAGTGCCGTGATAGATTAATAAGTCGATAGTTGTTCCGATGTTTGGTTTCCATACGCAATATAGGTGGCCTGACTAATAAAGACGAAAGCTATTCTGGATAAAGCTCATTATCCCCTCACTATTAATACCAAGCGGGAGGGTGGTATTATTAGCGCCTCACTAAAAAAAATTGGGATTAACATTTGTAATCTCTAAACCCCCGATATACAAGTGAGGATTAATAATGGAAAGAGCATTAATAAGATCCGAGATTAATAATGCTTATCCTTATCCGACTACCAAACAAGTTTCATAAAAGGAGTTGAAATATGACTTGCACGCTTCCCAAGGCAATTAGAACACAAAAGTGGCGGCTGATTTGGTGGAAAAATCTGATTTTCAGCTTTTCACTTCAAGTTTCCAGCTTTTTGCAGTTTGTCCCCGAAGTTCTTCAATTCAAGATAAAATGCCTATATTTTGCACAATTATTCCAAAAGTCTCTCGAAACTATAAAACAACACAAAAACACAAATTATTAACAAAAACCTCGAAATAGATAATTTAAGCTGAATAATACCCAATAACCGCAGATAAAACACGCTTATCAAATACCCCAAACTTAAACTTTTGCTCTCCTCGAGTAAAATAAAACAAATAAATACAAAACTAAACTAAACTAAATTAAAGCAAATAAAATATTTTTTCTTTCACAAGTCAAAATATCGGCATTTGGTACCACATAATGCCTCAAGGAATGATAAATAACAACACATAGCCACAAGTCTAGGCTTTCACTCTCATCATCAATCACACATCACTGCACATGTGAACCATTAATTGACTATCTCCAAACTTAGAAAGTTTTATCGCTAAGCACAACATTCATTCCCAAAATATTTCAATAAAAATGTGCATCACAAAGCATGTACATACCATCAATACCCTGCTAACAAACACGAAGAAAGATCTTGATAGAATTCAAATGCTTATACATCCATCCCATGCACTAACTATGTATGAAATATAATGCTCTCAAGTCCCAATTACTTTATAATAGCCGATTATGCAAATACGGTGAGCTATATCAAGATGTATATATAATTCAAAACAAGGGTCAAATCAACTATGCTTTCAAACCATGTCAACTAACACAAACATTGGCAACCGATCAATAGGATTTTATTAAGCTTGTAATGTAAGACCAAGGTGAGGGTAACAATAAAAGAGATAAGAAATTTCAAAACGAGAGAGTAAGAATATTTCCCTTTTTCCCATACAAAGCACTCACTTTCCTTCAACAACCCCCAAACTTGAACTTTTGGTTGAAGAAGGTATCATCATCATCATCATCATAAAGATTTTCTTCCCAATGATCCTTTGTCTTTGCTTTCATTCCTTTTTTTTTCCTTTTGAAGGACATGTGCAATTTTTGATTTTCGCACTTTTCTTTTCATTTTTTTTTCATATATATATATATATATATATATATTTTTTTTTTTTCTTTTCTAATACAAGAACTCATCGTGTTATTTTTGAACTGCATCAATCACCATGTAGACAACATTTCAACCCAATCCTACTCTCTCAAAGGCAGTAAAGTGTATAGGCTTTAAGGTTAAGTTAATATGAGTAATAAAATGATGTCGATGGGGTCGAGTGTGCTAAGACACGCCATTCTTATTAATAAAGCTCAAAGGGAACACTAGTGATTAATATAAATAGGGATGGTGAGATAAAGGCTCAAACGCCCAAAGATGGCCTAAATCACATCCTAACCGCCATAACGCCACGCTTCGTCACGTAAATTCCACAAAGTTTCAAATCATTCCCTAACTCAAAGTTTTAAAACGAGCCCACAAGTATTTCATAAGCATTCGCTAGAAAAGAGATAGGGAAAATCAAGACTTAAATGCACTCCTCACTGCTCGAAAGTGTGCTTGAGATATATTAGCAAAAGAAGTCTAACAAATC
>CM028383.1:84868674-84947507 GCA_013146195.2 Codonopsis lanceolata
ATAATATTATCGACAGCTTTAAGTGCGCAATAGCCGAGATGATGACATCAACCAAATAGGAAGAAATTGTTGACCCTCAAGTTCTAGATTTGGTTGAGTCATCTTCGATTCTATCGCACAAGCATAAAAAAAAAGTTTGCGTACGCAGTGGTGTCAAGCTGCCTTTAGAATCAAGATTGTAATAGAATAGTTTAGTGTTAGTGATTGATGTTTTATTTAATTTTTTTCCTTGCAAGTGGACAAGACTATAATAGAATAGTTTTGGGAAGCAAGGTCTAACCACGCAGATTTGGATTTGATTATAGTAAATTTAACTAATCTATTAAAATAAAGCAATTAAATAACTAATGGGCTTTGGTTTTTATAAATTAAATTAACTAAAAAGCAATAAAATAATCTAACTAACAAAACATATAAATATGAGATAAATCAAAGATTTGTAAATCGTCTAGGAATTAGGATTCACTTGTATCTATTCTATTGTTTATTAAATAAAGTATCATTCAATATCTGGGTTCGTCACAAAGATAGATATGATCATTGAACAATTGGTTGACCTCCATCCCCAACAAAATTCATCCATTCTATATCCTAAAGACAGAACATATAATCTATCCGTCACCTAGATTATGTATGAACTTTGCCCTAACTTATCAACTTGCAAAGACGATAGCCCAATTTATTGTGATTGGTGAGGAATTAACGCACGACATATGACACGGGTCATGCTTATCCGCACCTCTGCGCTTTTATTATTTATGATTACATTCATTTGTTCAAAGCGAATAATAGAGGGATTGATAAACACCACAATCAACAAGCATTAAATAAATAAGAATTAATATAAAACAATAGTTTGATACAAGCTACCTCCAATTCCTAGATTACGGAGTTAGCTCTCCATAATTGAAAATACAAAACCCTGAACCATTCTTGGAGCACTTCTTCATAGACAAAGAAAATAATACAGAACTTCTCTTCATTCTTTTCCTAACTAAAGGGATGTTTATACCTAATTAATCCTACAACAAGAAGGAAAAGGAGATACATTATAATTAAACACTAAGGTGTCGCCAGCCGTGGATTAAAGCAGATAGGATTAATGTCGAGTTGTCCGATGTTTGGTACGCATAGTGGTTCGTGACTAATAAAGACGGAGTTATCCGGATAAAGTCATTATCCCTCACTATTAATACCAAGTGGGGAGTGGTGGTATTATTAGCGCCTCACTAAAAAAATTGGGATTAACATTTGTAATCTCTAAACTACCCCGATAAGTGAGGATTAATAGCGAGAGTTAATAATAGACCGAGATTAATAATATTTTCTTATCCTTATCCGACTACCAAACAAGTCATAAAAGGAGTTGAAATATGACTTGCACGTTTCCCGCAATTAAAAAGTGGCGGCTGATTTTTGTGAAAAATCTGATTTTCAGCTTTTTCACTTCAAGTTTCCAGCTTTTTGCAGTTTGGTCCCTGAAGTTCTTCAATTCACATAAAATGCCTATATTTTGCACAATTATTCAAAGTCTCGAAACTATAAAACAACACAAAAACACAAATTAGACAACAAAACCTCGAGAAATAGCATAATTTAAGGGAATAATGCCCAATAATCGCTGGCATATAAAATACGAGTTATCAAATACCCCAAACTTAAACTTTTGCTCGTCCTCGAGTAAAATAAAACAAATAAATACAAAACTAAACTAAACTAAATTAAAGCAAATAAAATATTTTTTTCTTTCACAAGTCAAAATATCGGCATGGTACCACATAATGCCTCAAGGAATGATAAATAACAACACATAGCCACAAGTCTAGGCTTTCACTCAATCATCATCAATATCACTTGTACATCTCCCTATGTGTGTGTGAACCATTAATTGACTATCTCCAAACTTAGAAAGTTTTATCAAAACTAGCTAAGCACAAAAGCATGTACATACCATCAATACCGGTTAACAACACGAAGAAAGATCTTGATAGAATTCAAATGCTTATACATCCATCCCATGCACTAACTATGTATGAAATATAATGCTCTCAAGTCCCAATTACTTATAATAGCTGAGATTATGCAAATACGGTGAGCTATATCAAGATGTATATATAATTCAAAACAAGGGTCAAATCAACTATGCTTTCAAACCATGTCAACTAACACAAACATATGTGGCAACCAGATCAATAGGATTTTATTAAGCTTGTAATGTAAGACCAAGGTGAGGGGTAACAATAAAAGAGATAAGAAATTTCAAAATGAGAGAGTAAGAATATTTCCCTTTTTCCCATACAAAGCACTCACTTTCCTTCAACAACCCCCAAACTTGAACTTTTGGGTTGAAGAAGGTATCATCATCATCATCATCATAAAGATTTTCTTCCCAATGATCCTTTGTCTTTGCTTTCATTCCTTTTTTTTTTCCTTTTGAAGGACATGTGCAATTTTTGATTTTCGCACCCTTTTCATTTTTTTTTCATATATATATATATATATATATATTTTTTTTTTTTTTCTTTTCTAATACAAGAACTCATTGGTGTTATTTTTGAACTGCATCAATCACCATGTAGACAACATTCTCAACCCAATCCTACTCTCTCAAAGGGTAGGCAAAAGTGTATAGGCTTTAAGGTTAAGTTAATATGAGTAATAGAAATGATGTCGAATGGGGGTCGATGTGTGCTTAGCACACGCCATTCTTATTAATAAAGCTCAAAGGGAACACTAGGGATTAATATAAAATAGGGATGGTGAGATAAAAAGGCTCAAACGTTCCAAAGATGGCCTAAATCACATCCTAACTGCCACAATGCTCATGCTTCGTTTTCACAGAAATTCCACAAAGTTTCAAATCATTCCCTAACTCAAAGTTTTAAAAACGAGCTCCACAGGTATTTCACATAAGCATTCGCTAGAAAAGAGATAGGGAAAATCAAGACTTAAATGCACTCACGGTTCGAAAGTGTGCTTGAGATATATTAGCAAAAGAAGTCTAACAAATCTAACTTAGCATGTAATCAACCCTAAGCCGCAAATATAATGCAACAATCATGTAATGACGGTTGTTTAAAATGTTCATGATCACAAAAATAGCAAGGTCCAATGGAATGAAATGTGTACTATAAACTCGATAAAAACACCTAAATTCTTTAATAAATCAAGTCATGATATTTTTGTGCTCAAAAATTTTGGAGATATAAAGTTCCATCAACTAGACCAAGCTAAGGCTCGTAGATAAGTATACATGCATCACTATTAACAAACATGTTATCATTGGCGGAAGTAACCACACCAAAATCAAATACTCGGAAAAATTTTTAAAATTTTCTAATATTTTTTTTTGAAAATTTTCATTTTTTTTAATTAAAATACACTAACTACTAAAAACATCAAAAAGAAAATAAAAACTAAATTAACTAAAAACAGGTAAAACGGCTCTTCTCAAAAAAAAAAAATTTATCATCATTTAAGCGCAAGGCAATTCCCACCCCCAAACTTAAATTTGACATTGTCCTATATGTAAATCAAATATAGACATGAAGTAAAGAAATGTCATCAAACCAAGCATGACAATTCTCAATTTTTCAAATAGGGACATATTGCCTCCACCCCACAAGTATACCATACCAATTATCAAGCACTCATTTGAGTTATCCCATAAATTCAATTCTCCAAAATTATGGCAACCCATATTTCAACAGCAATTATAATGCCACAAAATTTATTACTCAAGCATAGACAAATTTAGCATTACAACTGTCATCGACTATTAATAAAAAAAACAGTTTGAACGTAAGAAAGCATGAAATCTGTAATTAACAATTCTCCCTATTCAAAAATTGTCAACTGGGAGCACACAGTACAAACAAATCATTTTTCTCGCCCTCAAACTTTGGACAGAAACAGTTCCAAAAGATTTTGAAAAAAATTTCGGTCACAATTAACTTTCTAGAACCACTATGAAGACAAACACAACCACCTACAATTAACTTGCACAATATCACCAATTAAATGAAATATAACCATGGTATACTTTTCTCAACAAATTTCCACAATAATACTCTTCAACATCAGCAAATAAGCCAACAAATATAACACTCTTGAGTTCACGCTGAATGCTTCCCTAAATCACTCGAACGAAGTTGAGTAAATTTTTATTTTTTTTCATACAACCCAGTTTTCAAGAGATCAACTAAAAAAATAAGCAGAACTGAGTTATAGCATGAACATGCAAGCTGCTGATTTTCTAGGAACAATAATCAGAAAATTCAACAATTAAATCTAAAAATTAGATAGATCTTACTTGAATTCGCGAAGAAGATTTCTGAAATTCAAGCACCAGAATTCGAATTCGGACTGGAGTTGATACGGCTTCGAGACAGAGCTTGTGAAGAGGCCGACAAATTGCAAGCGCTGCTGGGAGTTGTGCGAAGCTTGGGGCTCGCAATGAAGTGTTTGCCAGATCAGTTGAAGGAGGCTTGGCCGGATTACAAAGCTTCAGCCGGCGACTTGGGGCAGAGGGATGGGAGATGAGGCTGGGCTGTTTATAAATCAACTGGAAGGGACGGCTGAGCTTAACTGGAAGGGATGACGCCGGGTAAGAAGGAGATCAGAGACTGAGGGATGCCGGAGGTGAACTGGCCGGAGAAGAAGCGACTTTGATGACGATTCACGGGTCGGGTTGTGATGGGGGGTTTCGGGCAGGGGCGATTTGAGCGAGGGAGATGGACGGCTTGGAGTTGGAAGGAGATGGCTTGACTGTTGGTGGTTGAAGATGGAGGGATTGCGACGGAGATGTAGGTAGCAGAGATGGAGGGACGCCGGCGATTTGAGAAAGAACGGGGAAGCTGGCGGTGTGGAGGATTGAAGCAGTAGACTGCCGGTGGGTGGTTGGATTGGAGGGCGAAGGTGTGGGATATGGCGACGCCATGGAGATTCGCCGGAGATGAACTGGTAGGAGGAGGGATTTATGGTGGTTTTTGGGGTTGAGTGATGGAGAATGGCGGCTGGGAAATCACCGGAGAAGAAGGAGATGAAGGATGGCGGATTTCTTTGGGGCCGATTTGGCCGGAGACGTCGCCGGGTTTGACCGTTTGGGTTATGGCGAGCAGAGGGTATCGGTGAGAGATGATGAAGAGAGACGGGTGCAAGAGAGACGGGTGAGAGAGAGAAACGTCCTGCAGCCTTTTCCTTTCCTTTTCTTTTTCTTTTATTATTATTTTTTTTTTTTAGTTTACTCCCTTGACCATGACTTGAGTCCACCTTGACTTGAGTCCCTTTCCTTCCGGCACCAACTTTCTCTGCACCTTGCGGTTGCAAGGTCAATCAGGCCTTGCGACCGCAAGGTAATTTCATTTCAGCCCTTAAACTTTTATTATTTCTTGAATCAGTCGTAAATTGTTTTATTAATTTCAGTTGAATCCATAAAATAAATCTTTTGAAGCAACCTTTAACCTATTTAAATTAAAACAAAAAAATCTACAAAAACTAAAATAACATTATTAAATATTAATGCATATAAATACATAAAAATAAAATCTTTTTGTGAGGGTGACACTATTAACACTCCCCTATAAACCCACAATCTCAGGGAGACTCTAACGAGTGACTCAAAAAGCAATACGATAAATACAAAGAGATAAGGGTTAGAAATTGTTCTAAGTTATAGTCGTTAGCTTGACTTAAATCCTTCTTTTTTACTAAGAAGGCATCGCCGGATCACTTATGAATGCACACATTTTTGGTCCATAAAATCCACCACTCATGTAGTGTCTTAATTTTAGTCCATTGAAGCCAAATACTTCCTTGGCGAAATTTTGTTTACTTGATGGCCATCTAATTGATTTGGGGACGGGTAATTTCACACCTAAATCTTCCAATGTAATCATATCCGGAATTTCCACTACTTTTTCATCACAACATTGCTCATGCATCTCTAAAATAGGTTCTTGATTCTCTTCAAGAAAATATGAAGAAGACGTCCCTAACTCCACATAAGTGTCTAGCGGAGAATCAATTGGAGAATGAATTACAGTGAAAGTCTCCAAAATTGTTTCGGGTTCTTGAGAACAATGAGGTGGTACGTCATTTTGTGGAAAATCTTGGGATTCTAAAATCAACTTATCATCTTTTTCAAATTGCTTCTCTACTATTTCCAATTCTTTTTCCTCAATGGTATCTGTGTTTTCTTTACCCTTTTCTATATTATATTCCCACTTAGAGACTTCCATAGGTATCTCATCATCTTTAGGAATCAACTCCTTCTCTCGCACTTCTAGTTCTACTTTTTCATCTTTTTCTTGATTATATTTACTTTTATCTTTTTCAACTTCTTTATCAGAATTATCTACTTTATCAGGCATATCAGAAGGTTGAACCACAGAGATTTGGATTTGATTATAGTAAATTTAACTAATCTATTAAAATAAAGCAATTAAATAACTAATGGGGTTTTTGGTTTTTATAAATTAAATTAACTAAAAAGCAATAAAATAATCTAACTAACAAAACATATAAATATGAGATAAATCAAAGATTTGTAAATCGTCTAGGAATTAGGATTCACTTGTATCTATTCTATTGTTTATTTAAATAAAGTATCATTCAATACATTGGGTTCGTTCACAAAAGATAGATATAGACTGTTGAACAATTGGTTCAGCCTCCATCCCCACAAAATTCATCCATTCTATATCCTAAGCACAAGAACATATAATCTATCTGTCACCTAGATTATGTATGAACTTTGCCCTAACTTATCACTCTCGTGCATCGATAGGTCTAATTTATTGTGATGGTGAGCCAGTGTACGACATATGCACATTGGTCATGTAGTTATCCGCACCTCTAGGCCTTTATTATTTGCGATTACATTCATTTGTTCAAAGCGAAATAATAGAGGGATTGATAAACACCACAATCAACAAGAATTAAATAAATAAGAATTAATATAAAACAATAGTTTCGATACAAGTTACCTCCAATTCCTAGATTATGGAGTTAGCTCTCCATAATTGAAAATACAAAACCTTGAACCATTCTTGGAGAATCTTTCTTCATAGACAAAGAAAAATAATACAGAACTTCTCTTCCTTCTTTTCCTAACTAAAGGGATCTATTTATACCTAATTAATCCTACAACAAGAAGGAAAAGGAGATACATTATAATTAAAACACTAAAAGGAGTTGAAATATGACTTGCACGATTCCCAAGACAATTGGAACTCTTAAAAATGGCAGCTGATTTTTGGTGGAAAAATCTGATTTTCAGCTTTTGGTCTTCAAGTTTCCAGCTTTGCAGCTGCGCTTGTCCCTCAAGTTCTTAAATTCAAAGATAAAATGTCTATATTTTGCACAATTATTCCAAAAGTCCCTGAAACTATAAAACAACACTAAAACACATATTAGACAACAAAAACCTCGAGAAATAACATAATTTAAGTCGAAATAATACCCAATAACTGCGTATAAAATACAGTTATCAGTTAGTTTCTCCAAGGCGCGGACCAGCAGGCTTCAACAGCAACCTTGAAAGCACGTCTCACCAACAGACTTTGAAGTCTGCTCAACTCATGAACGAAGCTTAGCCAAACATGTGGATTTAGACTATATATTATTTGATCTTGATATTTTTAATATCTAGTCAAATAATATTCAAATTTTCCTCATCAATATTTCCCTCCAAAGAAGTCAACCATGCCATTATCTGACTTTAGACATCTGTACAGACATCTGTCCACCCTGTTGTCGTCTGAATCATGAAGTCTGAAGATATTACCTCTTTGGCTAAGAAGACTTTCAAGTTGTAATGCCTGCAAGTTGCAACATTACTTTGTTTGGAATGTCTACCCCTGCATCACTGCATCTTTGATGTATGTCTTGTTGCACTTATTCTACAAAGTGTCGAAATGCATTCAATGCATTATAACGTTGGATACAACCTCTCCACTTTCAACCCAACGGTCTTGAAGATCTCCCTTGGTATATATTCAAGTCTTGAAGGTTTGAAAAAATATATATCTCTTATGCATTCAATAATCAAGCGTCATCTTCAATATTCAAGCATTCAAGAAATCAAAGGATAAGAACTAACACTTCACCAAACTTCTTGAAGATGCAGATCTACCAATCAATACTTGCTATCAGCTTCTTCTAGTTTGATATTAACTGTTCTTTACTTTAGAACTTGAGAGAACAATTATTCATTGATTGTTTCTCTCATCAATAAACACTTGAGTGAAAACTTCCATTAGAGATCTAACTTTCTCACTTATTGGATAAACAAGTTCACCTTTCAAAACCCAAAGCTAACCACTTTGGTAGTGGACGTAGTACTTTTCATAGTACGAACCACTTCTACATCCTTGAGTACTATTTTGATTGATTTGTCTTTACTTACCTTGTTTAAATTACTTCTGCTACTGTTCTTAACTATTTAAGTATGCTGCTGAGCCTTATTGAGAGTAGTAGCCTTCCCATCTGCTTTTATCTTCTTTGATTTCGCTACCCTAACTCTTCTTAAGAGTTAGTTATTTTCAAAAGGAGAAAACTTTTAGAAAAGATTTTAAAGTATTCTTAAAGCTATAACTAGGCTATTCAACCCCCTCCCCTTCTAGCCTAGATTGAGCCTATTTGGGACCAACAATGTCTACAATGTATATGTCTAGACTTACCATTATACAAATTACTCTATGCCCTACCAATTACTGATTGACTATCACAATGTATGCAGATTGCAGGCACATGCTTTGTCCATTTGGGAACATCTTTTAAGAATTGACATAGCCATTCAGCCTCTTCATCACTTTTGTCTAGAGCTATAAACTCAAACTCCATCATGGATCTAGCTATGACAGTCTGCTTAGAAGATTTCCATGATATGGCTGCACCTGCCAAAGTGAATACAAATCCACTAGTAGACCTTGAGTCTTTAATATCTGAGATCCAATTAGCATCACAGTATCCTTCGATCACGGTTGGATCTCTTATATAGTGCATACCATAGTCACGAGTAAATCATAGATACCTTAGTACTCTGACTATCGCTTTCCAGTTATCAGTCCCATGATTACTCGTATATCTACTCAATTTACTCACATCATAGGCAATGTCTAGCCTTGTACAACTCATTAAGTACATCAGACTTCCTATTATTCTTGAGTATTCTATCTGAGAGACAGTCTCACCTCTATTCTTTGATAGATGTAAAAAACTAGTGTCAATAGGAGTTCTAGCTGTTGTAGTGTCATCCTTGTTAAACTTCTCTAGAATTTTATCCACATAGTGTGACTAACTTAAAGTAAGACCACTGGAAATTCTGGAAATTCTAGAAATTTCAATGCCAAGGATTACATCAACTAACTCCATATCTTTCATGTCAAATTTTGAGTTTAACATGTCTTTTGGAGATTTAATCATATTATCATTGCCACCAATGATAAGCATGTCGTCTACGTAAAGACATAAAATGACACCATTTTCAGTGTCCTTTACATATACACATTTATCACATTCATTGATCTTGAATCCACAACCCAACATGACATTATCAAATTTCTCATGCCACTGTTTTGGTGCTTGTTTAAAGTCATACAAAGACTTAACCAACTTGCACACTTTGTTTTCTTGCCCTGGAGCAGGAAAACCTTCTGCTTGTTCCATGTAAATCTCCTCTTCCAAATCACCATTTTGAAAGACAGTCTTTACATCCATTTGATGTACTTCAAGATTCCGCAACGCGGCAATTGCAAGTAATATCCTTATTGATGTTATTCTCGTAACTAGAGAATAAGTATCAAAGTAATCAAGATCTTCATGTTGCCTGTAAGTTTGTAACCTTTAATTACTAGTCTAGTCTTATACTTATCAATTGATCCATCTGCTTTCATCTTTCTCTTGAAAACTCACTTATAACCTAGTGGTTTACATCCCGGAGGAAGATCCACTAATTCCCAAGTGTGATTTTGAAGGATAGAATCAATTTCACTTTTGATAACCTCTTTCCAAAGGGGTCCTTCAGAAGAGCTTACAGCTTCTTTATAGCTTTGAGGTTCACTTTCCAGCATGAAGGTTAGAAAATCCGGACCAAAGGATTTTTCTACTCTAGCCCTTTTGCTGTGTCTAAGTTCTACCTTTTCTTCCTCATTCTCATCATGCTTTTCTTCTATTGAATCATATATTTGTTCAGATGAGCTAGACACACTACTCAATCTGCATGGAAATACATTTTCAGAGAACGAGGCATTTCTCGATCCCATTATCGTATTTTTGTGTATGTCTACAATTTTAGAATCATGCACAAGAAACCGATAAGCGCTGTTGCTATGTGCATAACCAATGAGTATGCAATCAACAGTTTTTGGTCCTACTTTCACCTTTTTACGTAAAGGAACAACAACCTTTGCAAGACTCCCCCACACTCGCAAATATTTGTAGGATGGAACTCTTCCATGCCACATCTCGTAAGGGCTTTTATCAAGCTTCTTGCGGGGTACCTTATTTAAAAGGTAATTAGCTGAAAACACAGCTTCTCCCCACATGTTCAGTGGTAATCCAGAACTTAACAACATTACATTCATCATCTCTTTAAATGTTCGATTTTTACGTTCTACAATGCCATTCTATTGAGGTGTATAAAGTGTTATTGTTTCATGGATGATACCATACTCAACACAATATGCAGCAAATGGTGACTCATATTCACCTCCACGATCACTTCTTAGCATCTTAAACTTTCTGTTGAATTGATTCTTAACCTCAGTTTTATAGAGAATAAACTTCTCTATAGCTTCATCTTTACTTTTGAGAAGATACACATAGCAAAATCTAGTGCTATCATCAATAAAAGTAATGAAGTACTTATTTCCACCATGTGACTATGTTGATTTAAAATCATGCACATCAGTGTGAATTAATCCAAGTGGTTCACTATTTTTTTCAATAGTATGAAATGATGTCCTTCTTAACTTTGCCTCTACACAAGTTTCACACTTGTGTTTGGAATCGATTTGGAATTTAGGTATGTAATTCATGTTAATTAGCATGCGCAGGGTTCCATAATTAACATGTCCTAGTCTACCATGCCACACATTGAAAGACTCAAGCAAATAAACATAAGACTTATTCTTATTATTATTGCTTGATGATTTAACAACCATTACACTGAGCTTAAACAGCCCATCAATTACATAACCTTTTCCAACAAGCATTCCACTCTTAGAAAGAGTTACAACATCTAACTCAAAAACAATACGGAAGCCATGCTTCACCAATAGAGTTCCGGAGACTAAATTTTTCCGGATATCTGGTATATAGAGTACATTGTTGAGAGTCAGTTCCTTCCCGGACGTCATCTTAAGCACCATTTTGCCAAGACCTTTGACTTCAGAAGTGGCAGAATATCCCATAAAGGTCTTCTCGCCATTCTCAGTAGCTTCAAAGGTACTGAACATTTCTTTGTTGGAGCACACATGCCTACTGGCACCAGTGTCGATCCACCATTGATTGGGATTTGAACCCACCAAGTTCACTTCAGTGACAACCGCAACAAGGCTCGGGTCTGATACATCTTGGGAGATGCCATCCACCAAGTTCGCTTCACGATCTCTACTTGGCTTTCTGCAAGCCATAGCCTTGTGACCCGTGCCACCACATTTGTAGCACTTCCCAGAAAATCTCTTCTTGGAGATTCCTCCCTTTGGTCCCAAACTGAACCCTTTTCCAGTAGCAGCTTTGCATTTCCCCTTTTGAGCTTTGGCTATGCTCTACCATATTGGCTTTAGCAGCCATATGAATGAATGTCTTCTTATCAGAACCTCTGTTGTCATCTTCTATACGAAGTTTGACAACCAGTTGTTCCACATTCATCTCATTTCGCTTGTGTTTTAGATAACTCTTAAAATCTTTCCAAGCTGGAGGCAATTTCTCATTAATTGTAGCCACTTGAAAGATTTCACTTGCAACCATCCCTTTAGCTTGAATCTTGTGAAAAATCACTTGCAACTCTTGCACTTGACTATAGACAGTCTTGGAATCCACCATTTTATAATCCAAGAAGCGGCCAACAATAAACTTCTTGGCTCCAGCATTCTCAGATGTATACTTATGGTCCAACGATGTCCACAATTCCTTTTCTGTTTTTTTATAATGGTAAACATTGTACAATGAGTCTGTCAACCCATTCAAGTACATAGTTTTTGCAAAGGAAATCAGAGTGATTCCACGTGTCCACAACAGTAGCACCTTGGACATCATTCTGATTCTCACCCACCGTTGGAGGATCTTCTTTTAGACACCTCGCTAGGTTCAGGGTGGTCAAGTAGAACACCATCTTCTATTGCCAATGCTTGAAATTTAAGCCACTGAACTTCTCTGGATTCTCACTATGATGCACCGGGACAGTAGGATTGGCCATAATATAATTCAAGGTCACGTTGTTCTCCATTCCAGTAGTTTGGGTAATTGGTTCAGTTGACATATCTGAAATATGAACACAATCAGAATACACAATTCTTTAATTATTTTGTAAAGATATGATTTCCCTTAGAAGGGTCTCCTGTTATCCACGATAACATTAGAAGATTCTGTTTTAAGATTGTTAGAAATAATACAGGGAAATCATTACAGAATCACATAAAATAAAAACCATAAAATTATTACTGTTGTTATGGGTCTACTGCTGGCAAGTCTTTTTAAGTCTGCTGGTAAAGAAGGCTTGTGAAAAGTTTGCTGGTAGACTAAGACTTGGAAGTCTACTGGTAGACTAGCCTTGGAAGTCTGCTGGTGGACTTAGCTTTAGAAGTCTGCTGGTGGACTTAGCCTTGGAAGTTTGCTGGTGGACTCAAGTCTGCTGGTCCGAGGCCTGTGTTGCACACAGTTTCCTTAAAATCGATTTGCCTCTTCTCGTACATGATTGAAAGCTTTTCTAGACGTCTGTCTCCCAGGATACAATGGAGACACCGGAGAATCCTTTAACACGAAGGTTTTTGGCGAATTGAAATTGTGTCCGACTTTATCACCAATATGAAATAAGAGGCCAAAGAAATACGGAAGTAAAATTCAATGCAAGAGAATATGCGGTGATTGTTCTAAATTGTGTCTTTCAATTGTGGATGTTATCTCCTTTTATAGGAGAAGACACAAGACCGATTAAATAACCACATTGATGATGAAATAATTCCATTATCAATAGACAAATAATATCTCTCATTAAAGCTGGTAATAACAATTCATAAAGTTTGTTATAAATGTTGGAGTTACAAAAACCAAAAGAATAATTAACAAAACGTGGGTTGGTCTGAACATGTAAATTTGGTTTGTCATTCGTGTCCGCGGGACGCGCTCGCACATGAGTACGGTACCCCAAAGACTAAATTGGACCATGATTTTCACCCCCAGGCGTGCGAGAGAGAGAGCCTCTATTCTATACAAGCTTACCCTTACCACATAAGATACTTGTATATAAACCACTCAAGCTTTTGTTAATTTCTCAATGTGGGATAAACTCACTTCCAACACCACACTTTAATCAATCATAACTTATTCATCTAAACACCAAATTTGACAAATAAATATATGATTTCGATGTTCTCACGAAGTAGAACACGATTCCACAATTATCCTTGTTATTACACAAATGACACATGAAGAAATCCATGCCACAAAATTGCACAATTTCATTCTTTAAACATAAATTTTCCAACATAAAAAGCTAACGGAAATGATTTGTAATAGGGTCCGATTCAACGAATGCACAGTTGTTCGGATTACTATTATGCAATGCTTTCACATACCATTGCTCCTGAAAATAATCTTTGTAACCACCAAAATCCTTACCCCGATCCTTGTCAACCCACTTCCATGCCTTACTGCATGATACCAAAATGCCATAATGGGTCCTCATTTGATCAACTACATCAGTCGAGGAATACGATAGTCGACTACAAATATTTTCAAGAATCAAGTCTAACACATCCTTTTTGAATAATAAGTTGAATCAATCATAGTGACATGACAACTGAGCTCAACGTTACACTTGCATATGCATATTGACTTCTCAATGGCTGAAACATATGCCTTCACAAACCAACTGCTACCATCATCGAATTTCTTTCCACATACAACACTAATCCTCATTATTGTTCTTCATAAAAATAAATTCAAATCCAATCTTGAATGTATACTTTATAAGTTCACTATGAAATTGTCCACCCCGGTTTGAAAAATTGCCCAACACAAGTAATAAGTCATGCCCAACCCGCAGTTAAAAATCATTTTCTAATTAATTAGTACAAATATCATAACATGAAACATTATCATCATCACTTTCAACACTTGCATAATTGATATTGCTTTGATGAGATGATGATGCATTACATATTGATGCATCCACATTTGAAGTAGATGCATCGTGATTACAATGTATAGGATCACAATGCAAAATTGATACATCGGTATCACGATGCAATTTGTGACCATCTGTTAAAACAAAAAACAAATCACGAACGTTCCCAAGAATAGAATTCCCAGGCAAACCTACTATGTTCAATTTGAAGCTTAAATCATTTTGATTTTCAAAAACGTTTACATATATTATACTACTTAACAAAACTTTGGCCAACAACACCATGTTTATACAATCCTCATATCATTCCCTAAACAACAATTCAAGTGAGGTCTAACGAAATATTTGGAAGATAAATTTTGACATTCAATATTATAATGTTTACATGTTATCAATTGAATGACATCAACTATACCAAAATTTTGAGAACCTTTCGAAACAATCGTATATTTTTGGTATTTCAGCAATAACATGATTGGATTTCCATTGTAGATGGAAAGATTTAGATAGAATTTGCAATCATTCCTTCAGATGGATGGCAACGTTTGGAAAGAAATTGAATAGGAAAGAAAGGACGATTTACAGAAGAAAAATAATTGAAAGGATAAAATGCATCGGGATTATTAACGTTCACGTAAAGTGGGGGCATTTTTGTCAGAAATTTAACAAAGTGGCCTTTGCCGGTTGGAAAAAAACACGGGACTGTAGATTAAATATTTTAGAAAATATAACGGCCAACAATTTCTCCTAAAAAAATATAGGGTATTGTAGCGGTTGAAAATTGTTCAAAATGAACGCACCCAAATTTCTTCCTTTTTTTTTTCAAAGCATGACATTCAATCTGCAATCCTTACACCATGGAAAAAACATAATGTTCGTGTAAAAAGCCCATTATATTCAACATGCATAAAGCCCGTAATGTTGGGCTTTAGAAATTCAAGCTTGCAACTTCATGGGCCTATATCGGGCTTTGCTAAAGTGTGCTGGGTATATTTATTAATTTTGATGAAATGCAATGCTGCAAACAACTGTGTGGTTAACAATGTTCGGTTACCTAGACCGGACAACTTTGAAACTGTTCGGTTGAGGTAACCAAACATTTTCTCTTTTCACTATTTTACTAGACCTCTAATAGTTTACTAGACCTTGTATAATTTTAAGCAGCCTTGACTATATTTGATCAACCTAGACTATTTTTGAACAACCTTGCCTATTTGTGATCAACCTTGGTCACTTTGTGATGAATTATCTATAACACCCTTTTGTCTTACAAAATTAACTTAAATGACTATTTTGTGACTGATAACGTAACATATTCTTCAGAAATACGTATTCTTCTTCATTGTATTCTTTTTCTTCTTTCGTCCCCAAGCCGCTTAGCCTAGTTCATTCATTCATTCATACTGCAAACTCTCTTGCGCATTCTTCTTCCTCTCTACTGCAACTCGTATTGCTTTATCTCTTGAATTCATTCCATAATTTCACTGATCAGCAAATCAATCATTGTTGTTAGTTTTTCTATAGTGTGTGTTTCTCTGTGAAATTTTGGTTCTTCTTTCTTGGCAGGTGAACATATTATTTCGTTTTTATGTTAAATGCAATGTAACAAATTTGTTAAATGCAATGCAGCAAATTTTCTATATTTATGAAAATTCGATTATTTTTAATTTTGATGAAATGCAATATTGCAAACAACAGTGTGGTTAACAATGTTCGGTTACCTAGAATGAACAACTTTGAAACTGTTCGGTTGAGGTAACCGAACATTTTCTCTTTTCACTATTTTACTAGAACTCTAATAGTTTACTAGACCTTGTATAATTTTAAGCAATCTTGACTATATTTGATCAATCTAGACTATTTTTTAACAACCTTGCCAATTTGTGATCAACCTTGGACACTTTTAATATACCTTTAGTAGTTTTACTAGACCTTGGATATTTTAAAACAACCTTGACTCTATTTGATCAAACTTTGACAATTTTACTAGACCTTGTATAATTTTAATCAACCTTGACTATTTTTGATCAACCTTAACTATTTTTGATAAACCTTGGCTTTTTTTTGATCAACATTGACTTTTTTTTATCAACTTTGGTTATTTTTGATCAACCTTGACTCCTTTTTTGAGCAATTGCCTATTTTTTTTATCAAGCTTGGACACTTTTAATAGACCTCTAGTAGTTTTATTAAACCTTGGATATTTTTAAGCAAGCTTGACTATATTTGATCAACCTTTGACAATTTTACTAAGCCTTGTATAATTTGAATCAACCTTGACTATTTTTGATAAACTTTTGCTATTTTTTTTTATCAACCTTGACTATTTTTGATCAACCTTACCTTTTTTTTTTTTTTTTGAAAAACCTTGTCTATTTTTATCAACCTTGGTTATTTTTGATCAACCTCGACTTTTTTGAGCAATTGCCTATTTTTGATCAACCTTGCCTATTTTGATCAACCTTGCCTATTTTTTATCAACCTTGACTATTTTTTTTTATCAACATTGCCTATTTTTGATCAACCTTAGATATTTTTGATCGACCTTACCAATTTTTATCAACCTTACCTATTTTTGATGAACCTTGACTATTTTTTATCAACCATGCCTATTTTTGATGAACCTTGACTATTTTTTATCAACCTTAGGGTTTAGGGTATATGGTTTAGGATTGAAGGTTTAGTGTTTAGGGTTTACGATTTAGGGTTCCAAGGTTTATATCAGATTATAAGACGTTTCAGCCAGACAATCGGTTATTTCCAGAGTTTTTATCAGATTATAAGACGTTTCAGTCATACGACTAGTTATTTCCGGGGTTTATGTTGGAATATGCTTCTTGATAATTTACTTATTACCTTGCATATTCTATTTATGTTGATTTGCTTGCCCCCATTACAAGTGAGTCATCACGAGTGGCTAAAAGGTCTACGTACCGATTAGCGTGGCAACTCGTGTGACATCATATAGGTCTTAGATTATATGCGATCTCATCAAGTCCTGCCTTCCTATATGATGATTGAACAAACCAGCACTTCAGACGCATTAAGAACCGGAAGACTTGCAACTATGTCAAGAAGCCTTCATTGATAAGATCAGAACATCTTGAAGACTCACCACCGACAGACATGCTACAAGTTAAACTGCTCGTACAGCACATCGATTCTCTGAATCGGAAGACCTGTTCCACTGGCTCGAAGCATTCCACCGGTAGACTTAATTCTGCATGTGCTACAGAGAAAAGTCTAGAAGCAGTTTAAATCAAGTCAAATATGTTCAAGCCTCAGAAAGCCTGACATAGTTAAAACTACAAGACTTTCTCTCACTCATGTGGTCTGATAAAGTCAAAAAGAAATTATTTTATTGAACAGACCACCTGACAGTGCAACAGACATCAGACCTACTTTTCAGAGACTTATCAACACAGACTGACAGACAACAAGTTACAAGATCTACAAGACTAAATCTTTGCCCCAAATAGTCAAAAGATCTTATGGACAAAGATCTCTATCTGATAGACTTCAACAACTATATCTCTAAACGGATAGAAACATCAAATCTTCATCTCTCAACGATCACATTGACTCTCGTCTATATAAATCCTCTCTCTTACCCAAGAACTCACAGACGACGATACACAGATGATGAGCAACGAGTAACTGAACTTACTCAAGAGCTTCAAAGAAAATAGATCTACAACGAGATCGTCTTCACCAACGTATCTCAGATCTCAACACAAGATTGCAATGAACTCATCCAGATCTTAGCAAGACACTCTCAGTAGATTGCTAGGAAGAAAAACTTGGAGAAGATAAGAGATTGATCAGAAACTTCATATAAACAGAGATCAAGATCTGAAGATTGATGTTAGATAATGTCTGAAGAAAATGAAGAGCTGTCTGTAGATAATTGCATTCATATCTTCAAATTTGTATTCCAATACAAATGTTGTTGATTATGCAATAATCATTCATCATGGAAGGACGAGTACTTTGCACTCAATCGTTCAAATATCTTTTATCTGAATGACCTTGAAAATTCTCTTCTCATAACAGTTTCTCATTTTGGTCTCCTATTGTCCTTGATTGCTTATATATTCTTGAATGGATAATTAAGTAAGAATTAAGGTTTGGGAGGACAAAGCTAGAAACTGTACATAGATTATTTAGACTGATGTAATATGTAATTTATCTTTGAATAAATTCACATGTTCTTACAAATACCTTATCTCTCAGTCCTTATATCTATGAGCTTTTTACAAACTAATTTATCTTTAGAAAAGTTATTCTCTAATTGATTTCCTAAATCTGCATTTGAAAGAAGTATTAAGTATGCTGTTGTTCTGAATATATATTCGTGTACAACCACTCAAGACTTCTCCAAATCTAAAGCCTCTTTACTTTTCCGCTACTTTGATTCTTTTTACCGACTTTTGATTTGACTAGCAGTTTACCGGCAGAGTTGATACTTCTGCTTAGAGCAAGTCTACCGATAGCCTCTATCGGTAGACATGCTCAACTCGATAAACTGCAATTGCCACTAAAACCAAGCTTTAAACATATCCAAAAGAAAAGTTTTTAAAATGGCATCATAGGATATTCACCCCCCCTCTAGCCTATTTGAGCATTATTGTGGACCAACAGTTTATATCAAATTATAAGATGTTTCAGTTCGACGATCAGTTCAGGGTTTATATCAGATTATAAGACATTTTAGTCAGACGACCAGTTTAGGGTTTCATGGTTTATATCAAATTGTAAGACGTTTCAGTCAGACGATTAGTTTAGGGTTGCAGGGTTTATATCAGATTATAAGACATTTCAGTCAGACGACCAGTTATTTCCAGGGTTTATATCAGATTAGAAGATGTTTCAGTCAGACGACCAGTTTAAGGTTCGAGGGTTTATATCATATGATAAGATGTTTTTGTGAGACGACCATTTATTTTCAGGGTTTATATAAGATTATAAGACGTTTCAGTCAGACGACCCGTTATTTCCAGGGTTTATATCAAATTATAAGACGTTTTAGCCAGACGACCAGTTATTTTTAGGGTTTATATCAGAGTATAAGACATTTCAGTTAGACGACCATTTTAGGGTTGCAGAGTTTATATCATATTATAAAACGTTTCAGTCAGACGACCAGTTATTTTCAAGGTTTATATCAGATTATAAACGTTTCAGTCAAACGACCAATTATTTTCAGTGTTTATATCAGATTATAAGACGTTTCAGTCAGACGACGAGGTATTTCATTTATTATTTTCTTTTTTTTTTCTTAGTCACAAAACATTATTAAGTATTTTCAATTTTTTTTTCTCTTAGTCACAAAACAATGTTTTGAAATTTCATTTATTTTTTCTTTTTCTTTTTTCTTCCAACCCAAAACCCTTATCAGTCGTTCCCTCCTTTCCCTTCCCCATCTCCCCATACACGTACTCAAAGACACGACATCGAACAAACAAACAAAGACAAAGAGGAGCCCTGCGAACAAAAAAATCAACACAACGAAGGTTTTCAATCACCCCAAATCAAACTTTCTCAACAATAGTGAACAACAACAAAGCAACAACAACACATATATTTTCACACCCCCAAATCCATTGCAGAAATGTCACGCTTCATTGGTTTGAAATCTCATTCTTTTGTCTTATATTTCGAAGTTTGAAAGGTTTGAAATAACTTAGGGTTTGAATTAGATATTCAGTTTATAAACAGAGATAAATTTCAAAGAACCCTAATAATGTCGAAATTCTAAATTGTT
Source organism: Codonopsis lanceolata (assembly GCA_013146195.2). Classification (NCBI taxonomy): domain Eukaryota; kingdom Viridiplantae; phylum Streptophyta; class Magnoliopsida; order Asterales; family Campanulaceae; genus Codonopsis; species Codonopsis lanceolata. The sequence goes on from CM028383.1 coordinate 84,888,789, forward strand.
CAGGTGTTGTGTCTAAACAATCTTAAGAATGTTCGGTTTGGTCACCTGAACATTCTATGCTAGTAATTTTATTTTATTTGAAGGATAGTGAGATTAATTGTTGTACCTAATGTTTTTCATATTGTGTTTTACTTTATATTTACAGGAAAGGCAACAAAGGCGCTTGGTATTGGGAGTAAAAAACCAATGGCCCCTGATAGGCAAAGACCAACGGCCACCATTAGACAAGCACACCAATTACAACGTGAAAAAGATACATAAGCGAAAAAAGAGGAGGACCTACGGGTAAACAAATACCGCGTACACCTTGACGATTTTCAGTTTCATAATCAACAACAACAACAATTTGAAGATGAGGAGGAGGACCTAAGGATAAAGTTATGTGGTTGATGCTCGCAAGATTGTGTAACATGCTTAACACCTATATTTTATTAGATGACGATTTAGGTTTCAAGTCTTAACAACCTGGTCAGTTTGGACCTAGGTATCTAGCGTGGTTCCGAAAACATTCTCATCCATTTGTCTAGAACCCTGTTAACAGATCCAAATACATTACCACGACGGTCCCTCCTACTGCGGATATGTACGAGTACATGGTTAGAGAAGCACGTCGTATGACAATGCCATTCTCAGATCAATGGAGGCAAGGAGACATGAACATTCCATATGACGTCATGAGGATTTTACTTGTTAGAGTGGATTGTACACTGAATGGTGTACCTTACCAAGAACCCCCCCCCCCAATATTCAGTCTCCCTCCACTAATCAAGTAGGACCATCTCATACTCAGGCGAGGTCGTCTCGTAGGAGACAACATTGATGTTTATTGTTTGTATTTGTGGTTGTTTGTATTTGAGACAAAGATTATTGTGTTTGGTTGTATTTCAGACTAATTTTTGTGGTTGGTGGTATTTGGTCGTTTGTATTTGAAACATCATTCGTATGTGATGTATATTACTGTGACAATGTCCAATTGTCAAAGATTAATCAAAAATAGTCAAAGGTTGATCAAAATAGGCAAGGTTGATAAAAAATAGGCAAGGTTGATAAAAAATAGTCAAGGTTGATTACAACGTTCGACCATGGTACCCAAATATTCCTCTTAATGTTCGGCCATGGTAGTCGAACATCTCTTTTAGAGTTCGGCCATGGTACCCTAACCTTCATACAAAGTTTTATTCACACTATTACTTGTTGGTGCAACATCAACACTGTCATATCCAATTTTATGAAGGATATATGAACATCTAGAAACATAACACAAGAAAATAATCAACACTTGTTGGTGCAAGACCAATACTTCAAACTGTTACTAAACAACAAATACACTAAGGCTGAATTTATACAATTTACAATTTAAAAGTTGATTACATTCACACACATTATACTAAAGATCAATTTTATTACAAATATTACATTTCAATCAAATATTTAGGGATCAATGTTATCACAAAATGTATCAGTGGTATACTTTTCCCTCCACTTTCGAACTTCGTTGACATCTACTTCAACTGAGGATTTATTATGCGTCAAATACTCAATATACTTTAGAGCATACATCCCACAGTCACCCACACATTCAAAACATAAATTAGATATTAAGGCAAATAAACATATAATATTAAATAGATCAATAAGATTACTCATAACAAAACTTGTTCTTTGGTTGTTGTATCCCTCTTATATGTAAGTGATTTGCCAAATTTCATTCCAGTCAGGTCTGCAAGTCGTGGGATCGTCTCCATAAAAGGGAACATTTCTTTCTTAAGTTGCTTTGGTGTTATAGCACTTATTTCATAATCATATATGATGATCTTTGCATATTTTAAATGAAGGTCTCCAACAATCCAATGATTACATACATAGATTGGAAAGTATACATGACTACATTACATCCATGATTTCGCAAACCACTCAACACCCTTATATCTTGTCCATTTACCCATGGCACAGTCTAACATAACTAATGTTCCCTCGTTCATTTCCATTTCATTCCCACTTAGAAAATGGGAATATTGGGTGGTCAGTAGAACTTGAAATGACGAATCCATAATACATCGATCATTTTGTCTTCCAAATGACAATGGATATCTTGTCATTCTCATTCGTATAAGAACCAAGACCAAATTCAGATACTGAAATTTTCAATAGTGTCAAGTATTAGGATCACACAATAATTGCAAGTAATCAAGTAATATTAGCAAGCAAGTAATTAATTAACTTACTTGATCCGATAGATATATTTTTGATTTTGCAAATACTCCAAACCACCGCTTGTTACACTTAAAACCCTGTCGTATAACAAAATTGTTGTGGACAAAAATTAGTAATTAAGACGTTTAATAATGATAACAATAAATAAAAACTTAACTTAATAAATCTACTTGTATATTCTCACTTTTCTTCCGCAACATCTAGTCAATCTACCATCAATTTTTTTCTTTCCCTTATCAAACCCAAGGTATAAGTTTGGTATGTCTCCATCTGCTAATACTCTCTCCAATCGTAGAGACTTAATGGGATCATATAACATCATTGCGTAGGGAGAAGACACATGGACTTATGCTTTTCTACCCCTATTCACTCCCGTCTGCAACATATTTTTAGACTCGACCTCCTTCTTTTTTTTACCCTTACCCTTACCTTTACCTTTTGCTTTAAGATAAACTTCATCAATGCCCTTTTCCCTTGTCAACATCTTGGTCACACTTCGGGTAGTGGGAGGGAGAAGTATGGTAGTGGAAGAGGAAGATGAAGAGGTAGTGGGAATGGGAAGGGGAAGGGGAAGGGGAAGTGTGAGTGGGAGTGAGAATTATGGTAGTGAGAGAGGCAGAAGTAGTGGGAAGGGGAAGTGTGGTAATGGTAGTAGGAGGAGAAAGTGTGGGAGTAATTGTTTTAGTACGAGAGGTGGCAACACGAGTGGTGGAGCTAGTGGGAGTGGCAGTAGGAAATGTGCAAATTATATGGGTAGTTGTAATGGGAAGGGGAGAGGTAAGTGTGGTAGTGGCAGTGAGAGGGGGAGGGGGAGAGGAAAATGTAGTGGTAGTGAAGGTTGTGTTAAGAGTGGTGTTGGGAGTATGAGTAGGAGTCCACGTCATAGGATCATCGAGTGCGAATGGTGCATGTTCCCTCTATGCCTCTATCATTGTCATTGCATTACTCTGCCATTTGAAACAAAATCAAGTAAGTAGGTAAAAAAGAATAAATATCACAAATAATTACTCAAAACCATAACTGAAATATTTTACGACTTTTTGATCAAAAGCCGAGACCTTGATCCTCAAACCACTGATTTGAATGCTTTGAGCATCAAGCTTTTGGTTAATCTCCCTCAACGTATCAAAAATGGAAATACGCATGTCATTAAAAGAAGGGGTGGCATGTCCTTCACTATATCGTGATGGGGAGTGGTCTGGCAATGAGTGGTCTCGTGGGGATCAGAATGGTGAGGAGTTGCGTGGTGGAGACCGTTGGGCTTCATTGTCAACATAATTTTCAGCCTCAACATTTAATGATGTTGCCTAAACTTCACCAAAACACTACTAAAACACAAGAACGTAATGCTCATTTTGTTCGGCCGTCATCGGGGTCATTAATGGAACAAGAACATCATCCTAGCAATTGATCAAAAATCAACAACTATACAAACAAAATTAAATTTTAATCAACTATCACAAAATTTGAAAACATTTACCCAATTTACATCCAATTTTTCGATTATTCCAAGGAACTTTGGAGTTTTTTCGGCTGTCATTTGCACATTCTTGGAAGAATGGCCACATCATCATCAGATCTAATAGTTGAGAGTTGAAATAGATCTTCAAATCCATGAAATTCACTAAACATCTCAAATACACAAACCTAAAAATAAGTTATATGTTAGAAACATCAAATAATTAGCTAATCAATATAAATTTTAGAATATTTCAAATTACAATTGTTTACCTATAATGCAGAACAGAAGTCATAGCATACATTTGTAATTGAATGAATTTTTTTCTTAGTAATATTCTTAATTGAATTGATAAAGTAAGGATATGACCTTGTCCCCCATGGATATATATTAAACAACTCCTCCAAATCATCCACAATATCCAAAACAACCATGCCAATTGAAGTATTCGCTTCCTTAGCTCTCAATACACACTCATATATAAGGGTTAAGCCCAATTTATATTTATCATCCACATTATTTGCATTCTCAAATGTTGTTTTTAAATTAGATTGATTCACATCACTCCATACCATGATATATTCCTCAACCAACCTCTTCGTAGTGGGAATTTGATCTCAACAGTCTTTTTCCAATCTAGCAGATAAGTCAGTGATTAAGGTGTAGTCAGATAACGAAAATCTTACATTTTTCTCACCTATATGAAACCAGAGCTTATCCTTTCTGTCGGTGGGTGACTCAATCAAAAACATAGCCAATACATGGAACAACACATTTCTCCTCTTCATATTTCTATTGATGCTACATAATTTTCCAAATGAAGAATTTCTAAACAATTCTTTGTGTACATCGTCTAGTTTAGAATAAACATCATCAACTACTTTCAAATCTTCTCTACAATTAACCTTTGCATTGTACCATTCATCATTTTTGGTCAAATACAATGCCATTTTGTCTGTATTAGAAACATAAGACATTAAAGTTGAATTAAAACACAAACAACCAGGAACTAAAATTGAGTTCTGTTCGGGAAGGATAACCCAACATTCTTAGGAATGTTCGGTTACCTAGACCAAACATTATTTCATTGTTTTTTTTAAACAATGTTCATCACTCATGTATTAAATTAACATATTAGTTGAGTCAAATTCATAAAAAAATGAGATTATAAGAGTTAAAGTATACATGGTTATGAGTAAATTTCATCATGGTTGATAAAAAAATGAGTTGGTCTAGTAAAAATGATGAAAATGACCTTAAACCCTAAATCATAAGAAAATTAAAACAATGTAAGCTTTACTTTGATGATGAGAAACTTATGGTTGAGTTTGCCTCTAAAAATATGAATTCAGTTAACGCGATTAGCGAGGTCGAGTTGATTGACCGTATGTATAATAACTTAGAGAGAAAGCAAAGATCGATCAAGGTTGAGTTAATCGACCGTTGATCGATCCCAAGGTCGAGTTAATATATCATAAAATTTGAGAGATATTATAGACCATGTTTCAAATGTTTCAAGATTCAATAAATTCAAATACCATGAAAATATATTGTATGGGTCATGAGAACGTATTTGATAATTTTCTTGGGTGCAGGCTTTAGGCCCATGGCCACCTAAATCAGATTACACCCTACGGCCCATATTTTTTATCTCCTCTGTCAAAGGGGAATCAAATAATCTTTCCAGCTTCCAAAGGACTTCCCCACATTCAACACAGACCCCACCAAACATCATCACGCTCCTCCACCTTTTCTGACTCCCTCTGAGATTCTTCCTTCCATAATTATATCACTAAATAAATATATAAATAATTAAAAAAAATTCTTCCCCACTCTCTCTCTCTCTCTCTCTCTCTCTCTCTCTCTTCTCATTATCTGACCAGTGTGAGACCACATTTGCCCCGTCAAAGATTATATTTTTGTCTGGCCTTTCCCGCAATTCCTTGCCAATTATTTCTTGAATTCACATTTTGTTTTATGGTCCACTTCTGGACCATACCCTTCTACTTGTAAACTACTCTTCTCCATCTGTTAACTTTCTGTTGGGTTTTTGTATATATAATCACCTGCCCTGCACTACATAGCATTCCCCCTTTCTGTTCCTCCTTTGAGCTCTCAAGGATGACGATCAATGTGGGTTAAAAAGTTAGATCTAGCTTCTGAAGTAAGTGTTCTTTTCTCTACTTTGATTTATACCCATTTCTCATTTTTATATGTTTTCGCTTCTAGTGATCGTTTTATACTCAACAATCGTGTGATTAATATACATTCATTTTGAGTTATCGTGGAATGAATTTTTTTCTAAAAGGGTATAAAATGAACTGAGCATTAATGCAGATGGTGGGTTATCAGGATTTAGTTCATCTTGTATCGTCATTTAGTTAGTTTTTTTTTTTGTGTGTGGGGCCCATGTTGTTTCTATAATTTGTTAATCTGTGGATGCAGCAATTGGGGTTTTTGGATAGTATCTGATAACGTTCATTCCCATAGATCTTTGAAAATTGTCCTTCTTGCCGCTCTAACGATTGAATTCTTGGAGTTTGAACTGGCTAACTAATGATCTAACATCAAACTTAGCATTGTTTGTTTCGTCCTTCGCCTCCATTAGTGCACCCAACTATGAATAGAAAAAGAACGGGCTTAATTTATTCAAAAACACTGAATTATACAGCTAGTAATTTAGTTAAAAAATATTTGTAGGTTTGAAACTGGTAATTTTTAACTTGATACTTTTTACTGGTGATCCAGGAGGAATGTAATAGCTTCGCATTCTGAAACTAGGAGGCTGCACTTGGCTTTCAAATTTGTGGTACAAGGAATGTCGTCTGGAACCTTAAACACAGAATTATCGCGGAAGACTTCTTTTTTGGGTTTAAAACTATGGGTTGTGATTGGTTTATGTGTGGGTGTGTTTATCTTCCTGATTCTTGGTCTCTTGTCGATATGGGTAACATCTCGAAGAAAATCCAGAAGAGAAATAGACAAGCATTACCTCTCTCAGATACCAAATGTCTCAAAAGATATTAGGGTTGACCGAGTTGGGGGTCCAAACATCCATGAGCAGCCGGAAAGCTTATCACTAACAGTTAATGATAAATCAAGAGACAAGAATTCGGAGAAGATGTTAGTCTATCTGGGAAGGAGCAAATCTAGTGATGCTGATAACCTGAGTCAGTGCAGCTCAATGTATCATCACGAGAGGGGTGGCAGTTCGCAGTCAGGTGAAGAAGGAAGTTTTGGGACTGTAAGGAAGCAGCCTTCGTTATCATATGGGCTTGCCATGGCCTCTCCTTCAACAGGTCTACCGGAAACCTCGCATCTTGGATGGGGACATTGGTTTACTTTGAGAGATCTTGAGCTAGCAACACGTCGTTTCTCAGCAGAGAATGTGCTTGGTGAGGGTGGATATGGGGTTGTTTATAAGGGAAGGCTGATTAATGGGACTGAGGTAGCAGTGAAGAAGCTCCTTAATAATATGTGAGTTTAGGCTGAAAATATTCTTATCTTTGTGAAGTTCCATATCTTCCTTACTCTGACGCTAAATTTTATTTTCTGATCAAATTGTGAATTTACGTGTAGGGGGCAGGCAGAAAAAGAATTTAGAGTTGAAGTGGAGGCTATAGGACATGTTCGCCATAAGAATCTGGTACGACTTCTTGGGTACTGCATAGAAGGAGTTCACAGGTAAGCTTTAACATGCATTGAACTTAACGTCCTGATGCTCGAAGAACATTGATGCTTTTTAGTTTATTCTTTTCCTTGTCTTGAGGTTCATTTGATGTAAAATTTCAATTTGGTAATAATTCCTTTTTGGTTCAATCGTTCAGGATGCTTGTCTATGAATATGTGAACAATGGGAACCTGGACGAGTGGCTTCATGGAGCCATGCGCCAACATGGTACCCTTACTTGGGAAGCTCGTATGAAGGTTCTTCTTGGTACTGGGAAGGCGTAAGTGAATGTTTCAACTCAAACTGTCTTAAGTATATTGTTTCGTCCTTTTTTTTTGATAAGTAAAGTAAGTAATATTAACTTGCGCCAAAAAGGTGGCGCGCTGGGAGATGGACTCCTTGGACCCTTGGTGCAGTTTTTTGAGGATAAAGTAGTGTGGGAGGGGGAGAAGAACAAGGTTTTTATGGTCAGATCTTTTTATCATAAAATGATGAATAAAGATGGATCGTTTCTTTGGAGGAATGTACGGAAAACCAAGGATCCAGCCAGAGTGAGTTTTTTTATGTGGGAAACTGTCAATGAAACCCTTCTAATTGGTGACAATCTGCGTAAAAGGAATAAAATTCATGTTAATTGGTGTTATCTATGCAAAGCGGATGAGGAGAGTGTAAACCATCTCTTGTTGCAGTTGCTAGGAAGCTTTGGGATTGTGTTTTCAATCTTTTCAAGGTTTCATGGGTTATGCCTAGATCAGTGATGGAATGTTGGTCTTTATATAAGAGGAAAAAGAAAAATACTTTTTGGAGTGTGGTTCCATTGGCAGAACGAAGAGAGGACGGTGGAGGATATACAAAAGCTGATTTTGCAGACCATGTTCTTTTGGTGTCATGAGTTGATTGCGCAGGGTGGCAATCCTTTTTCAGAATTTGTGGATAATATTTCTAGTGTAAAGTGATCGGCTTGTATACTTCCTGTGTGTATAGGTCGTGTCTCCTTTAGACGCATATTAATACAATCTTTTACTTATAAAAAAAAAGGTGGTGCGACCTATGTACATCGGGAGTATACAATCAACTACTAATTGAAAAACTGTCCATGAAATTTACAAAAGAATTATCCGCAACTGACGTAGACCCGGAGCACCAAAGGAAGAGGGTTTTGATAACCCGCTCCTTCGGCCTTTCCACGCTAAGCTCCATATTCTCGAACACCTTGCTGTTCCTTTCTCTCCACAAAGTTCAATGGCCTTAGGCCCCCCAAAAAAACCCAATTTTTTGGGCCCCAAAATCCCAAAAAACCCTACCTATGATTAAATTATTATTATTTTATTTCACAATTACACATTTTTTTCTTGATTTCTTCCATTTGCCCTAGCTTATAGTTAATAGTTATAGCTTATAGCTTATTAATTAATTATTAAATTTTAATCAAATTTTTTTTTTGATAAGTAACTTTTAATCAGATTATAGTATAATCATTTGCGGGTTGCCCCAATTTTTATGGTTTTTTGTTTTTGACTTATTGGTATTTTGATAATCTAATTGAAATTTTTGTGTTTATGATTCATTTAAATTTTATAAAATTTGTATTTGTTAAAATTGAATTATAAATTAAATGACTTTTTTATTGTTACAATAAAATTTTTATTTTTATTTTATTTGACTTTGTTTAACATTTAGGTAATTTGGTATTTATTTTGGTATTTTTTAATATTTATAATTTAATCTTTAATTTTGAATATTTGATTATATGAACATATACTATAATTCTAAAATAGAATAAATTGAGATTAATCATTAATTTATGTTAATGGAATTTTTTAAAAATTGTGTCCTATATCTACTATAATTATATACTAATTGAAATTTTTGGGCATTTAAGATGTGAATTATTGTTGGTTATTGGTGGTATTCTAATTGAAATTTGATTATATGAACATATTATAATTCTAAAATAGATAAATTGAGATTAATCATTAATTTATGTTAATGGAAAATTGTACATCTACTATAATTATATACTAAAAAAGATAAATTGTAGATGAAAAATTGTTTGTTTTTTGAGTGAAATGAAGTGTTTTTTTAGTTGTCTTTTATGTTTGTTTGATTGTTTCTTTAGTTGTTCAAAAAATATAAAGCAAATTGTTACAAAGGAAGGGCCCTGTTCGAGATGATCAGCCTTAGGCCCCCGATTTCAGAGGGCCGGCCGTGAGTCCAACAAACGGCCAATGGAGTTGCGTCCCATATACTGCTCCTCCTCCTTCTCTTATACAGATTCCAGCAAAAAAGAAGCTCTTTTACCGTTCTAGGCATAACCCATGCGATGTGATTTTTTTTATTAAACATGAAGTCCCATATTTCCTATTTCCTTCGCCACTGGACAGTGAATGAGGAGGTGATTCACACTCTTTCTGTCTCCCTTGAACATGTAGCGCCAATGAACATAGATCTTCCTCCTAGCCTTCAAGTTATCCACCTGTGAGGATGCCTTCACGTGCGGCTTCCCACTTGAAAAAGGCCACTCTAGACGGAGCCTTGGACTTCCAAACAACTTTCCAAGGGAATGAATTATTTTCGCTCAACAGTCTTAGGTAGAATAGCTTAATTGAGAACGAGCCATTAACTGCCCCTTCCCAAACCACTCTGTCCTCCCTACATTCTGAAATCCTCTAGGAGTATAGAGGATCAAAAAACTGCCCCAGACTATCAATCTCCCACTCATTAAATTTTTTGCGAAAACGAGGATTCCACACCACATTTCCCCCCTGAAGAACGGAACTCACAAACTCGTCCTTATTAACAACAATATTAAATAGGGAAGGAAATACTCTCCACAACTCCCACCTATCTCTCCAAAATCTAACAGACTCACTGTTGCCAATGTCAAAACTAATGAACCTCTTAAAAGGCTCCCATCTCTTTCTAATACCCTTCCACACACCCACACTGTAAGACGCGTTAACTTCCTTGGGAAACCACAAATGATCATTTTCCCCATACTTACCCACCGCCACTCTCCTCTACAAATCCTCCTTGTCCACCAAGAATTTCCAAAGCCACTTCCCCAAAAGAGCCACATTGAAGACCCTTTGTCTTTTGATCCCTAAGCGTCCTCCGATCATACTATTACAGACATTAGTCCAATTAACCAAATGATATTCATCCCACAAAAAATCCCTTTGTAATTTTTTGAGCCTTTTAGCCACAGATGCTTGGAAGAGCAAACATCGACATGAAATAAGTCGGTAAGTTTGACAAGGTGCCCTTAATAAGCGTGAGCTTACCCCCTTTAGAGAGAAGTTGTTTCTTCCAGCCTGCAAGCCTTCTTTCAAACTTCTTGATGATGGGTTTCCAAATGGCTAAGCTTCCAGAATTAGCACCGATAGGGAGGCCGAGATATGTCAAAGGAAGGGAGGCTACTTTACACCCAAAGAAATCTGCCAGCATATTCATATTCTCCACAGCACCCACCGGATAGATCTCACTCTTAGCAATGTTGATTTTCAGCCCAGAAGCAGCTTGAAAAAATATGAAAAAATAACAGAACCATCCTGAGATACCCCAGTTGAGCCTCTTTTGCCTCACAGAAAATAAGGGTATCATCCACAAAGAATAAGTGTGACACCGAAACCTCTGAAACACCAAGCCTCCCAACATTAAACCCCTTAATGAACCCTCCTTCAATCGAAGCCTTCAGAAGCCTGCTCAAAGCTTCCATAACAATGATGAAGAGTAAAGGCGAGAGGGGGTCTCCGCTCTGGAACTCGAAAAAAATCCAGCCGGTTCCCCATTGACTAGAATGGAGAGTTTCACCGTAGATATGCAGAAGTGTATCCAATCTCTCCATTTCTGCCTGAACCCCATTCTAGCCAACACGTAAAACAACTAGTTACAAGCTATAATTTAGGTTCACGAAAAACTACATAAAGAAATAGCGATGTCGAGATATGGAATTAGGTTTCTCAGTACACCTGTAAGATATTGGTTCATGTAAGTTACCAAGTTTGGTCGAAGGGTTGGTAGTTTATATGATTAAAATCGGTTGCATGCTGATGAATTTAGAAGTGTAGCTATAATCATTTGTATTTTATGTGCTGATAGACAGATTTCCTAATATGGTTTTGTCTGTTGTCTCTTGGATTTTTGACATTCAGTGTGTTGGACAACATATGTCCATGTCCACACTCATTTCCTTGTCCTCAAAAATTAGGTTACAACTCTCTTGCTATCCTGCATAGTGGCCTTGTCATTGTATTATTTTTTACCACACATTTGAAAAACAAGCAGTTTCTTCGTTATGGCTGTAGTATAGGGTGTCATCTGTACATGATTGTCACGTCATCTATGTGAACTAGACCTAGCTCATGCAAGTAAGCATACTGGGAACTCAAAGATGCCAAGCGGGTGCCTTGGACCAAGCATACTGACCAAGGGTTATGGGAATTTCACTTTTCTATTTCTGCCGCAGTGCCGCTAAAGCATATAGTTAAATATGGCCAAAATGATGGAGGCCCATCTGATACTACACTCGGACTCTTCATAAGTCTTTGAGATAACCTGTTGGGTATAGGTCTCGAGAAAGTTATGAGTCAAGGGGGTCATCCAATCGCCTTTTTCAGTGAGAAGCTTGACAATGCTGAGCAGAATTAGTGCACTTATTACAAAGAGTTCTATGTAGTTGTTCAACCCTTCTGGCATTGGAGATATTTTTTATGCCCGAGGAGTTTGTCTTGGCAAAGAGTTCTTTGTTGGGTATAGGTATCGAGAGAGTTTTGAGTCAAGAGGGTTATCCAATCACCTTTTTAAAAGAGAAGCTTAACAATTCTGAGCAGAATTAGTGTACTTAGTTATGACAAAGAGTTCAATGTTGTCATTCAGCCTTTTGGCATTGGAGAAATTTTTTTATGCCCGAGGAGTTTGCTTTGTTTTCAAGCCATCTAGCACTTAAGTACCTTTACTCTTAGCCAACAATCAATGTTAGGCAAGGTAAATGGGAATAATTCCTTCCTTCGGAGTATATTTTTAGTTTTCAAGCATTGTGCAGTTGATGCAATTGAGTAGGGTACTTACTGTCATGCAATTCATGACCACCATGGTCATTGGGTTTGAGAAAGTCAAGGATACATGCTTTGTTTGCCCTCAATTTGGTCTAATAATTGGAAAAATCTTGACAGAAGGGATTGCGTTGCTTTTGCTATTCAGGAGTGTTACATTTTATGGGGTTCTAAGTTGTGCATTCCTTGTAGAGAATTTTTTTTTGATAAGTAAAGTTGCTATATAAAATCGAGCGTCAAAATAGGTAACGTGTCCTATGTACACTGTGAGTATATAAAAGAACCATGCTATCTATTAGCAATCCTATTCACAAAATCTACAAAAGGATTGACACCCTGAAAGATCACCTCATTACACCAAAAAACAGAGTCTGCAAAATCAAATCTTTAAGCCCTTCAATGCTCCTCTCTTTGTTATCGAACGCTCTGCCATTTCTTTCCCACTAAATGATCCAACGGACGGCCAATGGATGGCCAACGGAGTCACTTCCCAAACACAAATTTTCCTTTTGTGCTTATACAAGGACCAACTAAGCAATAACTCCTTCTCCGATCTGGGCGTAACCTATGACAACCAGAACAGATTCAGCACAAAATCCCACAAGATCTTTGCTATAGGGCAGTGCAAGAGAAGATGGTTGACATTTTCATGTAGCACCAATTTACATAGATCTTCCTCCCGATTCGCAGATTTTCTTGAGTTAAGATAGCCTCATTAGCGGCTTCGCGCATAAAGAAACCCACCCTATTAGGGGTCTTCGACTTCCATATGATCTGCCATGGGAAAAGACTATTGGTGCACGTTAGCTTCTGGTATAAGGACTTGATGAGAAAATCGAGGTCTTGTCCTCTGTCCACACAGCGGTGTCTTCCCCAAAACCACTTACCTTTTGATTGTATGGTAACTAAAAAAATTGCCCAAAGGTATCCACCCTCCCAATCTTGCGGTTGCGGATTTCTTCTAAAGGCTACATTCCAGGTGATGACTCCACCATTAATCTGTACCACTGAACCAACCATCTCCTCCTCATGGACAGCAATGTTGTACAACGACGGGAAAGCACTTCGCATCTCGATATCCCCATATCATTTGTCACTCCAAAAACAGATCAACTCTCCATTTCCTACTTTGTAGGAAAATGCATGCGGGGCTGGTCTTGTTGGGGCATTTTGGTCGAGATAAGACAACTGCCCCTGTGGAGGATGAGTTCAGTTGATCATCCTCTTAAATGCATTGTAGCCAAAATTGTCTCGTAATGTTGCACATGCCAACTTGCTAATGCTAAGAAAAAGAACACTGTGATAGTAGGCAAAAGATTGTGTATAACAGTTAAGACAATCGGTCTACTGACAATAGCCCGTTATGGTTACCGTTGTCGCCAGAAGGTTGTTTTCCTCCCATTACCATCAGAGGCATGATCTTCTGAACTTGCTTCCTCTTTTACGCCAACGCATACACCATCTATATTTGATATTAGGCAAAAGATTGCATTGAGTAATGTAAACTCACAGCCAGGGCTTATCATTATGAAATTAAGTGAGGGTGATTACTGATTCAGGAATGGTTTATATTTGCCATGAGCATTTCCCTTCAAATTCGTTCAAAAGTTTACATGCACCTGCTCTAGACCTTCCATGTCATACGTAAGTTTAGGCCTAATGTTTATTTTACTTGACTTACGACACAATATGAATAGTTTTTAAGATCAAGGACTTGGTTGAGATACCTTTAAGCCTCCATCTGTGCATGAAGATATCCCAAGCAGTCAAACAACTCTTGTTGCATGCTCTGATCCCTGCCCTTCCTCTGCTATTAAGCTGCCTCTCCATATTGCTGTTGATCATATGGTCTGTATCATTGAAATATTGGAACAATTAGCTGGTTTGTTCTTTCTTTTGGGGCTTTCAGCAATCCCTAATCAAGTGCAATTGATTTTTTATGCCACTTTGCTTCTCAAATATCAGTTGGCCACTGATCATACCCTCATCCCTCTTGGATCACTACTTCAAGATATATAAGCATGTTGTATCTTCCATGAAACCAAAGGTTTCTGAACAAATATGCTGTAGAAATAGTTGCTTGCTCCTTTATTTCTAGAAATGAAAACCTTTCGTAAATAAAAGTGATGTGGGGGCTGTAGTGACTACAGCAATTGTCTAGGATTAGGGCTGGCAAAAGACCGATTTTCCCAATCCTGACCCGACATAATCCCGATCCCAACTTTGTCAAGAATTTTCCCGTCCCGACTTATTTCGGGGCGGGATTTTGAAAAATTATCAATCCCATTGTGATTCCCGACCCGGCCTGACTAATTTTTTTCTTTCTAATATTGTGAGTGTGTACTGTTGTCAAGCCAATAGACTATCTTTCAAACAATGTCTATTTTGTGTTTGCTGAAATTACTTAATGGTGTTTGTTAAATTTATTTTCACAATGTTGTTTTTTTTTTTTTGTCTATCACGTTTCTGCACTTAGTGAAGTTCTTCTCCTGCGAGTGAGGTGTATTTTGTTCATAATGACAGATTCATCAATACTCATTATTAAGTAAATATTCAAATATACTTGTAAATATACAGTTTGAACTCTTAATCATAATTGATACATTTTAAAAATATTTTAGTGTCAGAAGATATTGTTCATAAATATTATAGTCGGGATTACGAGATTTTTATCACCCGAACTGTCGGGATTCTGATTCGTCGGTTCCCGACACTTATCGGGAACCGGATCGGGAAGGAAATTGAAATCCTGAGTTCTATCGGGACGGGATCGGGATGAGGGATATCGGGACAGGTCCCGTCCCGATTCCACCCCCATCTAGGATGGGAAAGTGAGTGGAGAGAGATGAAGGGTCTATAGAATTTGGGAAGGAATAAGTTCGTACAAGGGCAAAGCATGATATATGGAAGAAGTGAATAAGCATATGATAGCTGTAATGTATTGGAGGAAAAGTAGATAGAAAATGAGGTGAACTGCATTGTTAGGTTCCTTAAAAGAAGTGTGCCACTTTGATCTTAATCAGATGCGACATGGGCCAGAGATGCAGTGCTGAATGCTGATAGTTATCAACATGAAAACCTGTGTCATAGAAATTAAAAGCAAGTGAAATAGCATTGGGTAGATATTATACTTGTACAGAGTGGCAGCCATCATTTATCATGTTGAACCCTAAGGTATAGA
Source organism: Codonopsis lanceolata (assembly GCA_013146195.2). Classification (NCBI taxonomy): domain Eukaryota; kingdom Viridiplantae; phylum Streptophyta; class Magnoliopsida; order Asterales; family Campanulaceae; genus Codonopsis; species Codonopsis lanceolata. Next base: position 84,904,367 of record CM028383.1, read on the forward strand.
GGAGTTGTTTCCAAACAAACAACTTTAATAGTGATAAGGAAAGAAGATATATATGGGTTTATATGGGCTTCTCAAGTTGCTTATTTTTCTTTTTAATTTTGTTTTTGTGGCTTAAGATTGAATATCCTTTTAGAGACTGATTTTTTTTTGGCAAAATGTAATTTAGATTTTAAAGTAACCTAAATAAGTTAGATTTTGGATGCAGGCTTGCGTACTTGCATGAAGCTATAGAACCAAAGGTTATTCATCGAGACATAAAATCCAGCAATATATTGATTGATCACGACTTCAATGCCAAGGTTTCAGATTTTGGATTGGCCAAGCTCTTGGATTCAGGAGAAAGCCACATAACCACCAGAGTAATGGGAACATTTGGGTATGTATGCGAATCCTTCTAAAAGTATTTAATATATGATCTGAGCTCACAAAGGTGGTTGATTAATGAACGCTTAAAAATTGTTTATGTTGTGAATTACAGTTACGTGGCTCCAGAATATGCTAACACTGGCTTGTTAAATGAAAAGAGTGATATTTATAGTTTTGGTGTACTTCTGCTAGAAGCAGTGACCGGAAGGGATCCGGTTGATTATGGCCGTCCTGCTGATGAGGTATGTAGTCATCAAAAAGTTTCTACTTTCGATTCAATGAATTCCCATTTGTGTGTGTGTGTCTACGAGGAGTTCTTTTGGATTGCAATTTTGTCTAATGTATGCTCATGGCAGGTTAATCTTGTTGAGTGGCTCAAAATGATGGTGGGGCACAGAAGAGCCGAGGAGGTTTTGGACCCTAACCTTCAGCCTAAACCCACAACACGCGCTCTAAAACGTGCACTTCTGGTAGCACTTAGGTGTGTGGATCCTGACTCAGGCAAACGACCTAAAATGAGCCAGGTTGTTCGGATGCTCGAAACAGATGATGTTCCTTATCGTGAGGTACTGTCAATATCAACTCCACATTTAATGCTTTTAACCTGCTTGTTTTGCATGTCTTTTTTTTAATCCCTGTAACTTTTTTCCCTTCAACTTTGATAAAGAAAAAAGAAGAAAGAATAAATAAATAAAAAGAGATCCCATTTGGAACTACTTTTTGTTCTATTTATAATTAGAGTACATCGGTCTGTTTGAGATATAGTGAACTACTCATGTTCTGTATGTGTATGACACTCGCTGCCTGCAAGTACTTCTGGCATGTGGTTCACTACTACTCAGACACTCAAAATGCATATTTGTTTGTTTACTTCACACAATGTAAGTAGGACTCGTCAATCAACACTTATTGAACAGGCGCTACTTTTTATTTTGTCATTTGTTCCAATGCTTAAATTGCGGTATTGTAGTAAGCATGTATCTAAGCTTAAATATCTCAAATCTGAAATGACTCTTTGGTTCTTCTAGTCTACCTGGTGATTCAGCACCAGAAAGAGCACAATAGAAGAAACCAGGCCTCCCTGGGGTTTGGAAAGAGAAAACCAAGCTTCCTTGGAGATAAAAAAGGGAAATCAATATTCAAATCATCAACAATCAAATGTCTAAGGCCCAGCCTGGATATGCGGTTCGTTTTGTAGTTTGTGGTTTTTTTTCATGGTTTAAATGTAAAAGTAAGAGAGAGATAGGGAGAAGTGGGACCATTGAGAGAGAGTAAGAAATCACGATTAAAACCATGAACCACAAAAAGAACTACGCATGCGAATAGGGCCAAAGTATTGTCCTACATAAGGAGCCTTTATGTGTAGGCTACGAGATACTTCATGCCTAAGATAGAATTATCGGAAACTCACTTAACTATAGTTTAAATTACAAAAAAACCCAAGTAAAAAACATAATATAATTAAACCCATAAGAATACTAATATCATAATATAACTCCTATACTAACCAAATGGGTGGGAGAGATGGTAAGGGCACTCGGGCAAAGACCTTGAGGTACTTGGTTCCAATCCCCATATCAAAGAAAGGTCATACTTACCTATGAAAAACAAACAAACTACACTACTGCGCTTAGGCTTGCGGAAATGGATATGCATGTCATACACACGATCCTCTTCTTTGGATTGTCTAGCCCTTCCTCTTCCCTATCATATGGTTATAACCTTTCTCTATCATATGTTGATTATGTGATTAGGCATATGCTTATTTAGGGATGGCTATGACCAAAGTGTTGATGTGGTGTCAGCAAACCTTGCTGGGACTTGGCAGTTACACATTTTCTTTCAATTAGTAGAAAGGTCCCAAGTAGTTTATATGAGTTTACCCAGATTCAAGGGCAAATCGCAGCATTGGTCCCTCGACTATAGGCCGGTCACTATAATAGTCCCTTAACATTTTTTTGTCAAATTTAGGTCCTATGAGTATTAAATTTTCACAACTACATGGATGCTGTTAAAAAATTACCGTTTAGTTGTCATGTACCTCACACGTGCGTTAACTAAGGGCTAAAATGATTTTTTTTTTCAAACCTAACTTATATCACAATTTTCAAACAAGTCCCTAGGGTTTGAAAAAAGACCCAAAGGCCTTCTTCCCCAAAAACCAGTGTCGTCGGCGCCTTAATACGCACCACCTCCCTCGCCACTGCCTCCGTGTACTTCATTTCCCTCGGCTGCTCCGCCGATATCGGAGCGTTTGATTTCGGCAACCAAATCCTGGCCACCTCCTTCCTCACTCTGGTAGAACCTCTGGATAGGAATCGAGCAGTGCCACCGCCCAAAGCAACGACGATGTGGAGGCGTCCTGTGTGGTGAAGAGAAAGTCAAATAGGTAACCGCCCATTTCACTACCGGTAGTACCCGGCGGCTGGGGCTCGCCGACATCAATAGCTGCAGCAATTTCTCGGATAGTGTCCTGCATCCAGAAGTCAATTAAACAGGTCGGCTCGGCTCCAAATTACATCTTAGCTTTGCTTTCCGCCAGCGTCGACGCTAGCCTCGACACAGCAAGACGGGCATTTCTAAACGCAGAACCTGGCAAATCGATGGGAAATTTCATCAATCCGACATTGAAGAAATTGTAATCAACTTCGAATCACTTCCTTGATTCCCCAATCAAGTACGGTCCAACGAAGACATTATGGGATGTTTCCAAGTTCATATCGCGACACAGAAACCTGAGAGCAACCGGGTGGCCAAATCCGAATCGACCCATGACTTAAAGTGATTGAGAATGATGTACTGTTGGAGAGAGGTGTAAGTCCACAGAGCTCTAGGGGTGATATTGGAAGCAATACGACGACGTAAATCCTTATGTTCTTGACCCATCATGTAGATGAGGTTATGCTTGCCGAATAGCTTCTTTCCGAACGAGTGGCCAACAAGGTGAAAGGCATCGGTTTAATTCATTTGTGGGTCTGTGTAATTGGGAAGAATGCCTTTGGGTCTTTTTTCAAACCCTAGGGACTTGATTGAAAATTGTGATATAAATTGGGTTTGAAAAAAATTCATTTTAGCCCTTACTTAAAGTACGTATGAAGCACATGACAACTTAACAGTAATTTTTTAACGACATCCATCAAAATAAATGTAGTTGTGAAAATTTAATACTTGTAGGACTCAAATTTAACAAAAAATTGTTAAGGGACTATTACTGTGACCGGCCTATAGTCGAGGGGCCAATGTTGTGATTTACCCCAGATTCAAAATAGATGTTTATCTCTTAAATAAAATCACAAAAAAAGAAAAAAAGAAAAAAAAAGGATTTACTGCCATCGCTGGTTAAAGTCTTTCTTATCCATTTTTTTTCGTCAGTTGCGAATTCCAGATTTCTGAATGATGTTTGTTTAGAGTATAGTGATCTTGGAATTTGTTGAGAAACTCTTGTATGAAGTGTATGTTGTATTTTTGCAGGATCGGAGAAATAGGAATAGCCATACGGCCAGTATGGACATTGAGTCCATGAAGGAGAGTTGCGGTTCGGTTGACATGGAAAACAGTGTAGGGCAATCAGAGAGTCATACATCTGAAAGAATTCCCAAGTAGGACTGACATACATATAACCATGTTGATACATTGTGGTTTCATTCTTCAGTTCAGGTTTTGAAGGTTCAGTAACCCTTCAAAATATATATTAACAGTTAACACCCCTCACTGAAGCTTATTCTTTGGAAAGATTCCTACTGGGTAGGGAAAACTTGGACTTTTACATCTTACTTGTTAGGTAACAATAGGATTCTCACTTCTTTGGGAAGAGTTGTATTTGAAAAGGCTTGTCAAGTGTGTCAGGGAGCGTGATGGAGGGACAGTTGTGATTTGTGGATTGGTAGGTGTTCTTTGTATTCGTACAAGTTTGCTTTACAGTTCCCTGGTCGTGAGTCGTGACCATGAAAAACTACATTTTGTACTATGATACTTGAATTGGAAACCTTACAAATTTTCTGACAGAGTTCTAGCAAGCCTTCGAACATGCCAAAGCTATGCTGATTATTTAGGCATAGCAATTTTTCGAAAATAAACTATGTAAGACTCAAAGCTCCACAAAGGCGGAGTTCTTAGTTCATCTTCTTCTCTTCCTCTTTTTCGTCAAAAAGTTATGGCATTTAAGGTGAGTATATTTATCATTGTTTTCTAATTGGAAGATTATTGAGTAAGCACCATAGTCGGTACTAGTTGACAGCCATTGTAGTTAGATCTCATGAAACTTGAATTCAAAATTATTTTTGGTAAGTGCTAGGAAGTCACTTGTAAAAATTTAGATCCAGGACCAAATCAAAGTATTGATCCGGTCCAGTTTTGATTGGTTATGTTCGGTTTAATTGGTTCGGTCCGGTACTAAAAAATTCTTGTACACCCCTAGTCACTTGTATACGACCCATTGCACCTGCCTTGTGGTGTTGTAGATGAGCAAGGGGGTGTTACATTTGCACCTGTGTAATTGATACTCCCGTCATAAAATTATTGTCCTGTTTGACTCGACAAACAAATTAAGAAAAAATAATTGACTTGATTATTATTAGTTTGATGTGTAGTTTATTTAAAATCTATGTGTATGTGATCTATAATTAAAGTATAATAAAAAAGTAAAAATAAAGTAATATATAATTATTTAAAGTAGTATATAATTAAAGTAGTATTTAAACAAAAAAAAGTTTCAAATAAAATAATTATTTTAAAACGGACGAAAAAAAAAGACAATAATTTTAAGACAATGCTGCATTTATAAAAGGTGTTCGTTGCACTTTCCTTGAGGTGTACCAAATAGGCTAGAGCCTAGAGGTGTCACATTGCTGCTAGGGGTGTAAAAAATCACCAAAGGGCACTAGGCTTGGATTAGTAAAAAGATTAATATGACGTGTATACTACAAACAAAATGGGTAGGGGAAAAGGCTAGAGAAATAGAAAGTATGAGTTTAACGTTATCATCCTAATAAAGATGGTGGTTGATTTTTAGAAGACGGTTTTATGGATCTTTATCCATAAAATGAATCTATTTAAGTTTAGAAGGGGTAAAATTTAAAAATATCAATGTAATTTTTTAGTTTTTGAAAATTACAGCGACACCCCTTATATTTATATATATAGAGTGTTACTTTTTACTATTAACAATACCATTTTGTAGTATAAAATATGTTACTTTTGGTCTTAGAAGTGTCATTTTGTATTTTTTTTTAAAAAATATAATTTTTTTCCCTAAAAAATTGTTACTTTTTGGGCTTAGATGTGTCACTTTTAGCTTTAAATGTGTTACTTTTAGTTTGAAAAATGTCTTATTTTTTAGAAATGAAAACCATTGCGTTTGACATTAAAGTATTAAAAATGTCACCTTTTAACATGAATGTGTTATTTTTGATCCTAAAAGTGTTATTTTACCTTATAAATAAAAATCGTCGTTATTGACATGAAAAGTGTCACTTTTTATCATTGAAAGTATCTCGTTTTAGTATTAAATGTGTCACTTTTGGCAGTCACCGTCAGTTTTTGATACGGTGTCAAGAACTAGAACACCACAAAACTGTTCCAGCTTTTTAGGCTGCCCAAACTTGCTCAAATATACTCCAACTTTATCCACAAACCTGCTCAATAATCCTTGCTAAAACAGCCCTTAATCTAGCTTTTAACACCAATTTCGATCAGCCCAAGCACGGTCCAAAACTGCTCGACTAGGCTGCCCGAACACGACTCCGAAACAGCCCCGCAACAGCCCACACAACACACACACACACACGACAATAACAAGAATAAAAAGGATAACGGACTCACCGGTCGAACTTCATTCGCTCGACGTAAAGAAATCCGACGGACAAATCAAACTCGGCTTCACTCACCTAGCTTGGATTGAACCGATTTTTGAACACAAGAACGTGACTTGTTCTTGGGAGAGTTTTCTTCAAAACCAAAATTATATTCTGCCGTTCATATTCAAAGAAAATGCCTTTAAATAGGCTACAATAAAACCCTAAAACAAGTTACTAAATTATAAACTTCCTAACTATCTAAACAATTACAATTAAAAAGGAAACTAACTTATTTTAGGAAACAAAACTAATAGGCAGTTTAAAATAAAAAAACCTAGTCTATTAGGACTCCTTCCTGACGAGTCCAGCATCCCTTTTGCTATCCATAACCCATGCGTCTTCCTTCAGCCCGCTACCTTGTGAATCCAGCCTACTCGTAGCTTTCTTACCCGCACCATTCCAAACCCAACTCATGTACCCTCGAGGCCCAAGCTCCATCGTCTTCCTCCATGCAGTAATGGTTATTGTGATTACGCCCGAGCCGACTTGCACCTTAACCCAACCCATATATCCTTGGCTTACCATGGCTTGGTTGACCCCCTTCACCGTATCAGACTCCCCTTCTTTGAAAAGGATTGTCCTCAATCCTCGACCCTTTCCTACATCGAGCCATTTCAGTTTAAATTTGCTCCCTTGTCCCTCTCCGAACCCGAATAAGTTGGTCTTTGATGTCTTTAATTCCAGTAACTTGTTCTTCAAAGAACCCGTATCATCTGTCCCTTCTCTGATTGTCCCTTGATAGACTCTTGTAACAAAAACAACCTCATATTTTATTTCTTAAGACAACTCCATTATTCCTGTTTACTAGAACAGTCCCCATCGCGTGATCTCCATCTTGGACAGTTCCCAAATGTGCACCCTTTTCTTCCTTCACTTTCATTTCCCCTTTATAATATGTCCATTCCATCGTGCAACCCAAAGCATGAGTTTGTGTCATTGTAAATTTCAGAATCCTTTTTGCCAAAGTACCCGAATTACCTATCCCCTCAACAACCCCTTCGTCGTGCCTTGCAATGATGGTGAAGCGTTTGAGAAATTCTTTCCACTTCATCGTTTCTTGCTCACTCAATAGCATGAGTTGATTGGACTTCATTCTCCCTCTTTCATAAGGGAAGTTCTGGACCGTGGAGTACATTCCCGTGTCACGTGCATCGAATTTCCTAGTCATGTTTTCACTAACAAATATGCGGCTTCCCCCTAAAACATCCCCAGTCCTTTCGTCTAGCACAACAGTACCACATCATGCCAATGGACAATCCCAAATAGCCCCGAACATTACTCCTCTCCAAGTTATTTCAAAACCGTACGAGATCCACAATGATGTAACCTCACGTTTCTTCCTCCATACCATGCAAACCGTAACGAATATCTGCTCATGTATGGAAATCAAAATCGTAATGTAACACACCTTTACATCTGAATTCGAAATCCTTGATGTAAAAAGGTTTGGAACTTCAAAGCCTAACGGATCTTTGTGGACGTGTGTTGTCTTCAATTTCTCTAGAACCGTATTCATCTTTTCTCCTTCATCAGCATGCGAAATTCACCCTTTTTCGGATTCTCTTTCCCCAATTTTTTTTGCTTTAAACTGATTACTTGTTCTGCCATGTTTTTGCCGATCGCATAATCTGATTTAGGAGCCTTTTCTATCTTGCATTCACTAGAAATTAAATTGGATTCTTGCAAAGTTTGTTTCTCCTCTTCTTGTTCATTGGCCAAAGTTTTATGTTCGTCTTGGACCTCTTCTTTCGTTACTTGGGCCCCGTGGGTCTCCAACACAATCATCGACCCTTCCTTAAGAGCTTCACCTATTTCTGCTTCTTTAGCTTCTACCACGCATTCTTGCTTCGGTTCTGTAGTACTCCTGAAACTTCCCCGGCTCTCCTCGCCTTTCAACGTGGTGGATGGTTTTAAACGGAATCTTTTCCCCCCTTGTGATACCAAAAACGTGTTTTCCCTGCCATGGTGAACGACATCGCCATCATACAGCCACGGGCGTCCCAACAGGACGTGACAGAACAGAAGTCAAGAGGCAGAACATCACACCATACGCTTTTTTCATACTTCCCAATGGAAAACGAAATTTTGACCATTGCGTGACCTTGAGTCCTTGGTCTTCTGAAGTCCCCGGACCTCATACGGACGAGGATGATCCACGGTGACCGATCCAAGTTCCTTGATCAAAGAATCCGAAACTCCATTCACACAACTCCCTCCGTCAATAGCGATGATACATACCTTGTTTTGGACGAATCCACGGGTTTTAAAAATTCTTTCTCTTTGGCTGATCTCCTCCATGATCGATTACGAATAACGATCCGTAATGACTAAGCTCTGATACCACTTGATACGGTGTCAAGAACTAGAACACCACAAAACTGTTCCATCTTTTTAGGCTGCCCAAACCTGCTTAAATATACTCCAACTTCAGCCATGAACCTGCTCAATAATCCTTGCTAAAACAGCCCTTAATCTAGCTTGTAACACCAGTTTCGATCAGCCCAAACACTGTCCTAAACTGCTGCCCCGCAACAGCCCACACAACACACACACACGACAATAACAAGAATAAAAAGGATAACAGACTCATTGGTCGAACTTCACTCGCTCGACGTAAAGAAATCCGACGGACAAATCAAACTCGGCTTCACTCACCTAGCTTGGATTGAACCGATTTTTGAACACAAGAACATGATTTGTTCTTGGGAGAGTTTTCTTCAAAACCAAAATTATATTCTGCAGTTCATATTCAAAGAAAATGCCTTTAAATAGGCTACAATAAAACCCTAAAACAAGTTACTAAATTATAAACTTCCTAACTATCTAAACAATTACAATTAAAATGGAAACTAACTTATTTTAGGAAACAAAACTAATAGGCAGTTTAAAATAAAAAAAAAACCTAGTCTATTAGGACTCCTTCTTGACGAGTCCATCATCCCTTTTGCTATCCATAACCAATGCGTCTTCCTTCAGCCCGCTACCTTGCGAATCCAGCCTACTCGTAGCCTTCTTACCCGGACCATTCCAAACCCAACTCATGTACCCTCGAGGCCCAAGCTCCATCGTCTTCCTCCATGCAGTAATGGTTATCGTGATTACGCCCGAGCCGACTTGCACCTTAACCCAACCCATATATCCTTGGCTTACCATGGCTTGGTTGACCCCCTTCACCGTATTAGTTTTAAAAATGATACTTTTAAGCATTAAATGTGTTACGTTTTAGTATTAGGAGTGTTAGCTTAGTTTTTTATGGCTTTAATCCTTTTCTTTTCGAGGTTCCGGCTCCCTTGTCCTCCCATTTATAAGGGCAAGGCTGGTTGTCTCCCTCAAGTTTGTATTTTTTTCTCCTTATTAATAAAATCTAGCAGGGTACCGCTCCTGTTTTAAAAAAAATGTGTTACTTTTTAGTATTAAGAGTGCTAGTTTGTAAGGCTTGAAACCAATACCTACGCCAAACCTTAAGTACAAACTCTAAAACATCTTGCCTGACTTGCTATTATGATTTTTAGTAACTTGCTATTTATTTATTATGACCTACGAATTTTTAAATGAGGCACCGTTTTACGGATTTAGGATCCGTAAAACCATCCTACACAAATCTTTGCTATAAAGATAAATGAAAAAATTGTGGACCGGTCATCTTTTTCAAAATTTTATTCGTTAAAGTATCCTATTTTTATTTTTAACCACAAAAAATTACTTTTGGATGAGAAAAGACTACGTTACTCTTAATGAGCACGAGATGCGTATATCGGATGACTAGCTTCTGAATCACAGTTCATAGTTGTATATATCGCGGTGCAAAACCAATACTTCAAATTTAATTTGTATCACTATATATAATAATGTTACAATGCAATATAAATTCTTGTTTACTTACATTTCTTTATTCAAATGCCGAGTGAATTACTACTTTTATATCATGGTGTATAGTTTTTATATATCGCGGTGCAAAACCTTTATTTTCAAATTTAATTTGTACCGCGATATATAAAAACTATGAATCACGATATATAAAAAGCTGCACCGTGTTGAATTATGCTTAAACTAAAATTTGCTTAAAATCATTATACTCTTATTTAAATTGTTATATCTTATAATCTGTTTGAATAAAGAAAATCTGGTCAGCTTGTAGTATCACATTGTCAGCCACTTAGAAGCTGCTGACCCACATTTTCAAGTATCAACTTCTTTACCTTTTATGCTTAAACATTCCTTGGTACTAACACTTACCTATTTTGTGCTTTGCTAGATCATACTGTTGTTTATCTTCCACACAGGATCCCTATGATCTTGTGAGAAGATACCTTCGAATTATTGATATTTTAAATTCAAATGTGTTTCTAACGGACTACACTTCAAGTTCAACTATATATATCCACGAACCTCTTGAAGAAAAACAACTGAAGCATTCATATTATCTAAAGCAGATTACTCACTTGAAGTGCATCAACCTTAAAGCTCTAGCTAGATAGTCCTTGCTATTATTCTTTTCTAGTTATTGTTTTAGACAATCACTGTCTTGTTATTCCTTACTTTTTTTCATATTCATTAAGGAATAAATTGATTATCCCATGAGTATGATTGATTCTCAATCATACTCCATAAACACCGATCTTTGTTGTACACTGATCCATTAGTGATCATCTAGATTATTAATAATATTAGTGCACTTCAAAAATCTAAGTTTGACCAACTTGGTAATGGACGTAGCAGTTTATACTGTGAACCACTTCAACTGCTTTGTTTTTACTCTTCAGCTCTTACAAACTGATCTAACACTTAAGTAGTCACAATCTACTTAAATGTCATCCAGTATCTTACATAAATTGTTTACTTACTTGTTTTATAAATTGTACTTCAGTACTTTCCTCAAAGCTTGTGATCTATTCTCAAAAATATTAAAATTGTGTCAGCTAGCTGACCATTAAATCCTTTTTAACCAACAACGTCAGCTTCTTTAAAAACTTTTAGCCTACTGACACTATATTAGTTGACTGACAAAATTACAATTTCCGCTGCAACTTTTGAAGTTTTTCAAAACTACCTTCAAAGTTTTAAAAAGGCTATTCACCTCCCTTTATTCTTATTAGTTGCTAACTGGACTTACATACCGCGATACAAATATCTATTTACTTCAATTTTTCTATTAAAACTTAAATAATGTAAAAACTAATAAATGTTAATTGCTATTAACACTAGTTAACAACATATGTGCATCACAGCATGTCTTTCAAAATCTTTGAATCGCGGTGAATATTTTTGTGAACCGCGGTGCAAAAATATGTAAAATTAATTGATGAAGAAAATTTTACACAGCAATATATAAATTTGTACTTTATAAATTTTGCACCGCGACATATAAACTTGCTGTAAAAAAATAATATTTTAAAATGAATTTTTGCATTGCGGTGCAAAAATATGTAAAATTAATTGATGAAAGAAACTTTGCACCGTGATATATAGACTTGCACTTTATAAAATTTGCACTGCGATATATAAACTTGTCGTAGCGCACCTCTTGCTTAATAAATGTATCACAGTCTTTTTACATTTAAAAGTGACTTTTCAATTTTTTAAAAAACACTTTAGCGATTAAAAACTTTATAAAATACACCGATCCGAATTTTGCCAAAGATAAACATAGAAATTAGGTTGACATAGTTGAACTTGTACATGATAACCTTGGAGGATGTTGTATTGGCAATCACAAAAGCAGGACCAGCCCAAAGTTCGGGAGGCCCATGATAACAAAAGAAAGGAGCCCTATAAAATGCATACAATAAACAAAATGGGTAGGGAAAAGGCTAAGTATGGGTTTTAAGTTATTATGCTAATAAAGATCCGTGTTCTAAAAATAGTCGTAACGGTTGTCTAGGTGCTGAGTAGATCTGTTAAAATGGGTTGAACTCGTTGGACTAGTTTGTCCCATTATCTAAATAGGGTGGATTGGGTTAGAAAAATATAAACCAACTAGAGGTGGGTCAAATGGATTGAGTCCACAACAAATTATGGGTTAAGGCGAGTTGGCCGCCATTTACTTATGAAATAATTACAAGCCGACACTTTTTTTAAAACATGTTTTTAAATTAATCCAGTTATTTTTTAGACATATTTTTAGGTATATTTTTGGGATGAAAATACGTCACTACCTTTATGTGTCGTAAAAACCGTCCTCGTCCTGTGTCAATCAATTCAATGGAGAGAGAGGATACACAATTTGTGATGGAAACCACAAAGCATTAATTCCACACCTGTTGTATCAGTGATCCATCATAAAGCTTCAAACTTTAACAATGGAGATGAAGAGTTTTGAAACCATCACCATTCCCTCTCCTGCTCACTATCTCCCTCCTTCGCCCAAATCCTCCGCTCCCTACGGCCATCTACGTATCAGTTCATCCGTAGTCTTCGTCGCCCAGCTCCCAACATCAACCCCTCTCTTTGTCTCACACCTTCGCCTCCACTGTTTGATGGGTTAAGCAAATGAACTTCAAAATTTAAAATCAAAACTCAAAACCCAAAATCAAAAGTCAAAACCCACTGTCTCCGTCTCTCTCTCTCCCTCACGCTGGACTGTCACCGTCTCTCTCTCTCCCTCACACCGGACTGTCGCCCTCATCGTAGACGTCATCGCCCAAGTTTGCAAGTAGAGAGAGAAAGCCTCAAGTGGAGAGAGAGGAGAGAGAAATCGACTATCTCCTCCGCTACTCTCCTCCCCTGTTCGTCTCAAACCCTAACTCCAAACTCTTTACAATAGCGAAGTAAGTGCACCACTTAACCTTCTTTTGTTTTTCCTTTCGGTACCATGAGGCACAAGGCTGAGCAAGGTCATGCTGCCAACAATGGTCTTGATATTGCTGTAAGACTATTGGAACCCCTCAAGGAGCAGTTTCCTATCATCTCATATGGTGACTTCTATCATGTTAGATTGGCCTCTAATATATATTTAGATTTGTGTTTGCAAGGTATTTGGTTTACAAAAGTTGATTGATGTGATTACTTTTTGAATTTAGTTGGCTGGTGTCGTTGCGGTTGAAGTTACTGGAGGACCTGATGTTCCATTCCACCCAGGAAGTGACAGGCTAAAGTCGCACGCCTACAAATTAATTACCAAGACAAGACTCGGGTACAAGACTGCAGCTAGGACAAGTTCAGGGTCGATCCACTGAAGAACGGTTATTTGGTTGCACAATTGTCACTTGACAAGATTGGGGGTTTGATTTGTGATTTATTAACTACCTAAGACGGGAATTAAAGCTAAGTTGTAAACAATTAAAGGCTAGCACTTCAGATTTGTCTCCGTCCCCGTTTATCAATCCAATATCATCGGTATAATTTCTATCTCTTCCTCCCTATTCACTTGATCCGAGATGTATTTCAATCCCTATTTCTTCCTTATTAATGGTTATAAGCAGTGACACACTCACTTATTTCCCTAATCATTACCTAAACCTAACTGACACAGTCTAGGTTCACAATAACGATTGATAAAACTATAAGAAATTAAGATCAAGGAATTCTCTATTCTTTTGCAAATAGAACGAAATCTAGTTTTACCCCCTTTTCAATTTACCATGACACATGCATAAATCTCAAAGATGCTACTTGTGATTAATCCTAATCTGACACAGACTTAAGATTAAACTAGCATTAAACCAATTGCAAGGGAAAAGAGGGTGATCAAATCTCAAAACCCTAAAAATCGATCTAGCAATTTTAAAACAAGTAAAACTATGAATAGGGATTCAGGAGTAAAGAAATTAATACCTCAATTGAATTAAACAAGCGGTTCGGGATTCAAATCCAAAGCAACGTAATTAAGCTTCCATGAAAACAGATGAAATCTCTAGAGAAACAAGTAGTCCCCAAAAAGATCCTAATTCTGAAGTTAAAACAAGTATATATACTTGTTCCCAAAACCTAATTCTAAACTTAAAAGGAAAATCTCCAAAGAAAAAGGAAAGAGAATATTTAATAAAAGATATCCAAATACTCCTACCATCTATTACCAAAAATAACTAGTTTCCAAATCCTTATCTTTCACTTTGGTCCCTGAACCTCCAACCTTTCTCTTCTGATCCTCGAACTCTGCTGCTTTAATGTCGATCCTTGAACTTGACTTTTCGCGGTTTGGTCCCTGCACTTGATACTAGCAATTTTATCTTCCACATTAATAAACTTTTGCAGGGACAACACAAAATCACTCAAAATATGTCTCGAAATTACAAAAGTTTCCCAAAAACTTACCAATTCATAAACTACTCAAAATTACATCAAACTAAACTAAATTACATTAAAATAATGATAAAATGTCTAGAAAATTAGGGAATTACATATAATGAAATCCACCACATCAAATTCCCCCACGCTTAGACCATTACTCGTCCCTGAGTAATATCCTATCCCCACTCTAAGCACCGGTCTAATCAGCGTAGCATGGGAGGAAAATGACCCCTAATCTCCTCTAAACCTCCAAATCAACAGTCAACAAACTCAACCCACTCAAACAACGAACTCGGAGAATGGAACTCCGCTCCTTATCACTCCAACAATAGCAATGATACCAATGGCCTTAGCTCGACCCCAACTCCAATTATGCAAAAACGGGACATCCAAGCTAAGGCCCACACAACAAAAAGCTAGGGGGAACTAAATATGTCCTAAGTTTCCCCCACGCTATTCTCGCACTACTACTCCCTCAAAAATAAAGTCTATGCCCAAGCAAAGACTTACCTCGTGAATTACACCAACACCCCCTTATATCACCAAAAAGAAAAACCGAGGATTTTCTATCCTAACGCCTCTAAACCAAACCTCCTACGCCAAAAATAAATAAACCTACCCTACGCTCCAATCCTCCCTTATGTCTTCAACTCCGGTGATATCAAAGATAGAAAGAAATTCACTCACTCACCTTTTTCCTAGGTGCCGTTTCCGGTTTTCACCTAGACTCTCATTCATTTTTTTTTCACACCCTCTCCTTTTTGCCTAAGCGCCCTCTCGGGTTTTCACTTAGCCTCTCTTTTCTTTTCTTTCTTTTTTTTTTTTTTTTACACCCCCTCCTTTTGCCTAAGCGCCCTCTCGGGTTTTCACTTAGCCTCTCTTTTCTTTTCTTTCTTTTTTTTTTTTAAAGAAATTAAACAAATACAACAACCAACAAGCACATGCACGCCTCACATTCCCCTCACTAACTCATGCATAGTCCCATATGCATCACAGAAGTAAAATATAAGTGAGACAGGGGTAGGGATACCTCTCGGAACTCGGGCGGCTGGCCCGATAGTCCCATGGACCTGTGGGCGCTCTGCAGGAATGGCCAACTCTGCCATCTCCCGTCATCATGTTGTGGTGCCATGCGCACCAAATAACCGTGAATCTGCTCCTGGCGATCCATAGAGATAGCAAACTGCCTATCCATACGAGCAATCAACCGATTCACGCCACTATCACCCAGACTCGCAGCCCCAGAATCAACATCCTCAGCCTCCTCCATATAGTCATCATCTTCATCGTCATCCTCCTCTTCTTCAAACTCAGCCTCGTCCTCAACCTGCTCCTCGACAATTCGAACATTCATCCCTCTTACCTCCCTCTTATTGCTTTCAAGGGAATCTCGAGAGATGGGCCTAATAATCTTCACTCTGTCGCCCCCAAAATTCCACCGAACACCCGCAACCTTGACCAACCCCGTAATCATTGATGGGTACGGAAATCCATTCCGTTTACTTTCTCCCACATCTTGCATATGTTCTGAAATAATATGACCCAAAGAAATATATCCACCGTTGATAATCAAATGAATCAATACCGCATGATTCCACGGAACTTTCAAATGTTGCGATGTCGGAAGCAACCTCGAACACACAAATTTGTTAACCCCCTTCGCCACTAAATTAAACTGAGTCTCGATCACAAACTTGGGCGAACCATCCGGTTTGTTGGTCCATTGAAGTTGGTTACCCTCCAATGTCCTCACCACATCAGCAAAATATACCCGCCAATCTCCATTCATAGCTTGCACATACTCACATTCCTCTCGAGTCACCCTAGGAAGTCCGTAGAACCTATTAATGTCATCACTCCTGAATCTTATCGTCTTTCCCCTCACATAGGAATGCCACGCTCAGGGATTTTATTCATGTTCGAGTAAAATTCTTTAACCACCAAACTGTTTCCCTCCTCCCTTGGCTCATCACAAAAACGTTCCCAATTTCAAAACCCAAATTTCGCAGTAAGGCCAAATGATCCTATGTTAAACTTTCTCTCTCCAATTATAGCCCTATTCGTATGAAAGTAAAAATAATTTTGGGATAGGTAATAATTGAACCGTGAGGAGTCATGGGGATCCTCACAACGGAGAAGGGTTCCAAGGGGAGGGGCACTAGACGTACTCTCATCATGCCTATGTTTTTTCCGGGATTCGTTGGATTTTCTTCCTCCTTTATTCGATTGTTCCTTTGTTTTTCCCATGTTCAATTCAAGCAACAAGATAATGCAAGCACAATAATCAACCTTTCCACACAAATTGAAACCACAAGGAATGGGTAGAGAGGTTCCTAACCTTGATGAAAACAAAATCTGAAAAAAAAATGGCCGGAAAATTTTGAACTTCGCCGGAATCTGCAAAAGTTCGCCGGAATCTTCAAAGGTTTTAGATGAAAGTGCCCGGAATTGGATAATGTTTGGTGAAGCTGAGAGCTTAGGAGAAGGGGAATGACTTTTGTAAAAGGGGTGTGGTGAGAAGGAGGGTGGAAGAGGGAGGAATTCACCGGAATTAATGGAGGTGCCGGTTTGGAGAGAGAAACGAGAGGAGAGAGAAATAGAAGAGGTCGTTTGTTTTGGGTATGAGGTCTCCAGCCCTTAATTTCCTTAAATACATGACCCAAATCAATACCCAGTCCGACCCGAATTTGGTTTGACCCGTGTAGTTCCTTTCATGGGCTGGAAATTCAAAACAGTATTCGACCGTGAGGCGGCCGCATGGCGTAATGTGAGGCGTCCGCCTCAAACACTGAGACTCTGCGCAGTTTTTCTTGAACCTCTTGAGGCGGCCGCATGGAATGTAGTGGGGCGTGCGCCTCAAATCCGTGGCCTGTTTTGGACGATTGAGGCGGGCGCATGAAAATATTGGGGCGGGCGCCTCAAATGCGGCAGTGCTATTTTTGAACAATTGAGGCGGCCGCATGGCAAGTATTGAGGCGTGCGCCTCAAATGCTTAGACTTAACTTGATTTTACCTCCGTTGAGGCGGGCGCATCAAAATATTGGGGCAGGCGCCTCGCTTTGACAGATTTTGGCCTAACACACTGAAGTTGAGGCGGGCGCCTGGAGCCTAGTGGGGCGGCCGCCTGGTTCTCTGGCAAAATTGCTCCTTCCTCCTTGCTTTTTCCTGCACAACACCACACACAAAAATACCTAAGTAGCACCAATTCCACAAAAATAAAGTGAAAAGAAATAAACCAAAGATAAATAAATAAAAAAAATAAAAACCAGGGTTGCCTCCGGTAAGCCGCCCTTCTTTAGTCTTTAGCTAGACCAAATCTTGGGGAAAGCCCCGGCATAGCGTAAGGATCAATCATAATTAGGATCGTAGAGATCCATCATCTCCACATCCTCTACATTAACCTCTCCCCCATCAAAATAGGGCTTTAATCTTTGCCCATTTACCTTAAACTCTTGGTCTCCGGAGAGACTAGAGATCTAACCGCACCATGCGGGAATACCTCCCTCACCAAATAGGGACCGGTCCACCGGGACCTCAATTTACCGGGAAACAAGCGCAAGCGGGAATCAAACAAGAGGACTTTTTGACCAACCTTAAATTCTTTCCTCAAAATCATTTTATCGTGCCACGCTTTTGCTCGTTCTTTATAAGACAAATTATTTTCATAAGCCTCTCTCCGGATTTCATCAAGTTCATTCAATTGTAGTTTTCTTTCCTCACCGGACCCGTCTAAGTTCATATTGAATTTTTTTATTGCCCAAAAGGCTTTGTGCTCTAATTCAACGGGCAAGTGACATGGCTTCCCAAACACTAATCGGTATGGGGACATACCAATAGGTGTCTTGTAAGCCGTACGATAAGCCCACAAAGCATCCTCTAGCCTAAGACTCCAATCTTTCCTATTCGGGTTTACGGTCTTTTCGAGGATGGACTTGATTTCCCTATTGGAAACTTCTGCCTGGCCATTGGTTTGGGGATGATAGGCGGTAGAGACCTTATGAGTGATGTTATACTTTTTGACCAAGGCCTCCACCATCCTGTTGCAAAAATGAGTCCCCTATCAGATCAAGGCCCTAGGCATCCCAAATCTAGACACAACATTGCTCTTGAGGAAACTCACCACTACCTTAGAATCATCGGTGCGTGTAGGGATCGCTTCGACCCATTTGGAAACGTAGTCCACTGCAAGTAAGATGTACACAAAACCAAAAGAAATAGGAAACGGACCCATAAAGTCAATTCCCCAAACATCAAAAACCTCGCAATTTATTACGATGTTTTGTGGCATCTCATTGCGGCGTCCTATATTTCCAACACGTTGACACCGGTCACAAGACTTACAAAAGGCGGCGGCATCCATAAACAATTTTGGCCAAAAGAAGCCACTGTCTAACACTTTCCTAGCGGTGTTTTTGGCACCAAAGTGACCACCACATGCATACTCATGACAAAACTTAAGGATAGAGGTCATCTCATTTTCAGGGACACAACGACGAATAACTTGGTCGAATGCTTCCACAAGTTTGGTTCGTCCCACACATAGTACTTAGCCTCACTGCGGATTTTGTCTCTTTTAGATTTAGAAAAAACTTGGGGAATTTTATTAGAGACCAAAAAGTTTACCAAATCCGCATACCAAGGCAACACGTCCTTAACTGCCCACAAAGCCTCATCAGGAAACTCGTCCCTAATAGGGGCCTGCGTATAAGGCTTGCCATCCTCTCTCACCAAACGACTCAAGTGGTCGGCCACTACATTTTCGGCCCCTTTCTTATCCGATTTCTATGTTAAACTCATCCAACAGAAGGATCCACCGAATGAGTCTCGGTTTTGCCTCTTTCTTTGACATTAAATACCTAAGAGCAGCATGATCGGTGTACACAATGATTTTGGTCCCAAGCAAATAGGACCTAAACTTTTCTAATGCAAATACCACCGCTAACATCTCTTTTTCTGTAGTGGAGTAGTTTCGTTGTGCCTCATTCAAAGTCATAGACGCATAATAAATCACATGAGAGGCACGATCCACTTTTTGACCCAAAACTGCCCCCAAGGCATAATCACTCGCATCACACATGATCTCAAAAGGGAGAGACCAATTGGGGGCTTGAATAATAGGAGTAGAAGTCAACCGATCCTTCAACTCATCAAACGCTTTCTTGCAATTATCATCAAATGTAAAATCCACCTCTTTTTGCAACAAGGTGCATAGAGGCGATGCAATTTTCGAAAAATCTTTTAATGAAGCGGCGGTAGAACCCCGCATGACCAAGGCGACCGCACTTCACGCACATTTGTAGGGTAAGGAAGTGTGGAAATAACATCAATTTTTGCTTTGTCCACTTCAATACCCTTTTTCGAAACCACATGTCCCAACACAATGCCTTGCTCAACCATGAAATGACATTTTTCAAAATTTAACACCAAATTTGTTTCAACACATCGGTCAAGAACTAAAGCAAGGTGAGCAAGACATTGGTCGAGCAGTCACCATGGACGGTGAAGTCATCCATGAAAACCTCCATAAAATTCTCCACAAAATCGGAGAAGATGCTCATCATACACCTTTGAAAAGTCGCGGTGCATTGCATAAACCAAAGGGCATCCTCAGATAGGCAAAGGTCTTAGAAGGGGCAAGTAAAAGTAGTTTTCTCTGGTCTTCGGTGCAATTGGTATTTGAAAATACCGGAATACCCATCAAGAAAACAATAATACGCCCTTAAGGCAAGCCTTTCCAACATCGATCAATAAAGGGGAGGGGGAAGTGATCTTTTCTAGTTACCTCATTTAGTCGCCGAAGATCGTCAATGACACGCCATCCCGTCGCTTCCGGGTTGGCACCAACTCGCCTTGTGATTGATGACGACGGTGATCCCACCCAGCTTGGCTACACATTGAGTAGGGCTCACCCACTCAGCATGCGATATGGCATATATGATCCCCATCTGCGGCAACTTCAAAACTTCCTTCTTCACCACCTCCATCATAGGTGGGTTCAACCTCCTGCGGGTGCAGGCTTAGCACCTCTTCTAACGAAATCCGGTGAGTGCATACGTAAGGACTTATGCCCTTGATGTCGGCAATAGTCCACCCAATCGCTTCTTTCCGCTCCCGGATCACATCAACTAATCTCTTCTCTTGCTCCTCCGTCAGAACACTAGAGATCACCACAGGAAGTGTCTTCCCTTCACCCAAGAAAGCATATTTCAAATTCTCGGGAAGAGGCTTCAATTCAAGCACAGGCGCCTTCTCAACAGATGGCAGGGGTTTCTCTGGTGGCACCTCCAACGGTAAATGACCAAATCCCGATGGTGAGACATACATAGCATTCTCGAGAAGGCTCATCACCGCCTCCTTCATCTCATCGGAAATGTCAAACTCCAACCCGGTATACCCCAACGCATTCTCCAATACAGACTTCATGTCATCATCTCTTCCGCACACATCAAACACCTCTTGGGCTATAGGCTCCACGACATCAATGAAGTTCACTGAGTGCACATCCTTAGGGTACTTCATGGCATCAAAGATATTGAACTCCATTTGTTGCCCATCAAACTCCATAGTCATTGACCCATTAGTAACATCCAACTTGGTACGAGCAGTCGACATGAAAGGTCTCCCTAACAGAATGGGAGCCTTAGGATCTGTATCCATCTCCAAGACATAAAAATCTGCGAGGAAAGATGAGCTTCCCAACCGGACTAGAACATCCTCAATCAACCCTTTAGGGTGCATTAGATCCGTCGGCAAGGCAATAACCACCCGAGTATCCTGTAGAGGTCCCAACTTTAGGGCTTCAAACAACGCATAAGGCATGGCGTTGATTGAAGCCCCCAAGTCAAGCATAGCCATATGCTCAGAATTATCACCTAGCGACACCGGAATCACGAACATACCCGGATCACTACACTTTTTCGGCATCCTCTTCGATAGACACACGTGTTCACTAATCTTTACCTTCTTCGACTCGCTCCTTGATTCCTCTTCATAGTGCACAACTCTTTCAAGAACTTCGCATACCTTGGGACGACTGCGAGAAGATCAAGAAACGGAATGTTTACCTCAAGCCTCTTGAAGGTGTCAAAAATAGCCTTATCAGCCTCCGGCCTTCTGTCCTCCCTTAAAGCATACGAAGCGGGGAGGCGGCTCATGCACGAGAAACAGTGCGGTGCTCTTCTCCTTTTCGAGAGTCTTCGCCTCGGGTGTAACTCTCTCAACCACTAACTCGGGCTCTTTGACAACCACTTCCTCTAGCCTTTTCCCATTGCGCAAAGTCATTGCCGACATTAGACTTCGGATTCGGTTCCGTTCTAGATGGGAACTTTCCCGAATCCTTTGCCTCCATTCTCCCAACCGCATCCGCCGGTGACCCCCACATGTTTCTCCAAATTGCGATGCTCGATTTAGTCTCTTGTTGGGCTATTTGGAAGTTTCCATTCATGGTAGTCATGCTCTGCGCTAGTGATCGGACCAGTCCTCTAGTGTCTGTTGTTGTTCTTCTGGCTGTCCAACAGGTGCTCATCTTGATTATATTGATTTCCACCGCCTACTTGAAACCCTTGCGATTATTGAGCAGCTTTTGAACCCTGTTGTCCCTGTGGTGGACCATACCTTAGGTTCGGATGAACATTATTTGCATTGTTGTAATTGTACGGTGGTGGCCTCTGCCCCTGCTGATTGAAACCTATTGCATTGACATCCACCACATTATCCGTCTGAAGAGTAGGACAAGAGTCAGTCGGGTGGGTCACATCAGCACATATACCGCATGGATGAGGTTGTTGACCCAAAACCAATGTCTTCAACAGACTCTTAACATCTGCCAGCTCAGTCTTCAAATCACTCGTTGAATCACTCGATCCTGCCGCACTGACTTGTCTAACGCTAGACCTCCTCCCATGAGTCCTTGTGCTTTTGGCTAGCTCTTCAATCAACTGCTCTGCATCCCTGGTAGTTTTGTTCAGAATACTACCTCCACAAGCAGAATCCACCCACCTTTTGTCTTGCTCAGTCAATCCCCCATAGAAATAAACAATGAGCTGCTCATCATCAAAGCCATGATACGGACAACTTCTGCAGAGCTTATAGAACCGGTTGTGGTAATCATATAGTGATTCATCGGACCGCTGCTCCATGTTGTTGATATCCCTCTTCATGACATTGATTTGATCTGGGGGGAAGAACTCATCAAGGAATACCTCCTTCAACTCTTGCCAAGAGGTAATGCTGTTGGGTGGCAGGTGATAATACCACATATTCGCGTTAGTCTTAAGAGTAAAGGAGAACGCCCTCAGTAATAATTGCTCAAGAGGCAATGCAGCCGGCTTCATACTCTTGCAAATCTGCACAAACTGAGCTATATGCTGATTTGGATTTTCCCCAGGTATCCCATTAAAATGGGGCAACTGGTTCAACAACCCCGGCTTCAACTCAAAAGTAACCCCAGCCGGTAAATCAGGAAATAACACTGCTTGCGGTTGCTCATTCCAGTTCGGAGCAATCCTTTGCCTCAATGTCCGAGGTGGAGGGTTGTTATAGCCTCTGCCATTACCCCCATTGTTCACAACCTCTGGACCATTATTGGGGTTGTTATTGCCTCTTCCATTACCCCCATTGTTCACAACCTCTGGACCATCATCGTTCTCACCGTTATTATTATTCATCTGCTCATTGCAAATTTCTCACATTACGAAATATCGTCAATTTACGGAACAAAAGGACTAACAACTTGATTAGCGAGCAGTATGGACCATAAAGGTTCCACACCACAGGACGACAATAATAATAGAGCAGATTAAGGAGTAGAGTAAGAGTGCAAACAAATAGAACCGTTCCCCGGCAACGGCGCCAAAATTTGACAGGCTAAAGTCGCACGCCTACAAATTAATTACCAAGACAAGACTCGGGTACAAGACTGCAGCTAGGACAAGTCCAGGGTCGATCCATTGAAGAACGGTTATTTGGTTGCACAATTGTCACTTGACAAGATTGGGGGTTTGATTTGTGATTTATTAACTACCTAAGACGGGAATTAAAGCTAAGTTGTAAACAATTAAAGGCTAGCACTTCAGATTTGTCTTCGTCCCCGTTTATCAATCCAATATCATCGGTATAATTTCTATCTCTTCCTCCCTATTCACTTGATCCGAGATGTATTTCAATCCCTATTTCTTCCTTATTAATGGTTATAAGCAGTGACACACTCACTTATTTCCCTAATCATTACCTAAACCTAACTGGGATAAAATGAGATTAACCTGTCTTCCTGATGTGGTGGATTTCATTATATGTAATTCCCTAATTTTCTAGACATTTTATCATTATTTTAATGTAATTTAGTTTAGTTTGATGTAATTTTGAGTAGTTTATGAATTGGTAAGTTTTTGGGAAACTTTTGTAATTTCGAGACATATTTTGAGTGATTTTGTGTTGTCCCTGCAAAAGTTTATTAATGTGGAAGATAAAATTGTTAGTATCAGAAGTGCAGGGACCAAACTGCGAAAAGCTGAAGTTCAAGGATCAGATTACAAAGCAGCAGAGTTTGAGGATCAGAAGAGAAAGGTTGGAGGTTCAGGGACCAAAGTGAAAGATAAGGATTTGGAAACTAGTTATTTTTGGTAATAGATGGTAGGAGTATTTGGATATCTTTTATTAAATATTCTCTTTCCTTTTTCTTTGGAGATTTTCCTTTTTAGTTTAGAATTAGGTTTTTGGGAACAAGTATATATACTTGTTTTAACTTCAGAATTAGGATCTTTTTGGACTACTTGTTTTCTCTAGAGATTTCATCTGTTTTCATGGAAGCTTAAGTACGTTGCTTTGGATTTGAATCCCGAACCGTTTGTTTAATTCAATTGAGGTATTAATTTCTTTACTCCTGAATCCCTATTCATAGTTTTACTTGTTTTAAAATTGCTAGATCGATTTTTAGGGTTTTGAGATTTGATCACCCTCTTTTCCCTTGCAATTGGTTTAATGCTAGTTTAATCTTAAGTCTGTGTCAGATTAGGATTAATCACAAGTAGCATCTTTGAGATTTATGCATGTGTCATGGTAAATTGAAAAGGGGGTAAAACTAGATTTCGTTCTATTTGCAAAAGAATAGAGAATTCCTTGATCTTAATTTCTTATAGTTTTATCAATCGTTATTGTGAACCTAATTGCTTGCTTGATTGAACTCTTTCTGATAACTGTAGAGGTTTAGTTAATGGTTGTTAAATAAAATCGAAAATTTTGTTAAGATTATCCAGGTGACTTCATGTTATTAAATGCTACTCCCTCTGTCCCCAAGTGAGGGTTCCTGTTTGTTTGTGATTCCCAATGTCCATGTTGTTAATCTTGAACTAGAAGTGACACTCATTTTGGGATAGAGATAGTATTACTGAGATAGTATTACTTTGAGTGTAGTATGTGCAATGTAATGCTTTATCTTTGAGAAGTTGCCATTATTAATGATTGAAATATGTTTTCCTGGGTACTTGAATGCCTTTGGAATAAATCATGTTGAACAATGATGTTGAAGAAATTTTCTTGGATTTTAAAGACATTAATATAGCTTTTGAAGCATTATTGCAATGCAATCAAAACATATACTACTGTAATCCGGTGTAGTTTTAAGGATCGTCATTAGTTGTAGGAGTATCTATTATTGTCAGGTCTGTTGAAAATGACCTAAAATTATGGAGACCCTGTGGTCTGAATTATGCATTTCCTTCAAATTTCTTTGTTAGCTATGACCCTTGGTAGGGGGAAGGTGTTTGGCTTTTTATTTGTTTTTCAATTCGCATGTGAATCAGTTCTATTATCTAATTAATCCTTGTGCTTTTTGTCTCAGGACGAGGAAGAGCCACCACTAGAAGGTCGCCTTCCTGATGCCACCCAAGGTGAGTGTTGAGCTTGTTTGATTTTCTTTTTAAATTTTTTTTACCTGGGAGGTTAAAGTAGAGCTATATAGAATTCAGAAAGAGTTTAAACATTCTGAGTTTCTTTGTAGATTCTTAATATGCATCATTAATAGTTGCTGAAATCTGTTGCAGGCCATGATCATTTGAGAGATGTTTTTGTTAAACACATGGGTTTAAATGATAAGGACATTGTTGCTCTCTCTCGTGGCCATACTTTGAGAGATGTTTTTGTTAAACACATGGGTTTAAATGATCATTTCCATTTAGCTGATTTATCTTTTTGGTATTTTTTAGATTTGGTTTTGCAACTATTAATCGTTATTAGTACTTACATTTTGGGGTTAATTGTCAATGCTGCCATTTTGCTGATGATTTTCCTTCAGTTTAGTTGACTTATCGTTTGTGTATGTATTTTGATATGCTTTTCTATATAGCTAATTTCTTGGTCCTATGGTTCTTAGGCAAAATGTATGAAAAATAATTTGTATTTGCGCATCTATATTATTTCTGGTACAAATGTAATACTATGTCTTGACCTACCCAAATATTTGGGACAAAGACTGAATTAAGTTGACGTGCTGTGTTTATAGGTGGAAGCTTCAATGATTTGTTTGATGACGAGGTTGAATTCATCAATAATAACGCATACGTTTCGAAGTTTGACAACCCATTTCAAAAGTTTTGAGAGTATAATCTTTGATGGGGGTGTCCACCTGGAATTAATGGAGTTAAAACCGTCCACGTAAATTTCTATTTTGGTTGTTTGTTTGTTCGTTCCAACTGAGTGTTTTGTGTTACATTGATTTTGTATTCATTGTCTATAGCCTATTTATTTTATTTTTCGTGGACGAACGAACCTCAGTCATAGATGGAGAGTTTAGAGCTAAGATATTTATGTATGCCAATCAATGTTGATTGTGGATTGTGGAACAGGAGAGAGATTAACAGCATTGCATCTGACATCTCCCACTAGCATTGTGGATTGTGGAACAGAAGAAAGAGGTGTTTCTACTGTTGAGAAAACTGATATACTGGAATCAACTGTGGTTGTAAAGGTTGAGGAAGAGAATGTTCTGATGCCTAGTCTTGACATCAGTATTTTTAGATTTTTTTGGGCTTGACAAAATTTGGCAGCCTTAGATGCCTAGCATCAATATTTTTTGATTTTTTTGGGTTTGAAAAAAAAGTGAAACAGACCTGATACCTAGCCTTGACTTCAACATTTTTTGATTTTTTTTGGGCTTGAAAAAACTGTCAAAACAGCCATGATGCCAAGTCTTGGCATCATATTTTTTTTTGCTTGAATAATTTGTCAAAACAGCCCTGATGTCAAGTCTTAACATCAAATTTTTTTTGATTTTTTTGCTTGAATAATTTGTCAAAACAGCTCTGATGCCTAGATTTGGTAACATTTTTTGAATTTTTTTTGTTGAATATAATTTTGAAAAACAGCCCTGATGCTTAGATTTGACATCAACATTTTTTGAATTTCTGGAAAAACAACCCTAATGCCAAGATTTTGCATCAACATTTTTTGATTTTTTTTTGTCAATAAAATCTGGAAAAACAGTCCTGATGCTAAGATTTGACATCATAATTTTTTGAATTTTTTTGGTCAATAAAATCTGGAAAAACAGCCCTGATGTTAAGATTTTACATCAACATTTTTTGAATTTTTTGGTCAATAAAATCTGGAAAAACAGCTCTGATGCAAAGATTTGACATCAGCATTTTTTTGAAATTTTTTGGTCAATAAAATGTGGAAAAACAACCATGATGCCAAGATTTGACATCAGAATTTTTTGAATTTTTTTAGTCAATAAAATCTGAAAAAACAACCCTGATGCCAAGATTTGGCATCAGAATTTTTTGAATTTTGTTAGTCAGTAAAATCTGAAAAAACAACCCTGATGCCAAGATTTGGCATCATAATTTTTGAATTTTTGGTTAATAAAATGAAAAACAAAATGCGATCTAAGATTTGATATCGTAATTTTTGAATTTTTTGGTCAATAAACTGAAAACAGCCCATGATGCCAAGATTTGACATCAACATTTTTTGAATTTTTTTGGTCAATAAAATCTGGAAAAACAGCCCTAATGCCAAGATTTGACATCAGAATTTTTTAGGTCGGATGACTTTTGTCTTCATTAATGTCATTTTTGTCATTTGGCAACCAATTTGTAGTTACATGAAATGTCCAAAAAATTGATGGTCCTAGATGAAAACATGTTTTTAAAATTGTATCAACTTGAAATTTGCCCTTTACTTATTGCAAATAACACAAGCAATGGATTGGATTGGATCGACAATTTACATGTCCGTCTCATTTTTGAGCTGGCTTGCCCTTCCTTATTAGTGTGTTACGGGTTAACCCGTCCCACCAACCCACAACTGCTCCTCATAGGGTGACATTAGTCAAATATAATCATTTGACTCGGTTGATGAACATATATAGCCTTTGACCATAAACCACTTAGTCGATCAGATAAATCAGTTGTTGACCAAGTGGTTTATATTAATTTATCAATAAACTAGTGTAAATCACTTATTCTTTATAAACCAGTGTAAACCACTTAATCGACAATTGGTTTAACGACTACAAATGACCAAGTCAGTTTTGTGTTGACTATTTTTATAAATCGCCCGCTGTTGGGCGTCTGTTGCACGCCGCTATTAATATACCAAATCGAAAAAACAAAAAAGCCGTCATGGAAGAAAATCACTAGCTAGGCACCCAAGTCGCCGGTTAGTCGCTCTAGGCGCCGACAATGAAGTAGATTCCGATTAAATTACGGTGAGGCTGAATAGTAAAGGAGGTATCATAGAGGTCGTCGCTTCACGTCTTCACTTATCAATTCCGCATCTGACATGGATCTTCACCTTGCCATGGCATCTCACGGAAGATCTTTGAACTGCCATTCTTGCTCGTTCGAAACAGACATTATAAATAGGACAAATATCTCGACCCAGTACGAAAGGAAGGTTGAAGGATTGATTTGTATTTACCATCGGAATTCGAAAGAGAGGTTATTATTTTCTTTCTTGATTGGGTTATAAGGACGGAGCCGGAGCCGGAAGATTAGATCAGGTTCGAAGAAGAAATTATGTTGTAAGTTTTCTTGGAAGACGGAGCCGGAGCCGTATTTGCTCATGTGCCACCGTTGAAAATTTGAAATCCACTACTTTTGTTTTAGTTGCTTCCACCTTACAAAAAGAAAAAAATATCGGTTTTTAGTTGAAGTCTTTTAAGATTTGATTATTTGATGATATTTTTTATTACCAATTTTGTTTATATATTTTTAATTTTAGTTGATTTTACAAATTTACACAGTGTAGTCAATGTGTTTAACGAAATAAAAAAACTGAAGTATACTGAGAAATTTTAAATTTGTAGTAAATGTTTGATGTATTTTTAAATTTACATTAAAAATTGAGAAATACAGTAATCATGCTTTAATTTCTAGACATCGATTAGTTCCCTCGGTGCTGGGTGTTGGTGTGCCGTCGATTTTTAGAACCTTGATAAAGATAAATATAGAAATTAGGTTGACATAGTTGTTCATGAGAGCCATCGAGGATGTTGTATTGGTAATCACAAAACTACATAAGGTAATAAAGTAATATTTATAAAATTGATAGTGAAGGATCCCAAGGAGTGGGAGAGATGACAAGGGTACTAATGCAAAAACCTTGAGGTCGTTAGTTTTAATCTTATACAAGAAGTTACACTTACCTATCAAAAAATAAAATAAAATTGATAATGAAGAAACTAATATTTGGCTTAATTAGTGCTCATGCATCACAAGTAAGATTATATTCAACATTTTTTTTTTGACAAGATTTAGATGAATTAGGCTTAAATTTGGTCATCCTACTTTCACACTTTTTACAATACGATGACTCTATATATATTTTTTTCAATTTAATAATTAGACTTGGTTTGGACATTCAATAGGTTACTCAAGCCATTTCCGTATGTTATGTTGGATGAAAATTTTTAAAAAGACTAAAATATTCTCTGAACAAAATCAAATTGTTTTGGTTTAACCACAATTTGGTCACCCCTTACTTCCTCACTTTTGCAATAAGGTGACTCTCTATAAAAAAAATCAAAATCAAAATTTGAGACCCTTTCTACTATAACCCCTTTTCACCCTTCATTCTACCATGATCATCATATTGTGTTTTTGAAAGAAGATTTTAAATCTGAAAATTTTATAACAGTGAAAGAGAGAGACTTTACCTCTTGGTTGTCTGAAAAATTAAAGATTACAGAGAGAGAGAGAGAGAGAGAGAGAGGGAGAGGGAGAGGGAGAGGGAGAGAAACATAGAGACTAAATGGGAAGAAATGATGGTTGACAGAAGTCAAGAAACCATGGTTTTTGACAAAAGTCAAGAAAATTCAACCTCATCCACCTACACCCTCCTCAATCTTCCCGATGAAGAAAATTCCACCCCCTTCCTCCTCTCCACCAAGCACCAGCAAACCCAACCACCCACCTCTCTCCTCCCAGTTCAAAACCTTCGCCAACGTCTTCATCTCCATCGTCGGTGCCGACGTCTTAGGACCCCCTTACACCTTCAAGAAAACCGACTGGCTCATGGGCTCCTTTATCCTCTTATCAGTCGCTGCCCTCACTTTACTTTTATATGATGCTACTAATCCAAACTCACTGCAAGTTTAACCCCCAAAAAATCGAAGAAGAGGAAGATCTATGGTGCAAAAATCAGACATTTCTTGAGTGGGAAAAGTCGAAAAGGATCTGAGTGATGGATTAACAGGTCAAATACCTCAGTTCGTTCGGAAGGGCACTTTTCTTTTCAATATTGAAGCTATTCTGAATTTAAGATTTTTCTATACAAGAGTCAAGTTATATAGATGGAATACAGAGATCTCGGATTGGAGCCGGGTTCTGCGCCAACTACCTCATCTTCATCACCACCACATTAGCCTTTATCTTCAATCTCTCCCCCAATCAAGTGAACCCTCAATCATCGAGTTTGACTATGAACTTGACCCTCAAATATATGTTCATTTGGGGGTGTTTTTCTTTTCAATTAGGTCTAAATTATATTCCAAGCTTGACCCATTTGGCCCCTCTAAGTATCTTTGATGATATTATTGACATTGGAGTGATGGGTGTTGTTGTCATAGTTGAAGAATAGTTGATAATGTAAGCAAGGGTATTTTCAGGTTTCTACAATTGTTTTAAGCTTTTCATTCAAAAACTTGAATGGAGTGATGAACATGCTATATGTTGTCAAGTACAATGTTTACATTGATTTTTTTTTTGTAGAGACACATTATTGCAAAAAGTGAGAAAGTAAGGTGACCAAATTGCGATTTAAGCCCAAGGGTATTTTCGGGTTTCTACAATTTTTTTAAGCTTTCAATCTGAAAAATTGGATGGAGTGATAAACGTGTTATATGTCGCCAAATACAATGATTAAATTAAAAAAAAAATTATAGAGTCACCATATTTAAAAAAAAGTGAGAAAGTAAGATGACCAAATTGCGATTTAGGCCATATTTGGGAAGATTTAATGGCCATGTGAGAGAGGGCTGTGTAGGGTATGAGGGGGTATATGGTGTGACGACCCGACTTGGATTCCAACGTGGAATCTCGAGGTTGTGCCGCTAAACCAACAAAACAATGGACATACATCTACTAAGCACAATGACACACATCAAACAACCGAGCTAAACAAGCTCCAACAAGAAAGTGAAGCCATAACGGCGACACAAAACAACAACAAACTGCGGAAGCGAAAAATAAGATAGAGTTGAGCTATCAAGCTCAAAGCTAAACACAACCAAAGAGATAATTAATTTTTCGACCTAAAAATTCGAATCACATGCCGAAACAATGCACACGCACAACAAAACCACCTGCTAAACAAAACTGGAATAAATACTCAAGTCATTGGCGACACTACATGCCAGAACCCAACAACTACATTCGTGAGTCTACAACTCGGGAACGCAACAACAACATCAACGGCCACAACATGCCGGATAAACCATAACAAAACACCACGAGCTAAAAACATGCTTAGGAAAGAAATTGGAATAACACTTCTAACATAAATACCATGACACGACATAACTTGTCGGCTACAAAAGAATACAACTAACAATACCCAAAGATAATTCTATCCGACTGTAAAGTCTACATAACTTTACATATACAATTGTCCTCACAGGAATATAACGATAAATAAAATAACAAAAATAAGACTTCACGAGTTACTACTCCGGGGAGTCATTGCTACCAAAGCTTTACTCGATCTCTACACGATCTACCGATCGAACTATGCACGGCTACAACTACGATCTACTCGATCTCCACGTGAGCTATCGATCACACGACACACTAAAGAAACAAAGTACGGAGTGAGTCATAATGACCAGTAAGTTACTATAAATAACAATATGACATGATAATATATATTCAACTATAAATAATCATGGCAATATGTTAACATTATAAATCTCATAAACAAGTACCGCATAATAATAGGTACGTAAACCAAAATACCACAAATCCACGTAGCACTGTTATGATCACATAAGTGTTCAAAAACAAACCATATGAACCAGGGTGTGCTCCTTTGATTCGCACCCGCCATGTTGCTCCTGCAATACACATGCAAAACCAAATCATGTCCTCGAGTCCCACTCGAGCCACATGTGCCCTCGATACCCATCTCGTGGTGTCGACGTTCCCGAGTCCCACTCGAGTTCCATAGCTTACCAAAGTCGCACTTATTGTTACAACAGTGGGCTACATCCCCACTGTGGATAACTGTGGAAGGGTATGTGCAACAACATGTCTCCGATACAGCGACCCATAGCGATCACGAACTTTAACATTCGTGAAGGCGATGCGTCGTCCCATCATCAACACAACCAATCAACAAATATGCCAGCTGGACTTCCAATGCAATGCACAAGTAGATCTATGATTCTACTTTAACATTTTACAAGACACATATTAGAAGGTAATCATTTAACATCTCAAAACTACATATTTAGTCTTGAATCCCAATTCATACATGCACATATTTGCAAGTATTTCCAAAATAAAACTTGACCACATATTTAGTCCAAGTATCCAAACATTGGGGTACACAACGATCCCCGAATCACATACTTAGACTATTAATTAGTCTAATTCACATTCACATGATGATGCTACATATTTAGTCTATCAAAAATAACACATTGAGGTCCTCCAAGATCCTCAACCAACAAATAAGTATAGACTACTAGGTTAGTCTATATACATTCACAACACTAGGCTATATACTTAGCCTTTAAACATAACCATCCTGTGACTTTCTATGTAGTCCAACATTCATATAATGAGGTCCTTAAAGATCCCCAACTCATAAACATGTGTAGACTACTGCATTAGTCCACAATCACCCTTATCATGAGGCTACATACTTAGCCATCAAACACAACCACACATTAGCTCATAACCATCGTGTACTAGTCGTCACACTCACAGTCATGCTTTAAGCGTAAACAAAACTATCACATAGTCACACACACGCGAGTACCCATAAGTGCACTCAATCTTAACTCGTATGGAATGGTAGTCCATCCATCATTCCAAACTCATAGTATCATTCTTAGACTATAATAGTCTCTAATATTCTCGTTCCCTAATGTGCACACTCATAGTCAACTCTCTTGAGTTACTAAACCAAATCCAAAATTCTCTACACTCCAAGTATCTCAGTCGTACGTCTTACTAAGTTAGTTAAGCATCAACCTATCATCAAAGTAATAACCCTTAAGTTTTAGGTGTCACATTGGACACTTACAAAAATATCATTAGGGTCTTCACAAATAAGACCAAACGCGTCTCAAACGTCGTAGGATTCAAACACTAATTTATTTTGTGTATTATCAATCACTAAAAAACTCCGTTGAGTCTTAACTCTATGTTTCATCCTTTTGGTCATTATTGACTCAAACCATAAAATCCATAATATCATAACTCAATCGATATTCTTATATCAATCATCACAACCCAAGTATCTCAAGCATATCATAATTGCTATCGAATTCACAACCCAAGACTATCTCCTTAGTCTCTAATCATAGAGTGTCCAAGAGTACATTCATAACCATCACAAATTAATTGGTCATCTAATCTTATTCCCAATTCACCATTAATCACACAAGAATCACATCTTAGATTCTCTAACAAGTTGGTGCACTATTGTGCACTAAAGAGGACTTCCCAAAATTCAACACTCATTAGTTTGCACTCTAGCTATTTTAGAGATCCGTAAAGGTTATTAGACTTTACTAACACCATCATAGGGACTTATAATGAAGTCCTAAATTATCAAATATCACACAAACCCAAAATCTCCCAAAAAGTCATAATCTCGGGATTTCACAATTGAGATTCAACGATCTCCAAATGTCGTAGGATTTCATCCCAAGACTCACATAAACTCATTAAAACCCTATTTGACTCAGTTGAGTTGAATTACTAAGTTTCAAAATCTAGGTCACAACCCCATTTCATGATTTATTGACTATTCGGGTTCCTAAACCCATTTAACAAGTTCATCAAGGCATAATCACCCAACAAACATAATGCAACCCAAATGCATTTAAACCCATATGTTCTAAACATATAAACCATCATAAACTCAATATAACATGGTAAGATATTCTACTAAAGCATAAAAATCAACTCTCTAACATTCTAGCATAATATTAAGCTAGAGAGAGAAAGAAGGGGAGAATAACAACTTACCACATTCGAACCAACAAACTTACTGAATGTAAAAATGGATTAAGGGGAAATGATCCCCTTGTAAAGAGCTTTCCAACGGCGCTCTTATATTGTAATTCTGATGGGTGAATCAATGGGAATCACTACACACACAAACACCTATTGAAGGTGTTTTCTCTCTCTTTCTCTCTATGTTGGTGAAGATGGAGGAGAAATGAGATGAGGAACGAATGGAGGAAGGTTTGGGGACTCAAATACCCTAAATGGAGACCACAAGGAAGGAAGGGTCCAGACCTATTAAGGGTAGGATGGAGATTTCCGAAAGAAAAACTAAAATCTGTAGATTCTGCCTCGCATCAGCACGCTCGCGTGACATAAGGGGTGCGACCGCACGTCCTCAATTTCCTTCGTGTGTTTTTCTGACATTCGAGCAAGAAAATGACGTAATTTATTCTCTTGGAACTCCATAAGGGTCCAAAGTAAAATCCTTAAAATCCAAAAACCAAAATAAAACCTCCTTGGATGTTTCCTCGATCAAAACAATTTCGTCATGTACTGAACAGTCGTTCGTATCTACAATACGAAGGACAAAACTACGCAAAACAAACCAACGATCGAAACAACGAATGAAAAAGCATACATACATGTTTTAAATAATGTTAAAATCATAATGAATTATCTCAAACACATACCCAAATTCAAACCAAAACTAAGTGCAACAAAAGTACGAAAGGTGATAGGTTAACGAAACGCGAATCGTGAAATCAAACTTAGGACGACGACTATACTTTGAACATCGTGAACACATGTAAACTTTATAAACATGATTATAAGGATATAAAATGTATCCAAGAAAGTGTATGTCGAGCATACGAAGACCTAGGATCTCCCAAAGAGCGCGAGCAAAAGCTAAGTAAGTAGACGCTCTACCGAGTCGAGTTTCCAACAACGTCAAGTTACACATTGTAACTCCAACCACTCTAGGATATTGGCTATGGTCCAATCTACCCAAACACATGAAGTCTCTCACAAGAAATCTATCATACAAACAAGTCAAACATGCAAATTTTCACGATCTTACATTCACTCCACCTAAAAAGAATTCGTCCTCGAATTCTCAATCAAATCCACTAGGTCGGCATTTCGACCTCTCAACCCATCTAGACACACCCACGGTGTCTAACGCCTTGAGTGTAACACTCCAAGACCAAACCAAACACAAACTCAGAATTCGAGTCACAACTACCAACCAACAAGGCATAAACCCCAAGTTCGACTCATATCACCCGGTTGTTAACAAACTCGA
The DNA here is from genome assembly GCA_013146195.2 of Codonopsis lanceolata. NCBI lineage: Eukaryota > Viridiplantae > Streptophyta > Magnoliopsida > Asterales > Campanulaceae > Codonopsis > Codonopsis lanceolata. The sequence goes on from CM028383.1 coordinate 84,939,796, forward strand.
GGTTCCAACACCTCTTAGATATCAATCAAGCAAAGTCATATCACAAGAGTACATTCATATGATACTCTAAGTATCCAATATACTAAAACTATTGTTTCAAGAGTATGCACGCAATTCCATTTCAAAACCTTAATAATAACACAATAAAAATTGCATGTAGGGCAATACATAATCATAAGAGGAGCGATTCCATATCACAAACCCCAAATCATACATCATAGAATTCATAGCAAGATCATCATTCAAAAATTGCACATATTTGCATCAACAAAGAAATCCATTCCATTTGGTAATATAGGTTCAATCAATCTTAACTTACATTATACCATTCTAGTCCAACGACGAATGCCTCTTGACAACAAATCCAGGGCGCATACTGAATTTGCTTCAAAACCTTTCGTCATAAAGGATGCAAAGTTTTCATGCATCAAAAGCATCCTTAAATTTGGTCTCATGCACATATATCAATAAGCATGACAAATGCCTCATGCAACATAGCGTATCTTTCCTATGCAAGCATACCAAGGAAATTAGTCTTTCTACCAATGCACATATATTCATTTATGTACAATCGTAACAATATCAATTAAAGAAGTATAGTACTTCTACATAACCACAATTATCCTCATAATAGGATCCAAACTGTAAAACCCTAAAATGTTGCTTGATTGTGTTATGCATGAATTCATACATTGATAATCATCATAAACATGTTCATTTAGCTCCCGTATATGTTTAGAGTCAATAGCATGATCGTTGACGTCGTTTGAGATGCATGTATGCACTTTTCTTTCGCGAGATACTTTGAATCTCGGGTTTAAGATTTATGTTGTAACTTCATGGATAATTGTTAGAGGGCATTTAAAACATCATTAACATGCCTTGGATGTTGGTTAGATGCTAATTGCATCGTCGGTTTGGTTGCTAGTTTGATTCTAGCGAAAACCCTTCTCAGTTTGACTTTTTCGGTTGTCGTTCGGGAGAGTTCTGCCTGAGTTCTTGGCCTTGTTTTGTTGGGTTTTGAGACTTGATTCCTTTGGTTATAGATTGGAGGACATTAAGGTTGAATTATAGACCATTTTTGGTTTGGAAGGACTCGAGATTGCACGCGGGAGAGTCCTGGGACCGAGCAAGAAGCGAAAAACCTAGAATGCTGAAAATTCACTTGATGCGGTCGCATCACTTAGACCTAAGCGATGAGGGTCTTTAAAATCGAATTACGGATTTTGCTCCCTTTCTCCGTCAGAAAGTTTGACCCTTTAAACCATTTTAAACCTATCCTAAACCCATCTACTTAAGCTAATACTAATCCTAAACACCTATTAGAGTTATTAGGGGCTAATTAGTGGTTTGATTAGAGGATTTAATCCCCATATAAAACCCAAAAACTGCCGCATTCTTTCATTCTATTCGGCCAAGGCAGAAAATTTGACTTCCCCTATTCTCTTGCGAACTCAGAGAGCTTGAGAGAGGCTTGAGGGTGTTGATTCTAGGGTTTGAAAGGGACCAAGCTTGGAAGCCATAGCTGGGTCTTCATCTTCCCCATTCTACCTACAAGTTTGAAGAAGAGTTGAAGAGAAGACACCCCTCTTCTAATCCGAAAATTCTGGTTTTAGGGCTGAGCTTTTGGTAAGTTTCTACCTTTCTTCTCCTTCTTTTTAGGCTCCATTGACCCTAGGGAATCAACCATGTGTGCTATTTGAGGTCAATGGAAGCCATGGTTAGGGTTTATAGAAGATGTATGAACCCTAGGATTTCAAATTCATGATAGAACTTGATTGGCCTATGTGAGACCATGATTATGTGAAATTCATGTTCTAACTAGCTTATTGAACTTGGTTATGTTGTTTATTCATGTGGATTAATGTGGGTTTGGTTGAGATACTTGGAGGGTGCCTTGCCCTAATTTTGTTGTAGCTTGCAATCTATTGATGTTAGCTTGATTAATATGTTTTACATGCTTAATAGAGCATATTGAACCATGTTGTAAATTTTAATCATGATTTGAAGGTTATGATTTGTATGATGACTTAGATGGAATTATGCACAAGATGATTAATTTATTCTAAGTTGCTTTGTTAAAGTAATTTGTTGGGTTTATATGAGTATATTGAACATTGGGATTGTGGTTTTGGGCGATAGTTATGAACATAGGGGGTTGATGAAGCCTAAGCTTCTAATCCTTGAATTTTCGGAAAACTTAGATTGAACTCAACGGAGTTAACCTTTGGGTTAGTATGAATCCTAGGAACTATAATTTTAAGTCCTACGGAATTTTGGGTAGAATTCATGGAGGTCGAGCCTCCAAGAAGTTTTTGAAGTGTGTGTAAGCACACTTGATTATGAGCTTATATGATTCTCGGTTGTGATGTTTATGCTAGTTGTGGATGAATTGCATGACTAGTTTGATAGTAGAGTGTTTACCTACTTGTTTTGAGCATATGAGTATATATTACTTGTGCTTGGGTTTTGAGTCAGTGGCGTCGGTGCTTGAGTCTTTGGTGGGGCGATACATCGTCTTCACGAATTATGGGATTCGTGATCGCGATGTAATCGCCGTGTCGGGTTGCACACACCCTCCATCGATGGCCACGGTGGGGAAGTAGTTTATCTTAGTTGTAGTAATACACATGACTTTGATAACTATGGAACTCGAGCGGAGACTGTCTCGGGGACGTCGATATCTACGAGAGGGATATCGAGGGCACATAAGGGTTTTGCACGTGTTTTTGCGGGAGGCGACTGCGGAGGAATTTGGGTAATGGTATCATATCCCTTATATATATGAATTGTTTCACAAGTGCTTAAGTGAATAACGTGCTTAGTGAATTGGATATGATATGATGTTTGTTTTGGTTTCTTACATGTTATACTTAATAGATAACATATTGATTAATGTTGTTAAGCATGTATGCTATCACAAGAATATTATGGGAATGTTGTTTTATGCCAAAGGTATAAATTATTATTGTTAAGACAAAATGACTTGACATGGATTTATGATGAGATGTTATACTGTATTGATAACATATTTATTTAATGTCGAGCATGGATGCCATGACATGATTTTATATACGGTTATTTCATGACGATAGCATGATAAATTTTATGATTGAGCATTATGCCATGTTAGGAAGTTATGGTTAGTAACTTACTAAGTCATTGTGACTTACTTTTATTTGTTGGTTGTGTTTCCCTAGATCCGAGTCGCATGGCGGATCCAAGTAAATCGAAGGTTCACGTTGGCAAGGGATTCTTTTGGCAAAGGTTGCTACATAGTTGTTCATTTTGTTTTGGTGAGGTCGTTAGGGAAGATGAAGTTATGTAAACTTCATGATTGGGTAGCAAACCTTGATGTGATTGTAATATTGTAATTATGTTGTTAGTTTATTCTTTTGGTAGCCGACCAGGTGGTGGTTGTGCTTGATGTATAGTATGGTTATATCTCCATATGCTTTCATGTTTGTTAGTACTTATAATTGTTAGTACTTATGTTGTTGGTAGCCGACATGGTTTTAGTCGCTTGGTTAATTGGTGATTATGTTTAGCATGTTATATTGCTAGTTAAATATTATGTTTGTTCTCCCAAGCATGTTTTTAGCCGTTGAGTTGTTAGACTAGAGTCTTAGACTTAGTTTAATGTTGGAGTTCGGCCAGCCGTAGCTTCGCCGATGACTTGGTTTATATTTTATGCTTATTATTGAATTGCATAACGGGAGTTTGTTCTACGTGCCCAATGTTGCGACGCGAGTCGAATTTTTGGACCGAGAGATTAATCATCTCTTTGGTTGTTTTAGTTTGAGCTTGTTAGCTCTGGGCGCCACTGTTTTATTTCATTTGCTTCCGTATGTGTTTTAAGTTGTCGGTGTATCGCCGTTATGGCCCTACCCATTATTTGCTACTTGTTGTTGTTATTTGTATTCTTGGCGGCACGACCTTGGGATTTCTTAGGTTCCTTTGGCTTTGGGGGTTGGTTTGTGTGATAGATTTATTTTATTAACGCCGAGTGTTATTGTAGGTTTAATGGTGGATACTAGAGCAGAGCTAGTTCCTGAGGTGGCACTGTAGAGGTATTGGCGGTGGGCAAATGCTAACGATAACCGCCACCGTAATATTCCTCCACCGCGAACACCGTAAGAGCAAAGATGAGGCGATGGCAAATATGTATCGTGGCATGCTTGATTTGATGAACGAGATGAATCAAAGAGGTTTTGGTAGAGTGGAGCAACAAGGGGGACCACGGCTGTAACTACATACCGAGCTACGTAGAGAGGCCGAGGTGTGAGGCTAGGCATAATGATAATTCTATGCTTGAAAGATTTGTGAAAAAGCCGAGGCAATTTAATGGAGAGCCGGACGACGCGAAAAGCCGAGCTTTGATCGAACACTTGAGAAAATATTTGCACCACTGGGTTGTGGATGATGAACGTAAAGTTGTATTAGCGTGTTCAAGCTTGAGGGTGCCGCCGAGCATGGTGGCGTGTACCGAGGAGAGTTGGGAACCGCATAGAGTCCCCGTATATGGCCTAATTTCGCTCGAGAGTTCGTGAGCTTCCTATGTACCTAAGTGGTTCGAGAAAAAAGAGAGAAAGAATTTCGATTGGTGCGTGAGAGTATGACAGATTCACGCATTCACCGAAGTTGGCTCGTTATCCACACATTTGATTCCGCATGAGGCTAGGAGAACACGTAAATTTGTTAAGGGTCTCAGGACGGAGTACAGAAACAACTTTTTCTCATCGCCAGAGAGCAAGGAAGGCCGTTGATAGAGCCTACATTATTGAGAGAGACATTGATGAGCACCGCATTATGCCTATTTCGGTTCTTTTCTCCAGCCCTAAGTAGTCATCTGGCGAGTCATGGAGCAGTAACCGTGGGAATTTTAGTGGAGGCAATGATCGCAAGAAAGGAAGTGGAAAATCTCATTATGAAGACATGCGAAGAGTCACCAAGTGGCAAGGGAGCTAGTACTACATCTACTCAGGATCGTAGTGTGGCATTGGTTTGCTCTTATTGTTCCAAGATTGGGCATACATGTAAGATAGGTGCCGAGTAAGAATGGAGCACCAATGGAGTGTTACTACTGGAGTTTCGGACACATGAAGAAGGATTGTCCTAAATTGAAGAGCAATCGACAGAGGTTCTAGTCGACTAAACTGAACAAAGAGAGATAGCGATGGGAAAGCTAAAGTGTGGTCGTGTATTTGCTCTAGATCGAGAGGTGCAACGGAAAGATTGGAGGTACCGCTTTCTATTTTCTGAATGGTGCTCTGCTTATAGACCCGTGATCATCGCATTCTTATATGTTGCATCGCATTGTTGGATAAGCTATGTGTTATGCCTCGCCTTACCATATGTGCTTGAAGTATCTACCCTCTTGGGGAATGTTTGTTGGCTTCGTGATATTTATAGAGCATGCGATGTACTTGTGGATAAACATGTGTTGCATGCTGATTTGGTGGTGTTACCACTCCGTGATTTTGATGTTATTCTTGGTATGGATTGGTTGAGCACATATCATGCATTGGTGGATTGCCTTAGTAAAAGAGTCACTTTTACTTTGCCCGGCGCTCCTAACTTTGTGTTTTGGGAGATAATGCACCGAGTGGTTTACGCCATTTCTCGCTTAAGGCTAGGAACCGTTGTCGCGGGTGCACAGGTATCTTGCTTGCGTAGTGGACAAGCGGGTTTCTTCTTCTAATCTTGAAGATGTGCCAGCTTGTGTGTGAGTTTCCTGATGTGTTCTCTAAAGATTTTGGGATGCTCCGCATAGAGAGATTGAATTTTTATTGAGTTATTGCCTGGGACTACACCACTCTCAAGGCGCCGTATAGAATGGCACCTATGGAGTTAAAGGAGTTGAAGATTCAAGCAAGAGCTCCTTGACATTGGCTTCATTAAGCTGCCGCATCTCTGGGGTGCACCTTGGTGTTATTTGTGAGGAAGAAAGATGGGAGCCCCGAGATTGTGCATCGATTATCGGGAGTTGAACAAGGCAACGATCAAGAACAAGTATCCATTGCCTCATATAGATGACTTGTTTGATCAATTGCAAGGATCGGTGGTCTATTCCAAACTTGACTTGAGATTTGGGTACCATCGGTTGAAGGTTAGAGCGAAGATGTTCAGCGGACTTTTTGCAGTGCGAGGCATTATGAATTTATGGTGATGCCATTCGGGTTGACTAATGCGCCGGCGGTGTTCATGGATTTGATGAACCGGGTATTTCATAATTTTCTTGATTGCTTCGTGGTGGTTTTCATAGGCGACATCCTTGTGTATTCTAAGTCTCGGGATGAGCATGCACAACATTTGCGGATGGTTTTGTCTATTCTTCGGAGAGGCAACTCATCGCCAAGTTTAGCAAGTGTGCTTTTGGCTAGAGGAGGTTTCATTTTTGGGCACGTTGTTTCTAGTCTTGGGATATGATGGATCCTTCCAAGGTTGAAGCGATAATGAATTGGAGGAGGCCGGCCACGATTCGAGGTACGGAGTTTCTTGGGGCTAGCCGGTTACTATCGGAGATTTATTGAGGGATTTTCGAAGATTGCTACGCCCATGACAAATTTGACTCAAAAGAAGACCGCATTTGTATGGAGTAATAAGTGTGAAGAAAGCTTCCAAGAATGAAGAAAAGGTTGACTACGGCTCAGTGTTAGCATTGCCTAGCGGAGGTGATAATTTTGTTGTTTATAGTGATGCTTGAAAGAAGGATTGGGATGTGTGCTTATGCAAAATGGGAAAGTGATTGCTTATGCTTCAAGGAAGTTGTCTCGGTATGAGATGAATTATCCTACGCATGATCTTGAGCTCGCGGCGATTATATTTGCTGCACAAGTGGAAGCATTATTTGTATGGTTCGAAGTTTGAGATTTTCACGGATCATAAGAGTTTGAAATATCTCTTCTCTCAAAGAGTTGAACATGAGGCAGCGGAGATGGATGGAGAAATTGAAGGATCACGATTGCACTATATTGTATCATCAGGGAAGGCGAATGTAGTCGCGAGATGCTTTGAGTAGGAAAGTACACTTGTCATGTTTGATGATGCGGGGAATGGAAAATGTTGGAAGATGTTCGCGATTGGAATCTAGCGAGGTTAATCATGGAGTATTATTTGCTAGTGTGCGGGCTATTCGGCTTTATTGGAAAGAATTAAGGAGACTCGGAAGAAAGATCCGAGTTGGTGAAAATCATTGATGGTTTGAAGAGAATAAGGAGAATGAGTTCGCGATGAACGAGGATGAAATTTTGACATTTAAAGGTAGAGTTTGTGTTCCTTCGGTTGAAGATGTAGGCGGCTTGTATTGGATGAGGCTCACAAGCAAAGTATACTATCCATCAGGGGAATGCGAAAATGTATCGAGACTTGAAGAAACAATTTTGGTGGAGTGGCATGAGCGACGGATAGCAGATTATGTGTCGAGGTGTCTCACTTGTCGGCCAGGTAAAGGCGGAACATCAAAGGCACAAGGGGTTGTTCTGGTAGTTGGATATTCGGAGTGGAAATGGGAACATGTTACGATGGACTTTGTTTCGGGATTTCACGTACTCGTAGAGGTTTGATGCCGTTTGGGTTGTTGTTGATCGACTCACGAGTCCGCTCATTTTATTCCGATTGCTATGACTTATTCTTTGAGTCGATTAGCGGCATTGTATGTCGCGAGGAGATTGTTAGATTGCCGCAGGGGTTCCGATTAGTATTGTTTCGAG
>CM028383.1:84947607-85131062 GCA_013146195.2 Codonopsis lanceolata
TTGAGGGCGAGAAAAATGATTTGTTTGTACTGTGTGCTCCAGTTGACAATTTTTGAATGGAGAATTGTTAATTACAGATTTCATGCTTTCTTACGTTCAAACTGTTTTTTTTATTAATAGTCGGTGACAGTTGTAATGCTAAATTTTGTCTATGCTTGAGTAATAAATTTTGTGGCATTATAATTGCTGTTGAAATATGGGTTGCCATAATTTTGGAGAATTGAATTTATGGGATAACTCAAATGAGTGCTTGATAATTGGTATGGTATACTTGTGGGGTGGAGGCAATATGTCCCTATTTGAAAAATTTGAGAATTGTCATGCTTGGTTTGATGACATTTCTTTACTTCATGTCTATATTTGATTTACATATAGGACAATGTCAAATTTAAGTTTGGGGTGGGAATTGCCTTGGCGCTTTTAAATGATGATAAATTTTTTTTTGAGAAGAGCCGCTTTTACCTGCTTTTAGTTAATTTAGTTTTTATTTTCTTTTTGATGTTTTTAGTAGTTAGTGTATTTAATTAAAAAATGAAAATTTTCAAAAATATTAGAAAATTTTAAAAATTTTTCCGAGTATTTGATTTTGGTGTGTGCATTCTCGTAATGATAATATGTTGTTAATAGTGATGCATGTATACTTATCTACGGCCTTAGCTTGGTCTAGTTGATGGAACTTTATATTCAAAATTTTGAGCACAAAAATATCATGACTTGATTTATTAAAGAATTTGGTGTTTTTATCGAGTTTATAGTACACATTTTCATTCCATTGACCTGTATTTTTGTGATCATGAACATTTTAAACAACCGCTATTACATGATTGTTGCATTATATTTGCGGCTAGTTGATTACATGCTAAGTTAGATTTGTTAGACTTCTTTTGCTAATATATCTCAAGCACACTTTCGAACCGTGAGTGCATTTAAGTCTTGATTTTCCCTATCTTTTCTAGCTAATGCTATGTGAAATAATTGGAGCTCGCTTTTAAAACTTTGAGCCGTGGAATGATTTGAAACTTTGTGGAATTTCGGAAAACGAAGAGCATTGGGGCGCAGCGATGTGATTTAGCCATCTTTGAACGTGATTTTTATTCACCATCCCTATTTTATATTAATCCCTGTTCCCTTTGAGCTTTATTAATAAGAATGGCGTGTGTTAAGCACACATCGACCCCCATTCGACATCATTTCTATTACTCATATTAACTTAACCTTAAAGCCTATACACTTTGCCTACCCTCAGAGAGTAGGATTGGCCGAGAATGTTGTCTACATGGTGATTGATGCGCTTCAAAAAATAACACCAATGAGTTCTTGTATTAGAAAAAGAAAAAAAAAATATATATATATATATATATATATATGAAAAATGAAAAGTGGTGCTTAAAATCAAAAATTGCACATGCCCTTCAAAAGGAAAAAAAGGAATGAAAAGCAAAGCGACAAAGGATCATTGAAGAAAATCTTATGATGATGATGATGATGATACCTTCTTCAACCCAAAAGTTCAAGTTTGGGGTTGTTGAAGGAAAGTGAGTGCTTTGTATGGGAAAAGGGAAATATTCTCTTACTTTGAAATTTGATCTCTATTCTTACATTCATGTTTTAATAAAACCTATTGATCTGCTGCATATGTTTGTGTTAGTTGACATGGTTTGAAAGCATAGTTGATTTGACCCTTGTTTTGAATTATATATACATCTTGATATAGCTCACCGTATTTGCATAATCTCACTATTATAAGTAATTGGGACTTGAGAGCATTATATTTCATACATAGTTAGTGCATGGATGGATGTATACATTTGAATTCTATCAAGATCTTTCTTCGTGTTGTTAACCGGGTATTGATGGTATGTACATGCTTTGTGATGCACACATTTTTATTGAAATATTTTGGGAATGAATGTTGTTTAGCTTGATAAAACTTTCTAAGTTTGGAGATAGTCAATTAATGGTTCACACAGGAGATGTACAAGTGATATTGATGATGATTGAGTGAAAGCCTAGACTTGTGGCTATGTGTTGTTATTTATCATTCTTTGAGGCATTATGTGGTACCATGCCGATATTTTGACTTGTGAAAGAAAAAATATTTTATTTGCTTTAATTTAGTTTAGTTTAGTTTTGTATTTATTTGTTTTATTTTACTCGAGGACGAGCAAAAGTTTAAGTTTGGGTATTTGATAAGCTGTATTTTATACGCAGTTATTAGGTATTATTCCAGCTTAAATTATGCTATTTCTCGAGGTTTTGTTGTTCACTGTGTGTTTTTGTGTTGTTTATAGTTTGTAGACTTTTGGAATAATGTGCAAAATATAGGCATTTTATGCTGAATTGAAGAACTTCAGGGACCAAACTGCAAAAAGCTGGAAACTTGAAGTGAAAAAGCTGAAAATCAGATTTTTCCACCAAAAATCAGCCGCCACTTTTGTGTTCTAATTGCCTTGGGAAACGTGCAAGTCATATTTCAACTCCTTTTATGACTTGTTTTAGTAATGGATAAGGATAAGCAATATTATTAATCTCAAGCATTATTGCTTCTGCCATTAATCCTCAACATATCGGGGTAGTTTAGAGATTACAAATGTTAATCCCAATTTTTTTTAGTGAGGCGCTAATAATACCACCCTCCCTTGGTATTAATAGTGAGGGATAATGACTTTATCCGTATAACTCGCGCTTATTAACCCGACCACCTATTTACATCAAACATCGTAATAACTCTTATTAATCCTATCCGCTTTAATCCCGCTACCAAGCGACACCTTAGTGTTTTAATTATAATGTATCTCCTTTTCCTTCTTGTTGTAGGATTAATTAGGTATAGATCCCTTTAGTTAGAAAAGAATGAAGAGAACTTATATTTTTTTTTTTGTCTACGAAGAAAGATTCTCCAAGAATGTTCGCGTTTTTATTTTCAATTATGGAGAGCTAACTCCATAATCTAGGAATTGGAGGTAACTTGTATCGAAACTATTGTTTTATATTAATTCTTATTTATTTAATTTTGTTGATTGTGGTGTTTATCAATCCTCTATTATTTCGCTGAACAAATGAATGTAATCGCAAATAATAAAATGCCATGATAATCGCATTTAATTATCGCAGATATGTCGCACATTGGCTCACCATCACAATAAATTGACCTATCGATGCACTAGAGTGATAAGTTGTGCGCAAAGTTCATACATAATCTAAGTGATGATGATTATATGTTCTTGTGCTTAGGATATAGAATGGATGAATTTTTATGGATGAAAGGTCAACCAATTGTTCAACAACGCCTATATCTATCTGCCAACCCAAGATATTGAATGATACTTTATTTAAATAAACAATAGAATAGTATACAAGTGAATCCTAATTCCTAGACGATTTACAAATCTTTGATTTATCTCATATTTATATGTTTTGTTAGTTAGATTATTTTATTGCTTTTTAGTTAATTTAATTTATAAAAACCAAAAACCCCATTAGTTATTTAATTGCTTTATTTTAATAGATTAGTTAAATTTACTATAATCAAATCCAAATCTCGTGGCTCGACCTCGCTTCCCAAAACTATTCTATTATAGCCTTGTCCACTTGCAAGGAAAAAAATTAAATAAAACATCAATCACTAACACTAAACTATTCTATTACAATCTTGATTCTAAGACAGTTGACACACTAACTGGTACGCAAACTTTTTAGCCACTGTGCAATAGAATCAGAAGATGACTCAACCAAATCTAGAACTTGTGAGGGTCAACAATTTCTTCCTATTTGGTTGATGTCATCATCTCGCCTATTAGCGCATTTTGAACATGCACTAAGATAATAACATGTCTTTAACGTAAGATTTTATTAAAGACAATGCACATACCTCTCGTAACGTAGTCTTAGTAGATAGATAACTAGTCTAAGTACTTATAAAATAAAACATGAAGGGCACGTACAAAGACAAGGAGAGTTTAAACTTTACATAGTAGCAGGTAATGAGGAAATTTAAAGATTTAAACGCGAAGTTTAAATGAACATGATAAGTAATTTAAACAGATATAAACACCTTATAAACCTAAAATATATTGCTTCTGTAAGTTAAACAAGCTATTTAACAGCAGAGTTTTTACAAAAGCAGAGTTGAACCATAGAGTATAATAGAAGAGTTATACCAGCTTAGAATAGGTTAGGTTATGTTCGGTGTCATTCCAAGTAATCACTAACCCAAATCCTGATGTGGTCATTCAATCTCTCTCTAAGTTTATTATGTTATTCGATTAGTGCTTGGTTCAAATGATGCGTAGCTCGCTCCTCCCTGATGGCAACAACCCTTCTTTCATCGGCATCATCAGCTCTCTAGTTTGCGTGCTCAACGTGACGAATAGCAGTGAAGTCACCTCTGACACGATTGGCAATAATGGCTCGGGCCAGAGAAGTCCTCAACTCATCGAAGAGTTGGCGGATGCTAACTTGCTGGGAGTGGAACATGCTAATAAAAGATTCCTACTGATCGTGGATAAGGAATCAGTGGGATGTAAAGGCCTGAGTAGTGTCGTTGACAAGCTGCTCGATGATCTTGCCAATATAAAAAATTATGGCATGGGTGGCATTTAACCCATAGTTCATGACCTTGATCTGCTGGGCCATGGTAGAGACCGTGTCATTGAGACGCTCAAGTTGGGCTTGATTGGCTCGAAGGAGGTCAAGGAGAGCAGGGTCAGCATAGGTGGATGGCATGAAGTTAGGGTTAAGGTTGATGTGGATAAAGTCCTTAACAAGGTTAAGAGGAGGCAGGTGAAAAGAGGTTGAGGCGGAAGGACCAGTAGGGTTGGAGGAGAAGGGTTCAGAAGTGTGTGGAGAAGAGAGGTTAGAAGGGTTTGGAGATGAGGGGCCAGTAGGGTTTGGTGGTGGAGGAGGAGTAGAGGGTCAGGGTCGAGCTCCATGTCAGTGTCTGAATCACTGGCAGAGGGAGAAGATGGGAGAGAAGAAGGTTCAAGGAAGGATTGAGGAAATATGGACTTAGGAAGAAGGATAAAGTTTTGAGGAGAAGGGCCGAGAAGGTCTGTGATGGAGTTAAGTTCAAGGAGGAACTTATGGATGGTAAAAGAGATGGATGGGAATAGAATTTGGTAAAGGTCACGAAAAATGGAGATGGGTTTGAGGTAGTGAGTGATAGGTGGGTATAGTTCTGGTAGAAAGGTGGTTTGATAAATGATAGAGGAGAGGTGAGGATCAAGAGAAGGGAAAGAGAAGGCTTCTGGAATATAATAGGGTGAAAAAGAAGAGGAGGAAGAAGAAAAGGAAGAAGGGACGATGGATAGAGAGTGATCGGGGAAAAGAGAAGAGATAGGTTCAGGAGAGGAATGTGGAGAAGGGATGGGTTCAGGAGAGGATGTAGGAGAAGAATGAGGGTTAGTAGCCACAAACTTCTTGCGAAGTTTATGTTTCTTCTTCTTAAGAGAGGGTGAAGAAGGCTCCTCCTCAACAACAGTTGGGTCTGTTGAAGAGGGATTGGGAGAAGAAGAAAGAGGTGGAGAAGTAGAAGAAACAGGAGAAATGGAAGGGGCATCAAAGGAAATGAAGGGTTTAGAGGGTTGAGTAGTTTTGGTCTTACGTTTGCGAGGGCGAAGGGGAACATGTTCTGGCTCATGAGTCTCTACTGGCACGGGAGTCGGAGCAAGAGCAGTTGAAGAAGAATGCTTCTTTTTCTTAGAGGGAGCAGTAGAGGTGGATGTAGGAGGAACATGAGCGACAACAACAGTGCTTGAAGAAGATTTCTTCTTCTTCTTAGTAGCAAGATCTTCCTCAATGACAGAGTGTTGTCTTTTGAATTTCTTGGAGGGATGAGGATGAATAGCAGAAGATTCCCTAGCAGACTTGCTAGAGTAGCCTTCTTTAGCAGCAGCCTTCTTTAGCTTTCGATCAAGCTACTTTGCAATGAAGGCATCCACTGTAGTCTTTCGATTTATCTTCAGAACCACTAGAGGTGCATGCACTAGGAGTTGAGGAGGAAGCCCTTGTTGTGCAAGCTTCTAATTCCTCAACTTGTGGGTGAGTGTGATGAAGGTGCTGGTGAATTGGATGGCCTTTGTCACCTTCTTGATTTCAAAATTCACCATGTTGTTGATAAATGAGCGGTTGTTGCAGACAAGGATGTTGATGAGCCTGATGAAAGGCCTCTTTTGTGAGAGGGAAGCTTTGACTGCATCGACAGCATCACACAGAAGGTCGAATATGATCTCAGCCCAGTTGAAGCGTATGTTTAGAAGGACTGTTGTAGTGTACTGCAACTGGTCAGCAATCATGACATCATGAGTGCCATTCTTGAAAATTACACTCTTGTCGAAGAGGTGGCTGATGTAGTAGACATCATCTTCGAAGAGCATACACTTCATTTTGGCCTGTGGCTCCCAGGGGGTGTTCTCACCATGTATATAGGACAAAGCCAAGTCCTTCTTAGCAGCAATAAGCTTTGTAGGACCGTCGAATTCCACGCCAATGATCTTGGCGATGCGAGAGGCTGTGATTGTGATGGAGATGGTACGAATGATACCAGAAATGGAGGTCCTGGACTCGTTGATGGACACTTGATAATAGAACTCTTCAGCCAAAAGGTTGCTATAGTCATCGTCTCCGAGAATAAACAACGGTAGTAGCCCAGATTTTTTGAGGTCATCAATGACCTTGACACTAGTAGCGTAGGTTCGCACAGAGGGTGCATCACTGCACATGCCCGGGTGGTACATGGCAGAGGAAACCTTTGGAATTAGAGCTTCAGGAGCTAAAACTAGAGCTGTTGCAAGTGTAGCGGCAGTAGAGGAAGACGAAGTACTAGCCTACATAAATTTTGAGAGAAAAATTAGGGCAAATTTTTGGAAAGCATATGAAATTCTCAATTTGAGTAAGATATAGAATTTGAGATCAAAAATTGAAGAGTTCCAACAGTCTACTAGGAGAAAGGAAACATTAGCAAGTGAATGTGCACAGTAGACAGTAATATTTAGAAATCAAACTGAAATCTGGAAATAAATATAATAGGTAAGAATTTTTTTTGAAAAGATAGAGAGATAGAAGCAGATATATTTCTTCAACTGTTAACAATGGCGGATTCACCATACATGGAAACCCCAAAATAGGAAAATCGAAATACCAACCCGATAAAGATGAAATTTTGACCAAGGAAACGATTTCGGGTTAGATTTGACTTGCCATTTTAAGAAGATGTAGGTGAATGCTTGAAGAATCGAAGAGTTCTTCACAAATTTGCAGATGCGAAGCGAAGAAAATGGAGAGGGTTTTTGAGAGAAATTGGCGGTTGAGGGGTTTATTAATGAAAAATCATGATGTGTGTCAGACGGCTGAAGGGTGAAATGACTTTAAGTAAGATGGCTGCAATTGAAAGGACTTAATGACTTACGGCTTAAGCCAGTCAAAAAGTAACTTTTTGAAAAATATCTCTATTGAAATGTACTTCATGCTTATATTTCTCTATTCTACATTATCCCTTAGAAAGTGATATCGAACATCGATATGCTTTGTCTTGAAGTGCATCACGGGATTGTAGGTGATAGAGATTGCTGAAGTTTTGTCACATATGATTGGGCAATCTGCAACCTTGATGTCATAGTCCACCAACAATTGTTTGATCCAAAGCAGTTCACAGCAGCAACTTCCAGCAGCTATGTATTCTACTTCAGTGGTGGAGTTGGAGACTGATGCGTGTTTCTTGTTAGCCCATGAGACAAGTCTATCTCCTAGGAATTGACAAGTCCCACTTGTGCTCTTTCTGTCCACTTGGCAGCGAGTGTATTCTGCATCTGAGTAGCCAACCAAGTTGAAGGAGGACTCTTTTGGATACCAAATACCTAAGTTGGTGGTATATGATACATACTTGATGATTCTCTTGACTGCTAGAAGATGTGACTCATGAGGGTCTGCTTGAAATTTAGCACATACCCCAACAGCATACACAATATCAGGTCTGCTGGTGGTAAGATAGAGCAGAGATCCAATAATTTTTCTATGTATAGTCATATCAACTTTCTTCCCTTGTAGGTCTTTCGATAATTTGCATTTAGCAGCCATTGGAGTATCAAAGGTGTTAGCCATTTTTAATCCGAATTTCTTGACCAGTTCTTTGGCGTACTTGGATTGGCTTATGAAGATTCCTTTATTTGATTGTTGAATTTGAAGTCCTAGGAAGAAGGTGAGTTCTCCCATCATGCTCATCTCAAACTTTTCAGTCATAAGTTTCTCAAACCTTCTGCATAGTTTCTCATTTGTGGAACCAAAGATGATATCATTGATGTATATTTGCACCAGTAGAGAACGACCTTTGTGCTTGAGAATGAAGAGAGTAGTGTCGATCTTTCCTTGCACAAATCCTTGTTCTATGAAGAACTTGGATAGTGTTTCATACCAGGCACGGAGGTGCTTACTTAAGACCGTAGAAGGCTTTCTTAAGCTTGTAGACATTTGTTTCTTTCCCTTTTTCCACAAAACATGGAGGCTGAGTGACATACTATTTCTTGAAGGTCACCGTTGAGGAAAGCACTCTTGACCTCCATCTGATATAGCACGAAGTCCTTGTATGTTGCATAGGCTAGGAAGATTCCGATAGCCTCTAACCTTGCTACTGGAGCAAAGGTTTCATCGTAATCGATGCCTTCTTTTTTCGATATCCTTGTGCAACGAGTCTGGCTTTGTTCCTTATGATGTTTCCATCTTCATCTTTCTTGTTTCTGAACACCCATTTTGTGCTAATGATGGTATGATCAGCTGCTATTGGAACTAGCTTCCATACTTGACATCTTTCAATTTGCTGAAGTTTCTCTTGCATAGCTTCTAGCCAACTTGGGTCTTGTAAAGCTTCATCAATCTTCTTAGGTTCATCTTCTGAGACAAATGCAGCACAGAACATGCATTCATTTCTAGAGGATCTTCTAGTGCGAACACCTACATGAATGTCACTAATGATCTGAGAAATTAGGTGATCTCTACATTATCTTATAACAATAGGGATATGATTCACTGCTAGTTCTTCGTGATGAGGTTCAGGGGGAGGACTAGGAGGAAAGTCAACAGTTTCTTGTTGAGGGTGTTGTTCAGAAATAGGTTCATAGGTGAGTTGAAGGATATGATTTTGAGGTTTAGAGGATATTGGTTCTGGGACGGTATTTTCATGTAGAGCCGTAAAAATGGGTTAGTCGGCCCCGCCAAGCAAAAAAGGTGGGTTGGGTTGGCAAATCATTGGTCTGCTAGAAGGTGGGCCTAACGGGCTTGGTGTTGACACCCTAATTTCATACCCATCGTATGTAACATGACATGAAATATCAAGACCTGTTAAAAAATCTAACGAATGTCAAGTTACAGGGTCAAAAATGCAAAAGGAAAAGCAGGATGCATAAACAGTGAATTCACACATAGTGAACACATAGGATGACTATGTGCAGCCCCCAATAGTCCCCATTTTCCTATAGCAGTTTGCCTAAAGTACAATTCTCTCAGCACACAGTAAAAGTCGATGAATCACAGAAAGTAAAACTTAATCACGAAGGAAGCCTCACTCTCAACCTATAAATAAGAGGCCCCGGCTTGTGAATTCACACAAAGTGAACACAGTGCGAATACACAATGAATTCTCTCTGTGCAGTCTGAGCGAACGCCGAAGAAAAATTTTCCTCTAGCCTCGAACCTCCGCCAAATCTCCCCCAAACACTAAAACCCATCGGCCAAAGTGAACCCTAGTTACCCTGCTAGGATTCCGCCCTATTCCATCGGTCCAAAAATCCCAAAAAGAGCAGTTGCCCTGTCCGAATCCAAACGTCAAATTAGCAAAAAACAAACAGTTGCTCTACCCGATTTCCAACACCAGCAAGCAAACAAAAGCAGCAACAACAAGCAGTTGTGCCACCTGAATCCTAGGGCAAAAAGCAACTAATCGGAGCAGTCACTCTGCCCGAATCCCCGCAACAGCAAAGCAGCAACAAAAAAGATTCTCTCTCCCTGAAGGACAGAGCGCACCCTAGAACCTGCCAGAAGCTAGTTGGTACGAGATAAAACCCCCCACGCTTCAAGAGGTAGGCTTATTAAATTTTTTATTTATTAAAAGTGCTATTTAGACTAGTCCAATGTAATGAAAATAAACAATTATGCTGCCCGAAATTCTATAGAAAATAGCACTAAAAAGAGTCATTATTATTGCCAAATATTTATAAATGTATTTGTGACTCCAGGAAGAAGGTTGTTGTAAGTTTGTAATAATTTACTCATATATATATGTAGATATATATTTAATGTTTTATTTCAAATGTTAAATAAATATAAAAAAACATATTGTTAGTCCCAAAGGGCACAATAATAAGCTAGAAGGGGGAGGTTGAATAGCTTATTAAGACTTCAAACTTTTTGTATAAATTCCTAAAACAAGCACTTGCAATCTATTGAAAAGATTGAAGTAGCGAAAGTCTTGAAAGGAAGACGCTTTAAGTTCGCACTGCAATCGCCAGAGACTTTGTCTTTGAATACTCAAGTCTGCAGTTAGAAGCGATAAGTAAAGAGATATGAAACAGTATAAAGCAGTAAGCAACAGTAAGGAAAGAACACAAGTATTTTGAGATAGTTCGCATTATAAAGAGTGTTGCGTCCACCACCAAGGCAGTCAACCTTGGATTTAAATGTGCACTATGTTTTCCACTAGTTCTATTACAAAGAAGTCCAATGGATCGTGTATAAAGTATTTGACTTGTGTTTGGGGGTTGGGAATTGAATATCTGGACAAAATAGAATATTCAATGGTGTAGAAGAATAGTAAAAGAAACAACAATAAGAAGCAAAAGATAAAGTGTTGATGCAAATCTTGTTGTTGTTGTTCAGGACTTCATTGATCAGTTTATGATCTCTTGAATGCACTGAGTATATAAGACTTGATGTTGTTGGGAAAATTCAGAGCATTGTGTTCTTCAGTCTTTAATGGCAGTATTTATAGCTGGGGCATTCTTGAGACTGTTTGGAGAAGACGAAGAGTAACAACTCTATTAGGTTGAATGCATTGAATGCATGGAGCTGACTTTGTAGATTTTGTCTTCACTGATACTGAGCATGGAATGGTGAAGAGTTGTTGCAGCAACTGATAGGTGAGCAATCAGAGTTGCAGACCTGCAATAGTTGGTACATATTGTAAGTGTCAGTCTGTTCACCTGCTCTGTCACTTTTCAGGAGGCGAGAAGTCTTCATGCTTTTCAGAAAAGCTGGACAGGCGTGTCTGAGAAGTCAAGTGTTGATGCAGCTTTGTGACGACCCGACCCGGATCTCAATACGAGATCCCAAGGTCGTGCCATCAGGACAAACTAAGAGACAGACAAGCACCTGCTAAGCATAATGATGCGAGTTGAAAGATGAGCCAACAAGCTCAAGACAGGAAGATAAAGCCATAACGGCGATATAGGATAATAAAAACTAAAACCTGCGGAAGCAAAACCATAATGGGACCCGAGCTAACAAGCTCCTAAATATAAACAACCAAAGAGATGGTAAATCTCTCGGCCCAAAAATTCGACGCGCGTGACGCAACATTAGACACGCGCCACAAACCATCGGCAACCAAGGCCGGCAACTATCAAAATCCCAACCTGATAAACAACACTCAACGGCTATAACTTGCCGGAGGAACAATTCAACTATAACAATATAATCAATACTAAACCACCAACCAAATCTCACGACTGAAAACTGTCGGAAGTAGGAACAATAATAATACCAAAACTAGGATACGCGAGCCATACATGCTCGAAAGACAACGGAAATAAATTCTAAGGTTACAAAGGCTCGGCTATACGACCGGCTCCCAAATACACAACCATAACATAATACTACAATCTACCCAAGTAAAGTCTACATAACTTTACAATCGAGCCTCACAAATAAATAACAACATAATAATAAATAACTCCAAGCTTATAACTTGGAAGACCACCTGCTAGAAGTCTTTATCCAAAGCCGTTGCGCGTACTAACGGGATCACTGCACACACTAGGGAAAACAATCACACGGAGTGAGTCATAATGACCCAGTAAGTTTCTAAATGCAACGTGTGGCATGTTATGACATGGCATGGCATAAATGCACAATCACATAAAATCATGGTATCATGCTAGTATATCATCATGAAACATGTACTTAATTTTTAAAGCACATAAACTCACATAAATCAAGTAGCATATTATTTTTCATATAAATGCTCATAAATAAACATGTGTAACAGTAAACGTATTTCGAACCGTTACAATCAAATCCGGGTTCCAAAACCCAACCAACTTACCATGAGATGAAATCTCAAACCAAGATCCGGGCTCAATACCCAATCAATCATACCCTGGGGTTTCCTCCCCAAATAATCTCAACTCATCAGTTTCCCTTAATGAGTACTCGTTACATTCATCCAGTCTCCGGATGAGAAATGGGAGCTCGAAAGTAGGCTAGATGGCTCTCTCTCGAGACCACATCCCACTATTGGCCAAATAGTGAGGAGAAAAAGGACCCAATGCAACGATTCATAGTGATTGTTCCCAAAGACTATGAATCGTCCCATTGCCGACACAACAACCAAAACCCGCCAGCTGGACTTTAAACCAAATGATCAAGTAGATGTTTACTTGTATAAACCAATGAGACCAAGTTCATAATTATCGGACTCATTAAACCATGTAGGACATAATGCTCTACAACAATCTCATAAACCATACACATAATTGCATATAAACAAAAAGGGCATACTGCTCCATAAAATCCCTTAAGCCATGCACATCTTTGCATATAATCAAGTGAGACATAATGCTTTACCAAGTATCAAGAACAATGCATATATTTGCATATAACCATTGTGTTCAACTAACTTACAAGTTTAGTTTAAAACCTACATATTGAGGTACTTATTATTCCTCAAGTCATCAACCCAGTCAAGTATAGCTTACAAGCTTAATAAAATATAATGTGAGGTCTTTCTTAATCCTCAACTCAAATCAAACCAAAAACTACTACGCTAGTCTCAAAATATCCACAATTCAAGACTTATTATTCTAGTCTTTATTTTAAGTACACCGGACTCAATCATAGTCCTAATCGTCATACATGATCGACATTACCAATTCCATACTCAAGAACAACATGACTACTCTGTAGTCACTTTCTCACAAATGTTTTCATATACACGCAACAAAAATCCTTGAGAAGAGGATTCTCTCTTAATCTTCTCTTAAATAATCTCGTGACCTTATGTGGGTCTCTATTGTCCCATGCTCTAACAAGCATGCTTAAAATATTTTCTAGTCAGTCTCCATAACATAAGTGTCGCCATAGGACACAACCAAAAACCCGGTGTGCACAAACATAACCCAAACAAACCCAAACATGGTAGGGTTTCTACCCAAGGCTTTTTATCATTTTATTGGCCTTATAACGACTCCGTTGAGTCTTACTAACACATTTCATTCTTTATGTGTTTTATAACTCCACACCGAAATAATTCATTAAAGTTTACAAACAATTCCCAATAGTCATTCGGGCTTAATTCCCAAGACTAAAATCCACAAAACACATCACAATCACCAACCATTTAAAGTTTGGAAGTTATGTTTTTCACTCCATTAACCAAAACGAAATCCAATCGTCGTAGGATTTCAACCCAAGTTTGCTTAGCATATTATCGAGCTTATAATGACTCCGTTGAGTCTAATCTACCCTTTCTAAAATTTTAGGGCATAGAAGCCATGAGTCTCAATATCCTCTATGTTCATAACCAACATCAATAACCATCTTCCCATGTTCGTTAAACTCACATAAACCCCACAAATTACTTCGCAATGCAACTTAGAACAAATTGGCCATCTTGTGCATAAATTCATTCAAGTCACCTTACCAATCATAATTCCCAATTCATGATTAAATCATACAACATGGTTTAATATACTCTATTAAGCATATAAAACATAGTAATCAATCTCACATCCATAATTTTGCAAGCTAAACCAAATTTGGGCAAAACACCCTCAAAGTATCTCTACCAAATCAACCTCAATACTCATGGATAACCAACATAACCAAGTTCAATAGACCATTTAGAACAAGAATTTCACATAAATCATGGTCTCACATAGGTTCAATCAACTCTATCATAAATTTGAAAACCTAGGGTTCATGGCATCTTCTACAAACCCTAACAATGGCTTCCATTGACCTCACATAGCACAAATGATTGTTTCCCTAGGGTCATGGAGCCCAAAGAAGGAGAAATAGGGTAGAAACTTACCTCAAATCAGCCCCTTCAAGTCACAATCCCGAAATTCTTGGTGTTGGGTGTTGTTCTCTTCAATCCCTTCTTCAAAACTATGGTGTAGCTTGAGAAATGAAGGTCCCAAGCTATGGCCTCCAAGATTGGGCACTCAAGAACCCTAGAAATCTCCTCTCTCAAGCTCTCCCACGTTTTTGTGAAGTGTAGGCAGAAAATGAGAGGTTTAATGAAGTGTTGGTGGTTTATATATGATAGAAAGTAAGTGGGATTAGTTTAGGTGGGTGGGGTTGTTTCTCTCTAATTAGCCAACTTAATCCACCTCTAAAACACCAATAGATGGTTAGGACATGTCTTAGGTTAGTTAGGAGGGTTTAGGATTAGTTTAGGTTGGGTTTGGGTGGGTATAATTGGTCAACAATTCAATTTTCCCCAAAAAATCCCGTAACAGGCTGCCAGGGACCCTTGCGGTCGCTTGGTATTTGAGTGATGCGACCGCATCACTCCTTACTACCCCTTCCCGACTTTTGTTGCTTCCTTGCTCGGTCCCGGCCTCTCCCGCATGCATCCTCGAGCCTTAAAGCTTCTAAATGGCTCAAAATTGAACCCTTAAAGTCCTCAAACATTAAACTAATCCATCCAAGTCTCAAACCACTTTTAAAGTAAGTCTAAACTCCCATAAACAACACCCGAAACAACCCGGGGCAAAACCGACGCAAGACGTAACAACTTGCTATCAAAACGTCGAATGAAACCACAAACCGACGGGTAATAACCCATGATTGTAAACACCTATTAGGGCTACAAAATAGGCCTGAATGCCTCTCAGATGATGAACAACAGATAGGGGAAACAAGCTCCCGAAAGACGAGACGGTCGCCCGGCTCAATCTCAAACTACGCGATAAGGAGAATTGCTACTCTCGAGGTGTCAAAACTTCACGAGACTTATGGAATGCATCCAATTAGAAGTCTAACACATCTAAACATGTTATTAAATCATCATGTAAAGATCTAGGACCAAATCGAGGTCAAGAACACAAAATCCGAACAAACTCTCAATCGCGTCACATTTCGACTATCGTCGGGTTACCGACTTTGACTTTAGCAAATCAACAACTATATGACATCTCTTAAAAGTGTTTTGGTCTTAATGTGATCTCTCATACACATTTAGACTCTCTCACAAACCAAACGAGCAGTCAACCACATAAGAAATGCGAACATTGCACGCAATTCAAGCTAACCGGAAATCGGGATCTTACAAGCTTTGTTTGAATCAAATTCAAACTGATAAAGGTTGAATTTAATTAATCCACTAAAAGCTTGATGACTGGACACGCCATGCTTGAATAGGTGCAGACAAGGTCTGCCGCTGGATGCTGAATGAAGTCTTCCAATAAAGCCTTCAGCTGAAGTCTTCCGCTGAACCTGTGAAGCCTATAAAACTATTCTAAGACAAAGTTTTATACACAGTTACCACGCTAATTGATACGCAGCCCAATTAGCCACTAAGCATGGAACCTAATGTAATGAAGGAACAGATGTAAATCAAGATACAAATGAGAAACAACAATATTTAAGCCAAAAACTATTTTGAGACCGAAAGGGCGAGTTGGGTGCCCAACTCCTTCCCACCTAGTAACTTAGCCTCCGAACCCTTTGCAAATCTGGTTATTTTTTTTTGTTTTTCTTTGTTTTCCTTAAAAATAAGATGGCGACTCTGGAACACATTTTTTTGAGTCCATAATTGAGACCGAGCGTATTTCCACGCGCTTTAAAAGGTTTTGAAACCACCCGCTCCTCCGTAGTGGGGAATTGATTAAAAATTGGGCACTCACAATGGCGACTCTGCTGGGGATATTGTTTTTATTTTAAATAAAATAAAAACGGAGGGCTAGACTCATTTTCTTAAAAAAGAAAAAAACAAGTTTTTCTTTTGTTTTTGGCTAAATATGCTTATTATATTTCTTTAACAATTTAAATATTGCATTTCTATATATCTGTATATATATTTGTGCAAATAATCGTGAAAACTTGCAGCAGCTTCATTTCGGATACCGTTGCGAATAAAAAAAAAAGGATCAAAAATAGAATTTCGGGTAGGATAACAAAAAAAAGCAGGGGCTTATTATCGCTTTATTTTATTTTACTCTGTTTTATTATTTTGGGCAAAATATATAAATATTCTTTTATTCTGTCATTTTATTTTGGGGATTATGATCAATTTGTTATTAATAGAAACTAATAGATTCCTCGTTTTTCTTTCTATTTATTGATTTGATTGGTCGTCACGCTCGCTCGCGCCGTCCTTTCGGGGATTCAAACTAATTAGCCAAGAAAATCCACAAACAACAGAAAGAAATGCCATTTACTGCTTCATTTACTGTATTATATCTGGAAAAAAAAGACTTTACTACTTTTTAGATACTCCTGCACGCAGGTAGAAATATTCTGAACTGCTACCCTACACCATGGCCAACCTACCCCCTACATCAACCAACGTTAAATGCATATAGATTCTCAGGACACTTCATGGACCGATTGGTTTTTATATCTCTAGATTATTGATCAACCCCTGTTGCAAAAAAAAACAAACAAACAAACAAACAAACAAACAAACAAAAAAAAAAAGAAGGAAATAAAAGATATATGCACAGGGGCTGACCAATAATTTTTATGATATTCGACTTAGACCATTTAAATGATGGATCCCGGAAAGAGTATAAACCCTTCGCTTGAGATTAGTCCCATCTTGGGGAGTCGAAAGGTAGGTGGAATACGAAGGTCCTATACTCTGGAGAAAGAATCCATTATTCCAGGAAAAGTCCTGAGACTGTCAAAACAAAGTAGGTGCTTGTCCGATCAATCTTAGGGAAAATGAATAATAATAATAATAATAATAAAAATAATAAAGGCACAATGTACTGAAAACCCAAAAGCCTGGAACCTTCCCTTCTGATACTGAAGTGCACCGAAATATCAGGCCTAAACAGGTAAAAGTACACTCCGAAGTTTACTTAGAAGCTTGGGCCGAAAGAAGGGCCCAAGCCCAATTCACACTAAAGCCCAGGAGGCCCAAATAAGATCTTTCTATAAATATGAGACTTCCTCCTAGAAACCAAGGCAAGTAACTATTCTCTCCTCTCTATTTTATTGATTATTAAGATTACACATATACAAAGATACTGATTATCACACCTGAGGGTTATGGGGGACACCCCCACCCACTCACGGTGCTTTATTTTACAGGTAAAAAACATGTCAGATATCCTACCGCGACAACCACCGTCGAACACGGCGCCACCCCGGACACAACACAACAAGATCACCACACTTTTGCGTGATCGGTTTGGTTCGTTGGGAAACGACTATTTCGTTCTGTCTCTGTCGACTTTGAGACTCAGGTCCAAGGGTCTTGGGAATACCACCAAGAACAACTTGCAGAAGAAGCTTGAGCCGGTGAACTAGCCGCTTCTCTTCATCGTCCAACCGTCTCAGCCGCAATCTCACCCACCACGGCCTTCATCTCCGGCGAATCCATCCGCCCAAAAACCCAGCAGCCGCCGTCTTCAACAGTAGCCCCCGGGAGGAAGCCGAGGCGCCCCAGTGACAAATTGACAGAAAGCACGTTGCTGCTCAGGGTTGAATTCTCCCATTATCTCAAGTAAATTTACAATTGCAGGACTCTTGGCAGTGTATCCATGATCGAATTTTATGTGATCTACAAAGTGTCTCAGCCTCCCACATCTCCCTATGGCCACAAAGCAAATAATCCGGCTCATTTGGGGAGAATATTTGTAGAGCCGAAATGTCAAAGACCTGATTAAACCCAGCTCTAAAAGCTTCCAATTGCCGAATAATCCCAGTCCTCACAGTAGCATCAACCACAAGTGAAAGCTGTTGATTCAATGTATCGTTTCCGGCAAACAAAGGCATTTAATTCTTGCAAAGTCCTCCCCAAATCCCGTCTTCTTCCGCCACCCGGTTCCGGCCCAAGCGATCCACCCGACCCAGATCTCCTCCGCGCACTGCCAAAAAACGGTTAAAAGCTTCGCCGACCGTCCACTCGCCGGCCTCCTTCCGATCAATCGGACTTGGCGTGTTTACGGGCTTGAACGAACTGCTCCTGTCAGGTGTATTGCTTTCCTCAAACTCCCGTTTTTACTCACTTAACATTATTCAACTGTGCACGTAACCGACAAGCTTAATCACGTAGCCTGCTACTTCAGACATGTGACTTTGCAGGACATAATTTCTTTTCGGTCTTGAAATGGAGTGATAATAGAATAATAACCAATAAAATAATACTATAATGAAAGGGTGTTGACTTTGCAGGACATGGAGTAACAATAGAATAATGACCGATAAAAAGAATACATAGGTGATTGTTTGGTCATTCAAATCAAGAAAATCAAAATAATATAATAAAAGAGTGTTGACCGACTTATGAAGTAAAAAATTAACTAGAACTGAAATTAATTGCCCAATTGAAATTATTTGTCGAACTAAAATTATATACCGAACTGAATTTATTTGCCGAGCTAAAATTATATATCGAACTGAAATTATTTGCCGAGCTAAAATTATATACCGAACTGAATTTATTTGTCGAGCTAAAATTATATACCGAACTAAATTTATTTGCCGAACTAAAATTATATACCGAACTGAAATTATTTGCCGAGCTAAAATTATATACCGAACTGAATTTATTTGCCGAGCTAAAATTATATACCGAACTGAATTTATTTGCCAAGCTGAAATTATATGCCGAACTGAATTTATATGCCAAGCCGAAATTATTTGCCGAATTGAAATTAATTACCGATTTGAAATTTATTTACTGAATTGAAATTAATTGCCGAGCTGAACTTTATTTACTGAATTGAAATTAATTGCCGAGCTGAACTTTATTTACCGAATTGAATTAATTGCCGAGCTTAAATTTATTTGCCGAATTGAAATTAATTTCCGAGCTGAAATTTATTTGTCGAGCAATAACATAACTTAATCGATTAGATAAAATATATATTACCTCGTCGGATACGATTTATTATACGCAACTATTCGACAATAACATGCTTTATCGCTCCCGTAGCAAGTAAAAATATTTTCCTATAAATTTGACAACATTACTTTGATTAAATGTGATTCGAGCTCCCCTACTTATGAGAAACATAACATGCAAATAGATTTATGCCGAGCTAACTACTTGCCCACCATACCAAACAGTTATAAAAAATGACTCGCTTAGAGCTCGCAAATTACTGTTTCAATGTTATTAGCTCGAAATAGCATGTTTAGTCTACCTATCATATGTTAGTATGACGCATGTCTTCTCTGAAGCTTCACACTCAAATACTTGCATCTTATAAATTCATCGTATCTTCTAATAACGCGACGTGTCGCCGCAATGATTAATTTACTATATTCTCGCACAATAGGCCCATATTTAAATAATTTTATCTTATATGATCAATATATCTGGACTATGACAAACATTGTATCTTTGAAAATATGAGCAAACGTGATTTACGCCTATACAAAGATGCTCTAAAAACTTTCGGTACAAAATACAAACGTACATAGCCTCGGCAACCACGACCAATAAACGCGAGTCGTTCCTCTACAAACTATTATGTGATTAGTTACAAGGTTACGTGCCTATCGAACCTCGCCGAGTTAATAACAATCATTAACTGGGGGCTGATACTGAGGGACCCAGAGCTCGCGCCTCAGATTATGCTCGCGCCGCCGAGCTCCATACTATTATTATTTGTGCCTGCATGCGCCTCGAGTTATGCTCGCTGCAGAGCTCCATACTATTATTATTTACGTGCGTGCTGCTGAGCTCCATACTATTATTATTTACGTGCCTGTGCACGCCACGCTCGCGCCAGAGCTTGCGCCTCAGATTATGCTCGCGCTACCGAGCTCCATACTATTATTATTTACGTGTGCATACGCTTACGCCGCGCGAGCTCGCGCCGCATTATGCTCGCGCCGAGCTCCATACTATTATTATTTACGTGCGCACGCCACGCTTCGCGCGCGAGCTCCTCGAGTTATGCTGCGCCGCTCCATACTATTATTATTTACGTGCGGCACGCCACGCCGCCGAGCTCGCGCCGCCGAGCTCCATACTATTATTATTTGCGTGTGTGCACGCCTTTCAGCTCGCTGATTGCCGAGCTCCATACTATTATTATTTACGTGCCCGTGCACGCCACGCTCGCGCCAGAGCTCGCGCCTCAGATTATGCTCGTGCTAAAGCCTGAGCCTCAAATTATTATTTCTTGTGTCCGAGCACACTTCACTCGCGCCTATGCCTTAGCTGCGGATTATATTTCATACATGTGCACGTCGATTACATTATGCTCCCCTCGAAGTTTACTCGGTCTCTCTACCTTGTCCTCCTTTCGAGTCTACTCGCGGTCGAGTTAATACACCGCGCCTACTTGCGTTTATGCTCCCCACTCGAGTTTACTCAGGGCCGAGCTCTACCTTGTCCTCCCGCTCGAGTTTACTCGCGGTCGAGTTGTACACCGCGCCTACCTGCGCTTAGGCTCCCTGCTGAGTTACTCTCGGCACGAGCTTCTACGAGTGTTTAGTACGTTCATCATGCTTTCATCGGCATTTTGCTACGGCATGAGCTTCATATTGTGCTCGGCTTGGCATCGAGCTCGGCTTCCGAGTGTTTAATGCGTTCATCATGCTTTCATCGGCATTTGCGGCTACGCTTGGCATGAGCTTCATATTGTGCTCGGCTTGGCATCGAGTTACTCTCGGCGCGAGCCTACGCGAGTGTTTGAAATGCGTTCATCATGCTTTCATCGGCATTTGCGGCTACGCTCGGCATGAGCTTCATATTGTGCTCGGCTTAGCATCGAGTTACTCTCGGCAGCGATCGAGCTTCTACAGTGTTTAATGCGTTCATCATGCTTTTATCGGCATTTGCGGCTACACTCGGCATGAGCTTCATATTGTGCTCGGCTTAGCATCGAGTTACTCTCGGCGCGATCGAGCTTCTACGAGTGTTTAAATGCGTTCATCATGCTTTCATCGGCATTTGCGCTACACTCGGCATGAGCTTCATATTGTGCTCCAGCTTGGCATCACAGTTACTCTCGGCACGAGCTTCTACGAGTGTTTGGCACGTTACGCTCCACTAGCGCCCATTTCAAGACCGCTTTGTCTTGCCATTTCGAGATCGAATTGTCTCGCCAAAACGAGATCGCATTGTCTCGCCAAAACGAGATCGCATTGTCTCGCCAAAACAAGATCGCATTGTCTCGCCAATATGAGATCGCATTGTCTCACTAAAACGAGATCGCATTGTCTCGCCAAAAGCGAGATCGCATTGTCTCGCCAAAATGAGATCGCATTGTCTCACTAAAACGAGATCGCATTATCTCGCCAAATACGAGATCGCATTGTCTCGCCTCATACCTAT
Organism: Codonopsis lanceolata; assembly: GCA_013146195.2. Taxonomy (NCBI): domain Eukaryota; kingdom Viridiplantae; phylum Streptophyta; class Magnoliopsida; order Asterales; family Campanulaceae; genus Codonopsis; species Codonopsis lanceolata. Next base: position 84,969,335 of record CM028383.1, read on the forward strand.
CACCCTCCTCGGGACGCCGAGGAGAGGCCAGGCTCCTAGTGCCTCATGCATATCCTCCTTGAGAGGCCATAACATCCACATGAGCATTTCATACATATTTCATACACATGCATCCTCCATTCATCATTGCATAAACATAAAAAAACATACTCCTATTTCCTCTCTCTTAAAGGTCCTCGTCATGCCGAGGATAAATCTTATTATGGCCTTACGGCTCGATTCTCTGGAAGATCCTCGCCCGCCAGGATAAATCTTATTATGGCCTTACCGATTCTCTGGAAGATCCTCGCCATGCCGAGGATAAATCTTATTATGGCCTTACGGCTCGATTCTCTGGAAGGTCCTCGCCACGCCGAGGATAAATCTTATTATGGCCTTACGGCTCGATTCTCTGGAAGGTCCTCGCCACGCCGAGGATAAATCTTATTATGGCCTTACGGCTCGATTCTCTGGAAGGTCCTCGCCACGCCGAGGGTAAATCTTATTATGGCCTTACGGCTCGATTCTATGGAAGGTCCTCGCCACGCTGATGATAAATTTTTATTATGACTTTATGCTGAAGATTATATCTTATTTTCATGCCTATACTTGCCGGTCGAGGTCTAAATTCGCCAATCAAAGGATCAATTATACACGAAGTTCACACGAGGCTCGAAAGACTACATAAACTCTTACGGAATTCAAAGCAAAAACTCAAAACCCTCGGCATCACAAAAGCAACTTCTGCGGATTATACTCCTTACCCTCGATGTTAGCCTCGAGGGCTAAGGAAGTAGGGGAGCTGAAGTGCAGAAATATCAGGCCCAAACAGGTAAAAGTACACTCCGAAGTTTACTTAGAAGCTTGGGCCGGAAGAAGGGCCCAAGCCCAATTCACACTAAAGCCCAGGAGGCCCAAATAAGATCTTTCTATAAATAGGAGACTTCCTCCTAGAACCAAGGCAAGTAACTATTCTCCCCTCTCTATTTTATTGATTATTAAGATTACACATATACAAAGATACTGATTATCACACCTGAGGGTTATGGGGGACACCCCCACCCACTCACGGTGCTTTATTTCTGGTAAAAACATGCGGATATCCTACCGCGACAACCACCGTCGAACACGACGCCACCTTCGGCACCCCGGACACAACACGACAAGATCACCACACTTTTTGCGTGATCAGATACCTTCAACCATTTTCCTTAGTAACCTGGCCCGAATTTGGAAAGGAAGAGATAGCACTGGTCGTTTGTCTCACGAGTGTGATTGTATTTCAATCATACTTCATAAACACTGGTCTTTTGTTGTATACTGATCCATTAGAGATCAATTAGATTTTTAATAAAATTAATGCACTTCAAAAATCCAAGTTTGACCAACTTGGTAGTGGACATAGTTGTTTTTACTGTGAACCACTTCAATTACTTTGTCAGTTATTTCACTAGCTCTTACAAACTGATGTAACACTTAAGAAGTCTTGATCTACTTAAGTGTCAGCCAGTTACTTGCATAAATTGTTTACTTACTTGTTTTAATAAATTGTTCTTCAACTTCTTTCTTTACCATCAGTGATCTACTTTGAAAAGAATTTAATTTGTGTTAGCCAGCTGATCAATTTGTTATCCGTGCAAGCTTCTTTGAAACATCAGCCAGCTGACCATATCAGCTGACTGACAAAATTACATTTTCCGCTGCAACTTTTGAAGTTTTTTTTAAAACTACCCTCAAAGTTTTTAAAAGGTTATTCACCTCCCTCCTCTAGCCTTGTCAGTTGCTATCTGGACTTACAACATCATACCTCCTACGATTTTGGCCGAAGCTTTGAGTGAACACCAATAAAGCGACAACCTCAGCCTTCTCACCCACCATCCAAAAAGTACAATGTGTTTATAAAAGATTAATTAATTCTCACTTAATTTGCGATGAATATTGCATTCTAAATCAATGTCTTTCTCAAGGTGATGTAATGTATATTGCATCCGGTGTTGCGGTATTCTAGAAAGTAATGCAATTAATATTGCATCAAATATTTGCTATAGTTGCCCTGTTAGTAGTGCAATGAATATTGCATCGGTTTTTTGCATACACTTTCTCTGTTAGTGATGCAATACATATTGCCTCGGATCTCGCATCAAGTTTCGTGAAGATGCAATGAATATTGCGTCGGATTTCATGTTAGTTTTGTAGTAATGCAATGGATATCGCATCAGATATTTGCATGAGGTTTTATGGTAATGCAATGAATATTGCATCAGGTTTTGTGTAAGTTTTGTGATAATGCAATGGAGATTGCATCGAATTTGGTAACAAGTTTCGTGATAATGCAATAGATATTGCATCAGCTTTGGTGATAGTCTTGTGACAATGCAATGGATATTGCATCGGGTCTTGATTTAATGCGATGGATATCACATCCAATTTTCTGATAATGCGATGGCTATCGCATCTAGCGTTGTGATGCAATGGATATTGCATCTGATTTTGTGATAATGCAATGGATATCGCATCCGATTTTGTGATAACGCAATGGATATTACACATGACTTTAATGTAATGCAATGAATATTGCATCAGATTTGGCCTTAGGTTCCTAATGGATGTAATGGATATTATAACTTTTTCTGCATCTGGTCTTACTATGGATGATGTAATGAATATTACATCTGAATTTGCTTTGGTCTCGATCGATAATGCAATGAATATTGCATCTGGTCTTTGCGATGCAATGGATATTGCATCTGATTTTGCGTTAATGCAATGGATATTGCATTTAGTGTTGTGGCGATGCAATGGATATTGCATCTGATCTTTGTGATGCAATGAATATTGCATCTGATTTTGTGTTAATGCAATGGATATTGAATTTGGGTTTGTGGCGATGCAATGGATATTGCATCTGATTTCTGTGATAATGCCATGAATATTGCGTCTTGTTGTGCGTTATTTTCACTAGGTTGTAATGAATATTACAACTATCTTTCCGCATCGCAGTTTGTTTGTTTCCTTGAGGCCGAACTGCGTTTGGTCTGATTCCTGAGAAAGGGATACGTAGGCAGCCTACCTAGTAGGTGCGACCATCAAAGCATTTAATTTGCATATCTACTTAAAAACTACGGTAATCAACTATAACCAACTAAATATGTTTAGGGTATGTGAGATTTGAACTGCTGCATCATAAACTGTTGCATTATAACTACTGCCTATTGCATTCATCCCCATTATAATTTCCACGAAATTTGGGAATCTATTTCTTATCAACGATGTTCGTTTACTTGGTAAGTTTCAGTTTACCCGTAAACTCCATTGTTGAGGGGCTCTGTAGACACCCCAATTTTGTACCCTTGGTATGTAACATGACAAGAAATATCAAGACATGTTAAAAAGCTAACGAATGTCAAGTGACAGGGTTGAAAATGCAAAAAGAAAAGCAGGATACATAAACAGTGAAATGCAGGGGGCCAAAGTGCCAAAAATCAAGGGAAAAGGGCCTGGGGCACCACCCCTAACCACCTCTGGAGCCGTGCCAGCCTACTCCATATGCAGCGCCCAACAGTTCCAAAAGTCCTGTAGCGTTTTGCTTTTGGTACAATCTTCTCAGCGCACGGTACAAGCCGACGAAGCACAGAAAGTAAAACTTAATCACGAAGGAAGCCTCACTCTCTGCCTATAAATAAGAGGCCCCGGCTTGTGAATTCACATAGAGTGAACACACGGTGAACATAGTGAGAATACACAGTGAATTCTCTCCGCACAGTCTGAGCAAACGCCGAAGGAAATTTTTCCTCTAGCCCCAAAGCTCCGTCAAATCTCCCCCAAACACTAAAACCCATCGGCCAAAGTGAACCCTAGTTACCCTGCTAGGATTCTGCCATATTCCACCGGTCTAAAAATCCAAAAAAAAAAAAACGGTTGCCCTGCCAGAATCCATGCGTCAAATCAGTAAAAAGCAAGCAGTTGCTCTGCCCAATTTCCGATGCCAACAAGCAAACAAAAGCAAGCAATTGTACCATCCGGATCCCGAGGCAAAAAGAAACTAATCGGAGCAGTCACTCTGCCCGAATCCCCGCAACAGCAAAACAACAACAAAAAAGACTCCCTCTCCCTGAAGGACATAGCGAGCGCACCCTAGAACCTGCCAGAAGCTAGTTGGTACGGGATAAAACCCCCCACGCTTTAAGAGGTAGGCTTATTAAAGTTGTTATTTATTAAAAGTGCTATTTAGACTAGTCCAATGTAAAGAAAATAAGCAGTTATGCTGCCCGAAATTCTATAGAAAATAGCACTAAAAAGAGCCATTATTATGACCAAATATTTATAAATATATTTGTGACTCCAGGAAGAAGGCTGTTGTAAGTTTGTAATAATTTACTCATATATATATATATATATATGTAGATATATATTTAATGTTTTATTTCAACTGTTAAATAAATATATAAAAAACATATTTAAGCCAAAAACTATTTTGAGATCGAAATGGCGAGTTGGGTGCCTAACCCCTTCCCACCTCGTAACTTAGCCTCCAAGAAATTAGCATAGTTGCTGCTATAATAGTTTGAAGATGAAGCCCTAGGGTTCGTATGAGTCGCAGGGTTGAAGAAGAAGCCCTAGGGCTCATGTGAGTTGTAACGTTGTAGCATGGCTTCGTATGAGTCGTATCGCATTCGTCGTCGTGGTCTGAGACTCTAAATTGGGATTTTGGGTATTTTAGGCTTTATTATATATTTATACTAAAGCAAAACAACATCGTTTGGTAGTTAAAAAATAAAAAAGGAATAACTGAGTGACTTATAGGCTTTTTCAGTGCCTCCCGCCTCCCAAAAAGGTGCTAAAGGTGTCGCCTTTTCAGCGCTTCTTGCACATCACCTCGCCTAGGACAAATGAGGCTCTACACCCTCACCTTGCCTCTCGCCTAGGGTGCCAAATGCGCTCGCCTTTGACAACTATGACTAGGAGTCTAGGTCTTGAAAATTGATACTGGTGATTGATGGCCACGAAGTCGTGATATTTAGAGGTGAGGTGAGTTCTTGGTTTAAGGTTCAGATTGGAAGCGATAAATTTGTATGCACTATAAAAAGTAAAAAAAAAAAGGTTTAGGATGTTTGTAAAGGTTAAGAAAATTGGGGCTGCCAGTATGATAGAAAAAGGGTAGCAGAACTAATAACTAGAAAGAGAAAGATGAATACAGGTTCAAGATGATGTAATTCAGCTCTAATTATTCTGATACCAAATGAAGGCAGAGGTGTATAGAAAAGATAAAATAATCAAGAATAAGATGATTAGAAGTCAGGACAAAGAAGAAACTCACGCAAATATATCAGTAATTTTAAGGCATTACATTAGTATTTATAGGCTACAAGATTCTCCTAATTATATCAGAACTAGGGCTGGGAAAACAACTAAATAAGAAAAAATAAAAGTTTCCTTACCAATAAATTAACTAAATAAATAATAATACAATCCTAGTCTATGAAGGACACTTTCTGATTGACCAAAATGCCTTCTTTGACAGAATACTGCATCACAGCGTGAATTCAATTTCTGATTATTAGTTGTTGGAGTAACTCTAGAGATAGGAAGATTCATGTATCGAGGTGACAAGATCTCACGCCTTTGAGATGAATCTCCTTCACCTTTATAGTATAATGATGTATTTGAGAGGTTACTAATTCAAGTCAGTCAGATCGAAAAAAAATTCTCTCTCTAAAAAAAAGATCCTCTCTAGGGTTGGACGGCTCCCTTGGTTGGCGGCTACTCGCCATGGCCGCTGCCATGGCTGATCCTCCTCCAGCCCCTTCATCTCCGACATCCAAAAAATCGTTTGCTTCTTTGTTTAACTCAGCTTCCCAGCCTTCGTCTGAACCCATTCATCTAATCCCTCCATCCACTTACAAAGGTGAACCTGCCTTACGCCTAACTCTTGATATCATAGCCGCTCTATCTAAACCATTCCAACTCACGCTTGTTGGTAAATTTTCCCACGGAAGACCCTCTATGGAATCTATGCGGAAAGAATTCCTTACCTTTGGTCTCAAGGCAGCGGTTACTCTCGGTCATCTTGATCATAAGCATGTGCTTATTCAGACAAACCATGAAGCCGATTTTCAACGCCTCTGGATTAAGGATCAATGGTACGTGGGTTCATTCCCTATGCGCGTGTTTAAGTGCTCCGGAGTTCCGTCCTGATATTGAAAGTCCAATAGTTCCGGTTTGGTTTTCTCTGCCTAATCTTCCAATTTATTTGTTCAATAAGCCTGCCCTATTTTCCATCGCCAACATGATCGGCACTCCTTTGATTATTGATGTGCCAACTGCTAACTTATCTCGCCCTAGTGTTGCTAGGATTTGCATTGAAGTCAATCTTACAAAGACTATCCCTAGTCGTATCTGGATAGATGGTGGCAACTCAGATGGATTTTGGCAGCCAATTGAGGCGGAGCGGCTTCCTTATTATTGCTCAATTTGTCGCAGGCAAGGTCATATGGCAGATTCTTGCAAATTATCTCCCAGACATAATAATAAAGCTCCCACTGTTGAGACTGAACAAGACATGCATGATAGTTTAAATGCCGACAAGACTACTAGAAACACCACAGTTAAGATGGCTTGGAAGCCAAAAGAACCTACATCGGCCCCAATAATACACGAAAAAACCAACCCCCATGCCGCTTCCACAAGTCGAAATTCTCCAGCTTCTAATCAATCCCCTAGCGTGCATGCACAGACTCAGGATAAACATGCACGGGCTCAAGATACACAAAGCCCTTCAATGCATGAAAATTTAAATGCTCAGGACGTTCCTCTCAATGCTAATAATAATTCTCCTATTATGGATAATAGCGACGCTACCACGAAGGAGAATCCTGCATCTTATGACCAGGTCATGCCCGGTGACAATTGTGCCATTAGTAATGAATTTGACATGCCTGATCAGAACAAGGAGGGGACTCAAGCCGACACCATCCAACAAGATGAGAATATTATATCCCCTAACCGTTTTTCGGTATTTCAAGATATTGACGAAGAAGAACAAGATAATTCCCATCTGGATGCCCTAAACCTTGATTCTTCTGTTGGTCATAAGAAAAAGAAAGGTAAGCATCCTAAAATTCCGGTTGTTGATAGAACTACCCGCTCAAAGTCGCAAGCCAAGGTCCACATGGGTTCTAATACTTCTATTCCCCATGTCGGTTAAGACCCTTTTCTGGAATATCCGAGGAGTGGGTAATGATACCACCGTTTCTCGCCTTTAAAAACTGGTATCTCTTCACAGTTGCTCCCTCATTTCTATTTCTGAACCCATGATCGATCATTCTCAAATTTCCTTTATTGCTAAGAAAATTAAGTTTCGGCATTATTTTTGTAACTCTTCCAATAACCTATGGGTCTTTGCCAAGTCCGCTTTTAAATGCCATCTTCTTTATGAAACTGTTCAACATATCACTATTAGTATCCAGCACTTCACTTGGGACCAGCCTGTTTTTTACACCTCAATCTATGCTAAATGTACAACTTCTGATCGTCAGACTCTTTGGAATGATCTTATTGAGGAAGGTCGTGAATTCTCTAATGTCCCATGGATTATTGTAGGTGATTTCAATATTATTTTGGCTTCTCATGAAAAAATAGGTGGTTCGGGATGGGATAGACATGGTGCGCATGATTTTCAGGCATGTCTGAATGCGGTTGGGCTTACCGATCTGGGGTATCATGGCAGCCGTTTTACTTGGTGTAACAATAGGGATGGTAATGCCACAATATTTCAAAGGCTTGACAGAGCGGCCAGCAATTTGGCTTGGAATTCAAAGTTCTATAAAACTTCGGTCGAGCATCTTAATAGAACTTGTTCCGATCATTCTCCGTTGTTGTTGGAGATCACTTCTTCTATGGAATCCATGCCTTATTCTTTTCGGTTCCTTAATGTATGGACTGAACATCATTCTTTTCTAGAGGTCGTACAAACTGCTTGGTCCGTTAATGTGGGTGGACGGCCAATGGTGAGATTTGCTAATAAACTTAAGGAATTACGCCGGGTTTTAAAAATCTGGAACAAGTCCGTTTTTGGCAATATATTTCAGAATATTAAAAAGGCAGAAGATGAAGTTCTTGAAAAAGAAATTATTTATGAAGCAGACAACAATAGCTCCAACCGGACAAATCTTCATCTGGCTAAGGCCAATCTCCAATTTAAACTTAAAGTGGAGGAAAACTATTGGCGCCAGAAATCGCATCTTAGATGGCTCAAGGACGGAGATGGTAACACTAAGCTTTTTCATTCCTCCGTTAAACAAACTCGAAACAAGCTATTCATTCACAAGATTAAAGATTCCCATGGTAACTGGATCAGTTCGGAGGCTGACATTAGAACAGCGACAATCAACTTTTACAGCGAACAACTCACTGCTTGTTCCACTTCTGATAATGAGCTTATTTCGATCATTCCTTCCACCATTTCTTCAGATCAAAACGCCATGCTTTCTGCTACTCCTTCTCGGGATGAAATTAAGGTTGTTGTGTTTGATCTATGTGGCGATAGTGCGGCCCACGGTTTTTCGTGCAAGTTCTATACGTCTTGTTGGGAAATCATTGCTGATGATTTTTGTTTGGCGATTTCTGAATTCTTCTCGGGTTTTGAAATGCCCAAATCGTGGTCTAGTACCCTCTTGGTTACCATTCCGAAATCCGATGATATTACCTCATTTAAGGATCTCCGGCCTATCAGTTTGTGTAATTTTTGTAACAAGGTGATTTCCAAACTGCTCTCTTCTCGGTTAGCCAGTGTTCTCCCTCTCATTATTTCGGAAAACCAAAGTGCTTTCACTAAAGGCAGGATCATTCAAGATAATTTGTTGCTTGCCCATGAGCTGGTTCATCATCTCCCAAAAAAGATCAATGGGTCCAATGTTATTCTTAAATTGGATATGGCTAAAGCATTCGACAGGATTGATTGGTTTTTCTTGATCAAGGTTTTGAGGAAATTTGGCTTTGGTGAAATATTTATTGATATGATTTGGAGAATTATTTCTAACAACTGGTTCTCCATTTTAATGAATGGTACTTCAGCTGGATTCTTCCATTCCACATGCGGCTTAAGGCAAGGCGACCCCCTATCTCCTAGTCTTTTTATCATTGCCGCTGAAGTTCTTAGCCGGGGCCTTATTGATTTACAACGGCGTAATCCTCATTTTGCTTACTCTACTTCGAGTGGCTGCCCGATTATATCTCATCTAGCTTTCGCGGATGATGTGATTATTTTCTGTAATGGCAGTAAGCACTCCCTCTTGAACCATTGAAATCTGCTTTCTTCTTTCGAACAGTGCTCCGGCCAGTTGATTAATTCGGACAAGAGTTGCTTTATTATCTCCAGTAAGACAACCTCTTCTCGTATAACCTCTATTAAGAGACATTTGGGTTTCTCTCATAAATTTCTCCCTGTTACTTATCTGGGGTGCCCGATTTTTGAAGGCCGTAGGAAGCAAGCTCATTTTGACCCGCTCATTGAGAAACTTCAGACTCGGATTAACTCTTGGTTTGGTTGTTTCTTGGTTTGGTAAAATCACCTTGTTTCCTTAATTACGCGAATAAAATCACCTTGATTAATTCTGTGCTGAACTCCATTTTGATGTACTAGGTTGCAGTTTTGAATCCTCCAATTTTGGTCATTAAGCAAATCAATAAGCTCTTATCTAATTTTTTCTGGGGTTCCGCGGATGGCAAATCTAAAGCTCACTGGATTGCTTGGTCTAATTGCTGTAAGCCGACTTCTGAAGGTGGCATTGGCATTCGATCAGTTTCAGACATTATTCAGACCTTTTCTGTTAGTTTATGGTGGCGGTTTAAATGCGGCAATGACCTATGGGTGAAGTTCATGCATTCCAAATATTGCTTGAGGCTTCATCCTACCTTAGCATCTGCTCGGGGGTCGTATTCTTGGCGTAGAATGTGTTCTATCAGATTTAAGGTTGAGCCTTTTATTAGATGGATTATTGGGAATGGCAACTGCTCAACCTTTTTGGATTACTGGCTTCCCGATGGTTCTCTAGTGCATCCTGGTTTGGATTCTTTCTCCCGTGTTTACATGTTGTTCGACAATTTGAACCAGGTTTCGGCTATCGCTCGTCTGGCTATTGGTTCTGCTACCTCCGAGCTTATTGACAGGCACGACATTGTTCCAGTTGACACTCCCGATCTTGCCTGCTGGAGTCTTACGCCTAAGGGCGGCTTCTCCCTTTCTTCGGTGTGGCAAATGATTCGTCACATCGATCCAGTCATTGATTCGGCCAACTTTATTTGGTATAAAAATCTTCCTCGTCAAATCAGTGTTTTTATGTGGCGATTATGGCATTGTAAACTTCCCATAGATGAAAAGTATTGTTAAGAAAGGCATTCAACTTGCTTCCAGATGCGTTTGTTGTTCCATGGGCCATGAGGAAACCTATTCTCATGTTTTTATTTCCAATCCAATTGCGGCTCAGGTCTGGTCCGAATTCAATAATTTTGGAGCTATCCAATGCCCATATCCGTCGGTGAATTTGACTTGTATGGCTTGGTGGTATTCGAGGGTGAATTCTCCTTTACATTGTGTTACTCCTTCTCTCATTCTCTGGGAGCTTTGGAAGTTTCGTAACTCAGCCTTTTTTGATGGCGTCAGATGTACCGCTACAACCATCATTGATCGAGTGAAATTCTCAATCAGTTCCATCTTCACAGATCTGAAGCTTGATACTCAGCTTGATTGGCCTTCTATCTTTTTTCGCCTTCTCAATCGTGGTTCCTCTAAGACCATTCAAGTGGTTTCATGGCACAAACCGGAGGCTGATTTTCTTAAACTCAATACGGACGGGGCTAGTAAAGGTAATCCGGGTATGAGCTATGGTGGAGGTATTGTTCGTAACAGCCATGGCAATCAAGAACCTAACCTGTACAACAACCACTCAATGGCTAAAACATGTCGGAGGGAAAACCAACTATAAGAACACGAGTATATTACTCTGAACTAAACCACAATCTCAACGGCTGAACGTGCCGAAGATAACAACAATAACCAAAACACTAGGAACCACGAGCTAATCCATGCTCGAGAAAACAACGAAAATAACTACTAAATAAATACAATAGCTCGACTATACTAGTCGACCCCAAAATAATACAACAATAAGAAACTAATACAAGTCTACCTCGGTAAAGTTTACATAACTTTACATTCGTGTCTCACAGAAATAATAAATACAAAAATATAAATAACTCCAAGCTATTGCTCGGAAGACCACCTGTTATCAACTGTGAACCCGCTGCCTCAACGCGTACTAACAAACTCACTGCACACACTAAGGAAAACAAAGACTTGTGATGAGTAATAAAGACCCAGTAATCTACTACATGTAATATGTCATAATGCTAAAACATATATGACTTGTTTGGTAGTCGGACAAGGATAAGCAATATTATTAATCCCAGTACTATTAATGCTCTCGCTATTAATCCTCACTTGTATATCGAGGGTAGTTTTGAGATTATAAATGTTAATCCCAATTTTTTTTAGTGAGGGCGCTAATAATACCACCCTCCCCCTTGGTATTAATAGTGAGGGGATAATTACTTTATCCGAATAACTCGTGCTATTAGTCTCGATCACCTATTACGTACCAAACATCAGACAACTAGGCTTATTAATCATATCTGACCTTAATCCTGACTACCAAATGGTACCATATAATCATAACATGGCATCATAATAGTATACCAATAGCATATCAAGTACCACATAATCATAGGTACACATAATCTTATGTAAACCACATATCATATTATTTTTCACATAAGTGCTCAAAAGTAAACATATATAACATGATATATAATCTGACTGTCTGTCTGTGCCACTACTGCTGTACACATGTTGAACCGCATCTAATCCGGATCTTATGCTCGGGCCCAATATTCAAACCAATCTTATATCCAATATATACTCACTAGTTTTCCCTAGTTATGAGGACCACATGCCACCATCGACCAAATAGTGAGGAGAAACGCGAACCAATGTTGCGACTCATTGCGATCGCTTACCCAAAGGCTATGAGTCGTCCAAGGACACCAGCTGGACTTAAACAAGGTTTACAAGTAGATATTTACTTCTCTTAACAAATAGGGATCAAGTCCGACAAAAACGGACTCATCCAAGTCAAGTAGGTCATAATGCTTTACTAAAAACCCAAATCTCAATGCATATAGATGCACATACTTATCATGCTCGGATAACTACAAGTTTAGTCCAAGTAATCATACATTGGGGTACTCATGATCCCCAAGTTACAAACCCAAACAAGTAATCGGACACCCGTATTCAATATTTATGGAAAAATAAACAAAACAATTAAATTTTTTGTCGACCAGCGGTGTATAATCCTTTTACACAAACGATCTTTAAATCATTGGTAACCAACTAAAGTTTAAAAAGTCGAGACATGATTACAAAAAAAGCTTCTGTAAAAAAGACTAGTATACGTACCCGTGCCATAGGCACGGTGTCGATATTAAATTAGTTCAATGAATGGTCAGGATAAACAAAACTCATAACTGACGGGGTAATTCAAACAAAACCCACAATTGAAGTTTTTATATGTAATTGTATAGGGGTAATTCAAACATAACTTATAACTGAGGGGTTCATTTGTGTCCGTGCCCATGGCACGGCGCGAGTAGGGGAGGATGTTAATATTGGAGGGTGTCAATATTTAAATAAATAAATATATGTTTTAATCATGTTTCAAAAAGAGTCTAAATTTTTTATGTATGGTGACATACATATATTCCAACCCAAAGTGTTTATGAATATGTTCAACAAAGAAAATTCAAACTTACAAAATAACCAATTTAAAATTAACACATTTCGGTAATCAATTAAAATAATATGATCATCCAATAGTAAAATAAAAAGTAAAAAATTACTTTTGTAAGCAAAATCAATCATCAAATATTGTTATTTAAGACAAAAAGAAAATTAACATGTAGAAATATATTGTTTTTTTTTTCAATAACTATGTACACATTCTCTCTAATCCATCTTTACAAAATTGTCATACTTTTTTTTATTTGTCTTAACGTAATATTTTAATTTCAAAAAAATCAAGCTACATCCATTGGAATATCGAAAACTTTGTAAAGATGGATCAGAGAGAATGTGTACATAGTTATTGAAAAAAAAAACAATATATTTCTACATGTTAATTTTCTTTTTGTCTTATAAATTTTTACCCTTAATTAACTTTTACCAATTAATTTAAAAGTATATCCTGGCCTAGTAATACTGTAGCGTTTCCTAATTAATTTTTACCGGTGAAAAATATAGAGATTAATTTAAATAACAAAACATGTTATCGGGTGTAATTAACATTTACCAACTATTGAGCATAATTAACTTTTACATGTAATTAACAAAATGTAATAATGATTTTTTATCCGTAATTAGCTTTTAACTAATTAATTTAAATAACATTAACTTTTACCGGTAATTGAAGGATAAGAGAGAAAGAGAGAGAAATGAAATCCTGGCCGTTGATTGTTTTTGGTAAAATCAAATCTTGACCGGTAAATAGCTTTTGATATGAGTTAATATTGTTTTGGGGAAAATAATTTCGATTTCTCTCGTTCTTTTAGTCGGTTTACTCGACGTGTGGGAAGAGGGTTAAACGAGCGTGACGATTATGGGTACACAGACGCAGACTCAGCAGCAGAAAACGGTTCTCTCTTATGACGAAGTTTCCAAGTTTTTCTCTTTGCCTCTCTCAGACGCCGCCGATGCTCTTGGTAATTCTCACATAATCTCTCTCTAGGTTTTCATCGCACTATATTGTAATTTAGTCACGCATATTGATATTGCATCTATTGGATTGCTGATGCTTCAAATTAAGCATATTCAACGAACTTTTTGTACGTTGTCTTGTTGTTGGATTGCCTATTGGAAGCTTGCCTGGCCTCAAATTAAACGTTTTCTAATGTATGGGGGTGACTATGAGGTTTCTTGAATTCGATTTCCATGAATGTTGTCAGTAGTTTGATAGATGAGCGTATAATTAGTATATACTCCCTCCTTACCGTGCAAAGAGTCCACAGTACTATTCTGTGACTTTACATTTTAACAATACCGTCCATATTTGATATTAACATATTAACAATGCTTAAGCATTTTCATAATTATTACCAACTGAAATGCTTGTTATATATATCCCTTAATTTTCAAAGATGGACTCTTTGTGTGGAACAGATTGAGTATAAAAGTTTGACTTGTTAAATGAGACATTTTTACGGGACAGGGTGTATTATGACTCGATTTTCTGTAAGAGTAAAGGTACTCTTATCTTATACTCCATCCATCTCAAAAAAAAAAAAAGGTCCGACTTTGATTGGTGAAATTGATTAAATATTGACCATAGATTTATAAGAATTTACTTATTCATTTTTTTTTTGATAAGTAAATAAATTTATAAATCAAAGCGTCAAAGCAGGTGACGCGTCCTTGTACACCGGGGGGGGGTATACAAGATAAACGAAAATGCTAATAATTAGTTATGTTTACTATTTCTACAAAAGAGTTATCTTCATCGGTGTCAACTACCGAACACCATAAATGAAGAGTCTTCTGAAACACCTCCGTCTTAATTCGAGCAACATAGACTCCATGTTCTCAAACACCCTTTGGTTCCTCTCCTTCCAAATGATCCACCAGATCGCCAACATCAGACTCCTTGCTAATAATGATTTCTGTTTACTATTTACTTATTCTTATGAAATCCTAAGAGTTGTTATTGATAATTTTCTTAATTCCTTCGACGAATGTAATTTTATAAGCTAAAACATAATATATGTATTTTAAATAAAAACATGGTATCGTCCTAGGTTTTTTTTTTTTTGATAAGTAAGTATCGTCCTAGGTTGACATTCCAATAAGGAAATGAGTCTATATTTTTGGGACGAGAGGGAGTATTAAGAAAAAAATGACTCTTATCTAGTGGGCAAGACAAGAGTACAACACATACTCTTGTTATTGCAAGTAGTACCTATGATGCCAAAGTGCTTGTCCTGGGACGCATAATTCTCTGTATCTTAGGTACTTCACCTGGACTCAGCAGTATTACAGCTAAAGTATTGAACTAGATAAGACGACCCTCTTGACTTTAGATAAAATATTGTTTGATGTGGACTAATTCATGGTAGACAACCACATGTGTTGTTTTGGGAGAAGATGCTTCTTAAGTTGCTTATTGTCAAAGCTGAAAGGTGAAGCTAAAGGTGATGTGTAAAGGAACTAATTGAGCATCTTGAGCAAGCTAAGCAAAAGCTACGAAAACCAAAGTCATAGTGGAAAAGGGAAAGTGAAACCGCATGAAGTTCCTACTCTCGAGCATTTTAAAGTTGCCCACAAATCCTTGATAGTTCATCATAATGATTTCAGAATTGCCCACAAGTTGAAGCTTGGAAGGTAGATCTCTGTTTATTCTTTCGACTTTGAAAGATGAATCTGACTTCAAGTTGTCTCAAGATTTTTCGCATCAACAAGTGCGTGGTTGTAGCTTGTAGTTCATCATTCTTGAACATTACGTAGATTGAGGCTCAAATTTTTTGATAACTTAATAAGAATGTTCTTGAAAAGATCCAACAAGAAAGATACTATTGTGCATGGATACTATCACAATGTTTATTATTTATTGATAGAATGCTGTTTCATAATAATATGTGGTCATCATGAGAGAAGTAGGGAGCTACTACAAGATTGGAGGAGTGTGGTTCTTTGAGGCAAGAAGAAATGAGTTTGGAGGTGCTTACGACGGAGAAGGTAACTTGATTGAAAGAGGCGTGAGAAATGGATTCGTGTGAGGGCTTGTTATTTTATGTTCTTCCTTAATAGTGGCGAGTGGGAAATGTAGTAGGAGCCATGTCTTTAAGCTATGCTTACGGGGTTGTATGAGGAGTGCTACGTCCTTGGTTGAGGGATGGAGTCATTTGTTGTAGGGGAGAGCTAGCTTGCTGGTTGAAATGACTTTTTGAGGAAGAGGAGGTTTTTCGGGCTATCCACCTCCTTTGACCCGTCGAAGACTATCCATCCTTGTTAGGTCTAGGGAATTTTAAAGAATAAATTCCTCCTGGATTAACTTATAGAGACTCAAATTGGAGACCTTAAGATATTCAAGAAACCTCTTGACGAGTTGAGCTATTATTTATAATTTACCAATTATTTTATCAAAGTATAAAATAAATGATGTTTTAGCAAAGTTTTTTTTTTGTCCCAAAATAAATGATGCTTTAGGATTTCAAGAAACATTTATCCATATTTTGTCAAAACTATCCATATTTACTACGCTAAAATCAAATGCTGTTAAAAGAGGGTTGTTGAGTGGAAAGAGTCAAATTCTGGTGCAACTTAACTATAATAAATGATCGAGGGTAGATCAATCCTTTTATAATCTTCCTTAATCTGCGTGTAAATTAAATAAAACATTATTTATTTGGGATGGAGGTAATATATGATATCTCCATATACCAATCTAGTTGTAGTTTACTGTACTCTATGAAAAACTTGTGGATGGTAATGTTGATTTTATACACTTTTAACAAGTTAATATCTTTTCATCGCACTATATTGTAATTTAGTCACTCATTGATATTGCTTCTATTAGATTGTAGATGCTTCAAATTAAGCATATTGTATGAACTTTTTATGTGTTTATCTTGTTGTTGGATTGCCGATTGGAAGCCTCGCCTCAACTTCAATGTTTTCTAGTGGATGGGGTGACTCGGAGGTTTCTTGAATTTGATTTCCATGAATGTTGTCGGTAGTTTGATAGACGAGCATAAAATTAGTATATACTCCCTCCAATCCGGGCAAATAGTCCATTCTACTATTTTGGGACATTTCACTTCAAGAGTCATCCCCATAACATTTCAACAATACCCTCCACATTTGATACTAACATATTGATTATGCTCAATCATTTTTGTAATTACTAACAACTAAAATGCTATTTATATATCCCTTAATTTTTAAAGATGGACCCTTTGTGTGGAACGGATGGGGTATAAAAGTTTGGTTTGTTAAATGAGACATTTTTCCAGGATGGAGTGTATTATGACTCGATTTTCTGGAAGAGTAAAGGTATTCTTATCTTCTATTCCATCCATCACAAAAAACATAAAATAAATGTCTGAATTTGACTTTTTTTTGGTGAAATTGATTAAATTTTGACCATAGATTTATAAGAATTTACTTATTCTTACGAAATCCTAAAAGTTGTGATTGGCAGTTTTCTTTATCTTTGATGAATGAAATTTTATAAGCTAAAACATAATATATGTACTCCCTCCGTCCCAAAATTATTGTCTTGTTTGACCTGGTACACGGATTAAGGAAAACCAATTGACTTGATTATTAAAATTTGTTTGATGTGTAGTTTCCTTTAAAGCCCATGTGCCCATAAAATAGGATGAAAAAGTAAGGGTAAAGTGGTAAAAGTGCTGTCCTAAAAAGGAAAGTTTCAAATAAGAGAATTATTTTGGGACGGACGAAAAAAGAAAAAAGGATAATAATTTTGGGACGAAGGGAGTATTTTAAATAATAACGTGGTATCGTCCTAGGTTGACTTTCCAATAAGGAAATGAGACTATGTTTTTGGGACGAAGGGAGTACTAAGAAAAAGGGAGTACTAAGAAAAAATTGTACTCTCATCTTGTGGTAAGACAAGAGTAAAGCACATACTATTGATATTGCAAGTAGTACCTATGATGCCAAAGTGCTTGCCCTGGGACACGTAACTCTTTGTATCTTACGTACTGTACCAGGACTTGGTAATATTATAGCGAAGGTACCGAACCAGATTAGATGACCCTCTTGACTTTAAGTAGAAGCCTATATAACATATATATATTTTTTGATAGGTAAGGTATGAGTGATATTAACAGGCGTCAAATGAGGTGACTCATCCTTGTACATCTGAGGTATACAAGATCGAAACTATACTAAACAACAGGTTAATCGAAACAATCCACAAAAAGGGTCCTCTGAATTAGGGTCAGCTATGGAGCACCAGAATCGCAAAGACATCAGAAAGTTCTTTTTGATTCCTTCGATATCAGATTCGATATTCTCGAAAGCCCTCCTGTTTTTCTCTTTCCAGATGGTCCACCAAATAGCTGTAGGAGCGTAGTCCCAGGAGACATTCCTCCTCCTTTTGAATAACGACCATCCACAGAGCAAATCAATAACAATCCTAGGCAGAGCCCAAGAAACACCAGCATAGAGGAAAAGCAAACTCCATAACTCCCTCACAATAGGGCAGTGCAAGAGTAGGTGATTCGTATCCTCTCCTCATTCTTGCACATGTAGTACTGATTGACGTATATCATGTCACGAGACCTCAAATTCTCCCCTTTCAGAATAACTCCCCCAGCTGCCTCCCACACAAAGAAAGCCACCCTACTAGGACTAATACATGGAAGACAACCACGTGCTTCGTTTTTGGAGAAGATACTTCTTAAGTTACTTATTGTCAAATCTGAAAGGTGAAGCTAAAGGTGCTGTGTAAAGGAACTAATTGAGCATCTTGAGCAAGCTAAGGAAGAGCTATAAAAACCAAAGTCAAAGTGGAAAAGGGAAAGTGAAATGGCATGAAGTTCCTATTCTCGAGCATTGTAAAGTTATCCACAAATCATTGATAGTTCATCATATTGATTTCAGAATTGGCCACAACTTGAAGCTTGGAGGTAGATCTCTGTTTATTCTTTTGACTTTGAAAGATCAATCCGACTTCAAGTTTTCTCAAGATTTTTCGAAGCGACAAGTACATGGTTGTAGCTCATAGTTCGTCATTCTTGAACATTACATAGATTGAGATTCAATTTTTTTAATAAGCTGATAAGAATTTTCTTGAAAAGGTCCAACAAGAAAGCTACGATTGTGCATAGATACAGTCTCAATGTTTAGTATTTATTTATAGGATGCTGTTTCATAATAATATGTGGTCATCATGAGAGTAGGAGTAGGGAGCTACTACATGGAGGAGTGTGGTTCTTTGAGGCAAGAGGAAATGAGTTTGGAGGTGCTTATGAAGGAGAAGATAACTTGATTGAAGGAGGAGTGAGAGATGGATTCGTGTGAGGGCTTGTAATTTTATGTTCTTACTTAATAGTGGCAAGTGGGAACTGTAGGAGGAACCTAATTTGGGAGATTGAAGGTGAGGTTGAGGAGATTTTCCATGGCTTTAATGCTATGGTTGATCAGCTTATGGGCTTGCTTGAGGAGTGCTACGTCCTTGGTTGAGGGATGGAGTGGAGTCATTTTCTGTAGGGGAGAGCTAACTTTCTGGAAGAAATGACTTTTTGAGGAAGAGAAGGTTATAGGCAGGGAGAATGAAATGTTCTCTATTGCCTTTTTCCGTATTTGCTCTACAGTCTCTAAGTCTGAATTGATTCCGATTCACTCTAATTTATATTCTTGTGTATGATCAATTCGATTGCTATCTCACTCATTCCTTCCTCGCTAATACTTTCCACTCCTTTCAAAATTAGCTTAACGAGGACCAAGTATGATGAGTAAGATTTATGGTCTTTGCTGTATCAAGCCAATCTTCTGCTTCTTCTCTCTCTGATTTTTTTTTTAAAATGAGTTGCATTTTCTGTATTCCCCCCCTGAACCCATTGTCTTAATATGTTGCGTTGTTACTGAGTGATTTAAACTTAGAGCTCCTGCTGCCGAGATGGTATTTGACGGCTGTAACTGGAACGGTGGCATTTGACAGCTGTAACTGGAACGGTGGCGTTTGAGGGCTGTACCTGAGAAGAGTGATGAATTGGTTCCAGTTACAGCTATGATTTACTCCTTAGTGAAAAAATGAATTGCTTGCTGTAATTGTCTAAATATAATTCATCAAATCGGAAAATATTAAGTTCACGTTTCACTTCAGATTCGCGTGCTTATAATTTCTGAAACATATTCATTTTGAAAGAACTACTGACTGTTTCGATCCTTGTTGCAGCTGTCTGTAGGAGTGACTTGAAGAAAATATGTTATGATAACGGTCTTGTCAGGTGGCCATACCGGAAGGTAGGCTTTATGTTTTTTTTTTGAATCCTGTCTGAAACGTGTTTGGTCATAGGAAAGAGTAGTTTTAGGATGCTTATTAGCTCTTGGGTTCATTCATTTGTACACACAAAAAAGAGGAAGATGGATATTTGATTTTTGTGGAAAGAGATGGATGTATGCTTTTCTGAGTGAATGCATTAGTGTTTATGATCTGATCTTAAAATTCCACGTATTCTTAACTCATATTCTTTGATTTTTTCTACATCTTTTATGCTGTTGCGATGTGAAAAAACCGGCATACTTTTTTTTTGATAAGTAAAGATTGTATTAATTACGATGCCAAAAAGGAAGGCGCAACCATGTGCAAAGCAAGTATCTAAACAAAAATTACAATGGAGTAGAACTATCCACCATATCCTCAAAAGGGGTCCGATCATTCGGAGATGTCTCCGCACACTATAAGCGCAGAAGCTGCAAAATATTCTTCTTTATCTTATCTAACCCGTGTTCCACATTATCGAAGGCTCTTTGATTCCTCTCCTTCCGTTACACCACCAGATAGCCAACGGAGCTGTGTCCCAAACCATATTCTTTCTTCTCCTCTTATACAGCGACCATCCACGGAGGAGCTCTACTACTGATCTTGGCATAACCCAAGAAATACCAGCTAAGAGGAAGAAAAAGCTCCATAACTCTCTCGCTGCCGAGCAGTGCAGTAAAATGTGATTGGTCGTCTCCTCATCTTCTTTAAATGCCACTCTGCTGGGAGCTTTAGATTTCCAAATGACTTTCCAGGGGAAGGAGATTCTATCAATGTCACTTAAAGATGCATAATAGGATTTGACTGTGAACTTCCTGCTCTTAGGTCATACCCAAACCACCTTATCTACATACGTCCCTTGTCTCTTTATGGTGTAGAGCTTCTCAAAAAATCTTACCAAGTTGCCATACACCCAATCTTGTAAGTTTCTTTTAAACGTGGGAACCCAGGTATCTCTACCATCATAGTTAATGAACATCTTGTTCACCATAGCTTCACGGTTAACCACAAGATTATGAAGCCTAGGAAAATCATGTTGAAGAGTTATTTCCCACACCATCTATCTTTCCAAAATCTAACATTTTCCCCGTTGCCTACTTCGAAGAGCATACCACGTTGGAAGTCATCCCAACCTTTTGAAATCCCCTTCCACACACTAGAGCCGTAAGAATATCTAACAACTGAGGGAAACCAAGACTGACTTCATTGCCCAAATTTTCCCATCACAATTTTCCTCCACATCGCCTCTCTCTCCACTATGTATCTCCACAACTATTTACCCAACATCGCACTATTGAATTTCCTAATGATTTTGATGCCCAAACCTTCGCTCTTGAGCCTTGAGCAAACGGATGCCCAGTCCACCAGGTGATATTTTCTCTCCTCATTACCTCCCTCCCATAGGAAATCCCTTTCCAATTTTTCGATTCTCTTGGCAACTAAAGCAGGATCGTAAAAAGAGACATGAAGTAAGTAGGAAGGTTCAAAATGGTGCTTTTAATCAGAGTCACTCTACCACCCACTGACAAATATTGTCTTTTCCACCCTGCCAACCTTATTTCGATCCGCTCGATGACTTGGACTCCACATGTCTACTTTCTTAAAAGAAGCGCCAAGAGGAAGACCCAGATACGTAGTTGGAAGACTTCCCGCTTTACAACCAAAGAAGGAAGATAGATCTCCCAAGTTGTCCACCGTACCTACAGGGATGATTTCACATTTCAAAATGTCAATTCTCAGCCCCAACACCGCCTGCAAAAATAATAGAACCATCCGAAGATAACCCAGATGAGATTTTCTCGCCTCACAAAACACCAAAGTGTCGTCTGCAAACAGTAAGTGAGTCACTGTTAGATTTGGCACATCCTCTCTACCCGCCTTGAACCTCTGAATAAAGCCTCCATCCATTGCCTTGTCGAGAAGACGACTCAGAGCTTCCATCACTACTATAAAAAGAAGGGGAGAGAGCAGATCCCCTTGACAGAGGCCTCTCGAACTCGGGAAGAAACCTGCTGATTCCCCATTAACCAAGACTGAAAATCACACAGTTGAAATGCAGAAATACACCCATCTAGTCCATTTATCCCCAAAGCCCATCCTAGAAAGGAGGTACAACAAGAAATCCCAATCGACATGATCATAGGCCTTCTCGATGTCAAGCTTACATAGCACACCTGACACCCTGCTCCTCCTTGTATCAACAACCTCATTGGCTATTAAAGCTGCATCTAAGATTTGTCTGTTTCCTACAAAGGCATGCTGAGAATCTTAGACCACCTCACCTATAACACTCCTTAGGTGATTCGACAACACCTTAGCGATCAACTTTTAAATTCCTCCGATAAGACTGATAGGTCTAAATTCTTTTAAATCTTCAGCTCCTTTTTTCATTTGGAATAAGGGCTATGAAAGATGCATCAAGATTTTCTCGAACCTGTCCTCGTTGTAAAAAGAATGGTAAACCTCCATGATGTCTACCTTAACCACCTCCCAGCAAGGTTGGAAGAAAGCTAAAGAGAAACCATCAGGGCCTAGAGCGTTATCCCCTTTTAAGCTTCTCAAAGCTGATACTACTTCTTCATCGCTGAAGGCCTGCTCCAACTGCTCTTTTTCCTCAACCGGTAAAGAGTCAAGGAGAGCCCGCAAGCTTCCACAGACGAGGAACTGCCAAAACCTCTATTCTATTGATTTTGATCACCGTAGCTGACTGTCTTTATAGGATCTGGAGTTCCCTATAGTCCTCTAGTCAAGCCGGAAAGACTTGAACTCTAAAGATACTCCGTCCAACTCCCCAATTTCCAGCCTTCACCCTTCGAATAAAGCTTCTGATAAAACTCTACAGCCCCTATCTTTATCAGATTGGAGTCTTCCGTCACAGTACCATTAACCTTTAACTTTTTTATTTTATTGAAACTGTTATGAGCCTTTGCCATCCGGTGGAAAAATATGATGTTCTTGTCTCCTTCCCGCAGCCACAGGGCTTTCGATTTCTGTCTCCAACAGATTTCTTCACTGAACAGAAGTCTTTTAATTTCCAGATTTAACTCTTCTCGGCTTCTAGCTTCATCAGCCCCCAGCCTACCCTCACTATCTAGGATGTCCAATCTACTGATTTCCTCCATTACCACTTTAATTCTCGATTCCATCCTCCCAAAAATCTCCCTGTTCCACACTCTGAGATCCGCCTTAAGCAACTTTAATTTTCTGGCAATTCTGAAGCACGGCTTCCCTCGACTTCATACGATTCCCATTTCGATTTTACCCATTCCATAAAGCCAGGGTCTTCAAGCCACATATTTTCAAATCTAAACGGGGATATCCTCCTATGAACCTCATCTCTCTCCAGCAAGATAGGGACGTCATCGGAGGTTACCTTCGGAAGAGTACGTTGGGAAAACTCACCAATCTGATCTGCCCAATCTGAGGATAAGAGGAACCTGTCGATTCTCGAACATTGCTGGCTGTCCCCACCTCTGAACCAAGTGAAAGCATTCCCTTCTAAAGGTAGATCCACCGGATCCATCTCATTGATAAAATCATTAAAGATATCCATGGCTTGAGAGGAACCTCGAGTACCGTAGTGTTCATGGGGAAACCGAATCGAGTTAAAGTCCCCCCCCCCCCCTTCACACACCATGGAGCACTCCATTTCTGACGAACTGACTTGAACATATCCCATAAACCCCTAAGAAAGCCCATAAAATTCCATTAGCTACTTTTTTTTGATAAGTAAAGATAGTATTAATGGCGCCTAAAAAGGAGACGCGCCTATGTACACAGGATGTATACAAGCCAGTTACTTTACAAAAGAGATATTATCCACAAACTCTACAAAAGGATTGCCTCCCTGCTCTAGCAGCTCATGACACCAAAAGAGCAATGACTGCATTATCGTCTTCTGGATCTCCTCCACCTTCCTCTCTTCATTCTCGAAGCATCTTCTGTTTCTTTCCTTCCAGATAGTCCAGCAAACTGCCATAGGGGCCACTTCCTAGATGACATTTTTCCTTTTCCTTTTATACAAAGCCCAGCTTTCCATCAAGTGTCTCACAGATCTGGGCATCACCCAGCTAATCTGGAACAGATTAAAGACAAAATCCCAGATCCTCCTGGCAACTGGACAATGTAACAGAATGTGGGTTACGTTTTCCTCGTCCGCCTTGCAAAAGAAACACCAATTAACGTAATTTTTTTCCTGATCTGCAAATTGTTGCCTGTTAGAAGTGCTTCATTGACGGCTTCCCACATAAAGAAACTCACTCTGGTAGGGGCCTTGGTTTTCCAAACGTTACTCCACGGAAAAAATCCTTCGGTGCCCCTTAACTTCTGGTAGAAAGATCTGACTGTGAAAGTCTTTTTATTCTCCCCCTCCCACACTGCTATATCCTCCCCATCGCCACTAACTTTCTGATTATACAGAAGCTCAAAAAGCTGTGCTAAAGAATCCATCTCCCAGTCTTGGAGATTTCTCCTAAAGGTTGGATTCCAGGTGATTACTCCATCTACAACCTGCACTATCGAATTAACTCTGTGATCTTTATTCCTAGCTATGTTGTACAGCATGGGAAAGACTCTACGCAGCTCCATATCGCCACACCACTTATCCATAAAAACTCAGCTGCAGCTTCGACGACAGGGGTTGAACTCTTTTGCGAAACATCCTCGCTGGGGATTTCGTCTTCTTTGCTTGCCATGTCGTCTACAACGAAGCTACAACTCCTGGAAATCTCAGCTGCATCTTCGACATCGGGGTTTGAACCAACTTTCAATGCATCTTCGCAGGGGACTTCGTTTTCTTTGTCTACCTGGAACCCTCGAAATTGGGACGGAAGTTCTCCTTCGGCTGAGCCTCACATCTATCCTTGTTGAAATCCTGCTTCGTCTCGAGACTAAAGACGAAGTGGCTATTAGATTCAGCCCCATACTGATCATTAAAACTCAAGATAAAAGGCCCAAAGATCCTTCCCCCTGTTATCCCTTCAAAATTCCCCACAGGCCCACCGTCCTCCATCGGGCCCACCTCTGGTTCTAAGCTCATCGACCCTTTCTTTGACTTAACTAGAGAATTAATACCGAGCCTGTCTGGCCCATTACGAGATGGACCAGCAGCCGAGCCCATAATATTACTACTCTCCCCTTGAACGACTCCGTTTACATTAGTGGGTTTAAATTTCAAATTCTTGGCAACCCACGTGCTGCGACTGCTGCCTTAACCGTTCTGCGCATCAATCGTACCCTTATCGATTCTCCTGAACGTAACGTGCTCTGAGTTCCCGTGGCTCTCACTCCCCATCTTCATTCCTTCTTTACCTTTTTCCCCTGCACTGTCTCTCAAGCCATTAATGCAAGATCACGTAAAGCACACCACCGTGGTCTCTGCACATAGCGGGATCTCAAAGATCCGATTACTAACTCCAATGCGAACGCTCGCCGGCACACTTCCATGATAACTGATTAATATGGCAAGGGAACTCGGGCAATGAGAGGTCCTTGGTTCCAATCCCCATATCAATAAGGGGTCACTTACCTACCAAAAAAATAAAAATAAAATAAAATGACCTTTTCCTTGTAGCTTCGTCTACATCCAGGAAGCCACCACAAAAATCTCTGATATGGCGAAAAACTGCGCTTCCCCACAGGTGAAGGGGCAAGCCTAACACCCTAACCCATGCTTCCTTAGGCGTGCTACCAGGACTGTGACATAGACTCATAGGGTCCCACCTCTCGAGGAGCATAGATTCTTTCTAAAAAAACCACTCCTTAGACAGAATTCTTAAGGCTTCCTCCTTTGAAGGGAATTCAAACAAGAAAAACATCCCACTCATATCCACCACTCGAACACCACCAGCCACCTTCCATCTTTTTTCCACCCAGACTTGCAGATCTGACCTCAAAGGGATGGGACTCCTCTGGTCTCTCACTCTACCCACCAGCATCTCTCCAAAAAATGAAGGGAATCTGCATTAGAACCTTCCTCTATAGCAAAGTCTGCTCCAGAATTTTTCGGGAGAGACTCTGTTTTCACCGATAAATCGGGCCAAGGGGGAATCCTAGCTGCCTCTACGAAAGATTTACCAGATAAGTTGAACTCTCCTTTCCCTTCTAGGGAAAATCTTCTTAGCTTTTCAGAGACGTCTATCCACCCAAACCCTTCTACTATTTCTGGGATACAAATCGTCTCTGTTCTTCCAGTCTTACTAATTTCGATGCGAATGAAACTTCCTGACCTGTTGTCTTCTTTCACTACTGTCACCTCATGCGACTTGAGTTTCTTACAAAAACTGTCCCTGAAGCTAGAAGCTTGCTTCATCCATTTGCACATCCATAAAAACTCCCTAAGAAAGAGAACAGCTTTGTTCACCCTCCCTTTACCCCTCTCTATCCACTTAAAATCTGTTAGCTCTGAGTTTCCACTTTTCACCACCTCGAAGGATTTCCTCCCCGCGTGAAAGAACCATCGATCCATTAGGAAAAAATGTATTCACCCTTGGGCAATCATTCACAGCATATATTTAGCAGCTGGATACCAATAATCTGACGTTACAATTATTACTAATACTAAACAAAAAGGTATATTAAAAAAACCGGCATACTTCCCATGAAATGAATAAAAGGTGGAACTTGGGCACATTTAAGAGTATCAGATATATTTTGTTTGTTTGTTTATTTGTTTACTTGAAATGATTCAAAATCAATGTTAGACAGAATGATAATGAACTGTACAAACTCATTGAGGGAAGAAAATTCAGTTTTACTCATGTTTGATGAAGTACAAGGATTTGCCCTATGAAGAGAAAGGGCGGGGAAAGAAGAACGAAAGTGGAAGAAGAATGCTTACCCGCGCAAGGGATCAGCTATGCCCAAAGTCCATGACTTGACAACAAAGGTTCAATTCTCAAATATTATTCAACTCTCCCACTAAGAATGGGGGATAACTTTGATAGCTTTAAGACAAAAAGAAGAATCCAAATACTGCGAGGATGATACTAATTAACGAAAAGGTAAACCATCGAAAACCTCTATGTGCTAAGACCCATTTTTCTGGTGCCCCTATGTGGTCTCATTTTTCACCCAGTTGGGATCCACTTAACCTGAAAATCTAATGCCATTATACACAATCACAAAAAAATGAATAAAGAACATTACAGCTATTAGTGAACTTGAATAGACATATATATATATATTTTGTTGATAAGTAAGAGTAATATTAATAAGCGCCAAAACAGGTGACACAGCCTATGTAGACCGGAAGTATACAACCAAAAACCTAGCTAATCAAAAATCTGTCCAAATTTTTTACAAAAGAGCTGTCGGAAGCCGGATCCAACTCATTGCACCAAAGGAACATTGTCTGGATGATCTGCCCCTTAAGCTTATCCACGCTAACCTCCTCATCCTCGAAGACTCTGCGGTTCCTCTCCCCCCACAAAATCCAGCAAACTGCCAAAGGAGTAGAGTCCCGTATGCTGCTCCTCCTTCTCTTGTACGGAGACCAGCCCAGATCTTTAATTGATCCAGGCATAACCCAAGATGAGCAAAACAGATTCAGAATGTAGTCCCAGATTTCCTTCGTTACAGGGCAGTGAATGAGTATGTGATTTACACTTTCTCCATCTCCTTTACACAAGTAACACCAGTTAACATAAATCTTTTTCCGAGCCCTAAGATTATCCCCCGTAAGAATGGCTTCATTGGTGACTTCCCACATGAAAAAAGCCACTCTAGTCGGAGCCATACCCACACGGATTTCAATGGAAATGAATTCTCATCTTCCGTCAAACTATGGTAAAACGACTTGACTGAGAACACGTCACTCACTCCCCCCTCCCAAACCACTCTGTCCTCCCTACCTCCTAAACCCTCCTGGCAATACAACAATGCAAAGAACTGCCCCAGCACATTCAACTCCCAATCTTGGAAATTTCTACGAAACAAGGGATGCCACACCATGCTACCCTCTGTCAACTGAAGGACTGAACTCACGTACTTGTCTTTATTTTCAGCGATATTAAACAGGTCGGGGAACATACTCCGCAGCTCCCTATCACCACACCACTTATCCCTCCAAAATCTTACCATAGATCCGGTACCAACGCTAAAAGTGATAAAACGCTTAAAAGGTTCCCACCTCTTCATGATACCCTTCCACACTCCCACCTCGTACGACGAATGAATAGACATATTTAACCTCTCATTTCTCTACTCAAAACAGACTAAACCCAGTTCTTCTCCTCCTTCCGGCAAGCACCGCTCCTTTCTCCACTCTCAACCATCCCATTCCTACCCCATAGTATCCCAATACAGACACTTTCTCTCACTACTCAATATATTTTAATTAACATTTTTATTTCATTTCATCCCATCCAACACTGACATTCTCTCCCACAAATTTAAATCTCCACCGCCCAATCGATCTACACACCCCATCTTATTACTCCCTCCCCTCAGATCCAATCCAAAAATCCCTCCTCTGCCTCTCTCTCCCCTTTCCATTTGTCACAGAAGAGAGAATATTTTGTTGACTTCCAATACTACCATTAAGCGCTGTCATGGACGACGCAGTGAAGCAGCAACCTGCTGCTAGAGTCGTCAATCGACCAAGTTGTCAACATCGTAGCGACGCCTCCCAGCTACATCTGCTACAAGCAAACTCAATCAACTTGCTCCTTTCTCCGCCCATTCTCACGGAACAATCATTGCGTTGTGGTACTTCTTTAACTTCGGTGTTCTCAGCTTCTATGGCTTCTGGTCTCCTGTTTTCCTCACTATCCAAGAGCATATATAGTAGATCTAGGTGGCCGAGATACTTCAAAAGCCGATTAGCTTCACGTTCTTGGTGTGTGTGTGTGTGCGTGAGGGGGGGGGGGGGAGGGATTTTTGGATTTGGATCTGAGGGGAGGGAATGGTGATAAGATGGGGCGTGTAGATCGATTGGATGGTGGGGATTTAGATTTGTGGGAGAGAATGTGAGCCGTTAGATGGGATGAAATAAAATGTTTAATTAAAATATATTGAGTAGTGAGAGAAAGTGTCGGTATTGGGATAGTATGGGGTTGGAATGGGATGGTTGTTTTGTTAGTTGCAGATGATAGGATCAAATTTAGGGTAGGTTTAGATTTAGGGTTAAGTCTGTTGAATGAGGGCAAATAAATCGTTTAACCTTCTCCATTAGTTTCATCTTGACTCCGTTCGGCAACCAGGGATACAAAAAGGAAAAAAAAGAAAAAAAAAGGACCATATAGGGGCACCTGAAAAGGGGGTCTTAGCATGTTGGGATTTTCGATAGTTTACCCTTATTAAACTACTAAAAGAACTCTAATAATGTAACTAGGATAGTTTAATCCTAAATATTATAGTAAGGTCCCTATAAAATTAGAGCTTTACTTGGTCTTTTGTTCTTAATCAGCTCAATACTAATGACCTCCGTCACATGCAGAGATCTTACAAGAAGGTTTCTCTGGACTGGGGTGTGATGTTCAGATGTTCTTCCAAGTGTTATGAGTACTTGTTATTGCTCTATCAGGAAGCTCGCTTTGTTTGGAATAACTTATCTTGGCTGGCTGGTGGGGATTCATTGGGTTAGCCATTTCTCTATTTTTATATCCTCAGTACTTCAGATGCATTTTGGGTGTTTTTGGCAGGGGAAAAGAAGCTAGTTTTCTTTTCTGTGGTGTTTTTGGACAGAGGGATTATAGAATTTAGAAATCAGTCGAGCGCTTCTTTGGGATAGAGTAGTTTTTCTAGCATCTTTTTGGGCTTAAGCAAGGGCTTTTCGAGGAGGCATTTGTGAAGATTCAACAAGATTGGAATGCTTTGATTCCTTAATTATAGTTCTTATGTGCCAGGTTACACGGACACGCCTTCAACCTAGCTTATGTGCATTTTGCTCTTTTGATGGTCTCCTCCGTCTTTTTCTATTTCTTCTTCTATTAGTTTGATCTTTTTCATTTAAAATAAACCATAACAGTAGTACTACTCCAACTATAATTCCCTTAATAATCAATCATGATACAAGTTACCCTGAAATAGCAATTCAAAATAGCCATATAGTTATTCAGTTCCAATTATATAATTCTTTCCCTTGCGTGCGTCCTGTTTCATTTATAAGTCGAACATACGATTGCCCTTTTGTTTCAACTTAAATTCGTGACCGTAAGGGTAGGCAGGTATTGCTTTTAGTAGACTAGGAGAAGTTCGAATAAATTCAATCTAGAAGATAAGTCAAATCTTATATTGTAATCTGCTATGAGATTCCGTCATTTCTCTATGTTGATGTCTGTTTCTTTTCTCCAAACGTAATAAAAGAAAGTAGGAAAAAAGTCCGGCTATTGCTTTTAGTCTCTTTCTCTCTTTCCCCTAAACAATTATTCATTATTTCAACTTTAATATCAGTGAGATACTTATCAAAAAAAAATATCAGTGAGATAAGCCATGGTTGTGTGCCAATTGCTTTTACAAGTTCCCTATTAACTCAACATTCTGTACCACCATCGTCGCCAGACGCAACTCACTGGAGTCATCACTTAACTCACTGGAGTCATCACTTTCTGGTGACTACATCAAGGGTAGCTTTATGGCCTATGTCTTTCTACACATGGAGGCCCCACTTCAGAGTTCAAGATGGCGGTCATATTTAGGGTTTTGGCAACTAGCAGATTTCTTCAAAGAGGGCTTCTAGTCAATTCTGTAACGTTGGTTAGAGCTACAGATAGTTTCAGGCCATCTGTCCTCTCTCTCTCTCTCTCTCTTCTGGTTAGGTAGGTGGTGGTAGTCAGTGGGTGCCGGGTGGGGGCAATAGAGACTTCATGATGCTCATGGTAAAGGAGGCCAAAAGGAAGACTTATGGTAGCTGTGGAAAGTGCTGGGTGAGGATGCTGCTGAGTGTTTCAAAGCTAGTGGTCTGTTGCTATGGTGTTTGAAGGGTGTAGTGGGTGATTGTGGAAGTTTGAAGGTGTAACTGACTTTTTTTTGTTGATAGGTAAAGTTTAAAGAGGAATATAAACAAGCGTCAAATGAGGTGACGCGTCCTTGTACACTGGAAGTATACAAGATTGAATGAAAACTAAACAAAAGACCTATCCATACTATCTACAAAAGGATCCCCAGAGATAGAGTTAGCCACGGAGCACCAAAAACGCAAAGACAGGAGAAAATTCTTCCTAATACCATTTCGGCATTCTCAAATACCCTCCTATTCCTCTCTTTCCAAATCGTCCACTAAATCGCCGCAGGAGCAAAGTCCCAGGAAGGCGTTTCTTCTTCTCCTTCTGAAAAGCGACCATCGTCGGAGCAGCTCAATAACAGATCTGGGCATAGCCCACGAGACACCAGCTGAGAGGAAAAACAAAGTCCATAACTCCCTCACAATGGGGCAGTGCAAAAGCAGGTGGTTCACATTCTCCTCATTCTTACACATGTAACACCGATTGACGATATACATGCCATGAGAACGCAAATTCTCCCGTCAAAATAGCTCCCCTAGCTGCCTCCCAAACAAAAGAAGCCACCCTGCGAGGAGTTTTAGCTTTCCAGATTTCTTTCCAAGGGAATGAGGCTCTGCCTCTATCATTCAGCTTTGAGTAAAAGGATTTAACTGAGAAACTTCTGTTCTTAGAGCCCTCCCAAATAACTTTATCTTCACCCG
Source organism: Codonopsis lanceolata (assembly GCA_013146195.2). Taxonomy (NCBI): domain Eukaryota; kingdom Viridiplantae; phylum Streptophyta; class Magnoliopsida; order Asterales; family Campanulaceae; genus Codonopsis; species Codonopsis lanceolata. The sequence goes on from CM028383.1 coordinate 85,001,075, forward strand.
AGCCTTACCTCTTAAAACTGTGCAACAAATCCAAAAACTGCACAGAGACCTCGATCTCCCAATCATGAAAATTTCTGCGGAAGACAGGTTTCCATAGGTCTGCTCCCCCATGATTTAATAAGAGCGAACTCACCAATTCATCCCTATTAACCGTGATATTATATGAAGTAGGAAACAAGTGCTGCATAGTTGTTTCCCTGCACTATTTATCCTTCCAGAACCTGACTTGATTACCTTGACGTATCTCAAACTTAATGAATCTGCTGAAAGCAGCCCAAACTCCCATGATACCTTTCCAGACACAAGCCATGAGAGAGCAGGACTTCCTTGGGGAACCAAAGATGATCACCCACTCCAAATTTACTCACCACTAATCTCCACCACAAGGCCTCTTTATCAACTAAAAACTTCCATAGCCATTTACCCAACAGCGCCTTATTAAAATATTTGAAGCTTTTGACTCCTAATCCCCCAACATCCTTGCTGGAACAGACTGAATCCCACCGAACTCAGTGATATTTCCTTTCCTCTTTATCCCCTTCCCAGAGGAAATCTCTTTCCAGCTTCTCAATTCTCTTAACCACCGAGACAGGGGCCACAAACAAAGATAAAAAGTAAGTGGGGAGGTTAGAAAGAGTGCTCTTGATCAAGGTCAATCTACCTCCCGTAGACAAATACTGCCTTTTCCTCCCCGCCAATCTCCTCTCAAACTTTTCCACTACTGAATTCCACTCATTTACATTTTTGAAGGAGGAGCCTAGGGGTAGACCCAGATAAGTCGAAGGAAGACTAGAAGTTTTGCAACCAAAACATGAAGCCAGACTCTCCACGTTCTCCACTCTTCCTACTGGGAAGAAAAGAGAAGAGAAAAAAAAAGGTTTTTCCTCAAAACTTGCTAATCATCATCTATACGGCTATAGCTTAAGGGTACTCATATGCTTTTAAAAACCAGTGTCGAGATTTCTATTTGGACACATTTGATGTCAAGACCTTAATAGGATTGGATCTAGACTGAAGGAGACCAACCTGTACTTTAGCCTAATCATGTTACTGCTTTATTGCTATAATGTGGTCTTTCTATTACTTTAGCCTAATTAGGAGTTCAATCTCTTTCAATGTTCTTTAGATCCTTTCTGGAAAGAGTATTGAAGAAATTAAAGTGGATGCTGCAAGAGAAAGAAACAAGGAGCTTGCTGAGTTCTTGAAGGCTACTGGTGGAGAGAGGAATGATGCTTCAGTGAGTTCAGCTGCATCATTGTCTCCGTAAGCTGATTTAACTTTTATATGCTGACATATATACCTTATTTGCCCCAATATCAACATTTTAAAGCGCCTACATGATATTGCATTTAGCTGACTAGGGGCCTTAAGTGGTGTCTGACTATTTACATTGTCATATGACGTCGAACATTTAAACGCTGCCCCTTCAAATTTTACATTCTTTATTTCATAATTCTTCTTTTGTCTAAACTCTAAAGAAAAAAGACAAAGAAAAGATGTCGTCATTACATATATATTTATATGTGTGTGTGTGTGTGTGTGTGTATAGGATTTTGAGTATGTGTCATAGCTATTAAAAGTTCCTGCTGTTGTAAGAGTGGGAGGGCGATGACAACATGAATAACAAGTTGGCACTCAGTATAGTTGACACACATTCACACCAACCGTCGTCTTTCTACTTGTGGCCCATGCCGCAATCTTCATGTCAGAGCCCACATGCCTATCAAAGCCCCCAACCAGACAACATTTGAGAAATGATCCTGCCATTCCACTCCCCCATCGTCAACCTCTATGAACACACCAAATTTTTTCGCAATCACTCTTGAGCCACCACTCAACAGAAGAGAGGGTAGCACAGCTGACCTCCTGAAATCCATCCTAGCGACAATAACTATTTAGTGAAACATTGTATACTAAAGGCCTAGATTTTCGGTCTCATTTTACCCGTCGTGTAAAATGAGCTGCGATTTTGGATCTTCTGTGATACACATGAAATATGTTGTTGATGTTATTAAAATTTGACCAAATCCTGAAATAGTACTATAAGAATTAGAATTAAGAACATGTTTCATGCTAGAGATCCATCAAAATCGTAGACAACAAATTTAGCCCATGATTAATCTAGTAACAAGCATCAGAAACTTGAAAAAGAGTACTACAATATCCACTAGCTACAATTAAAAGAAATTAACCCGAAAATAGCCCTCCTTCAATGTTCACGAGTTAAAGTGTTGATCGACCCTTTAAATCCTTGGAAATTAAACCTTTGGAGCCTTGCAATTGGGACTTCAATTTTAATTTTCCCTCAAATTAAAGTATAAGGATTTAGAAAAGTGGGTAAGTGCTTGATTTGGATCCCAAATGAGGCTTAGAATTTTCTACTGTGTGCTTGGGGACCAAGTAATAGGAAAAAAACCAAGCCTTGAAAGTGCATTGGGCTGAATTTCAAGTGTCTGGATCAACCAAGGGGAAAATGGACTCCATTGCGAGAGAATGTGGGCTGAAAGGAGGGTATTTGGCGAGGATCTTGACCAGCTGAAATGGGAAATATTAGCGATCCTATTTCAGTGCAATCATGCGGTACTTGTGCTTCTGATCCGTGATGCCTACATGGGTTATTATTGAATTTGTATTGTTGACCGTGCCTCTAGTCAAGTTACTACCACATAGTCATGTTCCCTTGTAGGGCACAGCAGAATTCATTAGCTCAATTCATCTGTGCAACTACCCTGCAACATGGGATCTAGGATTTGGACCAGGAGGGGCGGGGAATTTAAAGAAAAATAATATTTCCTTTATCCCAAACATCAAGTTGCATTTGAAAAAAACTTTTAGAACTGCAGTCTTACTTCTATATATTGCCTTGAAAGTGTACTCAAATTAACAAAATAAGTGTCCCCTATTCCATTTTGGGACGTCCCAAAATAAGTGCTCTCTCTAGAAAGTCTTTTAAAGCCAAATATCTATAATACCCTAAAACTGATATGGGTCCCCATTGATTTGACACCTTTAAATGATAATTTTATGTATTAAAGAAAAAGTAAAATAAGTCGAATTCTTTCTTAAACCCGTGAAAAGCAATAGGGGACACTTATTTTGGGATGGAGGGGTATCCTTTTGTTTTGTTTTTCCTTGCTTATGCTTTTTTTGTATGACATGTTTATTGAAATATCTGGCCTGTTTACCTGGGCAATCGAGCCACTCATTTTCAACAAAAATTATTTGTTACCCTTTTGACTTTTTTAGTACAATTGCTCAGAATGACACAAATATCGCCTTTCTTCATCGTTCTAGTCACCTGTAATGCCTGTGAGTTACAACCCGGACTTGAAAATTACCGTACCAACCCAACCCATTAACATTTTCGGGTCAAAACAGGTAGCATGGTTTCAATCTGAAAATATTAAGGGGTTGGGTCAGAGGTCGGACCCATTACCCGTTTTGACCTGATAGTTTTTATTCTATAAATGTATGGATTATTGGGGGAAAATGTCACACGGTCTAACCCGACCCGATTCAACATGAGTACATGACCCATTTCAACCCGTTTGATATTCGGGATTCTAGCGAGTCCAGTTAGCTTCAACCCGTTACCCGTCTCAACCCGACCCAACTCACCCAATTGTAAGACCTATTTTCATCTTTTCCTCTGCCCTCAATTGCTATGATGCACGGATACTCTTCCAAGGCAGCGTACCGCGTATTGGATACGCCCCTGGATCTAGGGACGAATTACCAATTTTGCAAAGTCTAGATATGTGACCTGAATCCGGATACGTCTCTTGAAAACTCAGTCGTTTCAAGGGATTAATCGAAGTCACTAATTCACTTAACCTAACCTATCGACTGCGAGAGAGAGAAGGAGACGAAAAAAACAAACCCGACATACGCGATTGAGCTGCTTCCTCGCTCTTGCCGACTCGCGTCGCACCGTCGCCTCTTCCCTCTAGCTCGAATCTTAGCCGCGGCCGCTTCGAGCTTTGACGAGTTGAAGCCTTCCGGCCCTTCTTCTTCTCTTCGAGGTAATTTTGAACTCTAGTTTGGTTCGTCCGTCAATTTCAAACCTATTGGCTATTGTTTACTCTCCTAGTTTGCTTCTTCTCTCATCTCTATGCTTAGTTAAAAGTCAAAAATTCACTTCTGAACTTGTAATTGCAAAAATCCAAATATTAACCGTGTGTCACTGTGTATATAATATTATAATATATTGACTATATTCTGTAATCTGTTTAAGTGTATGACTGATATCTATCAATTATATCATCTATGATAGGAAAATGATATCCTTACCACTAATCCTACAACTTTCCTTACAACTAAGCCTTGAATTGGGAAAAATTGTTTTGGACAAAGACAACTTTACCCTTCTTTAAAGCTTAGTTGTAAGGAAAGTTGTGGAAATAGTTGTAAGGCTAGCAATGTTGTCTATGATATTTCTACTAATTTGCAGCTAATACTAATTTTGGTCCTTATATTTTGAATATTTACATTTTAGTCCTTATAGTTTGAATATTTACACATTACCACTACATATCTATATCCGTTAAAAAATCTCGTATCCCCGTATCTCGTATGTGCGAATCCGTATCTGTGCAACATAGCTCACATGTATGTATCTATGTTCTATATATCCTTCATTCCTCTTCTGAACTCCAATGGCTATCTCCATCTCAAATACCCCCAACAAAAGTTTCTTTTATCCCTAAACTACTCTTCTTCCTCCAATCTCAATATGCAGACTTGAGTCTTCTCCGAGCTAGAATTGAGCTTCTATCCATGTTATTTAGCTCGTTTTGAATGATGTACTTGGAACCTCACAAAGTAAAATAATTTCCCTTGACGCTCCAAGCTCATAAACCTCCTTTTCTCCAATAGGCTGTTGTCCATTACCGCTGGTGAGGCCTGTACACTAGGAGTATATAATATCCTAGTTGCAAGACTGCTTTCTAGTTTAGGTCGGTTAAGTTGGTGCATTTGCAAGCATAGTTATTAAAGGCGGAAGGCGAGGCAAGAAGCGGGGCGATCTAATGGCGAGGAAGGCGACAAATTAAGAAAAATAATATATTTATTTTATTGTAATAAATTTCAAAACATGTATACATAAGAATAATAAAATTTGAAATAAGAAAATAAATAGACATGTAAGTACCAACGAAAATAAAGTCATGGAAATCAAGTAGCTATTACTAAATATCAAGTATCTATACTGTGTTTGTACTCCAAAAATAAGACTAATCAGAGTAAAAAAACAGAGTAAACTTGAATTGTACGACGCATCTCTGGGATTTTGGAAGAAACTATTTGAAATTCAGACTAGTTACGTCGGTGAAAGGCAAACCCTTGAACATCCCTTGGGCCTTAGCTCAAAGAGAGCCAGAAACATAACACACTTAAGGAGATTGAGATCATGGGGTATAAAACTATGTTCCAGTGCTGTAGGAAGACCTTCGATGTTTTCAAGATTCAGGCTGAGGATCAGGTGGAGTTCAAGGTAGTGGAGAGGAGCAGAGGAAGACCTCACGAAATTGTGCTCTCTCGTTTTGAGTTCGATAGGATGTGCGAATGGTTTAGCAGATTCTCAGCATCCAACGTTATATGGTGGAAGAAGTGGCAAGGTCAGAGGAGAGAATTCATCGTTGCAAAAGAAAAGAATGCAGCAGGAGCCTTCATCAGAGTCCTTGTGAGAGGTTTGAGGTGGCCGGGAATGATTTGTGTCCCATTTTGTAGAGGCAGGTTGGGTTTAGGTGGCAGATAAGCAATTCAAGGAACAGGGTGTCAACAGCAAATCTTTCAAAGAAGCGGCGGACATTCCTCCTTGGCCTGATTTAGATCATGCGTTTTTGAAGGAAAGAGGTGTATTGTCATCAGATTTTGAGGTGGATGAAGTGTCGTGTGTATTGGGAATATAGAGTTTCTTGGTCGGTGTTTGGTGGGCAGAGTAGGAGCCCAACAAGATTCCAGGACAACAAAGGAGGAAGCGCAGAGATGGGTGGATGCACATTGGAAAGTTGCTGGAGGAGTCAAAGTCCATGAGCTTAGTGGGAATTCCTTTTTGCTGACTTTTCCATCAAAGAGGAGGCTTGCCGTATTATGAATCTCAAAAAATGGGTGGTGAATGGGAGGTCTCTTTATTTGGATTTTTGGCAGCACGAGGTGTCATGTTTTCAGGAAGGGCAAAAATCGAAGGAAGTGTGGGTTAGGGGTTGGGGTCTCCCCCTTCATTTGTGGAGCAATTTGATTTTTGCGAGAATTGGTGAGTTTTGCGGTGGTTTTGTCACGGTTGATGAATCTACGGAGGAAAGGGTAGGGATGAGATGGGCTCGTATATTGGTTCGTTACAAGGAGGAATTGCCGACCTCGGTACGAATTGGTGTGGGAAGTAGAGTCTGTGTTATCCCAGTTTGGTAAGACAGTTATGCTTCGTGATTTTCGGAAAGGTGGGGATGAAGGCAGGAGTTCATCGCCGGTTGAGGAGATGAACACGGTGCAGAGGTGATGTATAAGCTTTCATTCAATCAAGCAAATCACACTAAAATTTTCCCCGTGTGTGTGCAAACCATTAATGAATATCTCCAAACTTAACAGTTTAATCAAGCTAAGCACACATCCATTCCCCAAAAATAATTTTTAATAAAAACATGTGCATCATGAAGCAAGTAATCAACCAACCATACCTGGTCTATCACAGAAAGAGAGAACACATTGGATTTCTGAAACTTATACATCTATCCCAGATACTTTTTATGTATGAAATGCAATGCTTTCAAATCCCAATTACTTGTAATAGCTAAGATTCTGCTAACACAGTGAGCAATGTCAAGATATGTATATAATGTAGAACATGAGTCAAATCAACTATGCTTCAAAATCATGTCAACAAACACAAACAAGTGGCAACTAGATCAATAGGACTTTATTAAGCGTGTAATGTAGCCAAGGTGTGGGGGATACGAAGGAAAGTGATAAGAATACAAATTGAGAGCAAGACTAACCCCTCCCCAAAGTATACAACTCTTATGAGGTTTTCCTCATATATTAGGCCAAGGCCTGAAAAGACTAGGGCATTCCCCCCAAACTTGAACTATTGTCAATCACAACCATTACCCATCCCAAAAAAAAGCTTTGCTCTTCACAATGATCTCCTTTTGCATTGCTTTCGATCTATATTTTTCTTTTCTTTTTCCTGAAGGGCATATGCACTTTTGATTTTTTGCACCCTTTTCATTCATTTTTTTTTTTAATAAGAAATCATTGGGGCTAATTTTGAATTACATCAACCACTATGTAGACAACATTCCCAACCCAATTCTATTCTCTCCAAGGGTAGGCTAAAGTGTATAAGCTTTAAAGGTTAAGTTAATGTGGGTAACAGAAACGAAGTTGAATGGAGGTCGTTGTGTGCTTTGCACACGCCATATTGCTGGCCCATTGTTTTTCAGTTGAAGCTCTGGTATGTGTGACTGTGGAATTGATCAAATTTAGATCACACGGTTGGGTTATTATGTTGCATAAGGTGGTTCAAAAATCATTTTAGATGTCACTGTTTCACAAAAACATGAGCTAATGATAATCTAATTGTTAGGTCCGTCAAATGGTTGATACCTTCTTTTGGATGTTTTTGAACATGCTATGTATGGTTCTTGAAGTTGACGAGGAGAGTGTTATTTGTGGGGTTCTAAGAACTGACGGAAAAGTGATGTGCAATTTCTCAAGACTTCCATCGCATCATCCTTACAGGAACAGACAACACCCCTAGCAGGATTGTGGTTTCAAAAATTGCTGAAATATTAGTGATCAGTTTGGCGCTGCAGGTGATGACAAATTAGAAGCTGAAATATGAGGTGTTAAGTGATTGTTGAATCGGATTCTAAGGTGGCTCTAGCATGAGTTTCCAATGTGGAAAATTGACCAGGGAAGATTTGGCAATTTCTCAGTGATATTGATATACAGCTTTTACAGATTGCGATGGTTAGTTCAAAAAGGTTTCACAAGCAAATGCAAGTCGGTTTTGAGATGGCAGAAGGCTGGTATAGATCCTCCAGGCTTAGCAGTTCTGTTTTTTTTTCTCCCCTTTTTTCTTTGCCGTGGACTTTGAACGTTCGTTTCAGTGTTTTTGGTTTATGTTATTTTTCTTGTTTGTCAGAAGAAATTTTTGCTGATCGTGGTTTAAGGGTAGATAAGAGTATGTTCCACTGGGAGGTTTGACCTTTCATGTTGGGGGAGAACTTTTCTCGGTCATCTTATGTGCTGGGAGTTTTATTTATAAATTGATATAAAAAGTGTATTTTGTCAATCATGTTGTGATAGTTTTGCTAGAGTGCCCTGTCTTCCCATTTTTGTAATCAAGGTTTATCACAACAAAACACTTTCTTTTGGAAAATAATTTTCTGGTGCTTTGTTTTCATTCTTTGGCCTTTGTTTATGCAATTTCCTCTCAAATACTTCTGTCCTTCGTTAATTAACAGAGGGTCCCAGATTCAAAGCAAAAGCAGCACCTCTGTACAAGATATGTCCAGCTCACGAGGTGTCTCTAAGCAGCTAGGAAGCAAGAATTCCCCGAACGGGACACCCTTGGATCTGCAGAGCTCAAACTTGACCAACGTAGCTCCAGCCAGTTTTGATGAATTTAAGTATGGATTCCCTTCAGATGGCTTGTCAACTGCCTCCAACAAATGGTGGGGAGGAAGTACTGCTCTTGATGGTAAACTTGATTTTCATGGTGTGCAAGGTGCAGAGATCCAATCAGAAGAACAACAATCCAAGGAGAAATTGGTTAGTGCTGAGTCCAGTCTATCAGGAAAATCAGATAGTCGAATGTATCAAAGTAACGTTGGTCCTAAAGGGAAACATACATTGACGAGTGTGAGGAAACGAGCTTTAGAGGAAGAGAGAGCTCTGAAGCTGGGGGTATGTAGATATGATGGTATAAAGAAGCTTGGCAGGAGAGAGCGAGTTCTGCTCCATGGAATATTCAAATCCTCATTGCCCAAGTCGGTCTGATACATCGTTCTGAAGACTCTTCACTGACTGATCGCTGAACAATCGAACTTCATATGTTCATTATAGAATGGCCAAACTTGGTCTTTTAGCTGCTCGTTACTAGTGTGGAATGTAGTTGAACCATTTTATCTGCATTACTCTATGCGATGTTCTCTTCATTATCTCTGTTACACAGTTTTGGTTCTACGTCGTCTTTTTATGAACTGTTAAATCTTTTTTTCTGAAAGCTTGTATGGTCGTTCATTACGGGTCGGCAACACCCGACAACTTGGTATCGGAACGACTAATATGGAGACAACTTTTGGTGGAAGGTAAAGGTGTGCGTTAACAGGAGGAGATCAAGGAGACCGCACGAAAATCTAATCGTGAATAAAAAAGGATTCAAGGTAACAATATTGGCCATGTAAAGGAAGATCAAAACTGTGAATGCCAGGATCAATGAACTTGAGCACATCAAAATGAACAAATTTAGCTTTTTTTTTAATTAAATGCAACAATATACGTTAGTAAAAATTAAAAACATAGGGAAAATGGTCTTATGGTAATATTATGTAATACGGATCTTTTAACCCGATTTATTGTGTATTGGTGATTTGAGTTGTAAGAGAGTGAAAATGTCTTATGAATTAAGATCCGTAAGACGATCTTACAGTAGATTTACTCATCTATGTTAAATTTTTTGTTCTAAAATATAGGGACTAATGGTGCATTTAACCCTAGATTAGATATTTGATCACTTGTATATACTCTATCTGTTCCGGATAAAAAATCCACTATTTTATTTTGAAATGTTTCACTTAAAGAGTTTATTTTGAAAAAATAAAGAATAAAAGTATCATTTTATCACTAATGAGCTATTAAAAGTATCATTTTTTTAAAATTGACTTTTAAACGAAAATCTTTTACTCGGAACGGAGGGAGTATTTATTAGCAAACTTGTATTAAGAATCTACCACATCTATTTAGCTTAGCATTGAATCTTAATGTCTTATTCTTTTAATCAGCAACTTTGCTTCTATGTTATGACATCTGTTGTATTTCTCAACTCTTACTTTTTTATCGATGACTTTATAATGCACATTCAATCTTTGCTTCTATGTTAGAGCATTTCCAATGCTCAATTATTAGGTGATTCTTAGCTAAGGTAAGAATTTGTTACAATTGGAGTACAAATTCTTAACAAAAAATTCTTATTAAATTCCCAATTAAGAATTTACTTACAAAAAGAGAAAAAGACGAAGAGGAAAAGAGTGTGATGCACCTCCTTGTCCAACCGGGCGTGGGCATCACACTTCCTCTTATGGTGAATGAACCAGGTCTGAAGACGGGCCCCACATTATCCCCCACCTTCTTCAAAATTGATTTGTTATTTTTTGGGGGAATTTCAAGTGGGTACAATTTTGAAAACATGTTTTCATCTAGGATCATTAATTTTTTGCACATTTCATTTAAATACAAATTGCTTGCCAAATGACAAAAATGTCATTAATGAAAACTCTGATGCCAAGCCTTGGCATCAGGATGATTAATTCCAGGCATCAGAATAATTAATTCTAGGCATCAGGATTCTGATGCCAAAACTCTGATGCCAAAAATGCTGATGCCAAATCTTGACATCAGGTGAAATGCTGATGCCTACAATTGTTGCTGATGCCAAAAATGCTGATGCCAAATCTTGGCATCAGGTGAAATGCTGATGCCTACAATTGTTGCTGATGCCAAAAATGTGAAAAAAAAATCAAAAAAAAAAAATTCAACCTGATGCCAAAAAGCTGATGCCAAGGCTTGGCATCAGGTGAAAAATAATACAAAAATGCTAAATACGAGTTCATCACCCTCTGCTCCGATTTCAAACTAATAAAGGTCGAGAAAAATGGAGAAAGTTGAAGGCCCAGTCTCTCTCTCTCTCTCTCTCTCTCTCTCTCACACACACACACACACTGAGAGTGGAGAGTAGGTTTTGAGTAGCTACTTGTACTACTTCCCCAAATCACATTCACACACGACGGAGTTCCCAAATGGATTCCCGAGAATCCCTACAACCGCCACAACCACCGCAACACCACCAGGCACAGCCACCACACTCGCAATCCCTCATGATGGCACCACCTCCTCAACAATCTCAACATCCTAACACCTATAACAACAACAACAATTCGATCAACCCCAATTCCATCACCGCCACCATGATGCAAAGAACAAAGAATAAAGAAACTCGCTTCCCTTTCAATTCCGACACCCTCAACTCCCAATACGGCGACGATCATCCCCTTCTTCATTGGCGGGTTTAGGGTCGGGTGGTTTCAAAGATTGAGTCGGCCAGGAACATACATTTCTTGGGGGAAAATGATAATTGGGGGTAGTGATGTATTTTTACCCCAAAAATGTATCTAAAAGATATGTCTAAAAAATGACTAGATTGATTTGAAAATATATTTTAAAAAATGTACCGACTTGTAATTATTCCTTATTTTTTTCCTTAAATGTTACCGTTTGGGCTCTCTTTGAAAAAGTGAAAAAAATGATTTTTTTCCCACTTTACAAAATTTGACCGTTTTGACTTCTTCTTCTTCTTTAAAAAAAAATGTGACTGTTGCTTATTTTCAAAAACTGAAAAAAATAATTAATTATGCACGTTTTTATTATTAATTATTCATGCTTTTGTGTTAAATTTAATAATTTACGTTTTTATGAGTTATATATTTTTTATAAATTATTTTATTATTTAAACGAATTATTTGAATATGAAATATAATAATTAAAGTTAAATAAATTTATTTATTTGAAAAGTATAAAAATAAAAAAATAGTAGGAATAAATTGAATGGTTTGGTAGTGAGACTCATATAAGAACTAAGAAAGAATGAAAACCATTGGAGGAAAAAATTCTTAAAAAAATATTTTTAAAATGTGTAGGTGACAATAAGATCCATCTAAGAATTGATATTAAGAATTTTTCTGATTGATATGCTCTTATGCTTTGCGGATATGTACTAAAAGTACAATTGGTAGATATCGTTATCTCTGGAATGGAAAGTATATTAAAGATTTGTAAAATGCCTACGATACCATTAATGAACTATATGTGCGTTATGGATATTATTATTTTTACACCATGGTTCAATTAAATTTTATGAATTCACAGTACAAAAATTGACTAGTAAATTAAACTTTGAATCGCGATACAAAAATTAATACAATGAAATTTATGAATCACAGTGCAAAAATAGATTAGGAAATTAAATTAAAAACAATGCAATAAAATTTATGAATCGCAGTGAAAAAATAGACTAGGAAATTAAACTTTGAACCGCGGTGCAAAAATAATGTAATGAAATTTATGAATTGCGGTACAAAAGCATAAAGAATTAGTTTACGTCCTCCATCTTCTTCTTCAATCTCCTCCGTCGTAAGCTTTCTTTTTCCTCCTTCTTCTCCGTCTTCGTCTCCATTGAAAAATCTTTCAATTCAGTACAGATCTACTATAGTTTCGTATTTTATGAATAAAAAAACTCGTTTACCTTTCGGGGGCGTTGCTATCGAATTCCCACGAAGGGGCGCCCCCCTCGACTCCTACGATCTGACCGGACAGGTTGATCCCCGTGTCGTTGTACACAATCGTAATTTTCGAATCCAAAGTGTGTTTCCGGAGCTGTTGAAGAAGACGATAACATTTTTGAAACAATATTTCGAAAAGTGATTTTTTGCGTTTGAAAAAAAGAATGGTTGATTTTTGAGGTTAGAAACTTTTAAAAAAGGACCGACCATAATTTTCCCGAAATATCATTTTATCAATAATGTGTTATTAAAAGTGTATTTTTTTAAAAAAATTAACTTTCAAACGGGGACTTTTTACAAAAAAACAGAGGGATTATTTATCAGCAAACTTTTACTAAGAAATCTACCACATCTATTAAACTTGGCATTGAATCTGTCATGTTCTTTTAATCAGCAACTTTGCTTCTATGTTATGAAGTCTGCTTTATTTCTCAACTCTACCTTTTTTATCAACGACTTTACAACCACACATTCCAACTTTGCTTCTATGTTGGAGCATTTCTGTTAGTAACTAGTTTTACACCCGTGCGTTAAACGCACATACATATATCTATTTTAATTAAATTATAATCAAATAAAATGAAGATTGTAAACAAAATTTATAAATAAAGAAAAAATATGATGAAAGAAACAAATTATATCGGTATAATTAGGTCTGATAATTAAAACATAAAACCCGTTAACCCACTCAGCCCGGCTTGAAAATTGCTTGGCTTAACCCGACTCTATCCATTTCACATACCCATATTAAGTGTAACGGAAAATATGGTTTATGTCGAATTGACTCATCATCATGCTTTCTCATTTAATTCAGCGTTTATAATTTTCTTTGCTTCTAAATAGTAATTATGTATACTATTCTCTATATAACATATAGTAACTGCTATGATTTAATCATATTCAAATGATTTCAACTCTACGATTTTTCAAATACAAACAAGTCTACTTATACTTTTGTAATCACATGTACAATGAACTTATAGCCTTATTACAATATTATTTGCTATGCACCAAAAAGAAATTTGTATTTACTGTGTGACTACTCCTATTAAATACTACTACATAGAAACTTGATATTTTCTACCACATGTAGTACATCTTGAGAGTAATCAATTAATCAAATTTTTGTTCTTAATGCATGCCTGATGGCCTAGCGGATCTTACCTCTTTTAGACTACCTAGCTTTTATATATATATATAGATTGGGCTTGTGGCTCAATTATTTAGTCCCGCCCACATGAAATATATTTATATTATTAATTGATTAATTAGTTTCTTAATCCAATTGGGTTTAAGATTGACTTAACCTACAAGAAATAAGTTTCTTGGTAATAATATAAATATGACAACTAAAGGGATAAAACCCTAATCCTACAATTTAGAAGAACACGTCTTCCACAAGAGATAGGTCACCCTCTTCCTCTCTCAAATTCTATCTCACAAAAATACTCCCTCTAGCCTAACCATCAAGAGGCTTGGATTTGCGGTGTGAACCAGTATTGATATCCGTGCCCCGTGATATCAATCCGACGAGAGAGACTTGCAGGTCTGTGGATCTTGGTATACGTAGATCGTAGCTCAAGCGAAATTCTTCCGCTTCGCACAAGGTAATTCATAATTACTGTTATAAATCGAACTTGTATGATATATAATTAGATATATCCTTCATTGGTAGCAGAGCCTATATGCTTGATTGCTCGTATCGTTATGCCATTAATCACATGCTTTTGTTTTTGAGTTTGTTTAAAAGTTTTACCCGATAACGAAACAAATGTGTTTTATTATTTCATGTGTAAAACTTTATTATTTTCAAGAAAAATTTATATGTCCGAGTTCTCTACGACGAGGCGAACAACATACTAAATTCTCGTTGAATTCCGTTGGGTATTTTTCAAAATATCGCAAACCCAAGTTTTGTTGAAAAATGATTTTTTCGAAACTTTGCATACTGTTATGACCTGTTTATATTCTGTAAAATCGTGATTTTATGGACTGTACTTGTAGTACTCCGCGAGAGCTTTCCAACGACATATTATATGCGTAATTTGGACTTAAAATGAACGTTTTATGACCTCGCGAAGTTGGCACTTCGCGAATCGATTTTTTGGGTTAAAAATTGCGTCAAAAACAACCCCCACTCTCGGCCTCGATACACGTCCCTTTTGTGGCACTCCATTCGAGGTAAAAAGTACACCACTGGAAAGCACTCGATGAGACGAGTCAAACGCCACCTTCCGTGAGATCATCGGACCACCAGAAGGTGGCGCGTGGAAGACGGCGTGGGAGGATGACCAGTCAACCGTTGACTAGTCAACGGTCAACGCGTTGACTGATGACATGTCTGCCACGTCACCTGCCACGTTAGCAGTGGGACCCACACCAATGACTCAGAATTGATGACGTCAGCCCTTGCAAAGTCAGCTGCCACGTCATCGATGACGCCAGCCCTACGCCCAGTCAGCATACAGTCAGCTTCTTCAGGAAGCCCACACGTAGGTGGCGCGTGCGACCTTTCCATAGCTCCGATTGAAAAACGATCGGCGCGTCTGGCTCTGTTTTGGCCGTCTGAGTCCAATGGTGACCTATGTTTTGATCAATTCAGCCTGTAAATATTTGTTTTTGCTTTTTCAGTGTATAAAAACCTGTTTTCTGATTTTTTAAAATTACAAAAATAATATCCAGGGGCTGTTTTGTCATTCTGTGACTATTTAGGGCTGTTTGGGACTGTTCTGGAATTTTTTAAAATTCTTTGTGAATTTTAAGCTATTTTAAAGTCATTTTTAGCATATTTAATTGTCGTTTTGGGCTCTAAAATTGCGATTGGGACTATACGAGACCCAATAAATTTATTTTCAGTAGTGAAAATATTTATGTACATCATATGTGCTTGATGGATTCGTTCTATCATATTTCTTTTGTTTAAATCATCAATTTATGAATATTTTCACGTTGTGCATACTTTGGTTGTGATTACGAGCCTCGCGAATTTTCCCTCCTTACGTGTATGATGTGATTATATTTAGTAATTGATTTTTTAAAACAAAAGTGAATCGAAATATATATATGCGTATGTCTTATTTTTGCAATAAATTGTAGTGAAATGACTTATCAGAATGTAATCGCTGACCTTAATAAGGGTGAGAAATTAGATGGCTCAAACTATAGTGTTTGGCAAAGGAAAATCACATACTTGCTAAACGAGCAAGAGGTTCTGGACAACCTTGATACTGTGATGGTAGAACCAGAGATGGGTAACTTGACCATCGCCCAGCATCGCCAGAAAATGCAGGAATTCCTTGACTGGAAAAAGAAAGATCGATGTGCACGCTTTACTATGCTGAGTAGCATGCATAATGATCTGATTGGCGAGTTTGAGGATTGCCTGACTGCTAAACAAACGTGGGACCAAATTAAGCGCACTTATGGGAATACTTTTGCTACAAAGTTAAGGACCTTGACTTACAAGTTTGAAAGCTATAAGATTGATCAGAAACGAAACATTCTTGAACAACTACGTGATATGTCCGGAATGATTCGAGATCTTAAAGCTGCTGGTTCTATTTTATCTGATGAACAATAAGTTCAAGCGGTGATTCGTTCACTGCCTGACTCTTGGAGTGGTTTGAGGCATATCTTGACTCATACAGACTCCATTCAGACTTTTGCAGATGTATCTCGCCATGTTGAGCTTGAGGCTGAGTGTCATGAAGTGAATCACGCGATAATGGCTGCGACTCGTGATCTTGATCTTGTTTCCCTTGAGGGTTCGCGCAAGCCACACAGGCAACGCAAGAAACAATTTAAAGGCAAGAAAACTTAGAATTTGGCCTCCAAAAGTGACAAGATTGCTAAACGCCGTAGAGGCAAAAAGAATATTGCTAAGCAGAAGTGCTACAATTGTGGTGCCTTGGGTCATTTTGCTCGGACTTGTCCTAAGCCCAAGAAGTATCACTTAATCCTATCTCCATGCAAAGTTGTGTTTGCTCTCATGTTTTATTGGCTGACTCTCTCCTTGTGTGGATTGTAGACTCAGGCTCAACCAAACATGTGACGAGGGATCGAGAAGGATTTGTAGATTATCGAAAAGTTCCTGCTGGTACAAGAAGAATTTTCATGGGAAATAGTTCGTCTGTTGAAGTCAAAGGAGTTGGCTCATACCAACTTCAACTGCGGAGTGGACGCACATTGACTCTTCATGAAGTTCTTTATGCATCTGGAATTCGACATAATCTATTATCAGTAGTACAATTGCTAGGACATGGATATTCTTTTAATTTTAGTAATGATCACTTGGATATTTGTTTTGGTGATGAGACTTTGGGACATGGTTCTTTGTCAGATAATTTCTTTAAATTAGATTTGTTGGATTCCCATAATTCTTCTGTTAATTCTTCTTCTTGCATGGTTTATGATGATGCTAATTCTGAGTTATGTCATGCTAGACTTGGACATATAGGAAAAGAAAGGATGACTAGATTGGCTAGAGAAGGCCTATTGGGGTCTCTTAGCAAAGTCAACCTACCCTTGTGTGAATCTTGTTTGGCAGGAAAAGTTTGCCGAAAGCCTTTTGGTAAGGCAAAAAGAGCCACACATCCATTAGAGTTAGTCCATTCAGACATTTGCGGACCAAAGAATGTTAAGGCACGTCATGGAGCTTCCTATTTTCTCACTTTTATCGATGACTACACACGCTATGATTATGTTTACCTTATTTCTCACCGCGATGAAGCTCTCAAATGTTTTGAGCGCTTTCTCGCAGAGGTTGAGAATCAAAAGGATAAAAGCTTAAAAACTTTTAGAACTGACCGGGGCCGTGAGTATTTATCTGAACAATTTAAAGAATTGTGTGAGAAAAAGGGAATACGCCGACAATTGGCAATTCCTAGAACTCCGCAACAAAACGGTGTTGTAGAACGAAGGAATCGAACATTGTTGGAAATGGTTAGGTCGATGATGGCACAGGCCAACCTCCCAATTTCGTTTTGGGGGATGCGCTAATGACCGCCACATACTTAACCGAGTGCCTTCTAAGCCAGTTCCCACAACCCCTTATGAACTTTGGAAAGGTGAGAAGCCTAAATTGGGGCATCTTCATCCTTGGGGTTGTGCAGGTTATGTCCATAGTACTTCCAATAAGTTTGGAAAACTAGGCCCTAGAGGAAACAAGTGTGTTTTCATAAGGTATTCAGATACCTCAAAGGGTTATGTTATGTACGGTGGAAAACCTGACGTAGGAATGACTGAATCAGAGTCGCGCAATGTTGATTTCATTGAAAATGATTTCCCACAGATAGGTGAAGTTAGGAAAGACTTTGAACTTTTTGAGATGGAAGAAGAACACATGACATCTTTTGGCGAAGGTGGGGAATTGCCTCAACCTAATCCTACGGTACAACATGAGGTTGAACCTATGGAAGTCGCCAATGAGAGTCAAGGTGATCTTCATTCGAGTGGGAGTACGGATTCTAGTGGGAGTCCTACTAGAAGCGAAGAAGTAAACGTGGAAATATACCTCGTCGTCGATTTGCGATCGAAGAGGAATCTTTCCTAACTACTTCTTTCAATTCTAGTGAGCCTACATCGTTCAAAGAAGCCCTTTCTTTACAAACAAGGTGAATGGATGATTGCAATGGAAGATGAAATTTCCTCTATGAAAAAGAATCGGGTTTGGGAGTTAGTTGATTTTCGCAAGGTCGCAAGACTATTGGAAACAAATGGGTTTTCAAAGTCAAGCGAAAGGCGAGATGGATCAATTGACAAATATAAGGCACGTCTTGTGGCGAAAGGCTTTACCCAAAGAGGGTTTAGACTATGAGGAGACATTCTCCCTGTGGTGAGATTTTCCTCGTTCGCCTAATCCTAGCGATAGTAGCACACATGGATCTAGAACTTTATCGGATGGATGTTAAAACCGCATTTCTCAATGGAGAACTAGATGAAGAGATCTATATGACTCAACGGAGGGTTTTGAAGTCAAGGGACAAGAGCGCAAAGTGTGCCGACTCAAGCGTTCCATCTATGGTCTAAAACAATCATCTAGGCGGTGGTACATTCGCTTTCATCAAGCGATAACCTCAATTGGCTTTGTGATGATTGAGGAAGACCACTTGTGTGTATGTTAAGCGATCCAAGAAAAAGATCTTGATTACGTCATTATATGTTGATGACATCCTACTAGCCGGGAATGATATGGAGATGATAAATGCCACTAAAGAGTGGTATGCGCTTTGATATGAGACTTGGGTGAAGCAAGCTATGTGCTTGGAGTAAAATCATTAGAGATCGTTCGAAAAGATTTCTCGGTTTGTCTCAAGAGACTTACATTAAGAAAGTTATCGAGCGATTTGGCATGACTAACTCAAAACCCGTTGTCACTCCAATGGAAAAGGGATGTGTCCTTAGTACAAACCAATGCCCTAAGAATGAAGAAGAGAAGAAGAGAATGTCTACGACTCCATATGCAAATGCGGTAGGAAGCTTGATGTATGTTATGGTGTGTACTCTCGGCGACCTATGCTTTGCGGAGGGATGTTGAGTCGATTCCAAAGTAATCCTGGACCTCAACACTGGATGGCAGTGAAGAGGGTTCTGCGTTACTTGGTGGGAACCACAAATTTAACCCTATGTTACCAAGGTGGTGATTTGAGCTTGAAAGGTTTCACTGACGCGGATTGGGCTGGAGATGTAGATGGTTATAAATCTACTTCGGGCTACGCTTTCCTCCTTGGTGGTGGAGCTATCTCTTGGAGTAGCAAGACAGACTAGCACCGCCCTATCTACGATGGAGTCGAGTACATGGCTTGCTTTCATTTGCGGTTCAAGAAGTGTGGTTGAGGAGTTTTCTTCAACATCTTGATGTTACGACGCATGTGGATAGATCTGTAGTCATTGCTTGTGATAGCATGGCGCTTTAGGTTACACTAAAGATCCCAAGTACCATGGGAAGACGAAACACATTAACATCAAATATCATTTCACTAGAGACATGGTTGCAGAAAAGAAAGTTGTTCTAGAATATATTCCTACTAGAAGCATGTTAGCTGACCCTATGACAAAGCCTCTAGCTAGAGAGATCTTTCAGGATCATATGTTGGGTCTATGGCTTCGTAGGATTTGACTTTTATTCTGAGAACACTTATGTTGACATTTGATTATTATTTTTTCATTATCGTTTGAATAAATTGCAGTTTCATTTTGTTCCTTTTATATGTTAATTGGATATTTTGACATGAAATTGTGTAGCATATATATTTTGCTTAAAAAGATGTCGTGGATATTGAATTGACCCTCTCACACAGATAATTCACCTTGTCGCCAGGTGGGCGAGGAAGTTGAGATAGTAAAAGTTTTTTGGTACCTACGAAGGGGGTACGCAAATAACGTTACATTTATCGCCTTGGCATACGGCCAAGATGAGACCTTTTATAAGGTCGACTTTGCATCCCAAGGAAAAGTCCGAATGTGAGATCTTAAAAGAGAGACACTAGAAGAGTGACTGCTTTTAAGTATTCAAGTTAGACGCCAGAAGGGCGGCTAGACTAAGGTTCGTATGACGTTTGAGCATGACATGCCTACTTCGTGTGGGAGTTCCGTCATAGCATACACTTCATACTGTATGTGACTATAATGCGACTTAAGAAAGTGATTGAATGATCCTTGCTTCATCACTGTGTGAGTTCTAGTGATCAAATCCAGATCACAATTATACCCTATGTGACTTAGAACTATATCATGAACTTGGATGTTGATGATGCTACTTTGGCATGCCGACCAACGGGCTATGCACATACAGTCCTACGGAGCATTGCTGGGAAAGCAGTCAACTAAGAGTGATTAATATGAGTGTCTAAGGAAGATAGTATGATATGCATCTCTATTTTTGTGTTTCAATGTCATGGCGATCATATTGAACATACAGTTCAAGAGATTGATCTTGATACACAAACATATTGAGATTTAAGCACTGCTCTTAAGGGATTGAGGATGCTTAAACTGATGCATATATACGGTCTGAGGTATAGACGAGTTTTTTGTTTTCAAACGAGGACGTTCTATGCTGGTCAGATGGTGATTTGGTATAGCGCTCCACCCTTTATCTTTCTCGTCATGTCGCACGCTTAACTTCCAGTATGAAGAGGCAGTGTTTAACGGGTTTTGATGATACGATGTGGTTAGAGAGGTGAGTCCATGTGTACGAGTGGGAGATGTTAGTAATTGGGCTTGTGACCCGATTATTTAGTCCCTCCCACATGGAATATATTTATATTATTAATTGGTTAATTAGTTTCCTAATCCAATTGGGTTTAGGATTGACTTAACCTACAAGAAATAGGTTTCTTGGTAATAATATAAATAGGGCAGCTAAAGGGATAAAACCCTAATCCTACAATTTAGAAGAACACGTCTTCTACAAGAGATAGGCCGCCCTCTTCCTCTCTCAAATTCTATCTCACCAAAATACTCCCTCTAGCCTAACCTATCAAGAGGCTTGGATTTGCGGTGTGAACCAGTATTGATATCCGTGTCCCGTGATATCAATCCGACGAGAGAGACTTGCAGGTCTGTGGATCTTGGTATACGTAGATCGTAGCTCAAGCGAAATTCTTCCGCTTTGCACAATGTAATTCATAATTACTGTTAAAAATGAAAATCATTGGAGGGAAAAATTCTTAGAGATGAATATTTTTAAAATGTGTAGGTGACAGTGAGATCTAATTAAGAATTGATATTAAGAATTTTTCCGATTGATATATATGGTTTCCTTTAATACCCTTACATGTGTGGCCATAATTAAAGTTAGATAGAAAAAGCTAACTATAAAGTGGTAAAAATGTTTTCCTAAAAAGGAAAGTTTTGAAAGAGAATAATTATTTAAAAACGGACGAAAAAGGAAAGATAGACGATTATTTGAAAGACACATGATATTACGAGCTAGAGCTTGTGATATTAATACGAGCTTTAGTGTTAGAACCGTTGGATGATTAAGTTGGTGGTGATTTGGAATGTCTACATCATTATTTATAAAATATCATATTTGATCTAATGGTGTAAAATTTTTAGTAGATTTGATCTAACAACACTAACACTCAAGCTTGTAGTAATATCACAAGCTCTATCTCGTAATATCGTAGCTCTATTTGAAAATGAAGTATAAGGTATCTAACCATGGGAACTGATAAGTGGTATCAAACTCTAGAATTATTATGTCCGGGTTGAATGGTCTGAGAATGGATCCTAGGCTTAGTATTAGATGCAACATCACAATGTTTATTTTACTCCTATTTACTTGCGAACATTTGGATGGCACATGTAAGGGTAAAATAGGCAAGGCCTATTTTTACTTGTTTTCACCTTTCTTGGTCAAAATATGATTTTTGCTAACTTTGTATTAACTTAGGAATTAGTATTTTTTATTAGATTTAGTTTTGGTATTTTTGGTATCATAATTTTTATTAGATTTCGGGTGTAACATATTTGGTAACTAAATCTTGGCAAAATCCTAGTCAAACCAAGTTTCTTGACTTCTTTCATATTTGGTAACAAAATCTTACAAGATTGGTAGGTTATTGTTTTTTTTTTTCTTCTGATTTTTCCTTAATAACTAATCATTTTCCTTGTAGTAGATGATTTCTTTTGTGTGTTGTGTAGGTTATCGTATCTATATATTCAAGAGCTGGGATTCGGGTTTGACTTAGAGCTTTAGAGAGAGAATAAAGGCAATACGTCTGTGAGCAGAAGCAAGAAGATACCGAAGCTGTTTTCCAGACCTGAAGCACACTCGTTCACTGAAGGCTGTCAATGTTATAACATTGGCAGTCACATTAAAATTTATAACATTGGCAGTCACATTAAAATTCTGGAAATCTGTTTGTCTTCCTGTTTCGTTTAAAGGAGGCTGATTTTGTTTCTTCCCACGTTTTGTTTAACTTGTTTATGTGAGGTTTTTGTTCTCCAAGATTCATTGTCTTGTGAGAATTTTTTTGTTAGTGATTTCACAAGTATTTTTTGTGTAAAACAATTATTCTTTTTAGTGAAATTTGTGTGGCCTTGAGGCTAGGTCTACAAGTATTAACTTGTAGATTGTTTTTAGTAAAACTTGAGTTCAGTTTGTCAATTTTTCTGTTCTAAAAAATTATTCTTCCGTTGCTACTATTATTTGCTGTTTCATTGTGATTCCCATTGTAACTACAATCAAAGCTACATTGAAATTCACTTTGACCTCTCTTGAGAATCCGAGCTATAGTGTTCTTTCAGCACACAAATATTTTTGAAAACTATTCCCTATGTTTTGGGTAAAGAGTTCACTATTCCATTTTAGGATGTTTCACTTAAAGTGTCCACTTTCAAAAGTTAAGGAATGAAAGTGTCCTTTTATTACTAATGACGTACTAAAAGTGGTGTTTTCTTAAAAAGTTTGACTTTTAAATAGAGACTCTTTACCTGGAATGGAGGGAATATTTTTTAAACTTTTAAATTCATTTTTTGTTGTTTTCAAAAGTTAGGTGCAAGGACTTTATTGCCGTGACATATTGAAACTTTCATGAAAAAAAAGTTATTTTCTGATAAGAAAAACTTTTATTTTAGTTGGTAGTGGTGTGCACGAACCCTATGCCCGTAGGCTTTAACAATGCCAATCCATCAAGTAGGGGGCATCAATTCTAAAAGTTCTAGTACATCACACCATCCCATGGGCTTTAGGCAGGAGTTGGGTGGGCATGAGCTTTATTGGGCTTGCTAATTGATTGTCTTGTTTGGAAATTTTTACCGATCAAACATTGGGTTTCAGCCCACCAATTCATTGTCATTGTGTTGTTCACGGGCCCTATGCCTGCAGGCTTTAACGAATGAATCCATCGAGTAGGGGGAATCAATTCTAAAAGCCTAGTACATCACACCATCCCATGGGCTTCAGTAGATGGGCTTTAGGCGGGAGTGGGGCGGGCATGAGCTTTATTGGGCTTGCTAATTGATTGTCTAGTTGGGAAATTTTTACCGATCAAACATTGGGCTTCAGCCCACCAATTCATTGTCATTGTGTTGTTTTTGAGACCATTATATTGTGGGCTATAATTTAATTGTGATTTAGCCCATCAACTCATTGCATAATTATTCAAGATCAATATAAAATTATATTACAAGTACTAATTCAAATGTATTATGTAAGCACACAAATAGTTTCTAGAGTTTATAATTACAACCTTTGATATTCACTTTTTAAATATTATCAGATTTTGCATCGATGAAGAATTAAAAAAAGAAAGAAAATATATTAGCCACAACATGGATGGCCTTAACTGATCTATACAAAAAGAAAGCCCGAAAGATAAGATGACTAACAAATTTAGCTTATGAATAAATGTGAAGTATTGATGTCGTTATGATATAAACAACACTTGACCGACCAAAAGCAAAGTCATAGTGATAAACCAAAAATATTAGGATGAGAATCGGGTCGATCCACTTTGTACAATTTTCAACCGCTATAATGTCACGCCCCAAACCTTCCCTACTTGGGACTTCAACGAATTTTCTCTTGAATTTTCTTTTATTATAAGCTATTTTAAAGTTAATTATGCCTTAAAAATATTATTATTTGTGTATTTGTACTTAATGTAGGTTTTCAAGGTTTAATCGAGCATTCATGGTGTTTAACACGAAGTTTGAGGCAATTTCGGGTTGCAAAGTTGAATTACAAAATTTTCGGTCAAAGTCCGTTAAAATCCGTTAAGAGTCTAAGATAAATCTAGCTAACGGAGGACCTAAATGATAAGCCTGGCAGCTCAAGGACCTCGCCTCACTTCCTTAGATCACTTGGGGCACTAGAGAAACATTCTAATACTCAAGGGAGGTCGGCGCAATTCCTTGGAAGTACTTCATTTTTGCGCTGTCGACCACAGGCTGCCACGTCACCTCCTCCTCCAACCAAAGCGTGACCCACGTCCTCCTTCCATGGATCCAGTCAGCCCGCTCCATGATCTGCCCCTCTACCCACCTTCCAGCCCATTCCCCTTCACGCCTTAGCCTATTTTTGCCCTTGGGTAACCCGCGCTCTCTCTGTTGGTCTACCTCTTTCCAGTTGTGCCCAAGCCTTTCTTTCTTCCATTTGACCCCCAAATCTCCTTTGCTCTTCCTATTTTTCCCCTTAGCTTGCTCCCCACTCTTGAGCCTTCTCGTTTATACTCCCTGGCAGCCCCATGGTAGAAAATTATGCTCCCATTTTAGGACTTAGGACTCAAAATGGGGCACGAGCCCCTTTCACCCAAATTTCTTCCATTTCTTCCAAATATTGACCAACAATTTTTGCGCAAACCAAGTTTTTGCTGCCATTGTCGGGGAATGGTTTAATTGTTGCTCCTAAATGCTAATATCGATACCAAGTGAAGCTAATTGTAATTTAAACATTTTTTAGTTAGTTTACTTACTTTTGTATTTATACATTTTGTATGATTGAGTCGTTTTTCAAAGCCCTCCCGAGTTTGTGGGTTTGTAGGGAGGTGTACATAGTATCCCCCCACAAAAAAGATTTTCTTTTTTTATTCCATAATTGCTTTCCTACCCTTTTTCTTTTGAGCTTGATTTGATGCAGGGGTTAAGTTTTTACATTGTAGAGGTTGCTTGTGGAGATTCATGGAGTGGCTTATTTTCGGCTCTGACTCCATAAAAAATCAACTCTGAGGGAGCTCTAGATTTTCACTCTTGTTTGGCGGCTTCTGGCCTTTCGGATCTAGGCTATTCGGGTACTCAGTTCACGTGGTGGAATAAGCAAGATGGTGGCTCTACAATCCTTCAGCGTATTGATCGTTTTTTGGGTAATTGTGGTTGGCTTCAAAAGTTTCCCTCGTCTTCTATTCATCATCTTAGTCGTACCTGTTCGGACCATGCTCCCCTTCTGATCAATTATTCTTGGGGTTCACGTTTGCAACCCACCCCTTTTAGATTTCTTCACACATGGACATCTCATCCTACATTCTTGGATGTGGTGCGTTTAGCTTGGAGCTTTTCAGTTTTGGGGCGGCCTTTGGTTCGGTTTTCTCTCAAGCTCAAGAATGTCAAGAATGCTCTTCGTATTTGGAATAAAGATGTTTTTGGTAACATTTTTAGTTCCCTCAAAGATGTGGAGGTTGAAGTTATGGAAAAGGAATTATTTTATGAGCTCAATCCTTCTGCGGAGAATCGGGCTGCTTTGATGAAAGCTCAAGCTCATCATCGGTCTTGTCTTTCCTGTGAGGAAGCTTTTTGGAAACAAAAATCGAGGATTAAATGGTTGAAGGAAGGCAACAATAATTCCAAGGTTTTTCACTCTTCTATTTTACAGTCTCGCCGTCAACTTTATATTCACTCTATCTCAAAGCCGGATGGTACAATTCTAGATCAAGAGATGGATATTAAGCGTGAATCTGTAGCCTATTTTGAGGAGCAACTTTCTGCCAGTCCTTGCTTTGACAATTCCCTTTTGGATGTGATTCCTAATCTTATTACTGAGGAATGGAATGATGATCTTACTGCTCCCCCTTCGTTAGTGGAGGTTCAAACCACCGTTAATGCTCTTAGTGGTGATAGTTCGGCTGGTCCTGATGGGTTTACGGGGATTTTTTTCTCTCATTGTTGGGACATTATTGGAGAAGACTTGCATCAAGCTATTCTGGAATTTTTTGCTGGCTTTTCCTTTCCTCGCTCCTGGACAAGTACTCTAATCACGCTCATTCCTAAAGTTGAGCATCCTACTTCTTTTAAGGAGTTTCACCCGATTAGCCTATGCAACTTTTGTAATAAGGTCATCTCTAAACTTCTTTCTTCGAGGCTTTCTAAAATTCTTCCTTTCATTATTTCTAGCAATCAAAGTGCTTTTACGAAAGGTCGAATCATCCAGGATAATATTTTGTTAGCTCAGGAGCTTATGTCTTTTTTGGGCAAGAAAGTTTCGGGATCCAATATGATTTTAAAGTTGGATATATCTAAAGCCTTCGACAGGGTCTCTTGGTTTTTTCTCATTACCGTGATGCGCAAGTTTGGTTTCAGTGAGATGTTTCTTGACCTCATCTGGAGAATCATTTCGGACAATTGGTTTTCTGTCCTTGTTAATGGCTCTTCCACTGGTTTCTTTCACTCTTCTCGGGGGCTTCGCCAAGGGGATCCTCTCTCTCCTAGTATGTTCATCATTGTTGCTGAAGTTTTCAGTCGTAGTCTCATTCAGCTTCATGCCACTCATCCTTCGTTGGCTTATTCCACGGTTAGTGGTTGTCCGATTATTTCTCATTTAGCCTTTGCGGATGATATTATCATCTTTTGTAATGGTCATAATCGGTCGATTCGTAAGCATTCGGCTCTTTTTAAAGACTATGAGAGAGTTTTGGGGCAGTTAATTAATGGTGCTAAGAGTTGTTTCTTTGTCTCTCCTCGGACTGATGTATCTCGTATTCAGGATATGGATGCTTCTCTTAATTTTCAGATTGGATCTCTTCCTATTATTTATTTGGGTTGCCCTCTCTATATGGGTCGGAAAAAGAAAAGCATCTTCGATCCTCTTATTTTGAAGCTGCAAACCAAAATTGGGTCTTGGCTTTGTAATTTTCTCAATCAAGCGGGTCGCATCACTTTGATCAATCATGTGTTACACTTTATTTCCTCCTACCATCTAGCTGTAATTGATCCTCCAGTTGCTGTTGTTAAACTTATTGAGAGGCTGTTTTCTAATTTTTTCTGGGGGCATATTGAAGGTCGAAATAAATCTCACTGGGTGGCTTGGTCGACTTGTTGCAAGCCTGTTTCAGAGGGGGGCTTGGGTATTTTCTCTATGGATGATCTTGTTAGCTCTTTTTCGATCAAGCTTTGGTGGCGATTTCACACTCAAAAGAGTATTTAGAGTGAGTTTATGACTACTCGATATTGTCCCAATTCTCATCCTGTTGTTGTGCGTTCTAAGGGTTCTAATATCTGGTTGCGTCTTCTCCAAGCTAGACCCAAGGCCGAGCCTTATATTTTATGGATTATTGAAAGGGGGACTATTCTATTTGGCATGATCGTTGGCTGCCTGATCTTGTTAGTCAGCCCCCAAATTCCATTTTATCCAAAGTGCGAGATTTCTTTAATGTCGAGCACTCTATTGGTGGTTCTGCCATGGATGTCCCGCCTCGGTTTATTCAATTCATTAAGGATTCTCACATTCATCTTAGTGAGCCAGCGATTTACCTTGCTGGACAGTCAACGCTAATGGTAAGTTCTCTCTCAAATTAGCTCTTGCCATTGTTCGTCCCGTGAGTTCCAGATCTCTCTCCTCGAAATTCATATGGCATAAATTGGTTCCTAAACACATCAGCATTTTTGTCTGGAGGCTTTTGCTGTTCCGTCTCCCTTTAGACGAAGCCTTAATCAAGAAGGGGTTTAGTATGGCTTCAAAATGTTTATGTTGCTCAGTTTCTTCTTCGGATTCTTTTGAGCATGTCTTCATTGGTAGTGAGATTGCTGGCCCTGTCTGGTCTTTCTTTCAAAGTAACTATGGCATATCTTCTCCTGGCTTATCTATTCGGCAGAAATGTATGGTTTGGTGGTTGCATGGAGGCTCGATTATCTTCGCTATTCTTCCTGCTCTTATCCTTTAGAATCTTTGGAAACACCGGAATGTTGCTTTGCATGAGGGTAATTGTATCTCGGATGCCTGGAGTTATTTGGCGTATTCAAAATGATCTTCATGGCATTCTTGAGGTTGCAAACTATAAAGGCTTGCGTTGGGTTGGTCCTGCCTTAATTTTTGGCAAGTCTAAATCGATCTTTATTTCTCCCGTAGCTTGGCTTAGGCCTCCTCTTGGTATAGTCAAGCTTAACACGGATGGAGGTTCTAGGGGCAATCCTGGGCTTGGAGGGGGAGGTGGTGTTGTTAGGAATTCCAATGGTGTGGTTATTTTTGGCTATGCTCTCTCCTTTGGTTATTGTACCAATACTGTTGCTGAAGTTCGTGCTCTGCTTCATGGTGTTCGTTGGTTGGCTGATAACGGGTATCAAAATTCTATTTTCGAGATGGATTCTACCTGTATTTTTGGTTGTCTCACTTTGGGTCACTCTCCTCCCTAGAGCTGTGTTTACTTTATTCGGGCTCTTCTTGATTTGAAAAGGCTTCATAATTTTATTTTTATGCACTGCTATAGAGAGTCTAATTCTGTTGCAGATGGATTGACTAATTATGCTATGGATATGGGTCAGGATTTTTGAGTTCCATTCTTCTTCAGATATCCCTGGCTCTATTCGAGGAGATATTCGGTTGGATGTCATTGGTCTTCCTCGGCTTCGTATAGCTTAATGTTTCTCTTTGTTAGTTGGTTTGTCTTGTTTTTTTGTTAGGCCTTTTCTATTTTCGATCATGTATTTCCTTTTCGAGGTAAGGCTCCTTTGTCCTCCCATTTATAAGGGCAAGGCCGGTTGTCCCCCTCAAGTTTGTATTTTTCCTTATTTTAATAAAATTGTGCAGGGTGCCGCCCCTGTTTCCTAAAAAAAAAAAATTAAAAAAAATTAAGTGTCCTTCATACACTTCTAAAATGGTAAGAGGCTTAACCTCTATCAAAACTATCCCAAATTCCGTAGGACTTAAATATGTAGTTCATAAAAATCATATTAGTCCAAAGGTTGACTCCGTTGAGTCTTTTCTACACTTTCATTAATTTAGGGTATATAGGCCATTGGCTACATTACCCTCCTATGTTTATATCTAAAATTTAAGACTATGTTCTCAAGGTCACCAAACTACAATAACCCCAACAAAACACTCAATTAGCAACCATAGTACATAACTCACATTTTTCAAGCATATGCACATTTTTGCAATTCTACCAACATGCTTCCAAGGATTAGGCTATCAACATGGAGTGGATTAAAATACTAAACTAAACATGAATAATAACCTAAACATGGTATCTTAACAAGTTCATCCAACCAAAAATTCCAAGTAGGCATATAAACAACATGGCATGTACTAGAAGCCCTAAATGTACTCATTGACCTTAAATAGCACCAAGATTGATTTCCCTAGGGTCAATGAGACAAAAATAAAAGAGGAAGAGCTGTAGTAACTTACTTGGTATCCCTAGAATGAACAACCAAATCAACAAATAAAATGGTGGAAGGTGTTCTCCTCAATAACCTCTTCTCTTCTATGGACTTGGCTTGAGCTAAGGACCACCCAATCAATGGAGTTCAAGGATGAAATCCCAAGAACCCTCAAGAACTCTCTCAAGAAGACTCCCCATGTTTTTCAAGATGAATGACAGTAAATGGGGGCCTAAACACTAATTTTGTGGTATACAAAGGTTGCCAAGTTAGTGGGACAAGTGTCAAAGTCTTGTGGAAGTCAAAATAGATATTTGTGGTCACTTACTCTCTTGGTTGCAGCCACTAACCCAATAATAAACTAATTAGATTAGTTAGGATGTTATTAGTGTTAGTTAGGAAGAATTAGGAAGAGTTTATGATAGGTCTAAGTATGGTTAGAATGGTCAAAAAAGGCTAAAGATCAAAACAGCCCGAAGCTGTAAACAGACACCATGCGGTCGTATGGTGCCCTTGCATGCGAGCGCATGCTCCTGCCCTAATCCCAAATTCATTTTGTTGCTTGCCTTGCTTGGCCAAGGCCTCTCCCCCTTGCATCCTCAAGTCCTCCAATGCCAAAAGGGTCTAAAATTCAACCCTAAAGGACTCCAATTCACAACCAAAACATCCAAGGTTCAAACCTTAATTTAAAATGGTCTAGGACTCTCATAAAACTCACCCGAACGTCAACCGAACAAGTCGTACAAAGAAGAAGAACAACAAGAAGTAAACTAACAATCAAACTGTTGATTCAACAAACATTCAATCAATATTTAAATCATGTTAAGGATGTTATGAATGATATCTAATACTTATACATGTGCATCCAACATATACAAATAACCAAAGTCTCAAAGTGTAGCATGCATGAAAAATGAGTACAAGCATAGAAAACGATGTCAACGAACAAGCTATTGAATCCAAGCATATGCATGAGCTAAGTAAACATACTTATGATGATTATGAATGTATGAACTCAAGCATATGTCAAGCATGCAATAATTTAGGGTATTACACAACCAAAGCAGAGTACTAAGGATTGCAAATCTCGATCCGTAAGTCCCAATCCTTTACCTAGCGAACGAACCCGTAATTGATAGATATTTTAAGACAAATATACATAAAAGGTGATACAAGTGAATCCCATTTCCTAGATCTTTCTCATCCATAAAACTTTCGTTTACATTCTGTTTTCTGCAATTAGTTAACTTTTGATTATTTTTAATAGTTAAATTTTATAGTTTAATTATTTCAAAAACAAAACCCCTTTTTATTTAATTGCATTATTAATTAGTTTAGATTAAATCATTTTTAATTTCGTTCTCTCTGTAGTTCGACCCTTGCTACCATCTTTCTATTCTACAATAGTCTTGTGCATTTGCAAGGTAAATTTTAACACATCAACAAGTTTAACCTAAAGTGTCTAAATACAAAAGGGATTAGGAAACCTAAATACAAGTAAATTAGGAAAGTATAAACTGACGATAATTATAATATATTACAAATATATTATATTCTCTTATAATGGAATTGCTTGAGATTGGTGTTTGATGGTGAGTGAATCTTGGTTTGGGCATTTGTTGTGACAAGAGCCTGATATAGGTCATCTTTGGACCGTTTGAGCCTTTCTCTATCCTACCCATATTTTTCACATTAATCCATAGTGTTCCCATTGAGCTCATTTATATAGTGGCGTGTGCCTAGAGCACACAATGACCCCCATTCAACTTCATTTCTTATACCCGCATCATCCTATTCCATGAGCCTATACACTTTTGTCGTCGCCCTTCAAGAGAGCTTGATTTGGAATGAATTATTTTATGTGTATTCTTGTTGGGAAGTGTTGCTTCATGGAAGTCTAGTGTTTTTATTGTTGTTGATGTTGGGGATTTGAAAATTGTTGAATGGTGGTTGAAGAAAAAAGGAAATGAAAAGAGCCCCCTTCGAAAGAAAAAAAAGTCAAATGAAAAAAATCAAAAGAGAAGAAAAGTCAAGGATGGCTACAGAAGGAAAAAAATGCAATTGTTCTTCAATTTCTCAAGGAGATATAAGGGTGGAGCTTAATTGTTTGTGGAATTTTGAAGAGTTATGCTTTCATGAAGTAAGTCATCATGTGAAGACTTCAAATTCTTTGCACTATTGACTTGTTATTCTATCCTTCATTTGTAGCCCAAACCTTGGCCTAACATTACAAGCTTTATAAAGTCCTATTGATATTGTCATTTTATTTTACCTTGCCATAGTGAAGCTTGTTTGACTGTATTGATGGAGAATATTTTGTGATTGATAGACTTTTTCATGCTAAATTATTTTTTCGTGCAAGCCAAGTTAGGGTGTGCCATGACGTGACGTTCATAGACTTATGATTTTTTAAGGCTTTACAGGAGTGATTCAAGTTTTTTTTATTAGCATGTTGACCATGTTCTTCCTAGCTTAGCATGAAGTAATTCAAAGTGAGATTTTCTATCATGGTAATGTGTATGCGATCTTTAGCAAGCGTCGTGTTCCATAAGTCTTGGACCTCATCTTAATTTTTTTATTTCTGTGCTCGGGATGATCAAAGCTTAAGTTTAGGGGTGTAATGAGCCCAATATTTCCACAAATTTTCCATTGAATTTCCTTTTATTTGGTGCTATTTTAAAGCTAATTATGCCTTGGAATTATTATTATTTTTGCATTTGTGCTTAATGTAGGTTTCCACGGTTTAATCGAGCATTCATGGTGTTTAGCACGAAGTTTGAGGCAATTCCAGGTTGCAAAGTTGAATTACAAATTATTCGGTCAAAGTCCATTGAAATCCGTTAAGAGTCCAAGGGAAATATGGCTAATGGATGAGTAACTGAGCTAACAGAGGACCTAAATGATAAGCCTGGCCGATCAAGGGCCTCACCTTACTTCCTTAGATCACTAGGGGCATCGGAGAAACATTCCAAAACTCAAGGGGAGACTGGTGTAATTCCCTGGAAGTGCTTCATTTTTGCGCTATATACCACAGGTGCTGCCACGTCACCTCCTCCTCCAACCAAAGCATTATCCGCGTCATCCTACCATGGATCAAGTCAGCCCGCTCCATGATCCACCATATCTACCCACCTTCTAACCTAGTCCCCCTCACGCCTCAATCGTTTCTGCCCCTGGGTAACCCGCGCTCCCTCTGCTGGGCTACCTCTCCCAGCCGTGTCTAGGCCTTTCTTTGTTCCATTTTGACCTCCAAATCTCCCTTGCTCTTCCTATTTTTCCCCTTAACTTGCTCCCCACTCTTGAGCCTTCTCCTTTATACTTCCTGACAGCCCCATGGTAGAAAATTATTCCCCCAATTTGGGACTTAGGACTCAAAATGCGGCACCAGCACCTTTAACCCAAATTTTGTTCATTTCTTCCAAATATTGATCAACCATGAAGGTTTGGAACTTAAAATCAAGGGCCAAGGAAACTTTTACAGGTGATTTTGACCCCGGATTCGCGCATCATTTGGTTTAGTTCTTCTAACCTATATTTTGAGATATTCATTATATTTTCTAGGGTTGAATAACTTGTAATTATTGAGTTGGTTTCATGCTCAAATGATTAATGGAATGCAATTATTTTTTAATGTCAAATGTAGTGTTTTAATTTAGTTTCTCTATTTATTTAGTATACATTCATGTTCGGTTATTATTTTGTGAACTTATTGCTTTTAATTGATTGTCCATTAATTAAATGATTTTAGAAATGCTTAGGATCCGTGAGAGCTACCTTTACATTTCAGACCAATATATTTAATAGTTGATATTTTTGTGACACACAAACCAATAGCAATTGTGAGAAGTTGGTTTGAGATGCGATTAATCCACCTTAGCCAAGATGGGAGAGCCCCTAGTTAACTAATTTTGTGTTCTCGGCTACCAACATGATTTGTAGAAAAATATAGAGTATCTTTTTGCGAAGTATTACCCATGTGCTTGGTTATTATTGTGTATTCTTAATGTTTTTAATGATTTAGCCAACTATTATATGATCACTAGAATTATAGGATAATGTGAGAGCCCGTCCTATTAATTTCGAAAATCACAATAATCGTTTGCATGACGTGAGACCTAGAGGAGATCGTGCGTAGATAGTCATTGGGTGCTTGTTTTGACACTTGATCAATCTACCTTAGCCATTCGCGAGGTAGGGGAGATTAGGGTTGGTATACGATGCGAGAGCCCGTAGTTAACTAATTTCATGCGCCCGACTACCAAGACTCGAGTTAAAGAAAACCAGAAAGAGGATTAAAATTTAGACGTCGGTTAGACTAGAAATATTGCACTCCTATATTTTTAATCTTGATTTGTTGTTGCCAAACCACTTGCGCATTAGTTTAGATTTAATTTATTTCCTTAGTTGCTTATAATTTAGTTTATAATTCATTTTATTATAGCTCAATTATAATTAGTTAGCCCAATTTTGGTACTTAGTTGGAGTGAAACTTACGTACATTCTCTGGGTGCTCAATACTTGTTCTTAGTACACTTTATTACTTGATACGACCAGGTATTGTTGCCTGAGTTGCGTTTTGCGCACATCAACTACCTGTTGTTAACCCACACTTAACACGCATATAAACACTAAACAAGAATCAACTCAAAAGAACTTCACACTATATACACCAAGTCTCAAGGAGACTATCAAACGTTTACAAGAATCACAAGTGTTTACGTAACAACAAAAGAAGACGATTACTCTTCAATTTCAAGCTATCCACCAAATACACTTCGCATACTAGTAAGAGTGCTACCCAAAAGACTACCACCTCTAGCACTCAGGCATTTCCTTTGTTGCACCCGATCACTTCCTCACCTGGCTGGGATCTAAGGAAAACTAATAAGGAAGGTATGGGTGAGCTTGGTCCGGTTCGGTCCACTTTTTGGAAAAACTGAGAGAATCAGGACCAGACCAATAGTCCGATTCTTAAAAAATATAGAACAAGGACCAACCAAATATGTCTGAGAACCAATACATTGGTCCGGTCCAGAACCAATTGAAGATGTACGAGAACCAAGACTGGACCAATACGATGCGTATCTTTGATCAAGAGGATAACTAGATTTTCTAAAAAACAATGATCAATAATCAAATCATGTTCTTCCTTCATACAACATTTTGTTGGGTTCGTTGTTCTTGTGAAAATAAACTAAAGGGAAAAATTATTACTTCCAAATTAATAAAGAGAAACGAAAAAGAAAGTTGTAAGGAAATTTATTGCAAGTCATATTCCTCTCCGATCCCCTTATGGTTAATTTAATTAATTTACATGTAACAATCCTTCAAACTAATAATGTTTGGAATCACAAAAAGAGGCAGAAAATTAATTAATAGGGAAGAACAATGTTTTCCCTCCTATTTTCTCTTTAATAAAATAAGGAAACTTGGTTGAATATTGAATTAAATTATTATATATTTTCTTTAGGTTGTAAGTTGTATTCCTTTAATTATCTTCTTATCAATATATATATATATATATATATATATATATATATATATATTATATTAATTATAATATATTAGTATATTATATATAATAAAATAATAATAAATACACATTGGTCCGGTTATGCGTTTTTGGTTTCTGGAATCGGGGACCGACCCAATTGTCCGGTTCTGTAAAAATTATGATCTAGGACCAATCCAAAGTATTGGTCCGGTCCATTTCGGTCTGGTCCGGTCCGGTTCCAGAAAACTCCTGCACACCCCTAAAGGAAGGGGTGAATTGAAATTCATTAGGGTTTATGTGTACTTATGCATGTTATGCATGTGTGCAACGATAAGACATGGCATGATGTCTCATAAAGCATACTTAACACTTCCAATAATGCAAGCAGTTAAGTTTGACATAAACATAGTTATTCAGGCACATAAGTATACAAGATTGAGATACATCTCCAATCATCCGTTTCCCCTTACACCACTTGTTCTATCTTGATCATGATCTTATTTCAAATACATAGTCCCTGGGAGAAGTCATTCACAAGGCTAGGTCCCTACTATAACACCTTAAAACTTCTTGTGTTTGTCTCACTTGCACAATGGACTTATTATGCGAGACTCCATGTACTTGGATAGGCTATGATGAGACCAATACCCTATTAATATATGTTCCATAGCCGCCAACTTGCTAGAGTTACAATTCGTAACTCGACGTTGGTACAAACCTGACTCAGTTGAGAGTTGACTTGCCTAGTTCGTGACCTCGGTTATGCCCTAGGTCTTTACATGGTTGTCATGTGCATGCTTAGATGTGTTAGACTTCATGTTGAAGGTGTTCCTTAAGTCTATTGGTGTTTTTTATGCTTTGAGAATAACATTCGTCTTAATCTTGTTGCATGAAATTGAGTCGTGTGTGCGTCTCATATTTTGGAGTTCCGATTCCCCCTAGTTGTTGTTTAACTTTGTAGAAGTATTCAAGCCTATTCATTAGCATCTGGACTTGCCTTAAGTTTCATGTTCTTACCCATTCGATCGTTACTTCATTCGTTGTTTCGATCGCGAGTTGTTGTGCCTTGTTCTGGTTTCGCTCTGGGCTATTTCGGGTGTCGTTCGGACGAGTCTTAGAGTTATAAATTAAATTGACTAACAAATGTTAAGTTTCGGTTAAGTTTCAGGAGGGGCCAAAGCTTTAAAGAAAGAATAAAAAAGGTAAGAGGACAAAAGGACAGAAAGGGAGAGAATTGAAAATATTTTATGAATAAAACAAGTCGGGGGGCCGCGCCGCCCCAGCCTTGTTGCCACTTTTGTTTTCTCATATCTTCCTTTCTGCTTCGATGTCGTTTCCAGTCTTTCATTGCCGCCGCCAGTTGTCCACTGCCTTCATTGCCTATAAAAGGAAGCGCTCCCCCGTAATTTCCAACACCGAGAGCCTCCCAGCTCTCTTTCTTTCTCCCCGAAGGCTGCAAACCTGCTCTCCTCCCTTGCCCGAGCAAGCGAGCTTTCCAGTCTCCTAACCCAAGCGAGCCTTCTAGCCTCATCGCCCAAGCGAGCCTTCCTTGTTCCGAGCAAGCCTCCTCTCCTGCTCTCGCAGCAGCCTCCTTTCTTGCCTGAGCAAGCGAGACCCCTCATTCCTTGCCCCCGACGAGCCGATCTAAAATTCAAAAGGCGCGGTTATGCTACCTGGATAACAACAAATGATGATGATACAACAACAATGATGAAGATGATACAGCCATCAATGATTATGATGATACAACAACAATGATGATGATGATAACACAATGATGATGATACAACAACAAAAAGACTTTCTATTTTGAGGAGACGACATGGAGAGCACACCAGGAACTACAAGCGCCTAGTGAGCTAAAGCCTAGGCATATATACTGGGATCAAAATTTCATACTACAAGAAGTAAGTACCATTTTATTATTTTGTCCCCTAGTTAGAATAATAATAATAGATAAATCATATAATCTGTGAATAATGTGATAATTAGTTTATATATTTCGTTTATACCATAAATGTAGATAATATTTTTATTATGCTTGTACATATTATGTTTAAATAATATAGGTAAATAAAGTAATATTTGTATATAAAATATTAAAATGAATGCTAGCATGCTTAGGTAACGTCTAATACACCTTAAGTGCTAAAATGACAATATAGCCGTTATTATGCCCAAACATCATCCCGCCTTATATATTTATATATATAAATGAAAATCTAAACTAAACACAATAATTTAGGCATGTTATTTAGCAAAACCCAAATGAGACCAATAGGATGAATTGAATGCCTAACCCCTTTCCAACTCGTAACTTAGCCCCCAAACCTATACACTTTCTGGTATTTTCGGTTTTTCTCTGTTTAACCACAAAATGGAGGTGGCGACTTTGTAATTACAATCTTAGAGTCCATGACGAGATCCAAGCGTATTCCACGTGTTTCAATATTTTGAAACCACCCGCATTTCAGTAGAGGGGATGCGTCTCGAAACGGGGTTCTCACAATTTCAAACTAGCTTGGTTGGGGTTTGAGTTGGAGTACATTTTGGCTTAGTTTTAAGTCCATTTGTCTTAAAACCTTAGATGCGATCGCATCGAGTATGCAATGCGTTCGCATTAGATTCTGAGAGTTTCCTGGTGCAGAGATTTGAAGGAAACACTTGCATCCTAAAAGGTAATGCGACTCATTGCCCTTCGATCAGATTTGCAGATTTAGGATTTTAGGTAGGAATTACCTATCTACCCTCAAAACCCCCAGCCCTTTTGCCCTTGTCCACCCCTTAGAAAGGCATATTGGTTCTTCCACCCTCCTTAAGATTTGAAACCCTCCCTCCTCCCCTTATTTTCTTCCTCCAAGCATGAGAAATACAAGAGAGAGAGAGAGAGAGAGAGAGAGAGAGAGAGAGAGAGAGAGAGAGAGAGGCTATGTGTGTATGTGGTGAGATTAGTGTGTGTTTTGTCGATTCCTGGAGTTCCAGCCATCCAATCGACGAGTCAAGAATGCCATTACGAAGCCCTCGATGAATAGAGTCATCTCCTCCGGTTTGTTTTCATTTGATTTTGGTGTTTGTTGGCCGAAATAGGTACATTACTAAACCCTCTACTTTCTCTTTCTAGCTTAAATTGATGCTAGGTTGCTAGAGAATTTTTCCCTATGATTTATTGTGCTAATACATGTCTAAATGATGTGTTTATTTGGGGTTTTGATTAGTGAACATGTGGGGTTGAATATAAATGGGTTTGTTGTGTTTATTTGAGTAATTTGGTATGAGATTACTTGTTAATGGGTTTAGAAACCCATATTAACATTGAATCCCAAAATTAGGCTATGACCTAGAAATCGGGAGATTGTATTTTGACTCAATGGAGTCATTGTCTAAACGTATAGTTTGTCAAGCATGATAAGTATGTGCAAATACGTGCATTCAGATTTGGGTTTTGTTGAGCATTGTTACCTACTTGATTTGGATGAGTCTGCTCTTAATGGATTTGATCCCTATTTGTTTATAAAAGTAAGCATCTACTTGTGTACCCTATTTTGAGCCCAGCTAGTGTCTTGGTCATTGTGTCATCAATGGGATGATTCATAGCCTTTGGGTAAGAAATCACTATGAGTCACCGCATTGGTTCCCTTTCTCTTCATTGTTTGGTGAACAGTGGGATTCGGTCTCATATTAGATCCATCTAGACGAATATCGAGCTCCCATTTCTTCATCCTAGGTTGGATGAAAGGTAACATGTACTCATTAAAGAAAACTGACGAGTCATGATTGTTGACTAAAGAAGACTAGTGAGAGTTATTGGATATGGTTTGATTATTGGGCCAAGCACAAGATCCGATTCGGTTGCAGTTCAACATGTGTTCAGCAGCAACATCACAGATAGACAGATAGTTAGATATCTATATCATGTTTTATATGTTTACTTATGAGCACTTACGTGAAAAAACAATGTGCTATGTGGTTTATATGAGATTATGTGCCTTGATGACTTTGTGCATATTTTATTATTGGTATTCTATAATGATGCCATGATTTATATATATGATTGAGCATTATGCCATGTCATGTAGTTGCATGTAGTAGCTTACTGGGTCTTTATGACTCATCCCACGCCTTGTTTTCTTTAGTGTGTGCAATGAGCTCGTTAGTACGTGTTGCGGTTGTGGGTTCGTGGTTGATAGCATATGGTTTTTCGAGCAATAGCTTGGATTTATTCATATTATGTATTTTTTTATCTTTGAGACACATATATAAAGTTATGTAAGCTTTACTGGGTAGAGTTGTATAAGTTTGTTGTTGTATTATTTTTGGAGCCGACTAGCATGGTCGAGGCTTTGTATCTATTTAGTAGGTTTATTTCCTTTGTGTTCCCAAGCATGTTTCAGCTCGTAGATTCTAGTAGTATTGTTGTTGTTATCTCCGGCATGTATAGTCGTTGAGATTGTCGTTTAGAATCTGAGTAGTAGACTCATGTTATTAGTTGGTTTTCCCTCCTGCATGTATTAGCCGTAGAGTAATTGTTGTACAGGTTGTGATCTTGTTATTTTGTTGGCCTTAGGTTTGCGGATGGTTTGTTGCCCGTGCGTAATGTTGTGTCATGCACATTATAGAATTATCAAGAGATAGTCGTCTCTTAGCCTTGCGTTCTGTGGTTTTGGAATTGAAGGCTTGGGTTTCACTTAAGATTTTCTTTCACATGTTTTTGTTTTTGCTGTCCCATATTCCCGTTATGACTTTATATCCTAGTTAGAGCTTGTTCGGCTTGATTGTTGATACGCGCTATTGTGCTTACCAGGTGCTTGTCTATTTTATTAGGTTGTTCTCATGGCACGACCTTAAGATTCTCTATGGGAGTCTGGGTTAGGTCGCGACAATTGGTATTAGAGCTATAGGTTAGCTGTTCGCCAAGATAGGTTCCTTGGCGTAGGTTGGGCTGGGTCTATTGTTGAGTTATTAATACTGGGTGTTCTTTGTAGGTGTATTAATGTCAGGAACTTGGTGTAGAGCTAGTTCTAGTAGACTTTGTTCGAGTACAACTCGTGGCGACGTAAGAAAGAAGAACGTCAATGAACCGCATGTGACTCCTCGATCGATATTTGGATAGGGAGGCGATTCCACTATTCTTGAGAAGTTTTTGAGGTTGAAATCTAAGAGTTTTGATGGAGATCCTGATGCCTCAAAGGAGAAGTTTTTCCTAGAAAGTGGAGAAGATCGTTGCAGCTTTTGGTTGTACCTCGGAAGAGATGGTGACCTTGGGGGTGTTTAAATTTGAATAGTGTAGCCGAACATTGGTGGCATGTACTACGAGATAGCTGGACACAACATGGAATGCCTCGAGTGTGGAGAATTTCTTGAAAGAGTTCATGGCATAATTTATTATGACAGTGGTCGAGAAAGAAGACAAATGGGATTCCTATTTCCTAGCGCTAGAACAATATGACCGTGGCTCAGTATTTCGACGAAGTTCACGGAGTTGGCTCGTTATTGTGGTTACTTAGTATGAGATGAGGCTAGGAAGACTCAACGATTTGTGAAAGGCTTAAAGATGAAAAATCGTAGGCAGCTTATCCCATTACAGCTTACGGATTACCGATAACGAGGAGTATTGTAAGACTCTGAACCTTCATGTGTTTGAGTTACTTGCTTTGCGGACCGAATAACCATTGCAACTCATGTCTGACTTGATATGAGAATATTTAGATGTGTAGGTAGGCTATTTAGAGGCATATACTTTAGTTCTTTATGTTTCTCAAGACTTTAACTCGTTTAAGTTACAAATCATAACTCGACGTTAGTCGGAACCCGACTTGGTTGAGTGTTCTCGTGTGGCTCTTTCTTATGATCTCGGTTATAGCCTATGTCATCACTTGAGTATCTTGAGTAGAATTTGAATATCAAACTTCCTAGGGAATAGATTCCCTAAGTCTAATTTTGCTTTGATGCTTAACGCATCATATTTGTCTCTATTGCGTTACGTGAAACCAAACCTTGCGTGTATCGTGTCTTTGGAGTTTCTATACTCGTGTATCATTTTTGGACCTTATAGGAGTACTCTAGTCCATATCATAACCTTTCTTGTATCTATTATAACATCAGTCTTGATCATAGTATGATTGGTTGATAGTTTGGGAGCATTGTTACTCCGTTTGACCTTTTGACTCTTAGGGTCTCTTGGTTTGCTTTCCTTTGCCTTATTTCGTGTCTTTGGGACTTGTGATTTGTTGGTTTGATTCCTAGATCATTTATACTAGTCCTTAACATGTTTAAGAATATTCATTCATGCTTGTTGTATCTTTGGTTAACTCGTTGTTGAATCATTTGATGTTCGTCGCGAGTTTCACCCTTCATTCCTCCTTGTTGTTCGGACCTGTTTCGGTTGTGTTTTGAGTGTGTTAAACATACCTTATGGTTTGGGGTTGAGTTGGACACATTTGGGACTTGTTTTCAAGTAATTTTTGCCATCCAAACCCCTGAGCGCTTGCTCAACCAGTGACTGAGCTAGTGCACAAAATCCAGCAAGTCTAGGAAGTGAAAAGGAGACTGAGCGCTAGCTCAGCCTCTTGACTGGGCGACCGCCCAACTCTATTTTCCAACCTACATGATTTTCTGCAATTTCGAGTTTGTAACCCAATAAACCCATTAAACCTCCATCCTTAGTGACCCTAATCCCATGTATTAGACCATAACTAAGTTTACCTAAACCTTAACCTTAATTAGGAGCTTAATCCCACTCACCCTCCATGTGACATGTAGATTACCACTCACTCTCCTTGTGACATGTGGATTTCCACCCACATTTGCATGTCATGTATAAGCTCTCTCCTCCTTTGTGACTATCATAAACCCCCATTTACAGCCATTTCCTTCTCTCTCTTCATGAACTCAAGTGTGTGAATGGTGAGGTGAGATTACCAGGTGTTTCCTCCATATCTTGAGCACCTGAGTCCTGATTTCCAATCCGAGACAACCAAATCAAAGCTATTGACGAGGAGCACGATTCTCACCGATTAGATTTCCTTTATTTCATCTTTTTCTAAGCATAAGGTATGCTACTAATCTAAAGCCTTTTTGGAACCTAGGTTATTTTGCATGATAGTCATTACTAAACTTATTTCTACCATGCTAGGGAAGACTTCTACCATGCCAAAAACTTGATTTGAGACTTGTTAAAAATATGGAGATTTTGGGTCCTTGACCTAAACTTGCCTATTTGGGTTTGTGTCTAGTTTCAAAGATGTCATATGCATGCTTTGGAATAACTATTGTGAATGGACTTGTTGTAATTAACAACTTCCTTGAGATGATTATTATAGGGCTTTACAAAGTATAAATTGTGGACTTGGAAGGCTATGATTTCTATTGTGTTAGTAATCTAACCCCATTTGAATAAAAAACTTGGAAGAGAGCCTTTGAAATGTCTAAGGCATTTGAACTCTATTTAGATGAAACTTAGTATCTTGACTCAATGGAGTTACAAGAATGTTTACTGTAGTCTATACAACTCTAGGATGTAGTCCTACGA
Source organism: Codonopsis lanceolata (assembly GCA_013146195.2). Classification (NCBI taxonomy): domain Eukaryota; kingdom Viridiplantae; phylum Streptophyta; class Magnoliopsida; order Asterales; family Campanulaceae; genus Codonopsis; species Codonopsis lanceolata. The sequence continues at coordinate 85,043,691 of CM028383.1, forward strand.
GTTTTGGGAAATGATTTGACCACAAATGTGTGATCTTGAATTGAAAGGGTTTATGTATGATTTGTTATTGTTGATACTTTGGGACTTCAATTAAAATCCCAGGACTTGTAATAAGGTGACCTACCCTTGTTTTGGACCCTATGGTTTTAGGGTTATTGATGTTGGGAATCTCGACTCTCAAAAGTGGCTTTGTGTGCGTGCATTCACGTTGACTTGTCTATGACCTTACTTGGGAATCTTGTTAATATCCTTAGAAATCTGGGATCGTGCCGTGATTATTCTTCTATAGAAAGAATGTTTGAATTGTATATGCCTTAGTACCCTCTATGATGAGTCTACTTGAGATTATGACTTATAAGCATATGGTGTGTCTTATCTTCATGATTATCCTCCTATTGAGTTATCAACGTGCTTAATTTATGATTCTATTAACAAATGGAATTACGAACTTGAAATTGAACTAAACTTGGCTTGGCAATAATCAACTTAGGTTTCCCTTTTATACTTGACTTAGTGATTTTGAACTAAGGTTCCTAATTGGAACGAGAACTTAGCTATGTCTCAAAGAAGAACATAGAAAAGAGTCGTGGAACACATATAGTGTTCAAACTCTATTTGGGTGGAGTTATAGAGATGACTCGACAGAGTCGACACTAGTGAGCTATTTGATAATACCGGCTCAACGATCAATCCCTACAACGCTTGAAATCCGTTTAACTAGAATACTAGTAATGAGATTCTTGATTTAATTCATGATCACGCTTGATTGCTAGTTGTAAAGTATAACATGCCTACCTGACTTGGATGAGACCGCTCTTATCGTGCTTCGTCCTTACTTGATTTCTTAAATGAGTAAACATTTATTTGTTCCCCATTAAGTCCAGTTGGTGTACTTGCCTTGTCCTGTCTTGTCTTCCCTGGTTGACAATACATCACTGTTATGAATCATGAGATTCGTGATAGTGATGGGTTGTCGAACCAGATACGTGCAAACCCCTCCATTCTTGATCACTTTGGAGAAGAGTACCTTGTGTAATCATTAGGGCACTTAGAATAATACTATGATGTAGACTATCTGCAGACACCCCAATTTCGTATCCCTGATATGTAACTCCGACATATGATATCAAGAACTGTTTAAACTTAACAAAATGTCAAGTTACAGGGTTGAAAATGCAAAAGGAGAAAATAGGATGCATGAATAGTGAAACCCCAATCCTAGATTTCCCTCCTCCATAAGATCTTTATAAACTGTGATTGCTGATTAGTTGAATAAATTTTTTGTTTAAGTAGAATAAAATTAGATTTAATAAAATAAATAAAAACCCCTTTAGTTTAATTTGCTACCAATTTACTTGCCATTAGTATTCTTCTTGTCTCTGTGGTTCGACCTTTGTTTCCCAAGCTATTCTACAATAGTTTTGTGCACTTGCAAGGAATTATTTAAAATAAGACACGATCAAGTTTTTGGCGCCGCTGCCGGGGAAAAGCTAGTTTGCTTAGTTAGTTTGTTGGTAGCATTGCTTTTAAATTCAGTTTTTATAAAAAGAAAAAATACAAAAAATATTTTTTTTAATTTCTAGTTTTAAGTTTTTATTTGTCGTTTATTTGCTCTTGTTATTTTATGCACGGTCGTAGATCTCTAAATCCCAAGATGGCAGAATTGAATCAAACTATAAATAATCTTGGTAAGAATCCGGAAGACTCTGATAATTTGGAAAACCAGCCCGTTAATCAAGAACAGTTGAATCGAGAGGATCCTCTGATTGATCCTCTAATGGATAACATCAATAATCAAAATCCTGAAAATCCGGTTCCTCTAGTAAATATTAATCAAAGAAGGGAAGAACCTGCTGATAGAAATATGGAAGTAGTAATCAATCAAAGAACTATAATTGATTATGATCGACCCATCTTGAATGCAACACCATCATGTTTAGTTTTACCAGAAGCAGTAAGAAATTTTGAACTTAAATGTCACTTTTATAACATGTTGCCTTCATTCTATGGATTGCCATCTGAAGATCCAGTAACTTTCGTTAAGGAATATGGTTTTATGACTGATAATTTTCCGTTAGGAGGTTTGATAGAAGATTAGATAAAAATGAGATATTTTCAATGTGCATTAAAAGATGCAGCGAGAAGATGGTTTATGAATCTAGCACCTAGAAGTGTTTATACATGGGCTCAACTATATAATTTGTTTATGAGTAAATTTTATCAACATGCATCTTTTTCATAATATAGGAAGCAAATTATGTCTTTTCAAACTGAACCGGGAGAGACATTCCATGAAGCATGAGATATATTTAAAAATTTACTTATCTTGTGTCCCCATCATAATTTATCTCAAGATGTGTTAGTAACTCAGTTTTATCATGCTCTTTTGCCTGCATTGCATACTATGGTTGATAGTGCAGTCGGTGGTTCTATTAATAAAATGACACCAGCTGAATTAGAAAACCTGCTTGAAATGTTAAGTGCAAATTCCCAATAGAAAAGTACAAGAGGAAAAAGTAGAAGTTTGTTTCAAGTCCAAGAAGATTCATATACTCAAGCTCAAATATCTCAAATGAAGGCTCAAATTTAAGTTTTGCAAAATAGAACACAAATTCAAGAAGTGTGTACTTTTTGTGGATTAAATTCTCATGCTACTAACTTGTGTTCATCTAGTGCTGTGTATCCTGAACATGTTAATGCGATGAATATGTACCCTCAAAGACAAAGGAATGATCCCTTTTCCAACACATATAATCAAGGTTGGAAGAATCACCCTCACTTTTCATGGGGAGGAAATAAGCCCTTGCAGCCTCAACAATTTCCTAAGCAAGGACAGTTACAGATTGAAGAAGCTCCGAAGTCGGAAGGATTAAATAGTGGACAAATTGCCCTTAACAAATATTTATTGGAAATTGTAGAAAACTTACAGAAAGAACTTGCAAAATATCAAGGAAGAGAAGAAGAAAAGTTCCCTAGTCAGACAGAACAAGCTAAATCTATCACTACTATGCGAAGTGATAGAATCATTGGAGAAGAGGTAAGTAACCCTATTCAATCTACATATATTCCTGATAATGTAGAAAGATCTGGTAAAGAAGTTCATGAAAAAGAAAAAGATAATAGTGAAGATATCCAAGTTAATGAAAATCAAGATAAAGATAAAGTCACGCAAGAAAAAGAGGAAGAGGTAGAACCTCTTGAGGAACTATATGTTGCTCCTCCACCATATGTTCCTCTAATACCATTCCCTGGTAGACTAATGAAAAACAATTTTATTATTATTTTTTTAGGAAAGCAGGGCGGCACCTGCGGGATTTATTAATAAGAAAAAAAGAATACAAACTTGAGGGGGACAACCAACCTTACCCTTTGAACGGGGGGACAAAGGAGCTTTACCTCGAAAAGGAATTACATCAAAGCAAAAAACAAGAGATTGTAAAATAAGGAAAATTTCTAGCATCAAGTATATATATTTTTTAATCTCTACGGGTACGAAAACTATAAAGACCGTAATCGTCGAACTGAAGCGCTCGTCTAACCATCCTAAGGAAGGTCGACCCTACGAGTGTATTGAATACGACTTTGATGATCATGAGCAGAAGCCGCGAGACGGTCTGCCACCCCATTCTGTTCCCGAAACACATGATGAAGACTACCTTGTTGAAGTAGCCTACTACAAAGTCTGAGCTCATACACATATTGCCACGGAGGATGACAATGCCTATTCAGAACATCCACATCAGTCAAAGAATCAGACTCCACCATAGCAGAAATGCCAAGATCTTGACACAAGAGTAACACATCTCGTAACGCAAGAATTTCAGCCTTGATATTAGAACCATAATTGTAGAAGTTAGAAAAAGCACACAACATAACTCCATGAGAATCCCGAATAATCCCACCGCCAGTACAAACACCATTCACACATGACCCATCCGTGTTCAACTTGAAACAACCTTCCGACGGAGGCAACCAACGAATCGATATACCTTTTGAAGGAGGCACATTCTGAATAGGGAGATGAAGATGTTGAAGAGCAGCTTGACATCTGTTATTGATCATAGCCCGAGGCCTGAAAATACGCATCATATCTCTGAGATGCACCAACACACGCTGAAAAATGAGGTCAACTTGCATCGGAACACTATCATTAATAGCCGCACATCGGGCCTTCCAAACTTCCCAACTTGTGAACATAAAAATACCTAGATGAATAGCCCCGACTTGATGACGAGAGGAAGAGCTAGACCATACACGGAACAGGTGAATGATGTTACAGTACACGCTGACCTTACGCAAAGGTTGAGCAAACCTAGACCAAACTTCCGAAGCTACCTCAGATTGAGTAAACAGGTGGACCATTGATTCACATTGAGGATTCGCACGACAACAAACACATTTGGAAACCAAATGAATCCGTCGACGTTGGAGGCAGTCATCCAAAGGTAAAGCATTCTGCAACATACGCCAAATAAATGCACTCACCTTGATGGGAATCCAAGCTTTCCAGATTTTGTTTGCCCAAGTTTGAGAAGGAAGCTTAGTCCGAAAATGATTCTAGAACGATGAAGAATGAAACTTCGCCAGAAGTGGTCAAGGTGCAAACGAGACGATCAACATCATTGTCCGAGCAACGAATTCGTTGAATCTGCTCATGCAACTCGACTGGAAGCAAGGGTAAGAAGGCAACAATATCGGCAAGGGCATCACGAACAGTAAGACCCAGATCCATGGGACACAGACCTTCTAACCTTTCGCCACACCAATTATCATTCCAAAACGAGATATCACCTCTTCCGACAATCCATCGACTGCATTGATCCACTCTATGTAATTGAATCATAATGGCTTTCCAAGAGGGAGAAGCAGAACCCAATCTATTAAAGTTTGAGCCACATCCATATTTCAAGTGACAAAACCGAGCCCACAACCTTTTCCCCTTGAAGAACACGCCATGCTAACTTAGCATGTAAAGATTCCATGACTTGTTGGAAAGAACGAATGCCCGAACCCCCTTCGGAAAAAGGCCTACAAACGTTATGCCAAGCCACCCAATGAGCTCGATGTTCCCCATTAGAACTCCATAAAAATTCAGCAAGGGCTCTCTCAATTCGCTGTAGAACAGTTTTTGGGACAGATATGGCAGCCATCGTATACACTGGAATGCTACACAACATGGATTTGATAAGAGTAATTCGAGCGCCAAATGATAACAATTTAGCACGCCACCCACTTATCCTCTTAAGAATCTTGGCTTCCACCTCCTCAAAATAGCATCGCTTCAACCTGCCACGGAAAAGAGGAATGCCCAAATACTTCAAAGGCCAAAACCGATGGGTACAACCTGACCAAGAAGCAATCTGCCCATTACGATAATTAGAGCAAGCCTTAGGAGCATAAAAGCCACTTTTTTGGAGATTGATAAGTTGCTCGGAACCTTGTTCATATTCTTGAAAAATAGCCCGTAAACCAAGAATAGAGGATTTACTTGCATTACAAAAAACGAGCATATCATCTGCATATAGCAGATGTGAAACCGTAACCCCGCCTCGCCCATGATAATAAGGTTGGAAAACACCCTCAGCCAAAGCCTTATTAATATAACGAGAAAGAACCTCCTGGGCCAAAATAAAAAGAAATGGAGATAACGGATCACCCTGCCGAACACCCCGCGTTGACTTGAAAAAACCACAAGATTCCCCATTGAGACGAATGGAGTACCAGATGTTATTAATTATCCTCAGAATCATCCCCTGAACATCAGGACTGAACCCGAAAGCATGCAAGGTCCTAAGAAGAAAATCCCACTCCAAACGGTCATAGGCCTTGGACATATCAAATTTGAAGATGACATTACCCCCTCGAACCTTGGAATCAATACGTTGAACAAGTTCATGGGCCAAAAGCACATTTTCCTGGATGCTAAGACCTTTCACAAATCCTGCCTGTTCTGAAGAAATAATCTTGGGTAACAAACTAGCAAGCCGAGATGAAACGATACGAGATACAATTTTACAAGCAAAATTGCATAGGCTGATCGGACGAAGATCCCCCAACTCCGTAGGATTATCAATCTTTGGAAGTAAAACCACGACAGTAGCAGATAAACCCCGAGGAAAACTCTGACCTTGAAAAAAGGAAATGATAGTAGAAATCACATCCTTCTTAATAATAGACCAGCAACCTTGAAAGAACCACCTTGTAAACCCATCCGGGCCTGGAGCACTATTAGGATTAAGACCAACAATAGCAGTCCAGATCTCCTCCTCCGATGGAAGCTGAAGCACATTCATATTATCCAAATGTGAAACCAAAACAAGCAAGTCACGAAACATGGAGTCATTAATGGTATGAGCCGAAGACGAAAATAAAGTCTTGTAATAACCCTCAGCCATATTACCAATTAGAGCTGGATCATCACTCAAAGACCCATCAGCCAATCGAAGACTTGCATGAAAAAATTTCGTGTTCCTATCCCCATCTTCCAACCATTTCTGACGAGATTTTTGACGTGTCAATTCCTCATCCCACTTGATAGCTTGAGTTAAATTTCGACGAGCACTCTCTAGTTGATTTTCCGTATGATCATTCCAACCGTGTTGAAGATCAAAGTCCAACCGAAGAATTTCATCTTGAAGCATCTCCATCCTCCTACGAACATGGCCAAAAACCTGCCAATTCCAGTTTTTCAAACCAATGCGCATGGTCTGCAATTTTTTAAACAAAACCTCCATAGGAGCTCCATCCACCGGCCTTTGCCAAAGATCAGTTACAAATGTCAAAAACGCAGGATGGTCCAACCACATACGCTAGAATCGAAACATACCTTTAGCTTTACGTTCTTTTTGCACTTCTACCAAAAGAGGGGAGTGATAAGATTCATTAGTAGAAAGATGTTGTACCTTCATGCCCTGATAAGATGTAGAATATAAACCGTTACACATGACCCTGTCAAGCCGCTTCCATATTCTTCTTCTACCCTCTTGATTATTGCACCATGTAAAGCGACTACCTTCAAACCCGACATCGATAAGACCAGCCTGAGAAATAAAAGAATTGAAATCATCCATCTCATTAAAATCACACTTAACACCACCTAACTTCTCGCTGGAATGAGAAATCACATTAAAGTCACCACCAATTAGCCACGACATAGACAAAGATCCAGAAAAAGCTAGCAAGTCCGCCCAAAGAGCCCTCCGAAGGTCCCTACTACACTTAGCATAAACGATAGTTAACACAACAGAAAAACTGGTCCCAATAGTGACTTTTAGATTTAAAAACTGGTCAGAAGAGCCCAACAAAACCACATCCACATTACTACCCCACAAAATCTAGATATGAGTATTTACCGGATTCGCATGAAGCGAATTAGAATAACTAAACCGACGACATAACCCATCAATTTTACTTCCTGAAGCCTTCGGTTCCAAAATAGCACAAATTAAAGGGTTTTGTTGATTCTTGATCAGACTAAGATAATCCATAGTTTCTTTATTGCAAACGCCCCTAGCATTCCAAATAAGAATCGACATAAAACGGATTATTGAGACACAGTTGATTGGGCCTTAGCTGCAGCCCTTGTAACCCTAACATTCTGCTTCAAAGCTTTATGTTGTTGACGTTTCTTAATCTGCTGAGCACAATAATGCTGAAACTCCGGCCAAAGATCCCCATAATTCCTTTCAGAATCCGATAAATATTTGTCACCATCTTCCATGTTCTCCATATACTCACCCCTAGTTGAATGGGCTTTACCAAGGTGCGGTGGTTGGAACTTGAAAACCACCTCCCATTCATTAAATTTGTTCTTAGGCAACGAGTTATCAACAGGTGATACCTTAGTCATCCCAGGTAAAACCTCCTCAATCCCCTCCTCATTCAAATCATCAATAGTTGCAAACACATTTTTGGATAAAACTGCTTCACTAGGTTTCTCCACAGGACCTGGCCGAACGACTTTTTGGTGAGCATCAACCAAAGGAACTACCGCGGTATCCTGACTTAAAATATCGACATGCTCGACCTCCTTCTCACAACCTTGAGAATTTTTTGCCCCAGAACTCGATTCCCCGGACTTTTTAACGATTAGATGAGTTGGGCTTAGAAGGCATACGATCAAACTTGGTTGCCTCCCCTTTTCCAGCTAAGGTAGACTTGTTCATACTCCCGTATTTATGTATCACCTTATCATCCTATGTGCCATGCTCATGCAATTGCGACGTAGGTTTCTCTGATATCACACGAGCAGATCTTTTAATGACTTTGCGACAATTATCCTTGATATGGCCTAGCAGACCACAACCAACACAAAAGTGAATGTTACCCTCAAACTCAAGGGATTTCCAAAACCCACTATCTTTACTAGTACCAATTCAAAAACGGGAAGGAAGAGGCTCAGACACATCAATTTCAACACAAATCCGAGCAAACATAGGTCTCACTAGAGTTAGGGTTTTTTCATCTGCACGCAAAAAATGTCCCAGCGAATTACCAATGCACTGAAGAAAGGACGGATTAAAATACATTAATGGCAATTGATGTAGCCGAACCCAAACCGCAACACGTGTACTATCCTTCCGGAAAGCAAAATCCGGAGACCATCTAAAAGATCTATACATGCATGATTGAATCATGTGAAATTCTTTAGAAAGAGCAAGAACTAGATCTTCAGGAGAAGAGAGTCGAACCATAACATGCCTAAGATCCATCAAACCTACCACAAAAGGCCCATTAAGTTTACATGTTAGGGCAATATTCTCCTGAATGGCGTGCACAGATGGCCTTCCAGCCGAAAATTTGAGTATGGTAGTATTTGCAAATTGCTTATCCGCCGATTCAATCTTCATTGGTGTAAAGAGACAACATGGTTCACCATTAAAAGAAGTGACTTGCCGTGGGGCTAACGGTATTGCATGTAAGATTGGAGAGGAAGCGCCGATAAAAGGCTTTGGCTGGCCAACAATATTGGCGTAAGACTTAGCAGGTGCGGCCTTGTCCATAGATGTATGCAACCTTACCGTCACATCCTCAACTTCCCCCGGAGGATCAACCCCCGGATTGATAGTATCCGGCGGCATCCAAACCCTAGCCGCAAACTTGAAAAAGGAAAAAAGAATAATTGCACCTTTAATCGCACCTAAAGTGTGTGTTTTTTTCCTCTATAAAAAGATACACATATGAAAAACAAAATTGATAAGCAATTTACAAAATTTATAAGCAATTTATGAAAATTGATAATATGTTATCCAAAGTGAACATTAATCTCCCTTTGCTTAATGTCATTAAAAATATTCTGTCTTATGCTAATTTTTCAAAGATCACCACTCTAGGAAACACAAATTTGAAATGAATGAATAAATAATTGTGTCTGAAAACGTTAGTGCAGTATTACAACATGAACTTCCTCCTAAATTAAGAGATCCAGGTAGTTTTAATATCGAAGTCTCCTTGGGTAGTTCGAAAAAGATGAAAGCTATGCTAGATTTAGGAGTGAGTATCAATTTAATGCCTTTCGCTGTTTATAAACAATTAGGATTGGGTGAATTAAAACCCACTACTATGTCCTTACAGTTAGATAACTGTGACGAACCGACCCGGATCCCAAGTTCGTGCCGTTGGGAAACAAACAGCAACAAGCAAATAGGAAATAATGGGTAAGGCCATAACGACAATACGCCAACAACTTAAAACACATGCGGAAGCGAAACATAATAACACAGTGGCGCCCGAGCTAACAAGCTCAAACTAAATACAACCAAAGAGATAATTAATCTCTCGGTCCAAAAATTCGACGCACGTGCCGCAACATTGGGCACGTAGAGAAAAACTCCCTGTCATGCAATATAAATATATAGCAACAAATAAACTAAGTCATCGGCGACGTTACAGCCGGAACCCAACATTACACTAAGTCTAAGACTCTAGTCTAACATACTCAACGACTAAAAACATGCCGGAGAACAAACATGATAATTTATCCATCAATATAACATACTAAAATATAATCACCAACATTCACCAAGCGCGACTAACACACGTCGGCTACCAAAATAATAAGTTAACCAACATAAGTACAAATATCACACTCACAAATAGGTTTACTACCCAACATGAAGTTTACATAACTTCACTTTTCCCAACGTCCTTGCCAAAAGAAAATGTAACTATACAACTAGGTAGCAACCTTGCCAAAAACTTCACCAACGCAATCTTGAGAATCACTTCGATCCGCTAGCTCGACTCGGATCTAGGGCAAACAATCAACAAGTAGGAGTAAGTCATAATGACTTAGTAAGTTACTAAACATAACTTCCTATCATGGCATCATGCTCAATAATAATATATCATGCTATCATCATAGAATAACATTACATTAAAAATCATGTCATGACATTCATGCTCAACAATAATAAATCATGCTACCATCATAGTATAACATTTCATTAACATCCATATCAAGGTATTTATGCTTAACAATAATAATTTATGTTATTAGCATAATATAACATTCCAACAATATTCATGTCAAGGCATTTATGCTTAACAACCTTAAATGTCATGTTATCCATAAAGTATAACAATTTATGAAACCATCTCAACCATCATATCATATCATATTCACATAGCACATTATTCACATAAGTACTTGTGAGTCAATTCATATAAAAGGGATATGATACCATTACTATTTCCTTCCGCCGTGTCGCTCCTGCAAAAACACGTGCAAACCTTTATGTGTCCTCGATATCCCTTTCGTGGATATCGACGTTGTGACAGCCCGACCCGGACTCCCATGCGAAATCCCAAGGTTGTGCCGTCAAGAAAAGCTAAAAGATGGACAAGCACCAGCTAAGCATAATGGTGTGAGTCAAAAGTTGAGCCAACAAGCTCAAAACAGGAAGGTAAAGCCATAACGGCAAAACGGGGTAACAAAACTAAAACATGTGGAAGCGAATCATAAGTGGGACCAAAGCCCATAATTATAAACTAAGGAATACAAGGCTGAGAGACGACTATCTCTCAACAAATCTACGACGCGCGTGACGCAACATTGCGCACGAGCAACAAACCATCGGCAACCAAAGGCCGGCGAGCCAACAAGAACCCAACCTGATAAACAACCACTTTACGGCTATAACATGCCGGAGGGACAAATCAACTAAAAGAATAAGAGATATAAATACTAACAACTAAACCCAAGTCTCTCGACTAATGTCGTCGGAGATGACAATACTAACAATAAACTATAATGAGTGAGCTAAAGCATGCTCGAAATAACAAAGGGAACAACTCTTAAGAGATACAACAGCTCGATCAAACAAGTCGGCTCCCAAAATAATACGATAATAAAATACTAACATAATCTACCCAAGTAAAGTCTACATAACTTTACATTCGTGTCTCACAAAATAATAAATACAATAATAGTAATAACTCCAAGCTATTGCCCGAAAGACCACCTGCTATCAAACATGCACCCGTAGTTGCAACGCGCACTAACGAGCTCACTGCACAAACTAAGGAAAACAAACACACGGAGTGAGTCATAATGACCCAGTAAGTTACTAAATGCAATTGTATGGCATAGTATGGCGTGGCATGGCATAATGCATAAGCATGTACAAAATCATGGCATCTTAATAGTATACCAACAATAATCATGTACAACCAGAATATGGGCCCAATCCTCAATAATAAAACCATGGGTCCAACCCTCAAATGATCACAACATGGGTCTAACCCTCAATGATCACAAATTTGCACTTAGCACGTTATTCACATAAGTGCGAGTAATAAACATCACAATAGGATATGTTATGGGCCCGGCCGCTACGTAGCTCCTGCAAGAAAAACACTGTTACCCAATATCGTGACTACGATGCTCGTGTCTTCGCATCGATATACCGAACTCCGCCGGCTAATAGCAGCCTGTGACGCACGTATTGTTACGGCAAAGGGGCTACTTCCCCATTGCGGCCAACAATGGAGGGGTGTGTGAGGTCCCAGGTACGGCGATCCATAGCGAATACGAATCTGACGATTCGTATAGGCGATGTATCATCCCACCTTGATATAAAAATCATACCAAATAATGCCAGCTGGACTCAATGCAATGCACAAGTAGATATTTACTCGTCAAGACCAAATAAGGATCGGATTCGACAAGAGCGAACCCGTCCGACCAAATGCTCAAGTATGTATTTACTCAATATAAAAAAATAAGGAATGAATTCGACAAGAGCGAACTCATCCGACCAAATAGGTTATTATTCTCTACCATAAATCAAGTCAAGGCAAATACATTGCTCACAGCCAATTAATCTTAAAAGATCTCAAGTCACCAATTAAATCAAGAATAGTATGAACCCACCAAGAATCATATTATGAGGTCTATAATGGACCTCTACTTGAAATCAAACCAAAGACTACACCGTAGTCATAACCCACCAGAATGTTCATGTGTAACCGATCAATTTTCCCCAAAAGTGAGAACTCACTCAATAATTATTTTCCAACCATACTCGAGACCATAGGTTGGTCTTTAATGTACCGTGCTCTCCCGAGCACGCTTCTAAATAAATCCCCTAATAAGTCTCTATAATATAAGTGTCTCAATTGGACACAAATCGAGATGCTCGGGTGCTCACCATCATAACCAACCAAAACCCGAACATCGTAGGAATTCATCCCAACGGTTATTAGCATGTTATTGAACTTGTAACGACTCCGTCGAGTCTTAGCACTACATTTCATTATTTATATATATCATAAATCCCCAAATTACACTCCATTCAAATATATAACAAAACACTAAAATTCATTCGAGCTTGATTCCCAAGCCTAAAAATCCAAGAACTCATCGTAATCATAATCCCACTTGAAGTTTAGAAACTAAGTGTACCACAATCATAATCAAACGAAACCCAAACATCGTAGGATTTCAACCCAAGTTCATTAACACAGTCTTACTATTAAGTTTCATTATTTACACATTCCATAAATCCCAACATTATCATCCTCTTCAATTTATAACAAATTCCAAAATAATTCGGGCTTGATTCCCAAGCCCCAAAATTCATAAAAACCTTAACAAAGGGATAACCCATTTCTTACAACACATAATAACATTCAAATCATCCTATTCATGTTATTAACAAGTTCATATCTCCAAAAATCCCCAAAATGGGCACACATAGCATATCAAGTGTTCATTGCCCACAAATAGCATATAGGTTGTTTTCCTTAGGGCCAATGAACCAAAATCAAAAGAAAGTAACTTACCTAGCTCGGATGAAAACTCCAAAGAACGCAAATCCGATCGGTGAACTTGTTCTACTTGTCGAGGGCTTCAAGATTCCGAAGTTTGAAGGCAATCGGACGGTTGGATCGTCTTGGATCGAAGAAAGAATGAAGCTAGGGCTCAAAAATCTCCAAGACCCTTTCTCTCTCTAATACGCATGGAAGAAGAGAAGAAATGAAGAGGATTTTCTGAAAATTGCAAAGGGATTTGGCTTTTATACCTCCACAAACCAAGAGGGTAAAATAGGGAATTCCTTGGTACAATTAGTAGAGATTAGGATTAATCATTCACTAATCTAACCTTAATTAACTTCCAACTAATGTTATGACATGTTTAGGGCTAAGTATGGGAGGTTAGGAAGGGTTTAGAGGGGGTTTAATGAGGGTAGGATAGGCATTTCTCGTCAAAACACAAAACAGGGCAAAACAGGATCGGGGCACCTTGCGGTCGCAAGGTCCCCTATAGCTTGCAACCGCAAGCTCTCCAGCCTCTCTAGGTGACTTCTTCCATTGACCTTGCGGGGGCAAGGCCATTCCACCTTGCGAGGGCAAGCCCGGCAGACCCGAAATGGCTTAAAATTCAACCTAAAAGACCCCCAAACACTTAACCAAACCTAACAAGGTTCAAACCTCATCCAAAGTAGGTATACAACTCCCTTAGAACACTCACAAATAACCCCCAAAACAACTCCCGAAACAACTCGGAGCAAAACCGGGAAGAGGTGCAACAACGTGCAACCGAAACGACGAATGAACTAGCAATTGAACGTGCATTGAAAGGAGACTTTAAGGCAAGTCTAAGGACTAATGTAGAAGATTGAATACCTCTAGAAATTTGAACAACAACTAGGGAAATAAGAACTCCAAAGGAGGGACGATTACGCAACTCGATCCCCGAACTACGAGATAGAGACGAACGCTATCTCCAAAGCTTCCAAATCATCGATAGACTTAAGGAACACCTCACACTTGAAGTCTAATACATCTAAACATGTTAATAAACCATCTTATAAAGGTCTAGGACCAAACCGAGGTAACGAACACAAAACGCAAGCAAACCCTCAATCGCGTCGCATTCCGACTATCGTCGAGTCACGACTTTTGACTTTAACAAGTCAACAACTATATGGCCTCTCTTAATAGTGTTTTGATATTAACGTGGTCTCTCATACACATCTAGACAATCTCACTAACTGAACATACAAGCCACAAAGGAAGAATTGCGAGTACGGCGCGCAAACCGAGCTAACGAAGGAGCGGGGTGTTACAGACGTCCCCGAGACAATCCCCGCTCGAGTTCCATAGTTATCAAAGTCATGTGTATTACTACAACTAAGATGAAATACTTCCCCACCGTGTCCATCGATGGAGGGGTGTGTGCAACTCGGCACGACGATCCATCGCGATCACGAATCCCACAATTCATGAAGACGATGCATCGTCCTGCCAAAGACTCAACAAACCGACTCCAGCTGGACTCAAAACCCAAGCACAAGTAATATATACTCATATGCTCAAAAACAAGTAGGCACATACTCTACCATCAAACTAGTCATGCATTTCATTCACAACTAGCATAAATTCACATTAGAGAATAATATTAGCTCTCATAATCAAGTGTCCTTCATATACTCCAAAAATTCTTGGAGGCTTAACCTCCATTAAATCTACCCTAAATTCCATAGGACTTAAGATTATAGTTCCTAAAATTCACACTAACCCAAAGGTTGACTCCGTTCAGTCCAATCTACACTTTCCAAAAATTAGGGCATAGAAGCATGGGCTACAATACCCTCCTATGTTCATGTCTATCATCAATAATCATATTACCAAGTTCATTAAACCCACATAATCCCAACAAAACACTTAACAAGGCAACATAGAGCAAATTCACATTTTTATGCATAAACCCATTTAGGTCACTTCACCAATCATGCTCTCCAAAACTTGAATAAAATACATAAAATGAATTAATATGTTACTCTACACATGAATATCATACTAATCAAGGTTTCAATCATGTTCATCCAAGCCAAATCATCATTTATGCATATATCCTTTCAAGTCACCTCACCAATCATGCTTACAATACTTGAATAAATCACATAGAATGGATGAATATGTTACTCTACACATGAATATCATGTGAATCAAGGTCTCAAATAGGTTCATCCAAGCAAAATCATAATTTAGACATTTAGGGTTCATAGAATCTCTAAAAAGCCCTAAAATGCACCCATTGACCTCACATAGCACAATGATTGTTTTCCCTAGTGTCAATGGAACCAAAAAGAAAGAGGAATAGATGTAGCAACTTACCTCAAATCAGCCCTTCAAGCTACAATTTCGGAATTCCAATCGGTGGGATTTGTTCTCCTCAAGCTCCTCTTCAAATCTATGGTGTGGATTGCGAAATGAAGGTCTCTAGCTATGGCCTCCAAGGATGGGCTCTCAAGAACCCTAGAAGACTCCCTCTCAAGCTCTCCAAGAAGCTCCCCACGTTTTTTAGAATTGATAGGCAGAAAATGGGGGTTAAATGAAGTGTTAGGGCTTCAAATAGGTTAGAAAGTAAAGTGGATTATGTGTTTACTAATGTGGTTGTCTCCCTCTAATTAACCACAATAATCCACCTCTAAAACTCCATTAGATGGTTAGGATATAACCTAAGGTAGTTAGGAGGGTTTAGGAGTGGGTTAGGTTGGGTTTGGGTAGTGTTAGGTTGGACAACATAGCAAATTTCTCACAAAATCCCGTAACAGGGATCAGCATTGCATGCGGTCGCATGGCTAAGGAGTGATGCGAGCACATTACTCTGGATTTCCCAAATCTTCCATTTTGCTCCCTTGCTTGTTCTAGGTATCTCCCCCTTGCACACCCTCAAGTCCTCCAATGCATGAAAGGGTCTAGAATTAAACCTTAAAGGTCTCCAAAACATAACCAAAACAATAAGGGTTCAAACCTCAATCAAACATGGCTAAGAACTCAAGTAAAACACTCCCGAACGACAACCGAAAAGGCCAAACGAAGAAGGGTAACAACTAGAAGCAAACTAGCAACCAAACCAACGATGCAACAAGCTTTCAATCAGCATCTAAATCATGTTAATGATGTTATGAATGACCTCTAACATTTATCCATATGCTTTCAATACATATAAACAAACAAAGTCCCGAGGCATGTCATGAAGAAAAGATGCACTCGAGCATAGAAACCGATGTCAACGAACATGCCATTGATTTTAAACATATGAATGAGCTAAGTTAACATACTTATGATGAATATGAATGCATGAACTCATGCATAAAACAAGTAAGCAATGTTCTAGGGTTTTACACTAACCGTTCGGTCAAACATCCTTTTGGAATAGTAGAGGACATTTTAGTACAAGTAGATAAGTTAATCATTCCAGTTGACTTTGTGGTTCTAGAGATGGAAAGAAAAATTTGTATTAATAATGAAGTTCCTATTCTGCTAGGAAGACCTTTTATGGCCACTGCTAACACCATGATTAATATGAAGAATGGTAAGCTTTCAATGTCAGTTATGGGGAGAAACTGTAGAAATCTTAGTTTTTGATGCGTTAGATAGACCGAGTGACATGAATGCATGTTTATCAATTGATGAAATTGAAGATCTTACAACCCAAAGCTTTGAAGCAAATTTAAATGATGTTGAGTTAGAGAAAGATATGTTTGGAGAAGAAGACAATGATAGAATTTTCTCCGATGTAAGAATTAACATAGAAGAATTAGAAAGAGAACACCAAGAGACCGATGCTAGGAAAGAGAAGGAAAGATTAGAAGCTCTCATGAATGATAGCGAAAATAAAAAAAGGAGTAGAAAGTCCTAAATCAGAAACTAGTTTTGATAAAATAGAAATTGGTGAAGATAAAGAAGAAATTCGTAAGGAGGATGATAAAGAAGAAATAGTGAAACTGGAAATTCCTAAATCTATTCCATCTATTAATTCCCCTCCTGAAGTAGAATTAAAGCCATTACCATCCCATTTAAAATATGCATTTTTAGGGGAAGGTAAAACTTTACCCGTAATAATTGCTACAAATTTAATGGAAGAACAAGAATCAAGCTTGTTAAAGGTATTATGGACACATAGAGAAGAGATAGGTTGGTCCTTAGTAGATTTGAAAGGTATCAGTCCATCTATGTGTATGCATAGAATTCATTTAGAAGAAGGTAGCAAACCTTCTATAGAACGACAAAGAAGACTTAACCCCCATATGGAAGAAGCAGTTAGAAAAGAAGTGCTTAAACTTCTTGATGTGGGTATAATCTACCCGATATCTGACATTAAATGGGTTAGTTCAGTACAAGTAGTTCCAAAGAAATCTGGAATTACTGTGGTTAAGAATGAGAAAGATGGGTTAGTGCCCACACGAACTATTACTGGTTATAGAATGTGCATTGGTTTGAGGAAACTAAATGCGACAACAAAGAAAGACCACTTTCCTTTGCCCTTCATTGACCAAATTCTTGAAAGACTAGCTGGCCATGATTATTATTGTTTTCTTGATGGTTTCTCTGGTTATAATCAAATTTCACTTGCACCGGAAGACCAAGAGAAAACCACATTTATATGCCCCTTTGGTACTTTTACATTTAGGAGAATACCCTTCGGATTATGTAATACCCCAGCAACTTTTCAAAGATGCATGATTTCTATAATTTCTGATCTAGTGGAAAGATGTGTGGAAGAGTTTATGGATGTCTTCTCAGTATTCATAAATTCTTTTGATAATTGTCTAGAAAATCTAACATCGGTTCCGAAAAGACGTTGTGAAACTAATCTAACCCTAAGTTAGGAGAAAAGCCATTTCATGGTTAAAAAAAATCTGTAAACCTTTGTGTAATCTGTTGGCAAAAGATATCGAATTTATTTTTGACCAAGAATGCTTCAATGCATTCAATTTGTTAAAAGAACAATTAACAACAACTCCTATTTTAACCAGCCCCGATTGGTCTCTCCCTTTTGAGATCATGTGTGATGCTTCAGATTTTGCAGTTGGAGCCGTGTTAGGACAAAGAATAGACAAGAAACTTCATGTGATTCATTATGCGAGTAGGACATTAAATGATGCACAACTTAATTATACAACCACCGAAAAATAATTTTTAGTAGTTGTGTTTGCACTAGAAAATTTTAGATCTTATTTGTTAGGCTCAAAAGTTATAATTTTCTCTGATCATGCAGCCCTAAAATATCTTTTGAGTAAGAAGGAGGCTACGCCTAGACTCATTAGATGGATGTTATTATTACAAGAATTTGACATTATGATTAAAGATAAAAAAAGGAACGGAAAACGTTGTAGCCGACCATTTGTCTAGGTTAGAATTTTACCATTGCTTGAACGTCAGTTTCTTGATAATAAAATTCCTATGAATGAATATTTCCCTGATGAACAATTATTAGCAGTTAAAAATTTTGAACCTTGGTATGCTGATTTTGTGAATTATCATGTAGCCGATATTATTAATCCCGACTTTGATTTTTATCAAAGAAAGAAATTTTTAATTGATGCTAAACATTATTTTTGAGAAGAACCATATTTATTCAAAATATGTTCAGACTTCATAATTAGAAGATGTATTCCAGAACAAGAACAACAAAGTATTTTGACATTCTGTCATGAATACTCTTGTGGTGGTCATTTTAGTGGTAGCAAAACTACTAGGAAAATCATGCAATCTGGTTTATATTGGCCTACTATTTTTAGAGACTGAAATATTTTGCAAAACATGTGATAGATGCCAAAGGACTGGCAGAATTAGTAAAAGGAATGAGATGCCCTTGCATAATAATTTAGTTGTTGAAATCTTCGATGTTTGGGGTGTTGAATTTATGGCTCCTTTTCCAGTATCTAATGGTTGCAAGTATATTTTAGTCGCTGTTGATTATGTGTCAAAATGGATAGAAGCCATTGCTACTCGAAATAATGATGGTCAAACTGTAGTCAAGTTTTTGGATGATATATTTTCTTGATATGGAGTACCGAGGAAAGTAATTAGTGATCAAGGAACACATTTCACCAATCGGTTGTTGAATACGAGCCTTAGAAAATACGGTGTAACTCACAAATTAGCTACACCATATCATCCTCAGACTTCTGGCCAAGTAGAAGTTAGCAACAGATAGATAAAAGCAGTCCTTGAAAAGACTGTTAGACCAAATCGTAAGGATTGGGAACCAAACCTTAAAGATGCTCTTTGGGCATATCGAACTGCATATAAAACCCCAATTGGTATGAGTCCATATCGGATGGTGTACGGCAAAGCATGCCATTTACCAGTAGAAATTGAACACAAGGCCTATTGGGCCATTAAAGCTCTAAATTTTGACTTAGCTTTGGCCGGTGAAGAAAGACTTTTTTAGTCAAATGAGTTAGAAGAGCATAGGTTAAATTCGTATGAGAATGCAAAAATCTATAAAAAAGGACCAAAAGATATCATGATATGAGACTTACGCAAAAGATGTTACGTCCAGGATTGAAAGTGCTTCTTTTTAATTCTAAACTCAGATTATTTCCAGGTAAGTTAAAATTGAAATGGTCAGGTCCTTTCATTATAGTACGAATTTACCCATATGGAGCCTTCGATATCAAAAACCCAAAGATTGATGAAGTATTTATGGTTAATGGTCACCGACTAAAACCATACTTTGAACCTATGTCAGTAGAGAGAAAAATTGAACTCATTCGTCTCTCTGACACCGAACCCCCAAGAGAATAGGTTTGCAGTTGGGTCGAGCCAAAGACGTTAAACAATTGCGCTAGGTGGGAGGCAACCCGCTTTGATGAAATTTTATTTGCTTTCGTAGTGTAATTTAAATATACTGTTCTCCGTCTTATTTAATTATGGACATTTTAATTAAATGTTTTCCATTAATAGTTTGGGGGAGAAAAGCATCTTAGTGTTGTATTTATATGTTTCTAATATTTTAGTGTAGAAATTTTGTAGAATTTTCAGTGTGCAGGAAAGAAACGGACTTAAAGGAAGGACTAAAACGAAAACTACTCAAGAATCTATGAAATAGCTCCCAAGGCACAAAATTTGTGAACCTTGCGGACACAAGGCCAAGAACACCTTGTGGCCGCATGGCCCTATTAATGGCAATTAACGCGTGAAGCTTGCGGCGGCAAGCCCAAAGACCATGCCCCGCATGCCCTGAATCAGCATTCGTGCCCTTTGACTGGATACCTTGCGGATGCAAGGTATAAACACCTTGCGGCCGTAAGTCCCTCTTTATAAGCCGAAGCAGGGCAGTCACCAGATTCACAACTTTTCAAGTCTCTCTCTCACTCAAGAATTCCGGCGAAGCTCCACTAATTCCGGCCAAGTTCAAGCTTAGAGCTCCCCTCTCCAAGCTCCCTCATCATCTTCATCCTCCATCATACTCCACTCAAGCATCGAATAAGTGAAGCCACCATTGTAGCCGACGTCAAAGCTTCATAATTCCGGCCAACCCACCATCACAAGTAAAGCATCGCAATCAACGTATCTTCTATCCCCTCTCCATTAAATTTTTGATTCGTCAAATTTTTGCATGCTAGGGTGTTAAAATTAATTTGTTATTGTCTATGTGCATGCTTTATTTGTTTTAATTAGGTTGGTTAATTTTAAAAATTTTAGAGAGTAGATTTATTTTTCGGTTCCTACCATGGCCCCCAAGCGTAGAAACACCGGACCATCCTCATCCCGCTCCGAAGAGGAAGAGAAAAATTATGACCCCTATAGGTTTGTGTCCTTTGAGGCATCGGAGAGCTACACTAAGAAGCTCTCCAAAAGCATAATCCCTGAGAGGGGATTTAAGGCTATGGACTTTGTTCTCCCTGCCCACTTCGCCCGTTGAAGGTGGGGCAATCTTTGTGTGACCCCGGGCGTGGTCATCGTGGCCTTAGTCCGTGAATTCTATGCCAACGGGCGTATTTCTATTTCTGGCGAGGTACTTGACATTAGTGCTGTTAGGGGTAGGAATGTCAACTTTTCGCCCCATAGTATTAACCATTATTTCAGCACTCCTAATTTCGCGAGCGATAATGACCAGTACAATATCCATATCGCTAATTATGTCCCTCTCCCGGCATTAAATGTGGCTATCGTAACACCTGACGCGGTTTGGACCTTCCATCAAGGTTCACCATTTGGGCCCCGCACCATGGACGAGACCCATCTCACGAACACGACCAAGGCCGTGTTCAAATTTGTTTGTGCACGTCTTATCCCTTCCAGCCACCAGCACACGATGTCTTGGCATAAGGCCATTTTGATCCACACCATTCTATCCGGTGGGTCTTTTGATGTTGGGCGTCTGATCAACGCCCAGATTCAGACCCTTATTAGAGGTACGACTAACTCGGGATTTGTTTTCCCGAGTTTGATTACCGACTATGTAGTGGGGCTGGAGTCGTTTGGACACCAGATTTGGAAAGAGTTCGGGCAGTCCCCGACATTAGCAGGGCACTTCTGTTTGCTCACCCTCGCCAGCCACGGGAGAGAGGCCCACGTGAAGAGCCTCAAGAGGAGGAGGATCCCTTGGAGGCGATCTCCAATAAGCAGGATGACCTGTTAAAGCATAAGATGATTAGTCAGCAGTTGGCGCAAATGCGCGTCAACCAGACTAATTTCTTTAGCTGGGTTAACTAGGTGGGGGCAAAATGTCTCCACATATTATGGAATGCCACCTGGCACGATCCCCGAATTTCGTCCTCTTTCGTTATTTCTTCCTGACTCACCACGAGTCGAAGCCCAAGTTTCTTCCTCTTTCGTTAGGCGGACCACCTATTTCTTTTTGATATTTCTCCTCCATCAATCCTCTCATAGGACATTCCTCAATTTTGAGGACAAAATAAAGTAGGTCCTAGCCTAAGGAAGAGTGGAGTTGGGCCACATTTTTTAGGGTGAGGGAAATTTTGTGTCCCTCTATCGTGTCTTCTTCTCACTCTAGTTTGTTGTTTTTTTTTTATATATTTTAGGAGATGTTGCCTTGATCAGAATACACTAATATTTGGTTCTTTTGGGGACCCATCGAAAGAGTCATAGTCATCACCCATCTCCATTTTCTTTCATAAAAAAATTCAAAAATTAAAAAAAATAAAATAAAAAATGTTTTAATTCAAAATTTTCATCCTCGAGTCCTGGTATGGTCACTTCGATCAATGAGGAGTTAATGCAATGAACCATATAACTTTCCTATAGATCAGTCTGGAATTTACTTGATTCTACAAAATTCTTGATTTTCTCCAAATCTTTGTGCACTTACCAGTCATGATTATGGATTGATTTGAACATTTTTACTAAGTTTATAGTACACATTTCATTTTAGCAACAAGATATGCACAAGAATATGATGAATAGTCGTCCTAACATGATTGTTGCATTTAATTGTAACTTAGGGTCAATTGCATGATAAGTTAGATCCCTTGGATTTTCCTTACTGATATATCTCAAGCACACTTTTGAACCATGTCTGCATGTTAGTCTTGATTGCCCCTACCACCATCTGTTCTAGCGAATGCTTATGTGAAATTCAGTTCTACTAAATCTTCAAATCCACTACTTTCATGATATTATATTTATGTGTTTTACTTTCTTAAAAACTGCATGAGTATTTTGGCATTGAGATATGATATAGGCCATCTTTGGATCGTTTGAGCCTAAATATTTCCCGACCTTACAAAAATATCCCTAGTGTCCCCTTTGAGCTTTAATAAAAAGAATGGAGTATGCTAAGCACACATTGAACCCCCATTCGACTTCGTTTCTTTAACCCACATTAACTTAATCCTAAAGCCTATACACTTTAGCCTACCCTTTGAGAGAGTAGTGTAATACCCTAAATTATTGCATGCTTGTCATATGCTTGAGTTCATACATTCATAATCATCATAAGTATGCTTACTTAGCTCATGCATATGCTTGGATTCAATAACATAGTTGTTGACATCATTTTCTATGCTTGTATTCAATTTTCATACATGCAATACTTTGAGACTTTAGTTAATTGTATATGATGGATGCACATGTATAAGTATTATAGATCAGTCATAACATCCTTAACATGATTTAAATGTTGATTGAATGCTTGTTGAATCGACGGCTTGATTGCTAGTTTACATCTTGTTGTTGTTCTTCTTTCTGCGACTTTTTTAGTTGTTGTTCGTATGAGTTTTATGAGAGTTCTAGACCATTTTAAATTGATGTTTGAACCTTAGATGTTTTGGTTATGAATTGGAGTCCTTTAGGGTTGAATTATAGACCCTTTTGGCCTTGGAGGGACCTAGGCCAAGCAAGGAAGAAACAAAACATGAAAATGTGCAAAGCAGAAGCATGCGCTCGCATGCATTTTCCCCATGTGACCGCATGGGCTCTGTTGACAGCTTTGGGCTGTTTTGAATGTTAGACGACTTTGACCATTCAAACCCCACTTAGACCTAACCTAAACCCTTCCTAAACCTTCCTAACTAACACTAATAACATCCGAACTAATCTAATTAATTTATTAGTGGGTTAGTGTCTGAATTCAAGTGGATAAGTGACCCCAAAAATCAGATTTTTCCCCCACAAGACATTGACACATGTCCCACTCACCCTTTGACCCTTTTAAGCCACAAATCTGAAGTTTGTGACTACATTATTCAGCCTCCATCTCCAGAAACGGGGGGAGTCTTCTTGGAGAGCCTTGAGAGTGTTCTTGAGATTTCATCCATGAACTCCATTGATTAGGTGGT
Source organism: Codonopsis lanceolata (assembly GCA_013146195.2). Lineage (NCBI taxonomy): Eukaryota > Viridiplantae > Streptophyta > Magnoliopsida > Asterales > Campanulaceae > Codonopsis > Codonopsis lanceolata. The sequence continues at coordinate 85,067,735 of CM028383.1, forward strand.
CCTTAGCTCAAGCCAAGTCCATAGAATAGAAGAGGTTGTTGAGGAGATCATCTTCCACCATTCTATTTTCTGTTTTGGGTGCTTATTCTAGTGATTACAAGTAAGTTACTACAGATCTTCCTCTTTCATTTTTGCCTCATTGACCCTAGGAAAATCAATCTTGTTGCTATTTGAGGTCAATGGGTGCACTTAAGGCTTTTTTTTTTTTTTAAAGAAGCAGGGCGGCACCTGCGGAGAATTTATTAACTAAGGAAAACAAACAATCATGAGGGGGACAACCAGCCTAACCCAAAGACGGAGGGACAAAGGAGCCTTACCTCGAACCAAAGATACAAACACAAAGAAGCTATCAAAAGATAGGACAAAAAGAAAGACAACCTCATATTTTACGATAATTGAAAAAACCTAAAGCATCATGCTGAAGCGCCCGACGAACCTCCGATGGCAGATGAGAGACCAAACTGAACTCTCTGGGATCATAACTGTGAGCTGCATGGGCTAACCGGTCGCAACGGAGTTCATCTGTCGATAAATGTGCTTGATACGATAATTACCCATTAAAGATAGGCAGAGATGCAAATCATATGTAAACATCCAAGGACAACTATGCAGACCATTAATAGCAGAAACCACCAAAAAGAATCGAATTTGATCACGACATGCATTAACTGAAGCTTATGACATAACAGAAGCCCATCTCGTAGATCCATAAATTCAGCCCCAGTATTGGTACCTTGGCCATAAGACCTTAGAAAACCAAAAATAAAGTGGCCATTGGAATCACGAATGACTCCACCACCCGTGGCTATACCCCCAGCGACAGATCCATCAATGTTTAACTTGAAAAAAGGAGCCAAGAGCACACCAACGAAACTGAATACCCCTTTTTAACTTGGCCTTTAGAATAGGTAAATCGAGCAAATGAAGGATACGTATGCCCATGGGTGAAGGGATCGATTTTGGATGAAATACCCGCACAATATTGCTCAAACCCACCATGATCTGATTAAAACACCTGTCAGTATTCATAAGCATGTTATCAAAAATAGCCCGACATCTATCTGTCCACATGGCCCAACAAACATATGGCATAATACCAACTTGAATACCTCCCAGCTGAGTACGCGAAGAAATCCCATCTGACCAAATCTGAAATAGGTGTTGAATAGAAGTATACCTATCGATCTTATTGAATGGTCGAACAAGGCGTTGCCATAAATCACGAGCAACTTCAAACTGTAAGAATAAGTGATGGATGGATTCCCTATCATGAGATAACTTGCAGCATACACAATGAGAAACAATCGACACATTACGGGAGTGAAGGCGAAGGTCCACCGGAAGAGCACCTAGCATTAATTTCCAGCCAAAATCACTTATCTTGGTCGGAATCCAAGTCTTCCATATTTTCTTAGCCCACGGAAGAACATCATGTCTCTGCCTATGATGATTCCAATAAGCCTTAGAGTCAAAATTTCCAGAATTGGATAAACTGAACACAAGTCTATCTGGGAGGTCCTCTTGAAGATTAACTCGAGTGATTTTATCGTGATGCTGAGAAGGAATTAAAGGCAGGATCGAAGGAAGATGATGGAAAGCTTGCCGCACAATAATCTTAATATCCATAGGAAGAGGGCCAACCAACCTATGACCAATCCAATTATCATTCCAAAAAGAGACCTCCCCTTTGCCCAAAACCCACCGACTGAGCCGAAAAATACCCGATAAATGGGAATGTGTAGATCGCCATACATGCGAAGAAGAAATAGGAGCTATAAAACCATCCGGTGTCTTATACTTAGAAGCAATGAATTTAGCCCATAAACTTTTTCCAAGTAGAACACTCCACGCAAGCTTTGCTTGAAGAGAATCTCTAACTTGTATAAGAGAGCGGAGGCCTAGACCACCCTCCGAGGTTGGTCTGCAAATGTTCTGCCATGAAACCCAGTGAATCCTGCTCTCCCCGAACTCCCCCAAAGAAAATTAGCCATCGCTCTTTCTATGCGATTAAGAACAGTCCTCGGAACTTTAATCGCAGCAAGAGCATAATATGGGAATACTGCACAAGACTGATTTAAGAAGAATAATCTTGCCCCCAAAGGATAACAGCTGCGATTTCCAACCCTCTATCCTTTATAAAACCCGAGATTCCAGCTCTTCAAAGTATCGACGTTTCACTTTCCCACGGAACAAAGGAAGACCCAAATATTTCATGGGTAAAGAGTGATGTGTACAACCCGACCAAGCATCTATACGCTGATTTTTAACACGAGAAAGCCAAGAAGATGTATAAAATCCACTTTTCTATAAATTAACTAGTTGACCTGAAGACTGCTCATAAATAGTAAGAAGCTTGCGAAGGTTCACAATGGTTCTCTTCCCGCATTATTGAACAAAATCATATCATCAGCATATAAAAGATGCGAAATAATCATGCTACCGCGACCATGAGAATAAGAGACCATACAGCCTTCCAAAAAACCTCTTTTTATTGCACGAGAAAAAACTTCCTGAGCGAGGACAAAAAGAAGCGGCGATAAAGGATCACCCTGCCGAACCCCACGAGATGAAGTGAAAAAACCGAAGCTGGAACCATTAATTCTGATAGAGTACCAAATATGGTTAAGCATGCGTTCAATAAGATCACAAACTCGAGCATTGAAACCAAAGGCACGAAGAGACCAAAGAAGGAAAGACCATTCTAAACGATCATAGGCCTTGGACATGTCAAGTTTAAAAGCAACGTTACCTCCCCGAACCTTTTTGTCTATGCGACAAATCAACTCATGAGCTAAAGCAATATTTTCTTGGATAGCCCTCCCCTTAACGAATCCAAACTGCTCAGGAGATATAATTTGAGGTAAAATCCCTACTAAACGTGTGGCAAGAATTTTAGAAATAATTTTACAGGTGAAGTTACAAAGACTTATTGGTCGGAAATCCCCAAAGGATGTAGGAACTATCACTTTCGGAATTAACACCATCACTGTAGCAGAAAAACCCATAGGAAGAGTAGCACCACAAAATAATCCTGCACCGCGACAACAAGATCATTTTTAACAATAGACCAACATCCACGAAAAAAATGGCCGGTAAAACCATCTGGACCCGGGGCACTATCAGCATTGAGGCTACAAATTGCATCCCAAATTTCCTCCGACGAAGGCACCACTTCCAAATGCTGATTATCCAGATGATCAACACAACTCTCAATACCAACAAATAAAGCCTCATTCACAACTGGATCAGAATACGAAAAAAGATCTGAAAAATATGAAATAGCAAGATCACCCAATATTTTATCATCAGTGCACCATGAACCATCAGACAACTTAATACAGGTTCTGTTATAGGCAGTCTGATCCCGAAGAGAAGCATGGAAAAAGGAAGTGTTACGATCACCATCACGGAGCCAAGAATCATGGGCTTTTTGTTTCACAAGGTCTTTCTCCCACCGAAGCAACTGATCGAGCTCGAGGCGATGACAACGAATCTGGTCGCTCACTGACTCATCCCATCCAAATTGGAGTTGAAATTAGCCGCAAAATGTTGTCCTGAGTAGAATTAATCTTTTTCTGGACGTGTCCAAAAACAACCCAATTCCAAATTTTCAGCTCCTTGCGAAGCAACATCAGTTTCCTGTGCAAAAATAACATAGGAGATCCCGACAATCCCATGATAGGTCTTCTCCACTCAGACGTAACAAAGCCCATGAAATCTTTGTGTTCCATCCACATACGTTGAAAACAGAAAGTGCTCTTCGGTTTTGAAAACTACTGGAAATCTAGAAGGAGGGGCGAGTGATCAGAATACATACAACAAAGATGTTTAACACGCAGCGCATGTAACAAAGATTTGAAGTAACCATTCACGAGAGCTCGATCCAAACGCTCCTAGATTCGACTCCGACCGTGATGGCCATTACACTAGGTATAAGTACTCCCCTCAAATCCAGCATCTACAACTCCAGCCTGAATTATGAAAGTGGAAAAATCCATCATGCTATTAAAGTCATGTCCATTCCCTCCCAGTTTCTTCGAGGAATGAACAATGGTGTTGAAATCACCTCCAATAAGCCAGGGAACTGAAGTACATCGAGACATATCCAGCAATTGATCCCATAACTCCTGCCGTTCTATTCTGGTACACTTAGCATAGACAAAAGTGGCCATAATAGTGGGATTATTGTCAACCGTTAAATGCACAGAAACATGTTGATTAGAAGCCCGAAACAAATTAATGGACACCCGGTTAATCCACAGAAGCCAAATATGGGAATTAATAGGATTAGCATGCAGGTAGTGAATAAAATTCAGTTTTCTCGCAAAAGTCACAATGTGATCTCCTGCTATCTTAGGTTCAAGTAACACAACCAAAAAAGGTTTATGCTGTTTATTAATATTCCTAAGGAATGAAACAGTTTGTTTATTACCGACGCCCCTCGCATTCCATACAAAGATCGTCATAAAAATAGATTAAGAAGAGGGATGCTCCTGGGCTTTAGTTGCAGCCCTAGTCTGTCTCTTATTGGCCTGGGAGGATTTCTTACCCTTAGCCTTTTTAGCCTTGTTAACTTCTTTACGACATTCTTGTCTAAAGTTCTCAGTAGAAGCATTAGACTTAGGATGTTCCCGAAGCTCATCCAGTGAAGCAGATCGAGTGATCTTTTTTTCATCTTGTTTACCCGTGGGCTAGCAGATTTAGAGATAGGACTGGAATTAAAAGTTGCACACGTTTCCAAATCCTCAATATCATTTAAAACTGCAAAAGAATTCTTAAGAAAAGGATCCATTTCTGTATGAGCACCTTCCGTGCTTGCCAAACCATCACTTATGCACTCCACATGGCCTTTACCAACAGTAATATCAATCCCAGAATCAGACACTTGTTTGTCCTCAGTAATCGAGACAGGAACCACGTTTGGAAAAGGAGGGTCCATGCTAGGAAGCTTGGACGAAGCAATGTCTGAGTTATGAAGATTCCCCCCGGCTGGAGGCGAATTATCGACTATGTCAATAACTTCTGTGTCACGACACACTCCATGATAATCTTTTCCATGAGAAACGGATGCTACCTCTACACGCTTCCCAGTAGGTTGCCAAATGGGAGGTTGAGGATATGAACAAGTAGGAACCTGATTAACCTTAGCAGTATTTTTAGGCTGAGCATCAGTGGCAATAGGAATAGTCTCGACAGGACCCTTTGGGTGAACCATATTTTGTTTATGAGCAGATCGATTCTTCTTATGACAATCTCGTTCAACATGTCCCAATAAACCACAACTGGTACAGTAAGCAATATTCCCTTCCAATTCAATGGATTGCCAGAAACCTTGTTCTTTAGAAGTCCCAATCCAAATTCGATCAGGTAGGGTAACAGACACGTCCATCTCAATGCAAATCCGTGCATACATAGGATAGGACAGGGATAGGGTTTTATCATCCGCGCGGAGAAATTGGCCAAGGTAGTTACCTATCCGATTAAGGTAAGAGGCATTAAAGAAAGAGAGTGGAATGTGATGAAGCCGTGCCTAAACCGCAACCCTAGGATTATCCCGTTTAAAGCCAAAATCCGGTGTCCATCGAAACTAACGATACATACAACTCTCAATCATATGAGATTCCTTAGATAGATCACACATTAAATCTTCTTGAGATGCTAGATGAACCATAACATATCGCGGATCTAGCAGACCAACCACTGCCGATCCCGTAAGTCGCCAAGAACGGGAAATATGATCTTTGATAACTTGTAGAGACGGTCTGCCAGTCGAAAACTTTAGAATAATGGTGTTCTTGAATTGACTCTCTGCTGCCTCAATCTCTAAAGGAGTAAATAAACACGCAGGTTCATTGAGAATATTGGTCGGAGGGCGAGAAGACAAGGGGAGAGGAGGAAGGACATTAACCCGTTTAGGGTTTTCGCAACGAGGAACAATAGCTGCCTTAGACGCCGCCGCTGCATAAGATATCGAACCATTACAAGGACCAGCCGTGCTTGTAACAGGCGGTGGGCAGGATTCATCCGACGGCTTTCCAGCCGGATCCATGCCAGAGAAAAACAGGACAACCCTAAAAACAAAAGAAGGCAGAAACCCTAGAGAGAGAAAGTCCTAGAGATAGATAGTCCTCAAAATACTATCACACCTATACACTTTTAGCCTACCTTGTTCATATGCCTACTTGGAATTTTTGGTTGGACGAACTTGTTAAGTGATCATGTTTAGGTTATTATTCATGTGTAGTTTAGTATTTTAATCCACTCCATGTTGATAGCCTAAGTCTTGGAAGCATGTTTGTAAAATTGCAAAATGTGTGTATGCTTGAAAAATGTGATTTATGTACTATGGTTGGTAATTGAGTGTTTTGTTGGGGTTATTGTGGTTTGGAGACCTTGAGAACATAGTCTTGAATTTTAGTTATGAACATAGGAGGGTAATGTGGCCAATGGCTTACATGCCCTAAATTTATGAAAGTGTAGAAAAGACTCAACGGAGTCAACCATTGGACTAATATGATTTTTATGAACTACATACTTAAGTCCTATGGAATTTGGGGTAGTTTTGATAGAGGTTAAGCCTCCTAGAATTTTATAAGTGTATGAAGGACACTTAAAATTAGAGTCATATATTTTTCCTCTAATGTGTTTATGTGCTAGTTATGAATAAATGCATGACTAGGAAAATTGTAGAGTATGTACGTACTTGGTTGGTTGAGTGCATATTTTTGTACTCTTCTATTATTTGAGCATGTGAGTATATATTACTTGTGCTTGAGTTTGAGTCCAGCTGGAGTCGTCAGTTAGTGTCTGTGGCGGGACGATGTATCGTCTTCACGAATTATGAGATTGGTGATCGCGATGGATTGCCGTGCCGGGTTGCACAAACCCCTCCATCGATGGCCACGGTGGGGATGTAGTTGATCATAGTTGTAGTATTTTAAACATGACTTTGATAACTATGGAACTCGAGCGGGTGAATGTCTCGGGTACGTCGATGCCACGAATTGGGTATCGAGGACACATTTGGTTTGCACGTGTTTTTGCAGAAGCGACATGGCGAAAATGGTAATGGGTATCATATCTTCTTTATATGATTTATTTCACGAGTACTTATATGTAAAAAATGTGCTATGTGAAAATAATATGATATGATGGTTAAAGTGATTTAATGAATTGTTATAATTTAATGATAACATAATTCATGTCATGGTTGAGCATGAATGCTTTGACATGATTTATTGATGAAAAATTATATTATGTCGATAGCATGATTTATTATTGCTTGAGCATGATGCCATGATAGGAAGTTATATTTAGTAACTTACTAAGTCTTTATGACTTACTCTATTTTTGTTTGATTGTTTTTCCCTAGATCCGAGTCACACGAGTGGATCAAAGTAGTTCGCGAGGCACGTTCGTGGAGCTTTTGCGAGGTTGCTACCTAGTCATGTTTAGTTACATTTTATTTTGGCAAGGACGATGGGAAAATAAAGTTATGTAAACTTTATGAAGGGTAGCAAAACCTGATGTGTATTTGGTATTTGTACTTGTTGTTAGTACTTAATCTTTTGGGAGCCGACTTCTATTAGTCGTGCCTTGTACATTTTTATGATGATCATATTTTATATATTATGGTAATCTCAAGATGGTTGGTTTATTGTGTTGTCCTCCGGCATGTTTTTAGCCGTTGAGTTTGTTAGACTAGAGTTGTAGACTTAGTTTAATGTTGGGTTCCGGCTGTAACGTCGCCAATGACTTGGTTTAATATTGCTATATTATTGCATGACAGGTGGTTTAATGTGCGTGTCTAATGTTGCATCACACACTTCTAATTTTTGGACCAAGAGATTTATTATCTCTTAGGTTGTATTTATTTTAAGCTTGTTAGCTTGGGCACCATTGTAATTATTTTTGCTTCCGCATTTGTTGAGTCATTGGCGTATCGCTGTTATAGCCTTACCCATTATTTGTTGTTGTGCTTCTTTTGGTGGCACGACCTTGGGATCTCGTCTTGGGGTCCTGGTCGGGTCGTCACAAGTAGGATGTGGGTGGGAAATTAATTTTATGGGACCAGTTTTCAGTTAGAAAAATTTTCCGAAAACTTCTTCTTCCCCGTCAAAATTCAAAAAAAAAAAAAAGAAAAAAGAAAGAATATCCCTATTGTCCACTTTTGAGCTTTATTAAAAAGAATGGAGTGTGCTAAGCACACATTGAACCCTCATTCGACTTCGTTTCCTTAAACCACATTAACTCAACCCTAAAGCCTATACACTTTAGCCTATCCTTTGAGAGAGTAGGATGTGTGTGGGAAATTAATTTTATGGGACTAGTTTTCAGTTAGAAAAATTTTCCGAAGACTTCTTCTTCCCCGTCAAAATTCAAAAAAAAAAAAGAAAAAGAACGAATATCCCTAGTGTCCCCTTTGAGCTTTATTAAAAAGAATGGAGTGTGCTAAGACACATTGAACCCCCATTCAACTTCGTTTCTTTAACCCACATTAACTTAACCCTAAAGCCTATACACTTTAGCCTACCCTTAGAGAGAGTAGGATGTGGGTGGGAAATTAATTTTATGGGACCAGTTTTCAGTTAGAAATTTTTTCGAAGACTTCTTTTTCCTTCGAAATTCAAAAAAAAAAAAGAAAAGAAAAGAAATAATTCGACGAAAAATGAAACGGAAGAAGAAGAGTGCAAGAAGATTCAAATGAAAGCATAACTTTCATTAGAAAAATATGTTAGAAAAGTTCTTCTGAAAATAGAACATTAGCTATTTTTAGCTTGATATATTGTACAAAACAAGTTTGGGGGAAAAGTCCCCACTTGTGGTCTTTTCAGGTCCTAGCTTAATTGGGAAAAACTTCATTTTGGTTGGAAGTATTTGGGATAAAGGGTAGTCTTGCTCCTCACTTTGATTCTATTCCCTTTCCATCATATCCCCCGACACCAAGGCCTTACATTACAAGCTGTTAAAAACCTATTGATCTTCTTGCCAATGCTTGTGTTTGTTGATTTGATGGTAATGCATGTAAATTGATCCCCGCTTCATATACTCATATTATTTGCAAGCTCACTGTGTTAGCATAGTCTTAGCTATTGCAAGTAATTGGGGCATGAAAGCATTGTATGTCATACATAGGAATTGCATGGGATGGATGTATAAGTATTCGAAATATTTGATGTTCTCACTTTCTGTAATAGACCGGGTTTGACCTCATACTCTGTGTTGCATTGGTTTTATTGAAAATCCTGATTTTTAGAATGAATATTGTGCTTAGCTTATTAAAACTGTTTAAGTTAAGATATTCTCTATGACTGGTTGTCACACACACACGAAGAAATTAAGACCGGTAGCAGCTTGAGTATAAGTCAGTTTGTTCTGTGAATTAGTCTGCACATATGTGGTGAGCATCTTATTGAGACAACTTTAATATGCCATGCCTTAGCAACTTGAGATTGAAGCTAAAAAAGATTTTTTGTTTTGTATTTTTTGCTTTTAGTATAATTTTTACTTGCTTTTGTATTTATTAGTTTTTGTATTTATCTGCATAGTCAAGTTGCTCGTTAGAGTCTCCTTGATTTTGTGGGTTTCTAGAGGAGTGTAAATAGTGTCACCCTCCAAAAAGATTTTCTTAATTTTTGTATTATTAATTGTTTTTGTATTTATAAGTATTGTTTGCTCGTGGACAAGCAAAGTCTAAGTTTGAGGGTATTTGATAGACGTATTTTATACGTCTTTATCGGGTACTTTTATGACTTAGAAATAGCAATTCCATGAGGCTTTTGGTTACTAATATGTGTTTTTGAGCTATATTGTGAGTTTAAGGGTTTTAAGTGAACTTATGAGATTTATAGAGCTTTTATTGAAAGTTTTGAGGAAGGGTGCAAAGTGCAACATTTGAAAAGATACAAAAGAAGGTATCTAGACACCTTGCGGCCGCAAGCCTCAAAGGCCTTGCCCTCGCAAGGTAGACAGCAAGGAGCCTATCCCGTTCAAGACCTTTGCGGACGCAAGGTATAAACATCATGCGGCTGCAAGGTCCCCAGAAACCGCCTTTACGGGTGTTTCACCTGGATTGAACCTCCTATTCCCCTAAAACATCGGGGTATATATAGAAGACGGTAGCCAAAGCTAAAGGACGTCCAGAAATCATTAGAAAACGGTTCTAACACCGATTTTAGTTTGTAATACCTAGTTTAGTCTTTGTAATTATAGTTTTGAAGATCGATTAATGTATTCCTTCACCTCGTTGATTGGTTCATCGTCAAGGATGAACTAACCGTCCATTAATATAGGAATTGGGAGGTAACTTGTATTGGATCTATTGCTTAATATATTTTTATTCATTCAATTCTTGTTGATCATGATGTCTATCAACCCCTTTATTGTCTAGCTTTGACCAAATGAATGTAATTGCAAGTAATAAAGGCCTAGAGGTGCGGATAGCTGCACAGCCAAATGTATATGTCGTACACTGGCTCATCATCATGATAAATTGACCTTATCGATGTACGAGAGTCATAAATTAGGGTTAGGTTCATATATATGACCTAAGTGACAGGTATGATTCATATGTTCTTTTTCTTAGGATATAGATTGGATGAATTATTTGGGATGGAGATTGAACTATAATTTGACTACTTATATCTATCTTTTGTGAACGAACCCAAGATATTGATTGATACTTTATTTAAACAAGCAATAGAGTAGATGCAAGTGAAACCCCAATCCTAGATTTCCCTCCTCCATAAGATCCTTATAAACTGTGATTGCTGATTAGTTGAATAAATTTTCTGTTTTAGTAGAATAAAACTAGATTTAATAAAATAAATAAAAACCCCTTTAGTTTAATTTGCTACCAATTTACTTGCCATTAGTATTCTTCTTGTCTCCGTGGTTCGACCCTTGCTTCCCAAGGTGTTCTACAATTGTCTTGTGCACTTGCAAGGAATTAATTAAAATAAGACACGATCAACTACCCTCGACCTTGTTTTCCACCAAAAACCTGGCCCGGACCTGGAAATGAAGAGACATTACTGGTCGTTTGATTAGAGATTTGGTTTCAGAGGACAGTTTAGGAAATAGAGATTTGGGTTCAAAGGACATTTCAAGAAATAGAGATTTGGGTTCAGAAACAGAGTACAGTTCCGGAATTACGGATTTGGGTTCAGAAACTAGAGATCAACCCAGATACAGAATTGGGTAGAACGGCTGCCGAAGATGAACATACTTCTCTAGGTACAGATACAAGAGCTCCATGATATGCCCCTACTCCTGCTATGCAACAATGGATAGATAAAAAGTTAAGCGCTCACACCGATTGCATGATGGGCCAGATAGTAAATCTCATGCAAAACCTAAAACCAAACACTGAAAATGCTCCTTCCCCTTTGGGACCTCATGAAACATCAACCTCAAACATCCCTCCAAACACAAACTTTCAAGTACCAAACACCAACTCACCATACCAAAACCTCAACCTTCCTCAAAATACCAACTTACCCAATCCTCGAAACCAAACCTCCAACCTTCATCCTCAAAGCCCAAACACTGGCCCACCTTTTCTAAACACTTACTCCCCATACCAATACACTAACCCTCATCCCAATACCAACATCAATGCCAGTTATCCCCCCCCAAGAACACTAATACCCCATACCAGTACCCGGGAAACCTTCCATTCTCCACCTCCAATATACTCCAAAATAGTCTACATGTTGATCCTAGAAGCTATGACACCAAGGTAAAGTCACAACCTATTTCCCTTTCAATAATTTTGGCCACCAAACAGGGGCTACAAACATGGCACCTCCTCTTAGCATTTACCAATCACCCCAGTTAACCAGATATACTGCCAAAGCACGACCACCTTCAAAGATTGAAACATATGTCAATAATCTCAAAGAAATGATGCTCAAAGTTCTAAGCAAAGGAGAATTCTTTAGACGATCATTAAGCCTACAGCCTTCAGCAATTTTACCATCAAAATTCAAGATGCTTGACATAGAAAAGTTTGATGGAACCGGTTGCCTTATTTCCCACCTAAGATCCTATGCCACCAGAATGAAATCAAATTGTGCTCGTTTCGAAACAATGGCTGCCAATTTCCACTTAACCTTAGTAGGGGCTATGAAACAATGGCTCATGTTAGCAGACAGTAGCACACTGAACACTTGGGATCATATTGCTGATGAATTTTAGAAAAGGTATAAAGATAACAGTAGCTCTGAAAACAAGAGAGTGCTAGAATCATGCACCCAAAGGGAAAAGGAAACCTGTGCAGATTTCGCAGCTAGATGGAAAAAGAAAGTTTCCCAAACTCTGGATAGGCCCATTCTAGCCGAATCAACCAGAATGTTCATAAAGAACCTTATGCCAATATATCTCGAGAACAAGAAATACCTTCCCTACGGAGATTTCAATGCTATCATTGAGGTAGGGATCCGAATAGATGAAGAAATAAGGACAAGGAAATTAAAAACCAATACTTCTCCCAGCTCTTTTCGTTATTCCAAAGGAAAAATGACCTCGTGAGTAGCAAACGCTGTAGGGATATCCAGCCAGCCTCACCACCGATCAACTTTACCAACCACACTTATAGTAACATACCATGGTCGTGACGATGCATTACATGATAGTTAACATTACCGGGGAAACAGCCGGGTATAAACAGAAACTCCAGAGGACCCTACAGACGAAATAATAGACATTATGATCCAATACATGTTCTTATGTCACTAATAATACAGGGGATGATGACACAAGGGGTCCTAAAAATGATGGAAAACTACCAACCCTCGAACTTGTTACCCAATTCATGGAATCACTCCCAGTATTGTGAGTATCATCGCTATAATAGGCACCTCACTAACAGATGCTACCTGCTCAAGAATTCCATTCAGGATCACATTGATGAAAAAGTCATTGAAGAGCCACCCCCAGTACCAAATGTAGTGAACAACCCCTTACCCCAAATAAACACGATTGAGGCTAAAGATGTAACAATATGTGTCCCTACTCAGTTTGGAAATGATAAGACATCTTCCCCTTACATCGCTTCTTCCCAAACTGATTCCAACTGCAACATGCTAGACATTGTGATAGATAGTTATCTGGGAATGAATTACGGAGGAGCTGATACAGTTAAGCTCCTAGGTGAATTTGGGGCTAGCATAGATAGTCCATTTCAGAACTGGTACACTACCATTGAACCCCTCTTAACTTATGCGAACCTAGTCGGCCTTTTCGGATACACCTTACCCCTTATACTTGCCACTGACTGGTCACCTTCCAGCACGCATCTAGATACCCACATTGAGAACCTCACTCCCCATGGCATCCCATGTTTTCTCGAGAGAGAAAGGCTTTTTCTTATTGTTGTTGTTGTTGTTTTGAAATCCATGTTATTGTTGTTGTATCCAGGCAGCGTGATCGCGCCTCTTGGCTTTTTTGATCAGCTCGTTGGGGGGGTAGAGGATGGAAGGGGCTCGCTTGCCCGAGCAAGGGATGAGGCTGCCGAGGGGGAAGGAAGTCGAGGGCCAAAGGCTCGAGGGCTCGCTTGCATAAGGAAAGGGAGGAGGAGGCTGGGAGCCTTGATCACTTGTACAGAGGCAAGGGAGAAATTGGAGAGATGGAAGCTGTGGGAGAAGGTCGGGGTTGTTGAAAATGAGGAGCTGAGGGCTGTATTTATAGCAGAAATCTAGGCTAGGCACCCGAAGGCTTCGGGCATGAAAGGCTTGTACACTGAGCAAATTTTATGGTTCATGTAGCGTAGCAAATGTAGAAACTGGGGGAAAGCAAAATACATATTGGGGCACGACACATGCAAGTTTGGGCACCGCATCCCGACTTGCATTTATTCACAGAGTCTCCAATTTTCAATCTGCTCCCCTATCATATCATGTTTTCATTCTAATCATTCTTGCCCACCCCCCGGCGAAAGGCTAATAGAAAGCAACGTTTGTTAGTCCTTTTATATAACAAGTATATTTTTGGACATTTTAGGAAATGGGGGGGGGGTGCCTGAAATTGGGGTGTCTACACGTATCATAGAAGAATCACTCAAGCATTCAATAAGAAAGTCAAGGGACGAAACATCCAAGCAGGTGACCTGGTACTTCGAGTGAAACCCCAGTTACGTGGACACCATGGGAAAATGGAAGTCTCCGTGGATGGTACCCTACATATTCAAATAGATACAGTCAGGAGTTGCTGTATTCCTCACCAATCAGGATGGCGAAGATCTCGTTCCGCCCTTCAACATGGATAAGCTTAAACGATACTACGCATAGGCCAGAGTAGTGCTAATATAGCATGCTAATGTCCCCAATACTTTATCTCTATCTTCAGGTCGCTAGGTTGAAAACCCGAAAGGGCGACCTAGGTAAAGGTTAGAGCAAAACAAAAATGAAAATATAAGGAGAAATTAGGGCTCGCTAGATTGAAAACCCGAAAGGGCGGCCTTCGAAAAAGTTAGAGGAATAAAAAAAGAGAAAACTAAGAGAAAAGAAGAGAGATAAAAGTCTCCAGTGTACAACCTCCAACATACAACTTACAACATAAACAGTCTCGAGCATACAATTTGCAGCATACAGTCGACAGCGTATAGCTTACACCATAAACGACCTCTAGTATACACAGCATACAGTCTACAACATACAATCTACAATAGGAAAAAAAGTCTTCAAACAAAAGTTATGTCCTTTGGATAAGAACTACATCGACCTAAGCCTCATTTTTTAGGAAACGTAGGCAGCCTCCGGGTGCGGTCGAAGATAGCAAACACTCTCGAAGATAGCAAAAACTGTCGAAGTTAGCAAAAGCTGTCGAAAATAACAAAAACGATAAAAAATAGCAGAAACGACCGAAGATAGTAAAAACAGTCGAAAATAGAAAAAACTGTCAAAGGTAGCAGAAAGGTCGGAAACAACAAAAACGTTTGAAGACAACAAAGGACAAAAATGGACAGAGGTTCATTCAAGTGCTGCCGAATATATTACAACATGGCCCAATATCTTACAACAATCTTTTGACCAACAAAGGAAAAACCACTACTCACATTATAAAACATAAAATATAAATATGGCAACCAGGGAGTACTTCTAAAACACTGAAATAATTGTTAACATCTCCAAACAGTACCACAATTACCATCAACAAACAGAAGCCTCGGGCTAGTCATTAACCATCCCCGATACAAATATACGTATCACTACTCAATATTTTCGGCGACCTAGCCGATACCAGACATTCCTTCGAGGTGCCGCCATTATCCTGGGTTCACTCTCCTCATCACTCCTTACATACCCATCGTCAGGTCCCGTAGCATTACTTGGTCCAGCACCATCACTAGGGCTCACTACATTGATAAACCTACCGAATGTATAACTGGGTCCTGCACCAGTATCTGATCTGCCCACATTGCTTAGACGAACGATATTGTGACCTGGTCCTGCGTCATCTGGCCGTGTAGCATTACCTCGCCACAGAGCATTACTAGGGCTAGCGCCCTCATGACTACACCTACCCTGGGCCTCACTACCACGAAGACATTGATTTGACCAACATATAGTTGGTAAAGCCGAAGGACCTGAGCTTTCTACATCCTCATTGATCTCTATGAGACGAGCATCTAGACCATTCAAGACTCTATGACCCAAAACATCCCTGAGAGTCCTTATTATAATACGAGAGTGATCCTCTGCATATACAACCAACCATGATAGATAAGCAGACGACAAAAAAATGTTATCAGAACGACTAGAGGCATCGACCTGCGATGCATGATCCCCTTACCATAAACCTTGGATTGCTTAGGGAATGTCGTCATCACTTGAACACATTGGCATCAGAGGCTGACTCTAATATGGAACAACCTGCTCCCGCCCAAACTGGCGGAGGATTCTATAGGGTAAATAGAAAGTCACCCTACTCAGACTAGCCAACATAACTAGGGTATAATCTTTATTGTACTAATGAAAGTGGCGGATCCACCAGTGCCTGATTACCCACACTATATCAGCAGAGTTCACATGCAGGAAGTGCTATACCCAATGCACTTCATTTTCACTGTTTGTCCGATAGAGACCGCAGGACCCATATCCTGTAGGATCATAACTCTCATCTTTCCTACGACAGGAGGGAGAACAACTCTGAAATGTTCCTCCAGCCACATATGAACCAAAATTGGACTTCTGGAAAGGAAATGGTCATCACCCGAGGAATAAGCATCCAGGCTCTCCAGGGTAACATCTAGAATAAGGGGAATAACATTCACCCAACTATCTCAAACTTGCAACACAATATTAATAGCCCTTGCATCAATGGTCCCAAGTTAGCTTACTAGGAAGAATTTTCCTAAAATGCACAGAAACAGAGATGCCCTCCACTGCTCCAGATATTTGATATTATCCTGATAAGGCAAAAAGAAAGTCGACAGATATGTCAAATCAAACAGTTCACCATGCACAAGCCTTTGGGTAGTCTCTAAGTCAAACCTAAACATCTCTCTTCCAGCCATGATGATATTGTGATTCACGTTGGGAACCGCAACCCATTCACCCCATAGGTGTGCTAGTCATCGTACAAAATTCCTCGTAAGTAGGACATATCTCATGCAGTAAAAACTTAAATAAATGAGACTGCATCAACCAAAAACGAGAAGCTGCCTGAATCATGTCCCATATTATGCGCAAGCCTGCCCACTCAAAAACACACCGAAACCCATAAATGTGATGTAAACGTTGTCGTTCCCCTCCGCGGACCTTGTTCATCCATCGACTTAGTGTATCTTCATACATTTCTATGTTGGCAGTAGTAATAAATGGGGTAGCCATTTGTGCATAGAGGAAACAAACAAACACATGAAGCAATTTGTTTACTTGCTAAATAACTGGGGCAGTATATATGGGCTTGTTGATGGAAGCCAACCGAAAGAAAGGCAGACATAGTTTCCTTTAGGAAGAATAAAAAACAATGGACAGAGGCTTCATGTCTTCAGAAAAGAAATAGATACAGAACATGTAAAGAAATAGAGATTTTAGTTGTTTCTACGTGAGGAAATGTATGTTGCAACCTTTCCTTTAAAGGGAAAGAAACAACACAAAAGGATATGAAAATAACAACAGACATCAGCCCGACATTACTGAAAAGGAAAGAAGAAACAACCTAGACATACAAGTCGGGGCACGACACCAAGATCTGCATGTGCCACGCCCTCTTTCTCCTTTGTTTCCTACACTCATTTCCCCAGCATCTAACTACTTATAAAAGTGTAGGTTGTCTCTTACAACTTAATGTATGGACAAACCTACCCTTTAACTTAATAAATCACTCACTATTAATTAAGGGCAAAGGAGTAAATTTGTCATTGACTAATTAATTCAATGAATAATTAAATAATAGTTTTATCCCTTGACTTGTACCTATTTTAAAGTTAGGTCCTACATTTTTTAATTCTATTCATTTCGTCTTGTATTTTGATTTTCTTATCAATTCTCCCCACCCACCAGGATTGTTACAAATGTCACCCAATATTTTTGGAAATGACAAAAATACCCTTACTCGGTTGAGACACTAAAACTTTATTCAAAACTAAAAAAATAATATAGCTTTACTTTCTTAAATATGTTCGGGAAAGACATTATAAGATTTATATGAAAATTGTATATATAGTAATAGAATTGACGGTTAGTATCGAGATATTAAACAAATTTGTAGCATGTTTAATTATTACCCATGAATAAGATAAGAGAAATAAGTAAAGAAAATGTTTCATAATGTCAAGGAGATGAAAAAAATGAAGAACCATTTGATGAATTTGTGCTTTTTGTGAAAGACAATACACATAAATTTATCATTCTAAACAATAATGATTAGGAAAAAAATTGTCATAAATATTATAAATCACTTGCCATGAATTAATGCCAAAACGTGAAATCCAAAGTTGAAACGTGACATTTATAGATCCTACTTTTTTAAATTCTATTCATTTCGTCTTATATTTTGATTTTTTACCAGTTTCCCCCCTATTATCATTATCGTTACAAATGTCACCCAATATTTTTTAAAATAACAAAAACACCCGTACTCAGTCGTGTTAGTAAAACTTTATTCGAAAGTAAAAAATAATATGATTTTACTTTTTTAAATATGTTTGGGAAAGAAATTATTAGATTTATATAAAAAATTGCATTTATAATAATAGAATTGTTGGTGAGTATCGAGATATTAAGTAAATTTGTAGCATATTTAGTTATTACCCATGAATAAAATAAGATAAATGTATTAAGAAAAATTTGTCATAATGTCAAGAAGATGAAAAAAATGAAGAACCATTTGTTTTCTTAAGGGCAATAAATGTAAATTTATCATGCCAAACAATAATGATTGAAAAAAGAGAGCAATAAATATAACAAATCACTCACCATTAATTAAGACAAAAAGAGTAAATTTATCATAGGCTAATTAATTCCATGAATAATTAAATAATAATTTGATTTCTTAACTTGTAACTATTTTAAAGTTAGGTCCAACATTTTTTAATTATATTCATTTCGTCTTATATTTTGATTTTCTTATCAGTTTCTCCCTCCTACCATTATCGTTACAAATGTCGCCCAATATTTTCTAAAATGACAAAAATAACCTTACTAAGTTGGAACACTAAAACTTTATTCGAAACTAAAAAAATAATATGGTTTTATTTTCTTAAATATGTTTGGGAAAGACATTACTAGATTTATATGAAACAATGTATCTATAATAATGGAATTGTTCATGAATATCAAGATATTATGCAAATTTGTAGCATGTTTTGTTATTACCCATGTATAAAATAAGAGAAATGAGAAAAGAAAATGTGTCATAATGTCAAGAAGATGAAAAAAGAAAAAAGAACCATTTGATAAATCTGTGCGTTTTCTAAGAAAAAAAAAACTAAAATTTATAGTTTATTTTTTGAATTTTCATACTACTACAAGCACCCTTAAAAACTATCATATTGGTCCCACACTTAAAGATATTACAAACAAGACCAATTGTAGTAATCACAAATAACTGGGTTCAAATAATTAACTCCTCTCTATAACTGCTTTCCAAACCTCAAACCTTTTTTGCTCTTAACTTTCGTGCTCCTTTTCATAGGACTCGATGTAGTTACGTATGCGAATCTCTCAATTCCCCATAAATATAATAAATCACTCACCATTAATTAAGACCAAAAGAATAAATTTTCCATAGGCTAATTAATTCCATGAATAACTAAATAATAATTTGATCCCTTGATTTGTACCTATTTTAAAGTTAGGTCCTATATTTTTTTAATTATATTCATTTCGTCTTATATTTTGATTTTCTTATCAATTTCCCCCTCCTTCCATTATCGTTACAAATGTTACCTAATATTTTCTAAAATGACAAAACTACCATTAATCAGTCAAGACACTAAAACTTTATTCGAAACTAAAAAATAATATGATTTTACTTTTTTAAATATGTTCGGGAAAGAAATTATTAGATTTATATGAAAAATTATATCTATAATAATAGAATTGTTGGTGAGTATCGAGATATTAAGCAAATTTGTAACATGTTTAGTTATTACCCATTAGTAAAATAAGAGAAATGAGTTAAAAAAATGTCATAATGTCAAGAATATGAAAAACAATGAAGAACCATTTGATAAATCTATGCGTTTTATTAGAAAAAAAAACTAAAATATATAATTTACTTTTTTAAATTTTCAGACTACTACATGTAGCCTTAAAAACTATCATACTGGTCTCAACCTTATAGATATTACAAATAAAACCAATTGTAGTAATCACAAATAACTAGGTTCAAACATTTTATTCATCTCCATAACTGCGTTCCAAACCTCAAACGTCTTTTGCTCTTAACTTGCTTGCTCGTCTTCATAGGACCCGATGTAGTTACATATGAGAATATCTCTATTCCCCTTCCTTGGCTATCGTCCATGCTAAATAATAATGATTGGAAAAAAATAGCCATAAATATAATAAATCACTCACCATTAATTAAGACCAAAAGAATAAATTTTCCATAGGCTAATTAATTCCATGAATAACTAAATAATAATTTGATCCCTTGATTTGTACCTATTTTAAAGTTAGGTCCTATATTTTTTTAATTATATTCATTTCGTCTTATATTTTGATTTTCTTATCAATTTCCCCCTCCTTCCATTATCGTTACAAATGTTACCTAATATTTTCTAAAATGACAAAACTACCATTAATCAGTCAAGACACTAAAACTTTATTCGAAACTAAAAAATAATATGATTTTACTTTTTTAAATATGTTCGGGAAAGAAATTATTAGATTTATATGAAAAATTATATCTATAATAATAGAATTGTTGGTGAGTATCGAGATATTAAGCAAATTTGTAACATGTTTAGTTATTACCCATTAGTAAAATAAGAGAAATGAGTTAAAAAAATGTCATAATGTCAAGAATATGAAAAACAATGAAGAACCATTTGATAAATCTATGCGTTTTATTAGAAAAAAAAACTAAAATATATAATTTACTTTTTTAAATTTTCAGACTACTACATGTAGCCTTAAAAACTATCATACTGGTCTCAACCTTATAGATATTACAAATAAAACCAATTGTAGTAATCACAAATAACTAGGTTCAAACATTTTATTCATCTCCATAACTGCGTTCCAAACCTCAAACGTCTTTTGCTCTTAACTTGCTTGCTCGTCTTCATAGGACCCGATGTAGTTACATATGAGAATATCTCTATTCCCCTTCCTTGGCTATCGTCCATGCTAAATAATAATGATTGGAAAAAAATAGCCATAAATATAATAAATCACTCACCATTAATTAAGACCAAAAGAATAAATTTTCTATAGGCTAATTAATTCCATGAATAACTAAATAATAATTTGATCCCTTGACTTGTACCTATTTTAAAGTTAGGTCCTATATTTTTTTAATTATATTCATTTCGTCTTATATTTTGATTTTCTTATCAATTTCACCCTCCTTCCATTATCGTTACAAATGTTACCTAATATTTTCTAAAATGACAAAAATACCATTAATCAGTCAAGACACTAAAACTTTATTCGAAACTAAAAAATAATATGATTTTACTTTTTTAAATATGTTCGGGAAAGATATTACTCCCTCCGTCCCTAAATTATCGTCATCCTTTCCTTTTTCGTCCGTCCCCAAATAATTGTCCACTTTGAAACTTACCTTTTTAAAACATCATTTTTACCACTTTACCCTTACTTTTTCACCTTACTTTAATTATGGGCCACATACACATGGGCTTTAAAGGAAACTACACATTAAACCAATATTAATAATCTAGTCAAATAAGTTTTCTTAAACGGTGCGCCGGGTCAATCAGGACAATAAATTAGGGACGGTGGGAGTATTAGATTTATATGAAAAATTATATCTATAATAATAGAATTGTTGGTGAGTATCGAGATATTAAACAAATTTGTAACATGTTTAGTTATTACCCATTAGTAAAATAAGAGAAATGAGTTAAAAAAAAGTGTCATAATGTCAAGAATATGAAAAACAATGAAGAACCATTTGATAAATCTATGCGTTTTATTAGAAAAAAAAAAACTAAAATATATAATTTACTTTTTTAAATTTTCAGACTACTACATGTAGCCTTAAAAACTATCATACTGGTCTCAACCTTATAGATATTACAAATAAAACCAATTGTAGTAATCACAAATAACTAGGTTCAAACATTTTATTCATCTCCATAACTGCGTTCCAAACCTCAAACGTCTTTTGCTCTTAACTTGCTTGCTCGTCTTCATAGGACCCGATGTAGTTACATATGAGAATATCTCTATTCCCCTTCCTTGGCTATCGTCCATGCTAAATAATAATGATTGGAAAAAAATAGCCATAAATATAATAAATCACTCACCATTAATTAAGACCAAAAGAATAAATTTTCCATAGGCTAATTAATTCCATGAATAACTAAATAATAATTTGATCCCTTGACTTGTACCTATTTTAAAGTTAGGTCCTATATTTTTTTAATTATATTCATTTCGTCTTATATTTTGATTTTCTTATCAATTTCCCCCTCCTTCCATTATCGTTACAAATGTTACCTAATATTTTCTAAAATGACAAAAATACCATTAATCAGTCAAGACACTAAAACTTTATTCGAAACTAAAAAATAATATGATTTTACTTTTTTAAATATGTTCGGGAAAGATATTACTCCCTCCGTCCCTAAATTATCGTCATCCTTTCCTTTTTCGTCCGTCCCAAAATAATTGTCCACTTTGAAACTTACCTTTTTAAAACATCATTTTTACCACTTTACCCTTACTTTTTCACTGTGGCGACCCGACCCGGATTCCGGAACGGAATCCCAACGTCACGTCGCAAGGACAAGGCAAGAAGAGGACAAGCACTTATAAAATAATAGTGCGAGTCGGACAGTCGAGCTAACAAGCTCTAGACAAGAATAAAAAGCCGTACTAAAAATACGTATTTCAAAATTCAGTATGCGGAAGCGACAAGGAAGAGTAGTCCCGAGCTATGAAGCTCGAAACCAAGGCCATAGATACCAAGAGACATAAATTTCACGAAGGAAAGAAAAAGAAACTCGCGTGCCGCAACATTGCAGACGCTGGACAAACCATCGGCACTCCAGGCCGGCGTTTCAGCAAGGAACCAACCTGATAAAACACTTACCCACGGCTAAAGCATACCGGGGTTAACCAACAATAATAATAATAATAACTAGGATAGAGAAAAGCCCAAAGCGACTGCGTGCCTGGGATACAACTCAATAAGGACCAAGACTATGAGCAACGACACAACACGTCGGCCCAAAGGAGAAACAAATCAAAACTCAAGTATTCCACCCGACTGTAAAGTCTAAATAACCTTACAATACAACGAGCTCACAAGAATATAATAAGATGATATACAAGTCAAGGATTCTAGAGAGATAGGAGTCCTCAAGCTATTACTCGGAAATACCGACTGCTACAATCACGAACACGCGCATTAAGCTCGAGCTAGCGATCAAGCGTGTGCATACACGCACTATGCGTCCTCAAGACGACTTCCGAATCGCAACTAGAAAACAAAGTGCGGGATGAGTCATAATGACCCAAGATGCGTTACTACTAAACAATATGACATAAATTGAATATTGCCATAAGAGGAAAAAGATATCATTTTACGACGAAGACCCCAAGAAGTCGGGTTGTATCTTGAATGAGAACCGGTCCTTACTGGACTACCAAGATGAATCAGGGTGAATCCCCTGTTCACAAACAGTCAAACAAGTCAGGAAGCAAGGCACAAGAATAATCATGATTATGGATGTATATCTATTCGTAGGACATCCCAAGTCTCTCATAGGATTATCAAGTATGGTATGTAAAATCATTTATGTACCAAACAATTAATTCATGGAAGTTTATCATGTAAGGGTATGCATATCTACAATTATATACATACGAAGACAATCAGGGTAAATCAAGTAGGAGTATGTATATCTACATATATATGTATCATACAACTCACAGGCCTATCACGAAAATCAAGCGATCAAGAACAAGTATATATAGGCATTTAGTTTACATATTCATGATAGCACTTTGTTTTCACAAATGCTAGAAGAAATCCACATATAAGAGGATAGGATATAAATGCGGTGCCGCCATGTAGCTCTGCAAGATAAACGTGCTAACAGAACGTGCGTCTTTGTCGTATGTGCGAGATGGTACATCGACCGAGATAGTATTAGTCCAAGCGCCCTAATGGTTACACAAGGTACTCTTCTCCAAAGTGATTAAGAATGGAGGGGTTTGCACGTTTCTGGTTCGGCAACCCATCACTATCACGAATCTCATGATTCGTAGCGGTAGACGAATTGTCAACCAGGGAAGACAAGGCAAGACAAGACAGGACAAGCCAGGCAAGACAGGCAAGACAAGCAAGACAAGACAGGTAAGACAGGAAAGACAGGCAAGACAAGACAGGTATGACAGGCAAGACAAGACAGGTATGACAGGCAAGACAAGACAGGTATGACATGCAAGACAAGACAGGTATGCCAGCTGGACTTATCGGGGAAAACAAGTAATATTTACTTATTTAAGAAATCAAGCAAGGACGAGCACAGTAATAGCGGTCTCATTCAAGTCAGGTGGGCATGTTATTCTTTTACAGCTAGAAATCAAGCATGAGCATGAATTAAATTAAGAATCGCGAAACTAGTATTCTAGTTAAACGGATTTCAAGCGTTGTAGGGGTTTATCGTGGAGTCGGTATTGTTAAATGACCCACTAGCATCGACTCACGAGTCATTTCTATAATTCGGTCAAATAGAGTTTGAACACTATATGTGTCCAAGACTCCTTTCTAGGTTCTTGTTTACGGCAGGGTTAAGTTCTCGTTCCATTTAGGAACCTTAGTTCAAATTTACTAAGTCAAGTATAAAAGGCGGAACCCTAAGTTGATTATCGTCAAACCAAGCTTAGTTCAATTTCAAGTTCGAAATTCCATTCGTTGATAGAATCATCAATCAAAGCACGTTGATACTCACTAGGAAGATAATTATGGAGATAAGACACACACTATGCTTGGAGGTCATAATCTCAAGTAGACATAGAAGTTCATGCATCACTCACGAACAAATCTTATCAAGCTCAGTTCCATAGAATCATAGGGTATATAACATTATAAAATCCCCTCGAGGTTCCCTTAAGAACTAAAGATCAAGCATGCACTTCTTGAAGAACAGAGGACTGAAGACTACTCAAGATTCATCAATTAACCATGTTATGGTATTTCATAAGTCCATCACCAAACACATGACTTGGATGGCTATTCAGTCATCTTTACGACAACTGAAGATACTCATCATAGAGGGTACTAAGGCATACGCGATTCAAATATCCTTCCTAAGAAAGAATTGTCACGAAGCAATCCCGGATTCTCAAAGGATGATAACAAGGTTCCCACGTAAAGTCACATATTACAATCCTACCAATCT
Organism: Codonopsis lanceolata; assembly: GCA_013146195.2. Classification (NCBI taxonomy): domain Eukaryota; kingdom Viridiplantae; phylum Streptophyta; class Magnoliopsida; order Asterales; family Campanulaceae; genus Codonopsis; species Codonopsis lanceolata. Next base: position 85,092,783 of record CM028383.1, read on the forward strand.
TAGGACTTCATTAAAAGTCCAATAGTATTATTGGTTCTAGTTCATAATTGAACCCATTCAAAACGTCTGTCATTCGAGTTACGCCTTCTCGACTCACACATAAACCATCCAAGGATTAGCGATAGTCTCGCACTCATTCATCATTCAAGAGGCTCACTTAGAGTCCTAAGCCAAGAGTCAATCTTATTAACAATTTAGTCTCACCCGAGCAATTCTCATAATTTCGCAATTGAGATTCAATAAACACAAGGAGATATAGGAATTTATCCTATGATTCAAATAACCAATTTTATAATTAATTGACTTCATTTGGGTCAACTACAAGTTCCAAATTTCTATTTCGAGGCATAATTTCGGGATTCACAATTTATCCGGGTTTCTAACCCAACAACAATCAATCTTAAATCATAAGAATTCCAATATACATAATAAACCCATTCGGTTTCAACCCTAACCAAAATCTATCGATATTCATGGAAACATATCATTTTGACATGTATAACAACAATAAATCACAAGGAACAAGGTTCTATCAATCTATCACCAAGATACTTGTAGAGAGAGAAACTAGGGCTTAAGCAACGTACCTCAATCGAGCCACAAACTTCTAGGATGTGGAAGACAAACCGAGGGGAAAGACTCTACTCGACGAGGGCTTCGCGATGGCGGTCACGGCTCGACAATCCGATGGCCGGAACTCCGGGAATCGGCAAATCTCCCATGGAAGCTCCTCCTCCCTCTCTCTCTAAAACTCACGGTTGATGGAAGAAATGAGGGAGGAAGAGGGAGAGATTGGATTATAAAGGGTTAGGAAAGACCATCATGCCCTTCACAGCTGTGAACAAGGCAAAGGGGAGGGGTTAAAATGGGGGTAGTATAGGTTTTTCACACCAAAATCAAAACAGGGGAAAGAATTCCCGTAATAGCACTTCCAGCAGGTGAGGCGGGCGCCTCACCCTCTCCCATGCGGCCGCCTCATTCTCTGAGGCTACTCCCAAGTTCAGTCCATTTTGAAATTGCTCTCTGCAGTTGAGGCGGGCGCCTCGCAGGTCCCATGCCGCCTCGGCTCCAGAACTTCTAAAACTTGATCTAAACTAGTCCTAAATGATCCCAAACTTTTGGGCAACCATTCTAAGGTCTAACCCTACTCAAAACAAGTCGGAAACACACCCGAACAACAACCGGAACAAGATAGAACAATGCGCCACTCACGCGACGAATGATCAATGAATCAAACTACCAACAAACACCAATCAAACAAAGATGACTTGGGCATGAAAAAGACTTGTTTAAACATGGCTAAGATCTGAATATAAAGCCAAGAATTCATCGAACACTCGTACGACGAAATAGAGGCAATACGAGCAACGAGGGGAAACGCTAAGGCCAAAATCAACACGGTCGAACTGGCGATTCAACAAACAAGCATAAAACTTGTGTACCAAGGTCTTATGAGACTCAATAACTCTCAAGACAAGTGGAGGAATGATTTGGAGTAAAATCGAGGTCTCACGAAAGAACTACGCGAGGAAACACTAAACCGAGTCAAGTAACGAACAGCGTCGGTATGCGACTTGTAACTTTAACTAGTTAAGGTCTATGGAATACATGGAACTAATATATTGGCTCTTATATAGCCTTCCTGTATAAATCAAGGTTCTTACCTCAAGTCAAGTAAGCGAGGTTACGGTTGAACGACACGCAAAGCAATAAAGTCAATTACACGAAGGTTCGGGGTCTTACATCCTCACCACCTTAAAAGAATTCGTCCACGAATTCAAAATCCTACAATCACCAAAGTTCAATACTATAGCTTACAAATGATGTCAAGGAAAACCACCTTAGTGTGCCCCAAAACACGAGGGAAAGAAATACTTAAATATCCTCTCCAATCAATTCCAAAGTCGAGTCATCTTGACTCTTGACGGGGTTCAAGAACATTATCAAGGCTTACGAAGTTCCAACATACGTGGACATTGAGGTGAAAATTCCTCTTTATCAACTAATCAAGTAATTCTTAAGCATGTGCAATAGTTGCGCCGAATTAACAAACATCCCAACAAAGAGTTTTCCGGGCTAATAAAATTATCCCGGTCACGACACGAATCTCTAGGGTCTAACGCCCTTACACTAAAATCAAGTAGAACGGTAACTCATTTGATCAAGTCTCAAGTTCTTTTTCATTCATGGCATGATTTCAATATACATGTTGCACATATTTGCACAAGCAAAACAAGATACCACTTTCAATTTATTCCATTTGGTAACGGGTTCGGTCAATTCCTATATCATATAATACCGTTCTAGTTCTCCGACGAAGACCTCTTGATAATCAAGTCAGGGGCCCTCTGAAGTGACTTCAAAAGCTTTCGTCGTTTAGGATGCGAGGGGGTTGCAAAACACATCATAGCATCCTTCATCAAGGTCTCATGCACATATAATATAATTACATATAGGCATGGCAATCAATATCATGTACATAGCATTTTAATCTATTATGCAGATATACCAAGTATGGAATATTCATACACTTAACAATTTATTTACGATAGATAAAGCATGTTACACCACGTTAATACTCTTATTAACGTATTAGGCTAGCAACAAGTAAACACAATAACTTATGCATCCCTAGGTAGCAATTGGTTACTAACTAGTAGACTTCAATCACTATGGGTCAAGCAGTGTACGGGTTGACAACCAATTCAAATTAGAATTCACGGGGTCACCTGCCGGTTACTCACCAAGTCTCGTTATGGAGTCGGGACAATATTCCCTCTATCGGAGTAGTCCTCTCTATACCAGGAAAGTAGTTATCAGGAAAGAATATTCAATTCTATAATACTAAATAATACAGGGACTCATGGTCAAGTACTATCATGTCTATATATACCTATATAGCGCTTTTGGAATACAACACGCTTTACGGGAGGCTTGTTCATTTCGCTCATAAAACGTATAACAACGATCAAAGGTATTAGTAACACCGCGGCGATCACTCTTGAAATCGACAACCTGAGTTTATCAGCTAACCCATACGGGCAAGAAATGATAGTTCCACACGGTAACATCATACTCGTGGTATAACTGCAACTTAAAGGCAATACAGGAAAAATATGATGCTCTTAAGCACAAACTTGCATTTACGGAAATCTAGACCAACAGAACTTAGTAATCCAAGTCCTATATCTGCACAAGAGAACATGCCGATAAGGCACAAATCAGAACGCTCAACGGAAAATACTCGACGACGCACAAAACCCAATCTAGGCCATGGATCCTATCCTGGCTTATAGCTAACAAAAGCTCTGATACCAACTGTGGCGACCCGACCCGGATTCCGGAACGGAATCCCAACGTCACGTCGCAAGGACAAGGCAAGAAGAGGACAAGCACTTATAAAATAATAGTGCGAGTCGGACAGTCGAGCTAACAAGCTCTAGACAAGAATAAAAAGCCGTACTAAAAATACGTATTTCAAAATTCAGTATGCGGAAGCGACAAGGAAGAGTAGTCCCGAGCTATGAAGCTCGAAACCAAGGCCATAGATACCAAGAGACATAAATTTCACGAAGGAAAGAAAAAGAAACTCGCGTGCCGCAACATTGCGGCGGACAAACCATCGGCACTCGGTGGCGTTTCAAGGAACCAACCTGATAAAACACTTACCCACGGCTAAAGCATACCGGGGTTAACCAACAATAATAATAATAATAACTAGGATAGAGAAAAGCCCAAAGCGACTGCGTGCCTGGGATACAACTCAATAAGGACCAAGACTATGAGCAACGACACAACACGTCGGCCCAAAGGAGAAACAAATCAAAACTCAAGTATTCCACCCGACTGTAAAGTCTAAATAACCTTACAATACAACGAGCTCACAAGAATATAATAAGATGATATACAAGTCAAGGATGCTAGAGAGATAGGAGTCCTCAAGCTATTACTCGGAAATATCGACTGTTACAATCACGAACACGCGTACTAAGCTCGAGCTATCGATCAACTGTGGTCTGCTACAGTCACGTACTATGCGTCCTCAATACGACTTCCGAACTGCAACTAGAAAACAAAGTACGGGATGAGTCATAATGACCCAGTACGTTACTACTAAACAATATGACATAAATTGAATATTGCCATAAGAGGAAAAGATATCATTTTACGACGAAGACCCAGTAAGTCGGGTTGTACTGAATGAGAACCGGTCCTTTACCAGACTACCAAGATGAATCAGGGTGAATCCCCTGTTCACAAACAGTCAAACAAGTCAGGAAGCAAGGCACAAGAATAATCATGATTATGGATGTATATCTATTCGTAGGACATCCCAAGTCTCTCATAGGATTATCAAGTATGGTATGTAAAATCATTTATGTACCAAACAATTAATTCATGGAAGTTTATCATGTAAGGGTATGCATATCTACAATTATATACATACGAAGACAATCAGGGTAAATCAAGTAGGAGTATGTATATCTACATATATATGTATCATACAACTCACAGGCCTATCACGAAAATCAAGCGATCAAGAACAAGTATATATAGGCATTTAGTTTACATATTCATGATAGCACTTTGTTTTCACAAATGCTAGAAGAAATCCACATATAAGAGGATAGGATATAAATCTGGTGCCGCCATGTAGCTCCTGCAAGATAAACTGTTAACAGGAACGTGCTGTCGTATGTACGAGATGGTACATCGACCCAGGATAGTATTAGTCCAAGCGCCCTAATGGTTACACAAGGTACTCTTCTCCAAAGTGATCAAGAATGGAGGGGTTTGCACGTTTCTGGTTCGGCAACCCATCACTATCACGAATCTCATGATTCGTAACGGTAGACGAATTGTCAACCAGGGAAGACAAGGCAAGACAAGACAGGACAAGCCAGGCAAGACAGGCAAGACAAGACAGGACAAGCCAGGCAAGACAGGCAAGACAAGCAAGACAAGACAGGTAAGACAGGCAAGACAGGCAAGACAAGACAGGTATGACAGGCAAGACAAGGCAGTATGAGGCAAGAGGCAGTAAGACAAGACAGTATGCCGGACTTATCGGGGAAAACAAGTAATATTTACTTATTTAAGAAATCAAGCAAGGACGAGCACAGTAATAGCGGTCTCATTCAAGTCAGGTGGGCATGTTATTCTTTTACAGCTAGAAATCAAGCATGAGCATGAATTAAATTAAGAATCGCGAAACTAGTATTCTAGTTAAACGGATTTCAAGCGTTGTAGGGGTTTATCGTGGAGTCGGTATTGTTAAATGACCCACTAGCATCGACTCCGCCGAGTCATTTCTATAATTCCAGTCAAATAGAGTTTGAACACTATATGTGTCCAAGACTCCTTTCTAGGTTCTTGTTTACGGCAGGGTTAAGTTCTCGTTCCATTTAGGAACCTTAGTTCAAATTTACTAAGTCAAGTATAAAAGGCGGAACCCTAAGTTGATTATCGTCAAACCAAGCTTAGTTCAATTTCAAGTTCGAAATTCCATTCGTTGATAGAATCATCAATCAAAGCACGTTGATACTCACTAGGAAGATAATTATGGAGATAAGACACACACTATGCTTGGAGGTCATAATCTCAAGTAGACATAGAAGTTCATGCATCACTCACGAACAAATCTTATCAAGCTCAGTTCCATAGAATCATAGGGTATATAACATTATAAAATCCCCTCGAGGTTCCCTTAAGAACTAAAGATCAAGCATGCACTTCTTGAAGAACAGAGGACTGAAGACTACTCAAGATTCATCAATTAACCATGTTATGGTATTTCATAAGTCCATCACCACACATATGACTTGGATGGCTATTCAGTCATCTTTACGACAACTCAAGATACTCATCATAGAGGGTACTAAGGCATACGCGATTCAAATATCCTTCCTAAGAAAGAATTGTCACGAAGCAATCCCGGATTCTCAAAGGATGATAACAAGGTTCCCACGTAAAGTCACATATTACAATCCTACCAATCTTAGGACTTCATTAAAAGTCCAATAGTATTATTGGTTCTAGTTCATAATTGAACCCATTCAAAACGTCTGTCATTCGAGTTACGCCTTCTCGACTCACACATAAACCATCCAAGGATTAGCGATAGTCTCGCACTCATTCATCATTCAAGAGGCTCACTTAGAGTCCTAAGCCAAGAGTCAATCTTATTAACAATTTAGTCTCACCCGAGCAATTCTCATAATTTCGCAATTGAGATTCAATAAACACAAGGAGATAAATACAACATTGTGAGATTTTCAAATCATTATATTTTTAAATATCCACATGGGTTTTGGTTTCAATTTGAATATTTGAAAATTCAAAAATTCAAAAAATTTAATTTGAGTTTGTAAAAAAGCGAAATTCAAAGTTGTGTAATTATGTGTCTATAAATGATGAGTTTTCCAAATTAGTTATTTTGAAGGAAGGAGTAAAGAATTAAAAAAGGAATCAAATCAAATAAAAAATTGACTTTTTGGGGGAAAAATGTTTAATTTTGCCACTGTACTTTGATTAATTGTTACATTTTGCCACTGTACTATGTTTCGAGCAAAATTGTCATTATACTTTTAAAGATATATACAATTTTGTCACTATCCCTAACTGTCATCCAATTTTAACGGTGACTTAACGGAAGTTTAAGATATTTTATTTTTTCGTTGTAGCAAAGCAAGGTGAACGCGTTTTTTTGGTTGTGGTGACTGGCGGTGGCGGCGATTACATGGATGGATGGTGGTGGTGGTGGTGGTTAGGAGTGGTGTTTGGGGTGATTTTAAGCATAACAATGATGGTTTCGGTGAAATATGACATTGTTAAATTTCCAAATCATCAATTTTTAAAATCTTCATATCAGTTTGAGTTTCAATCTTCAAATTTGAAAATTCAAAAAAATTAATTTGGATTTGTAAATAATGAAATTTAAGGTTGTGGTGGTGGTAGGTCTATAAATGACGTGTTTTGCATATAGGTTAATTTGAACGAAGGAGTAAAGAATTAGACAAAAAAAATCAAAAATAGATTTTTTGGTTAATGGTGTTATTGGAAGTGATAATTGTGGTGGGTCTATGAATGATGAGGTTGATGGAAGAAAACTATTGATAACAAAATAAATTAAATTAATTCTAAATTTCATTTTGGAGAGTAATGCAATTTTTAATTTAAATATTAGAAAAATTATAATAGCAACGTTGCTAGCCTTACAACTAATTTTATAAATTTCCTTACAACTAAACCTTGAAAAAAAATGTCTTTGTCCAAAACAACTTTGCAGTTATTCAAAACTTAGTTGTTAGGAAAGTAATATAATTAGTTGTAAGGATATCATTTTCCTTATAATTATGTCAAATTACAATTCCCCTCAAAAGTATCCACCAAATCACATTGTGCACCCCAACCCTAAGGTTTGTCCGATAATAATATCTGACGTTATTTTTTCCCCATTTCTCACCCTAACCACAGCCGTTAGAAAAATCACGTTAATTTGACATTTCCTTGTGGGTGTTAACTCGAGGAAAATATTATGAATTTGGTGTAAACTTTGGTGGTGCTAAATGTATTTTAGCCTAATAAAAATTAAGAAATAAAATATAATTTTCTAAAAAAATTATATAAATGTGGGTGTAAAGTTAAAATGTTAAAAAAAATGGAGTGGGGGTCCACCATTCCTTTTTTTCTTGCTAAAAGAAAATGTAGAGAAAAGACTCACCAAGTTTTTCGGTCTACAGTCACCCCCAAAACAAAAATTAACCTAGAACCCGATCTGGGTTTTGTCCTCTCTCTTAAATTTCTCTCTCTTAGACCTAAAGATAGATGTGTGTTTGATTTCATTATCAATTTATTTTATCTTGATGATGAAAAAAAAGTACACAAACAAAAGTTATGAAAAACTTTTACCCATACATACCCGTCCCATATCTGATTTCTTGTATGAAATTGGATCCACTCACCTTCTCCGAAACCACAACTGAAATCAATCAATTTCTCATCCCCCCTTTCATCCTCTTACATGACTTAACTTAACTTTTTCTCTCATAATTCTTTAAATAATTCAACCCGACCACCATGACAGCTGCTATGAGGTTGAAATCATCTAGAACTATAGCTTCTACAACATCCTCTCAATTTTGATACTATGTTTTAAGCCATATGCAAGCCGGTCGTATGTCCAATTTTCTCCAGCAAAATTGACGAGTATTTCAATAAAACCCCTTACCATTTCTCTGAATTTATGTCCGACTCTCTTTCAAATGAATCCAACGATATGGGTTATTGGTTTTCTATTAATCCCATGTTTTTATAAGGGTTTTTAGTAACTATACTCTATAGCCTCTGATTGCTACTTCAGGCGCAACTTTTGAAGGGGACAGAATGAGGGAGATCGAAGATAGAATTTGGCTAAAATCAAAAGAGGTAGGCGTCAGAGCTGTGATAGGAGTGACTGGAGTGGGAAGGGTTTAGGCTGGAGATGGCAGTTTCTATATATGGTGGGGCTAGAGATGACGACTATTACGATGGAGCCGAAGATGAGATTGCACCAGGAGATGAGAGAATGCGAGGATGTGAGATTAGAGTTTTTCCTTTTAATACATTTACTCTTTAACCAGCTAAGGGAAATGTCATTTTTTTCCCCGCACGTGGAGGATCATGTGCTATTTAAAGTGATTTTTCTAACGTTCGTCAAGGGGTAGGGTGGAAAATGGAAAACAATGTAGCATCACATACCATTATGGGACAAACCTTATGTTAGGGTGTATTATGCGATTTGGTGGATACTTTTGGGGGAATTGTAAATTGGTCATATAATTATTTTTGGATTATTGAAATAATTATTTATTATTTATATTTATAAACATATTTTAAATACTAAATGGGTAACTAAATAATGAAGTTATAACCAAATCCCATTTTGAACCCCCAGAAAAATGATTAAAATAATCTTCATGTGATATGAGCATACCATTTTCTGTTACTATTTTCAGCACCCACAGACAGAAGGGGCAAAGTGGGACAAATAGAACAATAAGGTATGGAAGTGAAACACTTTGTAGGTTGGGGTGCAATGTGAGATTTATTGTGTAATTATGAGAGTTAATCATATTTTGACCCCATCGAAAGTAGTCCAAAAATAATATCAACGGTGTCGATGAGATATGAGTTTTGAAATTCGTGGTGTATGCTTGTGTATTTGTGTTGTACGAGAGAAAGGGAGAAATGTCGGGGGGCTGTGACAGTTTTAATCTTTTCTGGGTTCTTATTCGTGGCGGCCTTGACGCCTAATTGTGATTATCTGATCTTCAGTTATATCTCTCTAATATCTGATATGATTCCGCTATATTTTTATTTATTTTTCAATATAAAATTTTGAATAAAAAATTCATACACTCTTGAATTTTATCTCAATAAAAATTTACATAAGAGGTCATTGATGGAGAAGAAGCAGAAATGACCAAAATGCCCTACACGTGAAATATCATGTGCACCTTAATGTCAAATTGGTAATCTTCGTCGTGGCTAGGGGGTAAACTAGAAAAACAGTTATAAAATGATATGAAAATGACACAAAACTTAGGTTGGGTGTGGGAAAGTGGGACTTCATAGATATTTTGGTTGAATTTTGTATTTTTTTAGTGTAACTATATACTTTGGGGTTGAGAGTTTGATTCTCCAACACAATTTTTTTTAAAGAATCATAAATTCCAGAAACGACATAAGCAAAGTCTCCAACAACAATGTGCTTATCTAAATAGTAAGTTTGAATTGTTTTCAATTTATACACTAATAAAAATGAATGAATTCATGGTTGGTATTAAAAAAAGAGATTTAAAAATAATAACCAACAAAAAAGACAAATGTGTAGGATAAGTTACTATACAATAACTAAAAGGATGCATTATAAATGACCGAAAAACAAAGTATCAGAAATGCTAAACACACAACAACATAATTTATAAGTCTAAAAAACTGTAAAGATTAAAATACACAAAAATCTAATAATTAAAAGTCAACAAAAAAATGAAAGAACAAGCAAATCACTTTTAAAAAATCATTAACATCACGTGCAACGCACGTGAACCTTACTAGTTGTACTAAAAGTCTTACCCCCTCCATGTGCATTCACTGCTGCCGGGAGAGTTTTTCAAACACTAGACCTGCAGCCTACAGCCTAAACCTTTTAGTTCATTTATGAGGAAAATAAGGGGATGGGTCATTCCTTAGCAGCCCTCCCAAATACACTTGCCCTCAAATTTTGCCTTTAACCCAAAAACAGTTACCCAAACTATCACCCCACCTAAGTACAGTGTTCATAACAAATTAATTAGTTCTTTGAGTCTGACATACACTATTAAGTAGGTTGCATCGCGGGATTAAAATTAATTCTTTATTTGTAAATACATACATGTTTGCATAAATACAAAACAATACAATTAAAATACATTTTCTATTTCCGTGTCGATGTACTCCTCTGCATCCTCGATTCGCTAGCAGGCAGGCTTGGTTTGCTGGCACCAGCCCCCATCACCCGAGGGCCTTTTCGGCCTGATCCACAGCCTCGTTATCCCTATAATCCACAAATGGACCATTGGCTTCAAGCCATCCCTTCTCACTAGCAATGCGGATCTCATCACTGCTCTTGTATTCGGGCTCCAACCCTAGCAGATTCCTCACATCCTCCGGGTAAATCGCAAATCGTTGTCCAAGGTCATGCCGAACCTTGTCGGGATGCCGATAATCACCGCAAAGTCAGTCAGAGTCATGGTCATCTCGCCCCAGGTGAAATGGAAGGTATGGGTAGTATCCCACCAATACTCCTGCAAAATCTCGTGTATAGACATATAACTGTGGAATGAATCCACAAATCTCATAAAATGAGCCAGCCCGGTCTACTCCACGAGGAGTTTCACCCGTGATGGGAGTGACTCATAGATCTTGTGCAGATTCTCCGCACTAGCACGGAGACGCGTAAGGACCTTACGAACCTGAAAAGAAAAAAATACAATAATTTATTACAACACACTCACAAAAACTATACATTCTTGCATGAACAAAATTCTGCTCAAAACACCCATAAACATTTCGCTTTTAATTGTTACTACTTACACATATCTACTGCTTTTTTGCCTGTTTAAATATCTTGTCCATATCTGACATTGTTTTATCTCGATTATCATTTAAATTCATGCAAATATATCATCCATCTCACTTAGAAAATACATACATACATTTTTTATGCTTCTCATGTATATACATAGAGCGTTTTAAAATTCTTATGCCCCATTTAACACAGATGCAGTAGACATTCTTTTTAACATTCTTATACACACAAAAAAAAATTCTTCACTTGCGATGGATTTTTGAATGTTTTGATCGCTTATCTATTATGCACAAATGTTTAACATCTTATTTTTTCAGACATTTAAATAAATGCATGTAAATATTTTATTCCTGAAGATAGTACTACATAACATTACATTCGTCTCACATGCATAACCTGACATTTTCCATATTTTCAGTTCGTTAGGTCAAATAGTCAAACATTTAACATGCATTTTCTACCAGCTTTGACCACAAAATTTATATGCATACACAGTCACATTGAAAGATTAAAACATGGGTTTGTCATCTCATTGCATCCCTCTGCACAATGATATTTTCTGAACAGCTAAATTTGCATTTTATCACATCCAAATACACAGTAAAGGTAAGCACAACACACAGTCAACATAAAGACAATGGACATTTTTTCTTTAAATAAAATGCATATTCCGCTCTAAATTGTTCTGTTATGTCAATATATATTGCTCATGCGTACTAACATTGCAGGAAATTCGACAAACAACAACAAAAATAATCTGACAAAAACACAAATTTCAAAATTTCAAACGAAGTGGGTGGAACAAAAATTGAAGACTTACGACGGGAGGAGCCAGAGTAGAAATGTGGGTGCTCTCATCCCTACCAATATTCTCCCAATCATCTTCGGAGAACTCGTACTGCACGACATTCCTCGACAATGGCTTTTCACCTTGTTTTCTCTGACCCGATTTTGAACTTGCCGGAGCTTTTCCTTTGTTAGATTGCGAAGAGGAAGCCATTACACACACAAGGCAACGAATTTGAGTAAGAATGGTTAATAAATGGAAAATATTGAAGATAATGAAGAAGGAGATAAAAGCGGCGACTGAAATGGAAGAACAGACTGATGTTTGTTTGTTGCTGCTGTTACACAATAAAGGAGAAAGAACCTCGAGGTTTTGACCTAGACAATTGAACACCTCAACTGCTCAAGTTTGCAAGTTAGCCCCTCTAACAACGGTTACTTAACATAAGTTAACGCCCCTCAATGAAAAGTTAACTACTGTGGCCCCCGACCCAAGAACACAACATTACTCCACATAGAACTATGATGTTTTCATATTGCATTGCATTTCAACGAAAAAAAGAAGAAAAATATCTCTCTTTGAGGCGTAAATTGCATCGCAGCGTTTCAAAAAAAAATCTCTCTTTGGGGCATTGCAATGAATATTGCAACATGGTGTTTGAAAAAGAATCTCTGGACGTTGTAATGAATATTACAACGTGTTATTTTAGAAAAAAATATCTGTTGGATGTTGCAGTGAATATTGTAACATGTCTCTCTTTGGGGCGTTGCAATGAATATTGCAACGCGGCGTTTCAAAAAAAATATCTCTTTGGGGCGTTGTAATGAATATTACAACATGTCATTTAAAAAAATCAAAATCTCTCTCTTTGGGGCATTGCAATGACTATTGCAATACGGCGTTCGAAAAAATCTCTCTTTGGGGCGTTGCAATGAATATTGCAACGCGACATTTAAAAAAAACGAATTCTTTCTTTAGGGCATTGCAATGAATATTGCAATACAGGTTTTAAAAAAATATCTATTTGGGGCATTGCAATGAATATTGCAATGTGGCGTTCGAAAAAATCTCTCTTTGTAGCGTTGCAAAGAATATTGCAACGCGGTGTTTGAAAAAAAATTTATGGACGTTGTAATGAATATTACAACGTGACATTTTAGAAAAATATTTGTTGGACGTTGTAATGAATATTGCAACGTGGTGTTTGAAAATGGAATCTCTGGACGTTGGAATGAATATTTTAACGTGACATTTAGAAAAAAAATATCTTTTGGTTGTTGCAATGAATATTGCAGCAGGGAGTTTGAAAAAAAAACGGAATCTCTGGACGTTGTAATGAATATTAAAATGTGACATTTGAAGAAAAAATATTAGGGCGTTGCAATGAATATTGCAACGCAATGTGACTTTGAAACTCCTAGGCAGTATAATGTTGTTTTTCAAAATAAAGAAGGAAAAAAAAAGAAAAAAATAGAGAGAAATAAAAAAAGAAGAGGAGGGAGGAGATTTCCACCACGCTCGACTTGCATCGCAGAAATACTTTCCCCAGCGATGCATGTCCTGAAATTGGAAGTCTATTCTTAACCACGATGTTCATTTTTTTGTAAACTTACGTTCATATACAAACTCCGTTGTCAAGGGGCTCTATAGACACCCCACTTCCGTACCCCCATTTCCTAAAATGTCCAAAAATATACTTGTTATATGAAGGGACTAACGAATGTAACTTTATGTTAGCCTTTCAGGGGGACAGAATGCTAAAAATGAAAACATGTCAGGTCAGGGAGCAGAATGAAAACATGTCAGGTCAGGTCAGGGAGCTACATGGTATAGTGTTATTATTAATAACTTACTTAGTTTTTACGACTGACTATATACTTTGACTTCTTATTGTGCAGTTTCATCCTAGCTCGAGTTGATCATAGTTGTAGCTGTGACAATTTGGTTGATAGCTTGTGTAGAGGTCGAGTAGTTCATTGAGACGACAGCCATCCTTCGCGAGTCGTAACTCGTGAAGCCTCGTTATTCATTTTGGTTTGAGTAGTGTAGTGTAGTTTCTATTAGAACGATTGTGTGTAATGTCATATAGACTTTATAATTAGGTAGAGTTGCTCGGAGTTGTGCTGTAGTCTGTATTTGGGGCCGACTTGTTTAGTCGAGCCGCTGTAGCGCATTCTATTATTTATTTAGTTGTCTCCCAGGCACGCCGTAGCTTCGGGACATTCAGTATCTTTGTTGTTGTGTGAGTTCTAGAATATTAGTTTAGTATTGGGTTCGGGTTGTACGTCGCCGATGACATGGCCTTGTATTACAGGTTTGTGTAACAAGTGGTGTTACTATTTGTGCGCATTGTTGCGGCACGCGCATTGAATTTCCAAGCCAAGAGATTAACTATCTCTTTGGTTGTTCCTAGCTTAGGGTTTGATAACTCGGGCATCTGTTGTTGTAGCTTCCGCATTTGTTCTTGGTGTTGGTTTCTGGCGGCACTACCTTGGGATTTTGCCATAGAGTCTAGGTTGGGGTTGTCACAAATGATGTTTTTGCTAGTGATTTCAACCCTAGATTCGAGAAAATTTTGGTTTAATTCTTCCAACTTATATCTAGAGATATTTATTGTAATTTCTTGAGTTGAATATCTTGTAATTGTTGAATTGGATTGTGCTTAAATTATTTATGGAATGCAATTACTTTCTATGTTAAATGTAGTAATTTAATTTAATCTCTCTCTTTATTTAGTATACTTTCATATTAAGTTATTATTTTGTGGGCTGAATGCTTTTAATTGATTGAGCATTGATTAAATGATTTTAGAAATGTTTAGGATCCGTGACACCTACTTTTATATTTCAGACCGATCAATTTAATAGTTGTTATTTTGTAACACACTCTGATAGCCACAATGAGGCTTATTTTGACACGCGGTCAATCCACCTTAACCATTTGCGAGGTCGGGGAGATTAGGGTTTGCTATAAGATGCGAGAGCTTGTAGTTAATCAATTTCATGTTCTCAGTTACCGACACGATTTGTAGAAAAATAGAGAGAATATCATTTTGTGAAGTGTTGGATATTGATTAATTGTGTTATGGAGTTATCTAATTGTTTTATTTTAATCAATTATTTGTTTTGCATTTCTTGGCATTTACTTTGATTAATTACTATTGTTACACCTTTTATAGAAATGTTATTTTGGAGATTATGTTTAAATTAGATTTTAGGGTTATGAATTCTTAATCTATTAGGATTGTGTGTTCTTGTAACATGGTTTATGTGAGTCGTGTGCCTTGTGCATTAAGAGACGGCTGACCTTGTGACTACCCGACCTGGGTTCCACAGAACCCTGAGGTCATGCCATTAAACCGACCAAACAACGGACATGCACCTGCTAAGCACAATGGTGTCCATCAAACAACGAGCGAAACAAGCTCCAATAAGAAAGTAAAGCCATAACGGCGGTACAAAACAACAAATTGTGGAAGCAAAACATAAGAAAGGGGGCCTAAGCTATCAAGCTCCATGCTAATACAACCAAAGAGATCGTAAATTTCTTGGTCTAAAAATTCAAACCGTGTGGCGCAACATTGCACGCACACAACGAACCGCCTGTTAAACCAAACTACAATATAACTTGAAGTTATCGGCGACAGTACATGCCAGAACCAAATAACTACAACCACGAGCCTACTACTCGGGAGCAACAACATCAACGACCACAACATGTTGGATAACCACAACTTAACAGGACGAGTTAAAAATATGCTCGAAAAGAATCTACAATAAACTTCTAAGTAGAACCCATGACACGACATAACTTCTCGGCTCCACAATAATACAACTACAAATACCCAATATACTTCTACCCAATCTAAAGCTTACATATACAAATGTCCTCACTGGAATTAATAATAAATATTAATAACAATAATATATATATATATATATATATATATATATATATATATATATATATATATATATATATATATATAAGCACCACAGATGACGGGAGGAAGATCATGAAGAGACCAGAACTCAGAGTCGTGGAGGAGAGCACAAGCCAAGTTAGCAAGCCCATCAGCAATAGAATTTGCTTCGCGGAGGCAGTGATAAAAACCGAGTTGCATAGAACTACGAAGGTTGCAAATGGAGCAGATCATATAAGTACAACGCTAGGGTGGACTAGCAGAACCCGTGCGGCAATCAAATAAGATTTTGGAATCAACTTCAATATCAACATACGATAAGGAGTCAATTAATGCCAGTATAGAGAGCACGGCATTCAGCAACGAAGCTATTAGAGGAACCAAAGAAGGAAGAGAATACATAGATCATGTTACTAGAAACATCTCAAACAACACCCCCGCCAGCACTAAGACCAGGTTACCCCTACAAGCACCATCTATGTTATGCTTTATAGAACCAAACTTAGGTCTGAGCCAATGAACAACTCTAACCATCCTCAAAACCATGCGACCAAAATGGACAAGATCATTCGAGCTATCATTAGGGTGAGGAATGAGACCAGTTGCTCAAAGAATACAATTAGCCTCTCTCCAAATATTAGAGATAAGGATCCATGAAGGGGTATGAATCCTGTAAGTCCCTGAATCCTTAAGTATTTGACTCGGTAGAATGTTTACGTACTTTGTTCTTGCTCGTGACTTTTGAGAGATCCTAGGTCTTCATGTACTTGCTTGGAGAAATTTACATTCATAATAATCATGTTTATAAGTTTATATGTGGCCACAACCTTCATAGTAGTTGTCGTCGTAAGTTTGATTCCCCGATTCGCAATTTTAGTTATCGTGTGGTCGTACGAGTTTGTACCGTTGTGTTTATTGTCGTATTACTCGGTTAGTATTATTTTGACCTTAGGTTTGGTCTTGGATGACTAGGGGGACCTTGGGGATTAACTTGATATTATTTTGGTTTGGTCGTGTTAACGTTTGCACACACTCGTGTTTAATTTTCGGTGTGACTTGTGCATTTTCGTAGTCCATGATAGGTCTATAGTAATTTGACCATAGTTTTTTATAGACAACTCGGAATTGAGATCCGTTTGATGAGTTAAAAACTATACTGATCCTTCTAACCATACCTCTTGCATAATTTTTGGACTTGTATTTCAGTACAGACGTATTTTTAAAGTTGACTGAATAACTTATTTTCGGTATTTCCAGAAATTTGAGTTTTGCCTTGTTTATTGGAATTACTTGGAGACCCTTAATGAATTCCACTAAAACTTACCCTAAGACCTTAATTAGACATTAAATAGAATGGATTAAGCCTTTGTGAATGTTTTAGCACTAAGTCCTCAATTAGGGACTTAATATCACTTAAAAATTGACCTATCATAGCTTGACACATGTAATCCACTCACTTCCTAACCTTGGTGCCTTGAAATATCTGATTTCCTCCACTCATTACACCTCCTAAATCCTTGATATTTACAGCAACCATTGTTGTAAGGCTTGTGAGGGAGATTCTTGGCTAGATTAGTGTGTATTTCTTACTTTGTTTTCGTTTTTCTTAGTCTTTTATAGGCTTAGGTAAGATACTAATTACCAGATATTATGTATGCTTGGTTGCTTTGCATGCTAGCTTCATTAAAGTTGTCTATGCCATGTTAGGGAAGACTTCTATTATGTCAAAAACATCTTTTGATCCACTTTCAAAATATGAAAATTTTGAGTCTTGAACCTAAACTTGAGTATTTGGTTTTGTGTTGAGTTTTAAAGTTGTTCAAGCCTTTACTTGGAACAAGTGTTGTTCATGAATTTGATGAGAAACAAACTATACAAATTCAATCATTGTTGTGAACAAAATTCTGGAAAATACTAGTACAAATCTACTAAAGGGAATTTTCTAAAAATCATGTATGTTATACCTATACATGTTAGGTAACTCTCTGTAAATGTTGATATAATTTGGAGTTGAGGAAGTAATTTTCACGAGTCACGAATCATTTCTGAAATAGTGGGACTGGTAACAAGGAAACTGATTAGTAACACGATCTTGAAGTGATTATATTTTGAAGAATACAAATCCAAATGGAGTGTTTTAAAATGGTAAACTCCAGCTCAAAGAGTCTAGTTTCAGGGGATGTAAATTTTGTGTCATTTGGAGCAATGAAGAATATTTGGTGAATTTTGTATGAAAGACATGGAGAATAAGCCATAACAGAAAATCAAATTTTTTAATATAAACTTAGAGGGGCTATATTTTGATGAATACAACTCCTAATGGAGTAATTTAAAATTTTAAAATATAGTTTAAAGAGTCTAGTTTTAGAATAATCAATAATCACCTCAATTGGAGTTGTGAGAAAATTATGGTTGAACTTACAAAGTGGCTGTGCAGAATTAGTTTTAACAAAGAATCTAGAAATTAAGTTGTCTTGGGAATAATTATAAATTGATGATTATAGGTCTGAATTGAATGATTCAAAATGGTAAATAATACCTTAAAATGTCTAGTTTGTAAATATGTGTGGATCACAATGTTTGAACTTGCCAAGCGTGGTTTATAAATAATACATGAACCATAATGGATTTGAGAATATAGGATGAATTATCATTCTAGAATGAGTTTTAGTGAATATAATCTAAGTTATTATTTGATCCTAGACAATCAATGAAGTCTTGGAGATTATATGAGTTGCTACTTGTTAAGTTGCAGGCTTAGCCTAGACTCATAAGAGAAATGGATTTCTATGCTTGTGTGGTTTATTATTTGTTAAGTCATGCACTTAACTTGGATTTATGCTAGAAATAACCATCCGTGCTTATTAGATATTATGACTTATGAAAGCATAATTGTGATATTTGTAAAGGATTGATTCTCCATACTTGATGAATATGACTTATAAAGCATATAGTGTTTCTTGCCTTCATGCATGTTCTACTATTGGGTTGTTTAACTACATTGAAATTTGGATTCCATTAATAGGTGGAATTGTGAACTTGAATGGAACGAGAACCTAGCTATGCCTTAAACAAGAACATAGAACGGCTAGAAATGCATATAGCATTTATACCCTATTTGGTTGGAATTGTAGTAAAGACTCAACGGAGTCAAGCCTAAGGAACAATTGAACCTTACAAGGATCGTGGTGAGATCCTACAACTTGTAGAATCCATTTGACTAGATTACTAGCTTTTGGAACTTGGATTCAATTGAGTGGACAACTTGACACTTGTATTTTTCAAACTTAATTGAGCTCCGAATGTGATTTAAACGATTATAGTAATTGTGTGTAAACGTGAATATGTAGTAGAGTAATTCACCTACTTAACATTGGACGAGTTGTTCATTCCTTATTTGATTTCATGGCAAGTAAACATCTACTTGTGCAAAGCATATAAGTCAAACTGGCATTATTTGAGTTTATACGTTGATGGTAGGACGATGCATCATCTTCACGAATTATGGGATACATGATTTCTATGTATCGTCGTTCTGGAGACAGTTCACACACCCTCCACTGTTGGCCACAATGGGGAAGTTAGCCCATTGCCGTAACCAATAGAGCGCATGAATTATGCTAATTTGGCTGAGGGGTGTCCTCAGTACATCGATGTATCAATGATGTACATTGTAGTCACGAAACAATTTAACGATTGTGATTGCAGGAACGACACAACGACATTGATTCGGTACCTTCTCTATCCTTTATGTGGCTTACTATGGGTACTTGTGTGTTAACAAAGTGTTAGTTGAACATGAGATGCTATTGACCATGTTTGTATTGATTAATGTTATTAAAAGACTTGAAGTGTATATATACAGATATGCACGCTTTTACTTGATGATTATGTGGGAGATTTGATATGTATATATAGAGATATACATACTTATATATGAGGTATATATGAAAGACTTGATCCATATATATATATATATGCACAGTTATACATGATGATTCTATAAACAACTTGATTTGTATATATATAGTTATATATACTTGCATGTGGTGTTTTTATAGGAACTACCTTCTAATTCATTTGATTTGTGTTTGAACAAGGAATTACACCTTGGTTCATTTGGATGGTTTAGTAAGTAAAAAGAAATGATTATCTTGTGGAGTATCAAAACGATACGACGCCTCTTCACGGGATTTCTGTCATTTGTAAAATGATACTATGATTATTTTTATGTTACGTAATTATATGTTACATATCTCTTGTAGTAGCGTACTGGGTCATTATGACTCATCACATACTTTGTTTTCTAGTTGCAGTAACTTGGTAGCCGCGTTGAGGCTGAGTAGATCATGATTGTATCAAATTGCAGTTAATCGATAGATCGAGATTAGATCATGTGGTTCGTGCTTGTAGCATCTAACTTCCCCGAGTAGTAACTTGTGGAGTCCTAGTTCTTGTCGTATCGTCATTTATATATATTGTACTTTGCTATACTTGAGAGATCGATATCTTGTAAAGTTATTTAGACTTTATGGTCGGGTAGATACTTGGGTATTTGTATTGTTTCTTTCTAGGGCCGACGTGTTATGTGGTGCCGTTGTTCGTGGTTTGAGTATTTATTTTAGTTGTCTCCCGGGTACACAGTAGCTTTGGGGCTTCTCTTTATTCTAATTGTTATAGTTGTTGGTTAACCCCGGTATACTTTAGCCATTGGGTAATTCTTATATCAGGTTGGTTCTTTGTTGAAACGCCAGCCAGGAGTATCGATGGTTTATTCAGTGTCTGTAATGTTGCGGCACACGAGTTTTGTTTTTCCTTCTTCGTGAGATAATGCCTCTCTTGGTTTCTTTGGCTTTGGTTTCTAGCATCATAGCTCGGGACTTCATTTCTTTATCGCTTCCACATATTCGATTTTTGTAAACCCATATTTTAGTATGGCTTATGTTTGTGTTTATAGCTTGTTAACTCGATTATCCGACTTGAACTACTATTTAACAAGTGTTGTCCTCTTCTTGCATTGTCCTAGAGGCATGACCTCGGGATTTTGTGTTAGAATTCAGGTCGAGACGTCACAAATCCCCTCAAAAATAGCCCGGTTACGATGCTTCCATAATTCCCATAAAATGAGAGAGGGCAGGATAATATATAGCGTAGAATGATCACCATTGAACCACCTAGCAAGACTGTAAGACCCCGATTCTCTGTTAGCTTGAATTGTGTGCAATGCTCGCATTTCTTCCTTGGTTGATCGCTTGTTTGGTTTGTGAGAGAGTCTAGATGTGTATGAGAGATCACATTAAGACCAAAATATTTTTAAGAAATGCCATTTAGTTGTTGAATTGCTAAAGTCACAAGTCGTAACTCGACGATAGTCGAAATGCGATGCGATTGAGAGTTTACTCGGGTTTTGTGTTCCTGACCTCGATTTGGTCCTACATCTTTACATGATGATTGAATAACATTTTTAAATATGTTAGACTTCTAGTAGGATGCATTCCTTAAGTCTCGTGAAGTTTAGACGCTCCGAGGATAGCAATTCTCCTTAACGTAGTTTGAGATTGAGCCGGGTGATCGTCTCGTATTTCAGGAGCACATTTCTCCTATCTGCTGTTAATCATGTGAAGGGCATTCAGGCCTATTTAATAGCCTTTTGAAGTGTTTATAACCTTGGGTTGTTGCCCGTCGGGTTGCGATTTCATTCGTCGTTTCGTTAGCGCGTTGTTGTAACTTGCGTCGGTTTCGCTCCAAGTTGTTTCGGATGTTGTTTATGGGAGTTTAGACCTACTTTAAAAGTGATTTTAGACTTGTGTAGTTTAGCCAAGTGTTTGAGGACTTTTAGGGTTCAATTATAGGTCATTTTGAAGCTTTAAGGCTTGCGATTACATGCGGGAAGGATCGGACGCGAACGAGGATTGCAGAAAATGGATGGCATGGCATTTAGGGAGGATGCAGTCGCATGGTGTGGAGCCATGCGAGCGCTTTGATGTCGAGCACAACCATTCCCTGTTTTGATTTTTGAAGTGTATTTCGTATCCTACCCCTTCTAAACCTCCTCTAAACCCTTCCTAACACCCATACTAAATCCTAATGATGTCTTAACATGTTAGGGGAGTTCATCAAGGCTTGATTAGAGGTTAATTACATCTAACAATCACTAATTGTACCCATGGAAATCTCATTTGTGCCCCTTTAGTTGTGGAAGTATAAAGGCTTAATCCCTTCACAAATTCAGCCATTCCTCTCATTTCCTCCCCTTCTTCCAAACTGTATGGGTGAGAGAGACTTGGGAGACATGGAAGGTTGGAGCCCTAGCCTCCTTCCTCCTCCAATCCTCGATGATCCGACCGTTGGATCCCCTCCAAACTTTGGATTCGTGAAGCCCTCGTCAAATGGAACAACTTCACCGATTGGATTGTGATTCTTTGAGTTTTCATCTAAGTCAAGTAAGCTACTAGACTCCATCTTCTCTTGATTTTGTACTCATTGACCCTAAGGAAAACAAAGAGGATTGCTATTTGAGGTCAACGAGTACACAAGCATGTTGTGTGTGATTTTATTTTGATTTTTGGATTTTTCGTGAGTGAACTTGCTAGAAGCATGAGTAGGTTGATTTCTATGTTTAATGAAGTATGTTATTAAGCTTCATTTGGTAATTTTGGACTTGGTTATGATGGGTTTATGATTCCCTAAAAACCTAAGGTTTGGTTATATGTTGATGAAGTAAATGGGTTGGTGATGTTATGAATGATTTTTAGAGAATTTTATGAAATGTTATGAGTTGTTGGAAGCAAGTATGTATATGTTTAAAGTTTGGGAAGTATACTTGATGAATCCTTATTTTAGGTTGTGAACATGAAAGAAGAATTTTTACAATGAATTACATGTTGGAATGCTTCGTTTTACTTTTGAGAATAAAGTTGACCCTCATCTTCTCTCTCTCTTATGTGGTTTATTTTACGAGCACGTATATGAATTGTTGTGCTACGTGGTTATGATATGATTTACATAAGATGATGATTACTTGATGAAATGTTATAGTAAAAATATAACATGTTAATGAAATGATGAATTTTTATGATTTATGTTATACCAAAAATATAACATGTTATTTATGATTAGAATGGAAACAATAGTTTCCCATTCATGAATTATTATATGAGTTGTGATAAATGAAGAATTATGAAACTCATGGTGTAATTGGTTTATGTGGGTTGGTGATAAGTTGAAATGTGGATATAACATGCTACATGTTATTGGAGTTTAGATGCATAGTCTATATGATATGGATGACTTTATGATAAATTAAGTAGAACTATGTTCTATGTGTTTATGGATAAGATTGGGTTTATGATGTGAATTATGTCATGAAATGTTATATCATAAGTATGACATGAAATGTATATGTTTTATTTTGTGCATAATACCTGCCATGACATTGCATCTTTAGTAGCTTACTAAGTCATTATGACTTACTCGTTTACTTTGTTTTCCTTAGATTCGAGCTGAGCTAGTAATGCGATGGAATCCGCCAAGTCTACGATAGATGTGAGATTTATTTGTGAAGGTTGCTATTAATTTATTTTGTAGCCTTAGTTTATTGGAAAGGACGTTTGGGAAGTGAAGTTATATAAACTTCACTTTGGGTAGTAAGATTGTGTTATTGATTTGGTTCTTGTGTTTATAAGTTATTAATAATCGGTTTTTGTGAGCCGACAAATGTTAGTCGAGCCATGTTTGTTTAAATACATATTTATTCCATCTCAAGTTATTTATATTGTTGGTTATGTTGTACTCCGGCATGTTTAGCCGTTGAGTGTGTAGACTAGAGTCTTAGACTTAGTGTAATGTTGGGTTCCGACTGTAACGTCGCCGATGACCTGCTTTATTTGTTGCTATATAATTATATTGCATGATAGTGAGTTTTTCTCTACGTGCCCAATGTTGCGGCACGTGCGTCGAATTTTTGGACCGAGAGATTAATTATCTGTTTGGCTGTGTTTAGTTTGAGTTTGTTAGCTCGGGCGCCACTGTGTTATTATGTTACGCTTCCGCATGTGTTTTTAGTTGTTGGCGTATTGCCGTTATGGCCTTACCATTTGTTTGTTATTTGTGTGTTTTGGTGGCATGACCTTGGGATCTCGTCTTGGGATCGGGTCGGGTCGTCAGAGACACCTTTGGGAGACATGATTAGAAGGGAAAGGGGTGTCATCGCGAGGTTTGAAAGCTTGACAAATATGCTTATCTAGGGAGCTATGAAGGAATACATGATAGTAAGTTTCGCTAAAACCCATATCACAACAAGCACAACAAGAATCTAGAGAAAATGCCTTAGAGATAAGAGTCTCATCAATCGACAGTCTATGTTTAAAAAGTCGCCATATGAAGATGCTAATATGTCTCAAAAGAAATTTCAACCATATGAATTTAGTTGAACCAATAGAAGCATGGGGTTACCGAATGGAGTTCCAAGCTAAGGCAAGAGAGAACTTGCCATTCGAGTTGATATTCCAGCAAGCCTTGTCTTGATAATCAGCAATACTGATACCCATATTAGTGATGGTCTCAATAGCTAAGAGCCCTAAAACGTTTCCTACTGTAGGAGAGAGCAAAAGGGAGAAGAAAACATATCCTTGACTCAGAGGTAAAAAGATATAAAAGGAGCAAAGAGATTAATATCAGGTAGCCAATTATCGTCCCAAATTGAACAGTTGTCATGTCCTATAATACAATGAATTTTAGGATCAATCTGGTCACATACATAATAGTATCAAGTAAGGACCGCCACCAAAGAATGTGGTTGGAGGACAAATATTTCATGAGCTTTGTTACATCTCAGTGGAGTAGACCTATCTTGTCTTTTTCGGGCTTGCATATGTTCATCTTGCACAAGAAACTGATGTTTCTCCGGAAAGAGTTGAAAAATTGGAATTGGACTGTTTTTGGGCACGTTCAAAAAAAATAAATGTTACTCAGGATAACATTTTATGTCTTGAATTTCAGCTTCAACATGGGTGGGATGATTCTGTGCACGATCAGATTTGTAAACATCGGCTGGAATTAGAGCAGTTATCTCGTGAATCTTGGCTTGATGATGGCGACCGTAATACTTCCTTTTTCCATGCTTCTCTTAGATATCGGAAAGCATATAATCGGACCCGTATTAAGCTAGCAGATGGTACTTGGTGTACAGATGATAATAAGTTGGGCGATCTTGCTATCTCTTACTTCTCCGATCTTTTCTCGACTTCTGCCCCAGTTATCAATGAAGATTTGTTTAATGGTATTGAAAACTGTGTTGGTCTTCTGGATAACAAGCGTCTCGAAGCAGTGCCCTCATCGGAGGAAATCTGGGATGCTATATGCAATCTCAATGCCGATAGTGCTCCAGGTCCAGATGGATTTTCTGGTCACTTTTTTCGTGGTTGTTGGTCGGTGATTAAAAATGATGTAGTAGCTGCGGTGCAAGAGTTTTTTTGTGGTGCTATTCTCCCCAGGGGCGTTTCTGCTACGGCCTTAGTTTTAATCCCGAAAGTGGCGACTCCCACCTCTTTTGGAGATTTTCGTCCGATAAGTCTCTGCAATTTTACCTATAAAATTATTTCTAAAATTTTGGCAATCCGTTTAGCGGAGATCTTACCTCAGATCATATCTCCTGAACAGTCTGGTTTCGTTAAGGGGAGGGCTATCCAAGAAAATATTGCTTTAGGTCATGAATTGATTGATCGCATAGACAAAAAGGTTCGGGGAGGTAACGTTGCTTTTAAATTTGACATGTCTAAGGCCTATGATCGCCTAGAATGGTCGTTCCTTCTCTGCTCTCTTCGTGCATTTGGTTTTATTGATCGAGTATGTGATCTTATGGAACGTTTGATCAATAATATTTGGTATTCTGTCAAGATTAATGGTACTAGTTTCGGCTTCTTTAACTCCTCTCGTGGGGTTCGGCAGGGTGACCCTTTGTCGCCGCTTCTATTTGTTCTCGCTCAGGAGGTTTTTTCGCGTGCTATAAATAGAGGTTTCTTGGAAGGTCGTATGGTTCCGTACAATCATGGTCGAGGTGATATGCTTATTTCACATCTTCTATACGCCGATGATATGATTTTGTTTAGTAATGCGGGGAAACGATCTATTGTGAATCTTTGAAAGCTTCTTAATATTTATGAGCAATCATCCGGTCAACTTGTTAATCTTCAGAAAAGCGGGTTCTACACGGAATCTTGGTTTTCTCATGCTAAAATTCAGCGTATAGCTGGTTGGTCGGGCTGCATTCATCAATCGTTACCTATGAAATACTTGGGTCTCCCTTTGTTCCGGGGTCGGGTTAAGCGCCGATATTTTGAAGATCTGGAATCAAGGGTTTTGAAAAAGATTGAAGGTTGGAAAACGAGGTTGTTATCGTTTGGAGGTAAGATCATCCTTCTTAAGTCAGTGTTATGTAGTATCCCCATTTATGCTCTTGCTGCTATTAAAGTGCCGGTTTCTGTTCTTAATCGCATTGAAAGAGCGATGGCGAATTTTCTTTGGGGAAGTTCGGGAGATAGTAGAATACACTGGGTGTCGTGGCATAACATTTGTAGACCAACTTCGGAGGGTGGTTTGGGTCTACGCTCTCTCACTCATATCAGGGATTCTCTTCAAGCTAAGCTTGCTTGGAGTGTTCTAAACGGCAGCAGCTTATGGGCAAAATTCATCACATCTAAGTACAAAGTTTCGGATGGCTTTACAGCTTCGATTTTTTCCTCGCATGTCTGGCGATCTGCTCATTCCCATTGTATCGACTATTTTGCTGCTTAGTCGTTGGGTTTTGGGTCGAGGGGAGGTCTCTTTTTGGAACGACAATTGGTTGGGTCATCGTTTGGAAGGTCCTCTCCCTATGGATATTAAGCTTACGGTGAAACAAGCTTTTAATTATCTTCCATCCATACTGCCGTTAATTCCTCCTCGGCATCATGAAAGTATTGCTCGAATTAAGCTTCAAGCGGACATTCCAGACAGACTTGTGTTCAATTTATTCGACTTCGGGTTAGTTCGATTCTAAAGCTTATTGGAATCATCACAGGCAGCGTCAGGCTACTCTTCCGTGGGCAAAGAAAATTTGGTAGTCTTGGATTCCTACCAAGATAAGTGCTTTTGGTTGGAAATTAATTTTTGGTGCTCTCCCAGTGGATCTCCGCCTTCACTCTCGTAAAGTGCCTATCGTTTCTCGTTGTGTATGCTGCCAGATATCTCATGATAGGGAATCTATTAATCACTTGTTTTTACATTCTGAGATTGCTAAAGATTTATGGAGTCGGTTTGCTCGCCCATTCAACAAGATTGATCGTACATTTCCCAAGATTGATAGGTCATGGGGTTTCATCTCGTTCTCATTTGTTTCAGATTTGGTCTGATGTTGTTTCATCTCGTTCTCAGATAGGAGGTGTTCAGATTGGTATTATGCTTCATGTTTGTTGGGATATATGGACAGATCGTTGCCGAGCAGTTTTTGACGATTTGCCTATAAACAAAGACAGGATTTTTAAGCAGATTATGGTGGGTTTGTGCAATATTATGAATCTATTTCAGCCTAAGTCGATACCTTCACCTGGGAGTTTACGAATTCTTCGGTTACTTGATTTGCCTATCCTTAAGATGAAGATCAAAAGGGGTATATGGATTCGTTGGAGTGCTCCTCCGTCTCCTTTTTTCAAGCTGAATGTGGACGGTTCTGCCACGGGAGGTATGGCTACGGGAGGTGGAGTCATTCGTGATTCCAATGGGCATTTCATTTATGGTTTTCTAAGATCCTATGGCCAAGGTACTAACACTGGTGCTGAATTTATGGCTCTTCGGGACGGGCTTTTATTATGCCGAAAGCTTCAGCTAACGCAGGTGGTGATTGATTCGATTCTTCTGTGGTGGTTTCGACTATTAATGATCAGCAGACTTGTTCCTTGGATGTTTACATATGAAGTGCGTCATTGCCTATCTTTAATGGGAAATTATCGTTTAAAGCACATTTATAGAGAGATGAATTTTGTTGCGGATCGTTTAGCTCATGCCGCTCACAGTTATGATTCCAGGGAGTTCTGTTTGGTTTCTCATCTGCCGTCAGAGGTTCACCGGGCGCTTCAACAGGATGCGCTAGGTTTATTAAATTTTCGTAATATGTGATTTGTCTTTTGTCCTATCTTTTGATAGCTTTTTGTGTTTGTATTTGTGTTTTGAGGTAAGGCCCCTTTGTCCCCCCTTCTTTGGGTTAGGCTGGTTGTCCCCCTCATGTTTGTATCTTTTTTCTCTTAATTAATATATTCCCGCAAGTGCCGCCCTACTTTCCTAAAAAAAAAAAACCAAAGCAACATGTTGTATGCCTGAATAGTATCATGTAAGGACCGAATGTCAATTCTTCCTTCAAGAACATGCCAACAGCAAATGTCCCAAGCCACCAAATGGGCTTTGTTTTTATTTTTAATCGACCCCCAAACAAAGTTGGAAAACATTATGTTAATTAGCTTCATAACAGCAACGGGAGGATCGATAGTAGCAATCTGATACATAGAAGTGGAATAAAGAACCAAATTGATAAGAGTAACTTTG
The DNA here is from genome assembly GCA_013146195.2 of Codonopsis lanceolata. Taxonomy (NCBI): domain Eukaryota; kingdom Viridiplantae; phylum Streptophyta; class Magnoliopsida; order Asterales; family Campanulaceae; genus Codonopsis; species Codonopsis lanceolata. Next base: position 85,121,178 of record CM028383.1, read on the forward strand.
TCAGCTTGATTAAGAAAGTTGCTGGCTAGGAATATATTTTCTAATTCAGCTTCAAAATGAAAGAGTCAAAATGATTCTTCTTTTTCTGGCCCTCAAACAACGGGCAACCCAAATAAGTGACCGGGAAAGCCTTGTAAGTAAAGCCCAAGCAACGACTGATCGAATTATTTCTGGCAGTAGAAGTACGGGTTGAAGTCATGAAGGAACTTTTGCTAGTGTTGATAAGTTGACCCAATCATTCCTCATATTTCTTGAGAAGGAACGATGCTGTGGCAAGGAATTTTTATTACCATTACAAAAAATGATGATATCATCAACAAAGGCCAAGTGAGATACAATAGGGCAACCGTTCTAAGTAGAGAAGGCCATATGGGGATGCGAAGTATGCAATTGATTAAGCCCACGACTTAAAATATCCGCTGCGATGATAAATAAATTGGGAGAGAGAGAATCCCCTTGACGAAGACCATGAGTAGAGGCGAAGAACCCAACAGAATCTCCATTTACAATGATAGAAAAACCAATTATTAAATATAATTCTCCAAATCATATTGAAAAAACTTTCCCCAAAGCCAAATATGTGGAGAACTTTAATATGATAGAACCAAGAGACTTGGTCAAATGCCTTAACCATGTCCAGTTTAACCATCATATTGGAGCCATTGACTTTTTTCTAAAGATGGTGGGTCCTCTCATGGGCGAGGAGAATATTGTCTTGAATAACGTGCCCTTTAGTGAATACACTTTGATTATCAGATATGATACTAGGAATAACTGTAGCCAAACGGGAGGAAAGGATCTTGGATATAATTTTATTGTTGAAATTGCAAAGACTAATGGGAAGCAAGTCCTTGAAGGAAACCACCTGATCATTCTTCGGGATAGTAATAATAGTTGTGCTGGTCCAAGATTTAGGCAAAGGAAAACCAAAAAAAAAAAAATCTAGAACAGCAAAGTGAAGATGAGAAGCTATAATATCCCAACATGAGGTATAAAAGTGACCAGAGAAGCCGTCTGACCTCCCAGCAATGTCAACACTTATAGAAAAGACAACTTCTTTAATTACTAATGGACGGAGGGGCAGCCAAGGAAGAATTGTGATCCTTTGATAAAATCAGGGGAATAACCTCAATTAACTCATTATCTTGACAAACATTTGCTGTGAGTTGGTCCTTATAAAAAGCCCTTACAGCATACTTAATCTCAGATTCAGTAGAAATAAAAGTGTCGTGTATGTCAACAATTTGATGAATATGCAATCTACGATGCGCTTGAGTGACATAAGTATTGAACAACTTCAAGTTACCTTCCCCTTCCTTAAGCTAGCTAAGGTTCGAGTTTTGCTACCAATAATCCTCTTCACTTTTAAGTTTAGCTTTGAGATGAGCTTGGGCAAGATGCAGTGACTCACAGTTAGCCTCAGAATTATGAAGCTCGTAAGTAGCTCCATTTCAAGAACTTTGTCTTCTACTTCTTTCACAACCTGAAAAATGTTATCAAAAGACGATTTGTTCCATAACTTCAAAGCTTTCTTAACAACTTTAAGCTTTTTAGTAAAATAGACCATAGGTTCGATAACCCGACCCCCAATCTCTATACGAGCCTCGGATCGAGTGTTGAACAAACATATAAAACAACAAAACACGTGCAAAGCCCTCACTAATAATAGGCTAATAAAATCACCTGATAAAACATAGTCACTCCTGTGATTAATATAAACACTACAACCAACCAACTAGTATAATATAATACACATGCACGAAGTTAAACTCCTGCATCAAAAGATAGTACAAGACCAGTAACATCAAAGTACCCAAAGTAGAGCTTATATAACTCTACATAACAACACATCCTCACACTATACAAATACAAACTCCTATGGAGCTGCATAACAAAAGACAGCCTGCTGTACACGAGTGCCTCGCCGGCCTCACCTCGAACTCCTTGCCTGGCTGGGATCTAAGGAAAACAAGTAAAGGGAACGGGGTGAGTGATAACTCAGTAAGTCACTATATGCAACTACATGGCATGCTGTTATGCACATGTTATAAACACACATGTAAATCAAGTATAGTTGTACATATACTTGCACACATCACATTGATCATGTTATAATGCACATTGATCACTCAACATAATTAAACACATAATTAGGATATACAACTATAGGCAAGCTTTCCATCTTGGCTTGTATCTCAAATACCATAGTTGTGTTGCTACCGCAGTACACGCACTGAACAATGTCTGATCACATGTTGAACCATGTCTAAACCCAATAGTATCCAGAACCAATGACCTTGGGACTTAACCATGAGTCTCATTATCCAGAGTTTTAGCTAAGTCACATGTGCCCTCGATACCCATCTCGTGGTATCGACATCCCTGAGTCCCACTCGAGTTCCATAGCTTACCAAAGTCATACATTTTGTTACAATAGTGGGGCTACATCCCCACTATGGCCAGCAGATGAGGGGTGTATGCAAACTGTCTCTGATACGACAACCCATAGCGATCACGAACTTTGACATTCGTGAAGGCTATGTGTCGTCCCATCATCAACACAATTAAATCAAGCACATATGCCAACTCGACTTCCAATGAAATGCAAAGTAGATCTATGATTCTAACGTTACATGTTACCAAACATATTTTTGAAGCTAATGAACAATATATCTCAAAACTACATATTTAGTCTTGAACCACATAATCATACATGCACATATATATCTGCAAGAATTCCCAAATACAACTTGACCAAAAATTTAGACTAAGTATCCAAACATTAATCTAAGTTCCATTCACGTAATAAGACCACATGTTTAGTCTATCAATAACGACAATGCATCAAGGTCCTCTAAGATCCTTAATTCATAAACAAGTAAAGACTACTAGGTTTGTTTACCAACATCAACACATTGAGGTCCTCCAAGATCTTCAACCCACAAACAAGTAAAGACTACTTGGTTAGTCTATAAACATCCACAACTTTAGGCTATGTACTTAGAATTCAAACAAAATAATACCATGACCTCTCTATCTAGTCCACCAAACATGTATTGAGGTCCTCCAAGACCCCCAACTCACAACAAAGTGTATACTACTACGTTAGTCCACAAACACTTTTTTCATGAGGCCAAATACTTAGCCATTAATATAACTACTCATTTATTTCATAACCATAGTGTATTAATCATTACACTAAAAGTCACGCTCAAGCATAAACAAGACTATCTCATAGTCTTACAAACATGAGTACCCATGTGTGCACTCAACATTAACTCTTATGGAATGGTAGTCTACCCATTATTCCAAACTCATATTACCCTTCTTAGACTTTAATGGTCTTTAATATTCACGTGCCCTAACGCACACGCTCATAGCCAACTCTCTTGAGTTACTAAACCAATTCCATAATTCTCTAAACTCTGTGTATCTTGGTCATACGACTTACTAAGTTAGTTAAGCCTCAACCTATCATCATAATAATGACCATTAAGGTTTAGGTGTCACATTGGAAACTCACAAAGATATCATTTGGGTCCTCACAAACAAGGCTATACACGTCTCTAACGTCGTAGGATTCCAATACGATTTTATTAAGTGTATTATCGATCTCTATTTGACTTCGTTGAGTCTTAACTCTATATTTCATCTTTTAGGTCATTATTTCCTTAAACGATAAAGTCCATCCAATCACAACTTAATCGATATTCTCATATCAATTATCACAAAACCCAAGTATCTCAAGTATATTATAATTGCTATCAAAATCATAACCCAAGACTTTCTAAATGGTCTATAAGAATAGAATGCCCAAGAGTACAATCATAACCATCACAAATGAATTGGTCTTCTAACCATATTCTCAATTCACCATTTATCACACAAGAATTACATCTTTGATTCTCTAATATGTCGGTGAACTATTGTACACTAAAGAGGACTTCCCAAAATCTAACGCTCTCATTACTTTGCATTTTAATCATTATAGAGTTCCATATATGGTTATTAGACTTTATGAATACATTCATGGGGACTTATAATCAAGTCCTAAATCATCGAATACCACTACAACCCAAAATCTTCCCAAAAGTCATAATCTCAAGATTTCACGATTTAGATTCAACGATCTCCAAACGTTGTAGGATTCCATCCTAGGTCTCACATAAACATAATAAAGCTCTATTTGACTATGTTGAGTCGATTTACTAAATTTAAAAAGTTAGGTCACAAACTCATTTTGTGATATAGCCATCATTCAGGTTCCTAAACCCATTTCACATGTTCTTTAAGCATAAACACCCAACATAATCACAAGTAAACCCATTTACTTTCACACCCATACATTATAAACATATAAACCATCATAAACCCATCACAACATAGTTGGATATACTACCAAAGCATGAAAATCAACTCTCTAACATCCTAGCATGATATTAAGCTAGAGAGAGAAAGAAAGGAGAGAAGTAACTTACCAAATCCGGGTTTAACAAACCTATGGAAAATGAAAATGGATAGAGGGGAAATGATCTCCTCACAAATAGATTTCCAATGGTGGTCTCGGTTCGCAAATCTGATGGGTTAATCAACGGGGAAGCCAACATACACAATCACCTATCAATGGTGTTTCTCTTTCTAACAAAGTGAAGAAGATGAAGATGAAGAATGAATGGATGAGGTGTTTTGGGGCTTAAATACTCTCAATGGGAGGTCACAAAGCCAAGGGGCTGGTTCTAGTAAGGTTAAGGATGATATTTCACGGTCAAAAAATTAGAAAATGGGCTGCTGTTTCGTGCTACAGTATCGCGACGCTATAGTGCTCGCACTGCGCGTGCCCAACTTATGACGGCTCCAGTTTGAAAACCGTTTAACGAAACAATGAGATTTCTTCTCTTGGCACTCTATAAATGTCCAAAGTAAAAGCCTTTAAAGCCCCAAACCAAACTAAAATCTTCTTGAGAGTTCTTCGATCAAAACAATTCAGCCACGTACTGAAAATCGGTACTGATGTACAACGGACGAAACTACGCAGGACCACACAACGATAAAAACAATGAACTAAAAAGCATAAATAATTGTTTTTAAAAAATGTTAGAAGCCTAATCAAGGGTCCTAAACACAAACCCACGATCAAACTAAAATTAATTACATCAAAAGTACGAAAAGCGATACGCAAATCGTGAAATCAAACTTATGACGACAACTATACTTTGAACGTCATGACCATATGTAAATTTTTAAACATGATATAATAATCTCAGTTGCATCTAAGAAAGTACACGAAGACCTAGAATATCTTAGAGTTTGTAAACAAGAACTAAAGAAAATAATGCTCTACGGAGTCGAGTTTCCAACAATGACGAGTTACGCATTGAACTCCAAAATTTTAGGGCTTTGGTTATATTCCAATCAACCCAAGCACATGAAAACTCACAAAGAAGCCAACCATCCAAACCAATCAAACTCACAAATTTTTTAGGGTCTTACAGACCTAATTTTATTTGGTAAGGAATCCTTCCTATTTGGTAAGTCTATATTTGATAAGAATTAGTCATACTTTATTGCACTAACCTACTAATCTTTTATGATAAGTGGTTTTCTTACTCTACAAGGTTTGTAGGTCTTGGATGCAAGTATATGTAAGAGAGGACGTAGCCCTTGAAGCTGTGACGTTTACTAAGCATAGATCTTTCACATAATTATCAAAGAGAAAGATAGATTAAGAAAGTTGCTGCTAACTAGTGAATGAACTGTCGAATGTGCTTTCATCATAGACTTCATTCATCTCAGTCGAGCAGCGTTCTTATTGTTTTCACCCAACGCTACCATGTTTTAAATACATAGATTACATCAGTCTTGTAGGTTGGGTGTTGTAATTCATGCCATATCAACTATCTAGAGAGCTTTTCATAAATTTCACTTTGTTAGTCTTTTGAGTTGTATTGAGCTTAAACATATATTTTACTAGTGGAATATTTTTTGCCATGAGGCACGATCAATAAGGGATTTACTTATTGATCAACTATTAATTTCATGTGTTCAGTTTCATCTTTTACTACTGTTTTGTTTTATTCTGCTATACATATATTTCAATGAAGTCTTCAACGAACTCTTTACTGTAAGCTTAATTAACAAGATCATTTCAAAATAGTTTGTTCCATTTTATTTAAGTATTCTGGTTTGTTGTGCTATAGTCATTTCTTTCACGAAGTATTATCTATGTGCTTGGTTATTATTGTGTGTTTTTAATTCTTTTAATGGTTTAACTCGTACTTATGTAAACTTTTTTACTTGATACGTCCGGGTATTCTTGCCCGAGTTGAATTTTGTGCACATCAAGTTTATGATTGAGTCGCTTTTTGAAGCCCTCCCGAGTTTGTGTTTAGGGAGGTGTACATAGTGTCTACACACAAAAATATTTTCTTTTCTTTTTTATTCCATAATTACGTTCCTACCCTATTCTTTTGAGCTTGATTTGATGCAGGGGCTAAGCGCTTCATAGTACAGTGTTGCTTGTGGAGATTTTTGGAGTGGATTATTTTCGGGTCGGACTACTTAAGAAATCATCTTGGAGGGAGTTTTCTTCCCTTCCCTTATCCTTTTACTTTATATTTAGGAGTATGGTTTGTGTTGATTCTTATGATAGATTTATATCTGCTCAGTACATTACATTAGTTTTATACTTCAGTGGCTAATCGGGCTGCGTATCGATTAGCGTGGCAACTGTGTATAGAACTTTGTCTAGTATAGTTTTTATAGGACTTCACAGGTTCAGCGGAAGACCTCTCCACAAGCTTTATCGGAAGACCTGCCTATCGCCCACAAACGGTAGACCTAGTGTCCACCTAATCTTCTATGACGTGTCCTATCCAGCAAAGATTAATTGGATTAATTCAAACTTATTCTATTCATTGTTTGAATTAATCCAAGACATTCCCTGACATATCAAGCCGCCGAAAGCAACCTTTCCGAAAAGCAGGAAGACTTTTCGTCCTGAACAGTGAAAGCAGGAAAAGCAGACTGTCCCCTAGTTCCTGCAACAACTCTCAGATCTGACACCTAAATCGCCCACCTTTTTTGAAGATCTCAGAAATCATTCCCTGCTCTAGATATCTGTGAAGACGAAAATCCTTGACTGACAGCCCCATGCATTTAATGCATTGATGAAAAGAGTTGTTGAAGTATTCGTCTTCTCTAACGGATCTTTTGAAGTGCACTGCTATAAATCGCCATTAAAGACTGGAACAAAGATACACATAAAGAGAGAATCAATCGAACACTAATAGGATCGCTCTGAAACTCCACAACTCCAAGTCTTACAGCTCAGTGCTATCAAGAGATCCTAAACAGATCTAGAAGTCCTCGTCAACAACAAGAAGCTGCTCATCAACACTTATTGTTTTATCTTCTTGTTGTTTACTTTCATTAACTATACTTCTGCACGAATTAAATATCATGTATTTACAGATATTTAATTCCCTAGACCTCAAACACAAGTCAATATTTTGTACACGATCCTTTAGAGATATTCTTTGTAATTAATCTAGTGGAAAACATAGTGCACTATTTAAATCCAAGGTTGACTGCCTTGGTGGTGGGCCATAGCACTCTTTATAGTGAACCATCCCAAAATACTTGTGTTGTTTCATATTTGTTTGTCTGTTGTTTGATCTGTTCTTTACTGTGATTATCTTTATCCATTTTACAAGAGAACTTAAGTAACTTGTAAAGGTCACTACCAGAGTCCTTATCTAAGCAGACTGAACAACTACTTCCTTGAAGGTCTTCCGCTACTTGAATCTTTTCGATAGATTGCAAGTATCTTTCAAAGTATTTACCAAAAAGTTTTAAGTGTTTAATAAGCTATTCAACCCCCCCTTCTAGCTTATTATTGTGCCCATTGGGACCCATAATTGGTATCAGAGCCTTACTCTTTGAAAACAAGTTTTTCCAAGATTAAACTCTTGAGAGATACGATATAATGGCACAAACACACTACATGCCGCCACATCTAATGCTAACCACGCCCCAATATTGGACGAAGGACATTTTGATGTATGGAAGGATAAAGTAATGAGATTTATGAACTCTATTGACAACAGATTATGGAAATGTGTTACCGCAGTCAACATGTACCAATGAAGGCAAATCTTCTAGCCTCCATTGCCGGGAATCGCAGAAGTTCCAAAGAAGAATCGAATGGACAGAGGATGATAGAAAGTCGGTAGAGCTTGACAAGAAAGCAATCAACATAATCACCAGCTCTCTAGACACAAGCACATACCGCCAAGTGATTCGATGTACAACCCGCAAAGAGATGGGAAGCTCTCAGGGAATACTTGGAAGGAGACCAAGACAAGAGATAACGTAAAATATACATACATCCGCAGCTTGATTCTTTCAAAAGGATCCTAAGGAAACCTTGAGACAAGCATACGATCGCTTCAGTGAGGTAATTAATAGTTGCTTTTCTCTTGGTAAAACGTATGACAAAAAGGAAATGAACATGAGGTTTTTAGGCTCTAGGTAGCTTATGGCATGTTAAGACCACGCTATGAAAGAATCCAAGAACTTAAACGAGATGACTCTTCGTAGTCTCTACGCAAGTTTGAAGGTTTATGAACTTGAAGTTAATCAAGCTCTAGAGCAAGACAAACAGTTCGTAATCGTTCGCTACCATGGTCCAAGAAGAAATCACCGTTGAAAACCAAACCTTCTACTTCTTCCCGTGAAAATGATTTTTATCTCGATGAACAATTTGCCATGTTTGTAAAACGTTTTCAAAAATTTGCAAAATATGGAAGGAAGAACACACACCAACAACCTTTTAGAAGAATGGTGAAAGCTCATCTAAGGAAGAGCTTGTGTGTTATAACCGTAGAAAACCCGGTCATTTTGCCTCAAAATGTCCTAAGCCAAAATTTGAAGCATACCGAAAACCCTCTTTAGAAAATTTCAAAAACAAAAGGGTATGTTGGTGAAGACATAGAAGACAAACAAAGTTGCTACATGGTTTGAGACCGATTCGTAAGAGGAGGAAGAGGATTGTGAGCAAGCTAACATATGCTTAATAGCTCATGATTCAGTCCTACCTATGACTAAATGAAGTCGAAGTTTCACCTAGTCCTTTGGACAAAATGAAACCAACAAAGGATAGCCTTCAAGAAGGAAGAACTTCAAGGATAATCAGATATGCTTGAAGAATTTAATTCCTTTAGAGTAGCCTATGTTAAACTGCCAAGAACCGTGAGAAACTTACTTGAGAAATCTATGATGGCCGCTGAGATTCAAACTCTCAATAGCTGTCAACAAGAGAGTATCAAACTAAAGGAAGAAAACAAATTCCTTTATGACAAAATTGACTGTCTATCTGAGCACATCAAAGGACTTGACCTAGAGAAAATTGCCTTGCAAAAGACAATCGACTCCTGGAACAGCTCCAAGGATGCATTCGAAGAAATCCTTTCAAGCCAAAAATCTAGTAATGATAAACCGGCATAGGATATTCAGATGTGCCTCTTCGACAATCTCTTCACCATAGAGAAAGGTGAATCCTCCGAGAATGCAAATGATATATCTTTCTAAAATGTACATTTGGAAATATAGGGAAACAAGGCCTTGGTTATTCAAGTGTCCCTTACGTTTACCCCAAAGGTCGAAGGAAAAGCCAAAATGATGACTCAAATGAGAAACCCGATAAGGTAACTAGTAGAAAGTGAAGTCCGCTACAACAACTATGCTAAGGCAAAGTCCGGCGGTGAGACCTACTAAACCTCTACCCAGAATCATCAAGTTTGTCTATGAAACAGCAAGGCTCTTTACCTGTGAAGGTAAACTTAAAGGTATTCTACCCAATCCTTCCGAAAAGGTAATCAATAGAAA
>CM028383.1:85131162-85163315 GCA_013146195.2 Codonopsis lanceolata
AAGCACTATCGGCATTGAGATTGCATATAGATCCTGCATTTCCTCCGACGAGGGCACCGCCGAGACGCTTGTTATCCGAAGACCAAACACGCTCAATACCATTAAACAAATCTTCATTGATAATCAAGTCGAGAAAAGATCGAGAAGTAAGAGATAGCAAGATCGCCCAACTTATTATCATCTGTACACCAAGTACCATCTCGCCTAGCTTAATACGGGTCCGATTATATGCTTTCCGATATCTAAGAGAAGCATGGAAAAAGGAATTATTACGCCATCATCAAGCCAAGATTCACGAGCACCGGCTCTAATTCCAAATTCGATGTTTACAAATCTGATCGTGCACAGAATCATCCCACCCATGTTGAAGCTGAAATTCAAGACATAAAATGTTATCCTGAGTAACATTTATTTTTTTTGAACGTGCCCAAAAACAGTCCAATTCCAATTTTTCAACTCTTCCTGAGAAACACGTTTCTTGTGCAAGATGAACATATGCGAGCCCGAAAAAGACAAGATAGGTCTACTCCACTGAGATGTAACAAAGCTCATGAAATCTTTGTGCTCCAACCACATTCTTTGGTGGCGATCCTTACTTGATACTATTATGTATGTGACCAGATTGATCCTAAAATTCATTGTATTATAGGACATGACAACTGTTCAATTTGGGACGATAATTGGCTACCTGATATTAATCTCTTTGCTCCTTTTATATCTTTTTACCTCTGAGTCAAGGATATGTTTTCTTCTCCCTTTTTGCTCTCTCCTACAGTAGGAAACGTTTTAGGGCTCTTAGCTATTGAGACCATCACTAATATGGGTATCAGTATTGCTGATTATCCAGACAAGGCTTGCTGGAATATCAACTCGAATGGCAAGTTCTCTCTTGCCTTAGCTTGGAACTCCATTCGGTAACCCCATGCTTCTATTGGTTCAACTAAATTCATATGGTCGAAATTTCTTTTGAGACATATTAGCATCTTCATGTGGCGACTTTTTAAACATAGACTGTCGATTGATGAGACTCTTATCTCTAAGGCATTTTCTCTAGATTCTTGTTGTGCTTGTTGTGATATGGGTTTTAGCGAAACTTACTATCATATATTCCTTCATAGCTCCCTAGATAAGCATATTTGTCAAGCTTTCAAACCTCGCGATGACACCCCTTTCCCTTCTAATCATGTCTCCCAAAGGTGTCTCTGTGACGACCCGACCCGGATCCCAAGACGAGATCCCAAGGTCATGCCACCAAAACACACAAATAACAAACAAATGGTAAGGCCATAACGGCAATACGCCAACAACTAAAAACACATGCGGAAGCGTAACATAATAACACAGTGGCGCCCGAGCTAACAAGCTCAAACTAAACACAGCCAAACAGATAATTAATCTCTCGGTCCAAAAATTCGACGCACGTGCCGCAACATTGGGCACGTAGAGAAAAACTCACTATCATGCAATAGAATTATATAGCAACAAATAAAGCAGGTCATCGGCGACGTTACAGTCGGAACCCAACATTACACTAAGTCTAAGACTCTAGTCTACACACTCAACGGCTAAACATGCCGGAGTACAACATAACCAACAACATAAATAACTTGAGATGGAATAAATATGTATTTAAACAAACATGGCTCGACTAACATTTTTCGGCTCAAAAAAACCGATTATTAATAACTTATAAACACAAGAACCAAATCAATAACACAATCTTACTACCCAAAGTGAAGTTTATATAACTTCACTTCCCAAACGTCCTTTCCAATAAACTAAGGCTACAAAATAAATTAATAGCAACCTTCACAAATAAATCTCACATCTATCGTAGACTTGGCGGATTCCATCGTATTACTAGCTCGGCTCGAATCTAAGGAAAACAAAGCAAACGAGTAAGTCATAATGACTTAGTAAGCTACTAAAGATGCAATGTCATGGCATGGTATTATGCACAAAATAAAACATATACATTTCATGTCATACTTATGATATAACATTTCATGACATAATTCACATCATAAACCCAATCTTATCCATAAACACATAGAACATAGTTCTACTTAATTTATCATAAAGTCATCCATATCATATAGACTATGCATCTAAACTCCAATAACATGTAGCATGTTATATCCACATTTCAACTTATCACCAACCCACATAAACCAATTACACCATGAGTTTCATAATTCTTCATTTATCACAACTCATATAATAATTCATGAATGGGAGACTATTGTTTCCATTCTAATCATAAATAACATGTTATATTTTTGGTATAACATAAATCATAAAAATTCATCATTTCATTAGCATGTTATATTTTTACTATAACATTTCATCAAGTAATCATCATCTTATGTAAATCATATCATAACCACGTAGCACAACAATTCATATACGTGCTCGTAAAATAAACCACATAAGAGAGAGAAGATGAGGGTCAACTTTATTCTCAAAAGTCAAACGAAGCATTCCAACATGTAATTCATTGTAAAAATTCTTCTTTCATGTTCACAACCTAAAATAAGGATTCATCAAGTATACTTCCCAAACTTTAAACATATACATACTTGCATCCAACAACTCATAACATTTCATAAAATTCTCTAAAAATCATTCATAACATCACCAACCCATTTACTTCATCAACATATAATCAAACCTTAGGTTTTTAGGGAATCATAAACCCATCATAACCAAGTCCAAAATTACCAAATGAAGCTTAATAACATACTTCATTAAACATAGAAATCAACCTACTCATGCTTCTAGCAAGTTCACTCACCAAAAATCAAAATAAAATCACACACAACATGCTTGTGTACTCGTTGACCTCAAATAGCAATCCTCTTCGTTTTCCTTAGGGTCAATGAGTACAAAATCAAGAGAAGATGGAGTCTAGTAGCTTACTTGACTTAGATGAAAACTCAAAGAATCACAATCCAATCGGTGAAGTTGTTCCATTTGACGAGGGCTTCACGAATCCAAAGTTTGGAGGCGATCCAACGGTCGGATCATCGAGGATTGGAGGAGGAAGGAGGCTAGGGCTCCAAGCTTCCATGTCTCCCAAGTCTCTCTCACTCATACAGTTTGGAAGAAGGGGAGGAAATGAGAGGAATGGCTGAATTTGTGAAGGGATTAAGCCTTTATACTTCCACAACTAAAGGGGCACAAATGAGATTTCCATGGGTACAATTAGTGATTGTTAGATGTAATTAACCTCTAATCAAACCTTGATGAACTCCCCTAACATGTTAAGACATCATTAGGATTTAGTATGGGTGTTAGGAAGGGTTTAGAGGAGGTTTAGAAGGGGTAGGATAGGAAATACACTTCAAAAATCAAAACAGGGAATGGTTGTGCTCGACATCAAAGCGCTCGCATGGCTCCACACCATGCGACTGCATCCTCCCTAAATGCCATGCCATCCATTTTCTGCAATCCTCGTTCGCGTCCGATCCTTCCCGCATGTAATCGCAAGCCTGAAAGCTTCGAAACGACCTATAATTGAACCCTAAAAGTCCTCAAACACTTGGCTAAACCACACAAGTCTCAAATCACTTTTAAAGTAGGTCTAAACTCCCATAAACAATACCTGAAACAACTTGGAGCGAAACCGACGCAAGTTACAACAACGCGCTAACGAAACGACGAATGAAATCGCAACCCGACGGGTAACAACCCAAGGTTATAAACACTTCAAAAGGCTATTAAATAGGCCTGAATGCCCTTCAGATGATTAACAACAGATAGGAGAAATGTGCTCCCGAAATACGAGACGATCACCCGGCTCAATCTCAAACTACGTTAAGGAGAATTGCTATCCTCGGAGCGTCTAAACTTCACGAGACTTAAGGAATGCATCCTACTAGAAGTCTAACATATTTAAACATGTTATTCAATCATCATGTAAAGATGTAGGACCAAATCGAGGTCAGGAACACAAAACCCGAGTAAACTCTCAATCGCATCGCATTTCGACTATCGTCGAGTTACGACTTGTGACTTTAGCAATTCAACAACTAAATGGCATTTCTTAAAAGTATTTTGGTCTTAATGTGATCTCTCATACACATCTAGACTCTCTCACAAACCAAACAAGCGATCAACCAAGGAAGAAATGCGAGCATTGCACACAATTCAAGCTAACCGAGAATCGGGGTCTTACAGTTTTGCTAGGTGGTTCAATGGTGACCATTCTACGCTATATATTATCCTGCCCTCTCTCATTTTATGGGAATTATGGAAGCATAGTAACCGGGCTATTTTGGAGGGGATTTGTGACGTCTCGACCCGAATTCTAACACGAAATCCCGAGGTCATGCCTCTAGGACAATGCAAGAAGAGGACAACACTTGTTAAATAGTGGTGCAAGTCGGACAATCGAGTTAACAAGCTCTAAACACAAACATAAGCCATACTAAAATATGGGTTTACAAAAATCGAATATGTGGAAGCGATAAAGAAATGAAGTCCCGAGCTATGATGCTAGAAACCAAAGCCAAAGAAACCAAGAGAGGCATTATCTCACGAAGAAGGAAAAACAAAACTCATGTGCCGCAACATTACAGACACTAAATAAACCATCGATACTCCTGGCTGGTGTTTCAACAAAGAACCAACCTGATATAAGAATTACCCAATGGCTAAAGTATACCGGGGTTAACCAACAACTATAACAATTAGAATAAAGAGAAGCCCCAAAGCTACTGTGTACCCAGGAGACAACTAAAATAAATACTCAAACCACGAACAACGGCACCACATAACACATCGGCCCTAGAAAGAAACAATACAAATACCCAAGTATCTACCCGACCATAAAGTCTAAATAACTTTACAAGATATCGATCTCTCAAGTATAGCAAAGTACAATATATAAATGACGATACGACAAGAACTAGGACTCCACAAGCTACTACTCGGGGAAGTTAGATGCTACAAGCACGAACCACATGATCTAATCTCGATCTATCGATTAACTGCAATATGCTACAATCATGATCCACTCAGCCTCAACGCGGCTACCAAGTTACTGCAACTAGAAAACAAAATATGTGATGAGCCATAATGACCCAGTACGCTACTACAAGAGATATGTAACATATAATTATGTAACATAAAAATAATCATAGTATCATTTTACAAATGACATAAATCCCGTGAAGAGGCGTCGTATCGTTTTGATACTCCACAAGATAATCATTTCTTTTTACTTACTAAACCGTCCAAATGAACCAAGGTGTAATTCCTTGTTCAAACACAAATCAAATGAATTAGAAGGTAGTTCCTATAAAAACACCACATGCAAGTATATATAACTATATATATACAAATCAAGTTGTTTATAGAATCATCATGTATAATTGTGCATATGTATATATATATATATATATATATATATATATATATATATATATATATATATATATATATATATGGATCAAGTCTTTCATATATACCTCATTTATAAGTATGTATATCTCTATATATACATATCAAATCTCCCACATAATCATCAAGTAAAAGCGTGCATATCTGTCTATATACACTTCAAGTCTTTTAATAACATTAATCAATACAAACATGGTCAATAGCATCTCATGTTCAACTAACACTTTGTTATCACACAAGTACTCATAGTAAGCCACATAAAGGATAGAGAAGGTACCGAATCAATGTCGTTGTGTCGTTCCTGCAATCACAATCGTTAAATTGTTTCGTGACTACAATGTACATCATTGATACATCGATGTACTGAGGACACCCCTCAGCCAAATTAGCATAATTCATGCGCTCTATTGGTTACGGCAATTGGCTAACTTCCCCATTGTGGCCAACAGTGGAGGGTGTGTGAACTGTCTCCAGAAAGACGATACATAGAAATCACGTATCCCATAATTCGTGAAGATGATGCATCGTCCTACCATCAACGTATAAACTCAAATAATGCCAGTTGGACTTATATGCAATGCACAAGTAGATGCTTACTTTCCATGAAATCAAATAAGGAATGAACAACTCATCCAATGTTAAGTAGGTGAATTACTCTACTACATATTCACGTTTACACACAATTACTATAATCGTTTAAATCACATTCGGAGCTCAATTAAGTTTGAAAAATACAAGTGTCAAGTTGTCCACTCAATTCAATCCAAGTTCCAAAAGCTAGTAATCTAGTCAAATGGATTCTACAAGTTGTAGGATCTCACCACGATCCTTGTAAGGTTCAATTGTTCCTTAGGCTCGACTCCGTTGAGTCTTTACTACAATTCCAACCAAATAGGGTATAAATGCTATATGCATTTCTAGCCGTTCTATGTTCTTGTTTAAGGCATAGCTAGATTCTAGTTCCATTCAAGTTCACAATTCCACCTATTAATGGAATCCAAATTTCAATGTAGTTAAACAACCCAATAGTAGAACATGCATGAAGGCAAGAAACACTATATGTTTTATAAGTCATATTCATCAAGTATGGAGAATCAATCCTTTACAAATATCACAATTATGCTTTCATAAGTCATAATATCTAATAAGCACGGATGTTTATTTCTAGCATAAATCCAAGTTAAGTGCATGACTTAACAAATAATAAACCACACAAGCATAGAAATCTATTTCTCTTATGAGTCTAGGCTAAGCCTGCAACTTAACAAGTAGCAACTCATATAATCTCCAAGACTTCATTGATTGTCTAGGATCAAATAATAACTTAGATTATATTCACTAAAACTCATTCTAGAATGATAATTCATCCTATATTCTCAAATCCATTATGGTTCATGTATTATTTATAAACCACGCTTGACAAGTTCAAACATTGTGATCCACACATATTTACAAACTAGACATTTTAAGGTATTATTTACCATTTTTAATCATTCAATTCAGACCTATAATCATCAATTTATAATTATTCCCAAGACAACTTAATTTCTAGATTCTCTGTTAAAACTAATTCTGCACAGCCACTTTGTAAGTTCAACCATAATTTTCTCACAACTCCAATTGAGGTGATTATTGATTATTCTACAACTAGACTCTTTAAACTATATTTTAGAATTTTAAATTACTCCATTAGGAGTTGTATTCATCAAAATATAGCCACTCTAAGTTTATATTAAAAAATATGATTTTCTGTTATGGCTTATTATGCATGTCTTTCATACAAAATTCACCAAATATTCCTCATTGCTCCAAATGACACAAAATTTACATCCCCTGAAACTAGACTCTTTGAGCTGGAGTTTACCATTTTAAAACACTCCATTTGGATTTGTATTCATCAAAATATAATCACTTCAAGATCGTGTTACTAATCAGTTTCCTTGTTACCAGTCCCACTATTGCAGCAATGATTCGTGACTCGTGAAAATTACTTCCTCAACTCCAAATTATATCAACATTTACAGAGAGTTACCTAACATGTATAGGTATAACATACATGATTTTTAGAAAATTCCCTTTAGTAGATTTGTACTAGTATTTTCTAGAATTTTGTTCACAACAATGACATAATTTGTATAGTTTGTTTCTCATCAAATTCATGAACAACACTTGTTCCAAGTAAAGGCTTGAACAACTTTAAAACTCAACACAAAACCAAATACTCAAGTTTAGGTTCAAGACTCAAAATTGTCATATTTTGAAAGTGGATCAAAAGATGTTTTTGACATAATAGAAGTCTTCCCTAACATGGCATATACAACTTTAATGAAGCTAGCATGCAAAGCAACCTAGCATACATAATATCTGGTAATTAGTATCTTACCTAAGCCTATAAAAGACTAAGAAAAACGAAAACAAAGTAAGAAACACACACTAATCTAGCCAAGAATCTCCCTCACAAGCTTTACAACAATGGTTGCTATAAATATCAAGGATTTAGGAGGTGTAATGAGTGGAGGAAATCAGATATTTCAAGGCACCAAGGTTAGGAAGTGAGTGGATTACATGTGTCAAGCTATGATAGGTCAATTTTTAAGTGATATTAAGTCCCTAATTGAGGACTTAGTGCTAAAACATTCACAAAGGCTTAATCCATTCTATTTAATGTCTAATTAAGGTCTTAGGGTAAGTTTTGGTGGAATTCATTAAGGGTCTCCAAGTAATTCCAATAAACAAGGCAAAACTCAAATTTCTGGAAATACCGAAAATAAGTTATTCAGTCAACTTTAAAAATACGTCTGTACTGAAATACAAGTCCAAAAATTATGCAAGATGTATGGTTAGAAGGATCTCGAAGTATAGTTTTTAACTCATCAAACGGATCTCAATTCCGAGTTGTCTATAAAAAACTATGGTCAAATTACTATAGACCTATCATGGCCTACGAAAATGCACAAGTCACACCGAAAATTAAACACGAGCATGTGCAAACGTTAACACGACCAAACCAAAATAATATCAAGTTAATCCCGAAGGTCCTCCTAGTCATCCAAGACCAAATCTAAGGTCAAAATAATACTAACCGAGTAATACGACAATAAACACAACGGTACAAACTCGTACGACCACACGATAACTAAAATTGTGAATCGGGGAATCAAACTTACGACGACAACTACTATGAACGTTGTGGCCACATATAAACTTATAAACATGATTATTATGAATGTAAATTTCTCCAAGCAAGTACATGAAGACCTAGGATCTCTCAAAGGTCACGAGCAAGAACAAAGTACGTAAACGTTCTACCGAGTCAAATACTTAAGGATTCAGGGTCTTACAGGATTCATACCCCTTCATGGATCCTTATATGATCTGCTCCATTTGCAACCTTCGTAGTTCTATGCAGCTCGGTTTCTATCACTGCCTCCGCGAAGCAAATTCTATTGCTGATGGGCTTGCTAACTTGGCTTGTGATCTCCTCCACGACTCTGAGTTCTGGTCTCTTCATGATCTTCCTCCCGTCATCTGTGGTGCTTATATATATATATATATATATATATATATTATTGTTATTAATATTTATTATTAATTCCAGTGAGGACGTTTGTATATGTAAGCTTTAGATTGGGTAGAAGTATATTGGGTATTTGTAGTTGTATTATTGTGGAGCCGAGAAGTTATGTCGTGTCATGGGTTCTACTTAGAAGTTTATTGTAGATTCTTTTCGAGCATATTTTTAGCTCGTGCTGTTAAGTTGTGGTTATCCAACATGTTGTGGTCGTTGATGTTGTATGCTCCCGAGTAGTAGGCTCGTGGTTGTAGTTATTCGGTTCCGGCATGTACTGTCGCCGATAACTTCAAGTTATATTGTAGTTTGGTTTAATAGGTGGTTCGTTGTGTGCGTGCAATGTTGCGCCACACGGTTTGAATTTTTAGACCAAGAAATTTACCATCTCTTTGGTTGTATTAGCATGGAGCTTGATAGCTTAGGCCCCCTTTCTTATGTTTTACTTCCACAATTTGTTGTTTTGTATCGTCGTTATGGCTTTACTTTCTTATTGGAGCTTGTTTAGCTCGTTGTTTGATGGACACCATTGTGCTTAGCAGGTGCATGTCCGTTGTTTGGTCGGTTTAATGGCATGACCTCAGGGTTCCATGGAACCCAGGTCGGGTAGTCACAAGGTCAGCCGTCTCTTAATGCACAAGGCACACGACTCACATAAACCGTGTTACAAGAACACACAATCCTAATAGATTAAGAATTCATAACCCTAAAATCTAATTTAAACATAATCTCCAAAATAACATTTCTATAAAAGGTGTAACAATAGTAATTAATCAAAGTAAATGGCAAGAAATGCAAAACAAATAATTGATTAAAATAAAACAATTAGATAACTCCATAACGCAATTAATCAATATCCAACACTTCACAAAATGATATTCTCTCTATTTTTCTACAAATCGTGTCGGTAACTGAGAACATGAAATTGATTAACTACAAGCTCTCGCATCTTATAGCAAACCCTAATCTCCCCGACCTCGCAAATGGTTAAGGTGGATTGACCGCGTGTCAAAATAAGCCTCATTGTGGATATCAGAGTGTGTTACAAAATAACAACTATTAAATTGATCGGTCTGAAATATAAAAGTAGGTGTCGCGGATCCTAAACATTTCTAAAATCATTTAATTAATGCTCAATCAATTAAAAGCATTCAGCCCACAAAATAATAACTTAATATGAAAGTATACTAAATAAAGAGAGAGATTAAATTAAATTACTACATTTAACATAGAAAGTAATTGCATTCCATAAATAATTTAAGCACAATCCAATTCAACAATTACAAGATATTCAACCCAAGAAATTACAATAAATATCTCTAGATATAAGTTGGAAGAATTAAACCAAAATTTTCTCGAATCTAGGGTTGAAATCACTAGCAAAAACATCCTTTGTGACAACCCCAACCTAGACTCTATGGCAAAATCCCAAGGTAGTGCCGCCAGAAACCAACACCAAGAACAAATGCGGAAGCAACAACAACAGATGCCCGAGTTATCAAACCCTAAGCTAGGAACAACCAAAGAGATAGTTAATCTCTTGGCCTGGAAATTCAATGCGCGTGCCGCAACAATGCGCACAAATAGTAACACCACTTGTTACACAAACCTGTAATACAAGGCCAAGTCATCGGCGACGTACAACCCGAACCCAATACTAAACTAATATTCTAGAACTCACACAACAACAAAGATACTGAATGTCCCGAAACTACGGCGTGCCTGGGAGACAACTAAATAAATAATAGAATGCGCTAATGCGGCTCGACTAAACAAGTCGGCCCCAAATACAGACTACATCACAACTCCGAGCAACTCTACCTAATTATAAAGTCTATATGACATTACACACAATCGTTCTAATAGAAACTACACTACACTACTCAAACCAAAATGAATAACGAGGCTTCACGAGTTACGACTCGGGAAGGATGGCTGTCGTCTCAACGAACTACTCGACCTCTACACAAGCTATCAACCAAATTGGTCACAGCTACAACTATGATCAACTCGAGCTAGGATGAAACTGCACAATAAGAAGTCAAAGTATATAGTCAGTCGTAAAAGCTAAGTAAGTTATTAATAATAACACTATACCATGTAGCATGTGAATATAACATGGTGTCCATATGGATATCCATAACGATCATGTAAGACATAAATACATTGTCCCTTCAGGAGATTGTTCACCATACAGTATGATTCTCACATATAAATATAACATGATATTCACATAGATATTCAGCGTAACGTTTCACAATGATTATTCAACCATATGATATAATTTACAATATGCCATGATATTCACATAAATAATCAGCATCGTTCACGCAAGATATGAATATAACGATTCAATCGGACTACTCAACCGTACAATATAATTTCCACATGTCACCAGAAGAATCACCTAGAATCATGCTAAACATATCACACATGAAGATTCACATATAATCACTTATTTCACACAAGTAGGATGCATGATTGAGATACATCTCCAATCGACCGCAAACCCCATACACCGCTTGTTATCTCGAACACGAATATAGATTACTCACAAATCATCCCCGGAAGTCAATCACGAGACCAGGTGCCTACAACCCCGACAGTCCGTGATTGACAGGCTATTACCCCAAAACGCAAAGTAGAGCCACTACCCCAATAGTTCAGGTAGTCATAATCTCAGTCATGACCGTGACTGAGGGCTTGAGCCCAATCAAACTCCACTGCTAATCGACACTGCACTCCGCCCCGTGACCCGGTTAGAGGGTCGTTTGACGCTCAACATAATCACAAGGTGTTATTCCCAATCACAATGTTGTTCTCAAACACAATTCTCAGGTTGTTCACAATCACAGTTGTTCCCAAACACATTTCTCAGGTT
This sequence comes from Codonopsis lanceolata, assembly GCA_013146195.2. Taxonomy (NCBI): domain Eukaryota; kingdom Viridiplantae; phylum Streptophyta; class Magnoliopsida; order Asterales; family Campanulaceae; genus Codonopsis; species Codonopsis lanceolata. The sequence continues at coordinate 85,143,015 of CM028383.1, forward strand.
GTGCACAATCAAAGTTGTTCCCAAACACATTTCTCAGGTTGTTCACAATCATAGTTGTTCCATGATGTCTTATATTTTAACCTCGTAAGTGTACGAATCAATTGAAATATAGTGTACGGAAAGCAAGGGTCAAACCACAGAGATAAGAAGTATCTAAGAGCAAGTAAACCGGTAACAATTAAACTAAAGGAGGGTTTTTGTTTATTTATCTAATTTATTCTACTAGAAAGCAAGTAAACTAATTAACAGTTTAAAGCAGCAATCACAGTTATGAAGATCTTATGGTGGATGAGAATCTAGGAATGTGGATTCACTTGTATCTACTCTAATGCTCTTTTGCCTAATGTATCAATCAATTTAATCTTGGGTTCGTTCACGAAAGATTGGTATAGGTCGCCAAATTATAATTCAATCTCCATCCTAAATAATTCATCCAATCTAATACCCTTAAGAACAAGAACATATGAATTTCCTATCTGTCACTTAGGAACACATATATGAACCTGACCTTAACTTATCACTCTCGTGCATCAATAAGGTCAATTTATCACAATGGTGAGCCAGTGTATGACATATGCATATGGTCGTGCAGTTATCCGCACCTCTCAGTATTTACTACTTGCAATACCATTCATTAGGAAAAAGCTAGATAGAAAAGAGATTGATAAACACTGTGATCAACAAGATTTAATTGAATAAAAATGTATAACAGAGTAAAAGATTTGATACAAGTTACCTCCAATCCCTAGATTATGGAGCGGTTAGTTCATCCTTGATAATGAACAAATCAATGGAATGAAAGAATACATAGACGATCTTCTAACTATAATAAGAAACAATAAAAACTATGTATTACACACTAAAATCATAGTAAAATCCATCCTCCAGGCTTATGGCTACATGGCTTGTATTTATACTAATGTGTACGGGGGCAAGAGATTCAATTAGGGTACAACACCCGTTTAGACTTTCGGAAGGGCTTGCAAGGGAAAGGTCATCAAGGAATGTGGCCGCAAGGCCTTTACTCCTTCTAGCACAACTACTAGACACCTTGTTGGGGCAAGGTGCCTTACCCTTACGTCCGCAAGGGGTTTCCTCATCCGATGCATTCTTCTTTTCACTTTTAGAAATTTGCGCCCTTCCTTTAATTCTTCACTTTAAGCCTTGTTAATCCCATAATTTCACCTAAAACCCTAAAACTCACAATAAAGCTCAAAAACACATATTAGTAGCCAAAAGCCTCATGGAATCGCTATTTCTAAGACATAAAAGTACCTAATATATGCGTATAAAAGACATCTATCATTCCCAAACATAATTCTCAGTTTATGATACAATGACTTATAAACTAAAGTTATTGTTGCCAAACGACATATATTACTCACAAGACCTCATATCGATCACGTAATTCCTTAATAATTCCATGGCCACATAAGTACATAAGGATACAATGGCTTATGAAGTAAAGTCATTGTTACCTTACAGATTGTATTTCGCATGCGCGAATACGCGGCTCAAACTAAAAACAAATCTCAAGCGTGTGCAATGCTACACAAAATTCAACCCAAAACCATTCCAAGTTAATCCTAAGGAATCAGGGTTTTACATCCTCTCATCCTTAAAAGAATTCGTCCTCGAATTCAACATGTCTCGGTCAAGGCATGGATGTCAAGGTTTTATAACTTGCTACCAAATGATGAAACAGATAATTATCATTTTACAAGATCATATTCATGTGCCGTATTTGCACCTAAACCCATAAATTTTCATTCTATGTTTTCTGGGCTTAATCATAAAACTCCGGCTAATAATAGGAGCGTTTAACATATCAAGTTATTTGTTCAAGCAAGCAATACAAGCTCAGAAATCTCAAGATTACACTCATAAGAATTGCATAAATCAAAATTTCTATTCATTAAAAAAAATCATATACAAAATGCACATATTTGCACAAGTATAACAATACACCTTTTACTTGTTCCATTTCATTTTGGTAACGGGTTCAGTCAGTTCCTACCTACTTTATACCATTCTAGTTCTCCGACGAAGACCTCTTGATAATCAAATCAGGGGCCCTCTGAAGTGACTTCAAAAGCTTTCATCTATAGGATGCGGGGTGTTCGTGAATCACAAATAAGCAACCTCTAACACGGTCTCATGCACACATATTGTAATCATATATATAAGCATGAAAATCAATATCATATAACATAGTATATTAATCTACTATGCAAGAATACAACACTAATACTCTCATCTATGTATTAGGTTTAAATCAAAGAAAACTAATGTCTCAAAGTCACTAGGTAACACGAACACACACGATTAGGTACTACAATAACTATATATACTTATATAGAAATCACGGAATACACTAGGTACTACGGGAGGCTTAGCCACTCCACTCTCGAAACGTACAACAATGAACATTGGATCTAATGAACACCAAGACTATCAGTCTCGGGACCGACAATCTCAACTTATCCGATCAAAACGACAGACCAAGAAACAATAACTCTACAGGGCAGCAACATACACTTGGTATAACTGCAACTTAGAAGCGATATAGGAGGAATATAATACTCCTAAACGCAAACTTGCACTCACGGTAATCTAGACTAGAACAAACTTAGTACTCCAAGTCATATACTTGTACAAAAGAACACACCAATAAGGCATAATATAGTACACTCGAAGGTAAATACTCGACGATAACTCAAACTCAACCTAGGCCATGGAACCTATCCTGGCTTATAGCTAACTATAGCTCTGATACCAACTGTCACGACCCGACCCGGATTCCAACACAGAATCCCGAGGTCATGCCGCTGGAACTACCCAAGAGATGACAAATACTTGCTAAAACAAAGTGCAAGTGGAACATTCGAGCTAACATGCTCTAGACAGGAACAAGAAGCCGTACTAAAATACGTATTTCAAAATTTCGAAGATGCGGAAGCGTTAAAGAACAAGTCCTCGAGCTTAAGAGCTCGAGACTGAAACAAATTAAACCAAGAGAGGCGTTGCCTCTTGAGATATGAAAACGAAACTTGCATGCTGCAACATTGCAGACGCAGAACTTACCATCGGCACCCCAGGCCGGCGTTCCATCAAAAACCAACCTGATATAACAATGACCCACGGCTAAAGCATAACGGGGTAACAACAACAACAACAACCATAACAACAACTAGGATAACTAGAATAATGAAATCCTTGAAGCTACTACTACCTGGGGTACAACTGACAGATTACTATACTTTGGAGTACTCGGACCCGACTACAAAAATCGGCTATAGGAATAATACAACAATACTAGAACAATCTACTTGATTGCAAAGTTTATATAACTTTAAAAAAGAAATGTCGTCCTCAACAAAGTAAAAGGACACAAATATAAATACTGAAATAAGCGGACTAGGTTCCGCTAGCAAAAGCTCAGGAGGAGATAACTGCACATATATCACGACCTCAACTCAACTATCGATCCACATGGCTTTGCTACAGATGGGATCTACTCAGCCTCAACGCGGCTAACGAACAACTGCACACTGGAAAGTAAAGTACGAGTGATTCATAAAGACTCAGTACGCTACTACAAACAACATATTATAAATGGAACATTGTTATAATAAAACATGTCATCACGTTGTTACGACTAAAACCCACGAAGATGTGTCGTATACTCGATCCTTCTCAAGATAATCTCTCTGTTCATGTACTAAACCTTCCAAACGACTAGGGTGAAATTCCCTGATCATAAACAAACCAAATAAGTCAGAAAACATTTCACAAAGAATCAACATATATAAAGGAATGTATATCTATATATATACACTTTATGTCATTCCTGGAATTCTCAAGTATAAGTATATGTATCTACATATATACATAACAAGTCTCTCTCATTAATTCACAATCAATACAAACATGGTCATTTAGATTGCATGTCTCAAGTAACACTTTGTTATCACATAAGTGCTCATAGTAAGCCACATAAAGGTTTAAGAAAGAATATCGAATCAATGTCACTGTGTTGCTCCTGCAATCACAAATATCAATCATATCGTGCCAGTGATACTCGTGATCGGGTATCAAAGTACCGAGCTCTCTTCTCGGGTCCGAGCTCTCTACTCGGGAAAATAGCACTAGCCAATGCGCTCTTTTGGTTACGACAAATGAGGCTACTTCCCCCCCACCTGTAGCTAGCAGGTGGAGGGTGTGTGAAATGCAGAATCCGGTGCGGCGATACATTGCAACCACGAATCCCATAATTCGTGAAGACAATGCATCGTCCCACCATCAACGTAAAAACTCAAGTAATGCCAGCTGGACTTATATGCAATGCACAAGTAGATGTTTACTTGCCAATTCTCAAGTAGATATAATGATCTACTAAATTCATACGATTATGCACATTGTTATGATAATCACAAAACCACAACAGGAACTCATTTGAGTCTTAAAATCCCAAGTGTCAAGTTGTCCACTCTATCCAAGTCAAGGTCCAAAAGCTAGTGATCTAGTCAATGAATTCTAGGAGTCGTAGGGTCTCGTTTTACGTTTTCATTTAAGGCATTTCTAGGTTCTCATTCCATTTAGGAACCCTAGTTCACAAGTCACTAAGTCAAGTATGAGTTGGTAGCCTAAGTTGATTTCAAGTTCGCAGTTCCACTTGTTAATGGAATACAATTTAAATACATGTCAAGAAATCAACACCAATAAAATCATCAAGTAATCAAAGGAAATATATGCTTCATGAGTCATATTCTCAAATGCATACAAGATACAAATCTCAACAAAGGTAGGAATTATGCATTTTGTCATAATCTAAATCAATCATAGAATTTCATATTCTAGTATACAACCAAGCTAAGTTTTTTTTTTTTTTTTTCTGAAAGCAGGGCGGCACCTGCGAGAATTTATTAAAAATAAATAAAGATACAAACTTGAGGGGGACAACCAGCCTTACCCTTTGGACGGGGGGACAGAGGAGCCTTACCTCGAAAAGGAATTACATCAAAAGGAGAGAGATTAAGAAATCCTAATATAAGGGGTGTTACATGCATCAAGAAGAATTAACCCTCTAATAGAACTAGGAATTTCCCGCATATCCAAGAAAATTGAGTTTGAGCGAGAGTCACACGCCAGATTAGCGAAACTGTCAGCAGCTTTGTTGGCTTCACGGAAACAATGAGAAAAGGAGAACTTCATCTCTCTCTGGCATCTAGAAATGAATCGATGAACATAAGCATGAACCCAGGGAAGACTATGGCCTTTGGAAAAACAGTTGAAAATCACCTTCGAGTCAGTATCTATAATCGCATTATGATGGCCATTTTCATAGAGCCAGCGAACACCAAAGAACAGAGCTCGGATTTCAGCTTCCATATTAGAACACTCATCATAGAATTGCGAGAAAGCAAAGATTCAACGACCATCTGAATCACGGACAATGCCGCCACCTCCACTAGGACCAGGATTGCCTCGACTAGCTCCGTCAGAATTAAGTTTAACACAACCAATAGGGGGGTTGCTCCAAGCAACAGTATGAATAGATACTTTCTTTTTATACCCATGCAAAAGGCGGGAGGAACTCAGAGGATCTGAAAGATGATAATTGACCATAGAAAGAAAGAGCTTGAGGTCGGCCATAATATGCTTAATGATCACTTCTTTCAAGGCGTCTGCTAGTTATCAAAACAGGCCTTGTTCCGAAAAGTCCAGATATGCCACAAAGTAACCAAAGGAATGAGGATAAAAGGCGGGAGATTTTTGTCGCGACCACCGGAAGTAGCAATTGTTCGAATAGAAGCGAGTGAAAAGGACTTCGAATGCTGAGTGGAGAGCTAACCAGATCTCAGAAGCTACTTTGCTATGTAAGAACACATGGTTAAAAGTTTCTTCGTGTCCGTCATCGCAGCAGTAACATTTGGAAGCGATGGAGATACCTTTTCGGCGAATTGCTTCATCTATGGGGAGCTTGTGAATGAGAAGCCTCCACATAAAAACCCGAATATAATTCGGCAGGGCGGTATGCCATATTTTGTTTTTTTTTTTTTTTTTTTTTTAGGGGAAGCAGGGCGGCACCTGCGAGAATATATTAAAAAAAGAAAGAGGTACAACCTTGAGGGGGACAACCAGCCTAACCCTTTGAACGGGGGGACAAAGGAGCCTTACCTCGAAAGAGAGATACAACGAAGAAAAAAATAACTCCTAATACAAATTAAGAACATTTCCTAAAAGTAGCAAGGCCCAAAACATCCTGTTGAAGAGCACTTCGAACCTCCCTGGGAAGATGATTAACCGTGGTAAAATCTCGATCATTTCTAGTGGAATGGGCAGAAGCTGCTAAACGATCTGCAACTTTATTCCCCTCTCTATAAATATGATGAATACTATAACTACCAAAAAGGGAGGAACATTGACGATACTCATACTCCGCAGTCCAAGGACAACCAGACAAACCTTTTATGACTTTAGCCACCAACAAGGAATCAACCTCAACTTGAACATGGATAAGGGAAAGATTTCGACAAATCTGTAAGCCATCTCGCAGGGCAGAAAATTCAGCTTTATTATTAGTCCCTGTACCATAATGACGATAGAAAGCATGAACAAAAGCACCCCTAGAGTCGCGAATAACCCCTCCACCTGTAGCAACCCCACCGATAGAAGAACCATCTGTGTTTAGTTTGAAAAAAGGGGGTGAAGAACATTTCCAGCAAAGCCATAAACCTTTACACGCCTTAGGAGATATAATCTGAATGTTTAGAATAGATAGAGATAGCTTTCCAAAAGTAGAGCAGTTAGATTTGGGCAAGTACAACTTCATCATATCAGCCAACCCCTCAAGGATCTGTTTATAAATTTGATCAGCATTCATAGGAATATTCTCAAAGGTGGCATTGCAGCGAGATTTCCAAATATTCCAGCATGTAAAAAGCAGCACACCGACCATAACAGCCCCAACTTGATTACGAGAAGAAGATCCCTCCAGCCAAACCTGAAAAAGATGGGGAATAGACGAGCAGGCAGCAATTTTATTAAAATAAGAAGCAAGTTTACCCCACAGAAACATGGCTATATCAGATCGAAGAAACAGATGATTAATCGACTCCCTCTCCGGGTGAGATGGACAGCAGACGCATCGAGAAACCACAGGGACTTGACGGGAATGGAGCCGTAAGTCAACGGGATTGCACCATGAAACGACTTCAGTAGAAGGCCTGACTTTAGAAGGGATCCAGGGACGCCAAATTTTATCTGCCCAGCGAAGATTAGGAGAGCGCAATCGGCAGTGAGCTAGATAAACCTTGGAGCTGAAGCAACCTGTCGTGGTGAGACTGAACACCAGACGATCAGGAACTGTATCCTGAAGATGAATATTGCGCATAACTGATTGATAAACAGTGGGAATCTGAGGGAGGAACTCATCAAGATGATTATAGGCTTCTCTAACAGTAGTGTTGATATCGATAGGAAAAGGGCCCTCTAATCTTTCACCAAGCCAATTGTCATTCCAAAAAGAAATCTTACCGCTGCCTACAATCCAACGACAAAGAGGAGCTAGATCAATAATGTGTTTATGAACCACCCGCCAGATGTGAGAAGCATTATTCGAGACAAAAAAATTCCCATTCTGCTTATATTTATGTGACATGAACTGAGCCCATAAACTCTTTCCCTGCATAACACTCCAAGCAAGTTTAGCATGAAGAGCATCCATCACGTAAGAGAGATCTTATACCCAAACCACCTTCGAAATAGGGGGCAGATATTCTTCCAAGAAACCCAATGAGTTCTATGGTCACCAAAGACTGGCACTACCCACAGAAGTTAGCCATCGCATTTTCCAAGCGACGAAGAACAGATTGGGGAATTTTAATAACTGAAAGAGCGTAAATTGGGATGCTGCACAGAACAGATTTTAGAAGCACTATCTTACCCCCGAAAGAGAGAAGACGGGACTTCCAGCCTTCAATTTTTTTCCGAACCCGAGACTCAAGCTTCTCAAAGTATTCCCTTTGATGACGACCCTTGAATAAAGGCAAACCCAAGTACACCATAGGAAGAATACGGGGCATACAACGACCACATAGCAATTTTTTGAATCTTACTTCTTGGGAGATGTGATGAAGGATAGAAGCCACTTTTCTGTAAATTAATCATCTGACCCGACGAATGCTCATATTGCTGCCATATTTTACGAAGTTGAATCACCGATTTTTGCCCGCCCGCATTGCAAAAGAAAATCATATCGTCCGCATAAAGTAAATGTGAAATATTCATATCCCCACGACCATGACCATAATTAATCAAACGCCCCTCTGAAAAACCTTTCTTAATGGCTGTAGAGAGAATCTCCTGAGCCAAAATGAACAGAAGAGGAGAAATCGGATCCCCTTGCCGAACCCCTCGAGAAGAAGAGAAAAAACCATGATTCATGCCATTAATTCTAATCGTGTACCAAATATTCTCAAGAAGACGAGAGATCAAATCACACACCGCAATATTAAAACCAAAAGCTTGTAAAGCTCTCAGAAGGAAAGACCATTCTAAGCGATCGTACGCCTTAGACATGTCAAGTTTGAAGGCCACGTTTCCCCCACGAACCTTTCTATCAATTTTACCAATCAACTCATGAGCTAAAGCAACATTTTCGTGAATCGCCCGACCTTTAACAAAGCCCGACTGTTCGAGAGAGATAATTTTTGGCAGAATATTCTCCAAACGATTGGCCATGATTTTCGAAATGATTTTACACGAAAAGTTGCATAAACTTATTGGACGGAGGTCACCAAAACTACTTGGATAATCTGCTTTTGGGATGAGAATCATAACAGTCGAGGACATACCGCGATGAATCTGAGCACCTTGAAAAAATTCTTGAACTGCTTCTACCACATCCCTCTCCACTATCGACCAACAACCTTGGAAGAAATGACCGGTGAAACCATCGGGACCCGGGGCGCTATCTGCATTAAGCCCTTTAATCGCGTTCCAAACTTCTATATTGGTGGGAATCAAAGTCAGCCTATTATTATCTTGAGCATCTACCCGAGAGGAAATACCCGAAAAAAGATCTTCATCAATATTAGGATTAACAGATGTGAGTAAATCAGAGAAGTGTTGAACAGCCATGTCGCCTAACATAGTATCATTCGTACACCAAGACCCATCAGGCAGTTTAATCTTAACACTATTCCTGGCTGCATGATCTCTGATTGACGCATGAAAGAAGGCCGAGTTTCGATCACCATCTTTAAGCCAACTAGTTCGAGCCTTTTGTTGAAGCATCTCGTCATCCCAAGAACCAAGCGAATCGAGGTCCTTCTTAACTCGACAAAGCCGGTCATGAATGTTACTATCCCATGTTTGTTGAAGCATAAATTCCAGCCTTAGCACCTCATCTTGGGCCTTTGCAATATTCTATTGAACGTGTCCGAAGATCCTCCAATTCCATCCTTTGAGTTCCCTCCGAAGCAGCAACAATTTTCTGTGCAGAATTTCCATAGGAGATCCGACAACAGGACGACTCCATTGCATTTTAACAAAGTCTAAAAAATCTTTATGATCCAACCACATACGAAGAAATCGAAATGAACCCTTAGCTTTAGTAAGAACATTTAAATCCAGGAGAAGAGGCGAATGATCAGATTGAACGCGACTAAGATGAGTAACACGCAACGGGGAAGAAAGCTTTATAAAGACCGTTCACGAGGACACGATCAATCGTTGCCAAATTCTACCACCTCCTTGATGGTCATTGCACCACGTATAAATACTACCTTCAAAACCCGTCCGACATTCTGCTTGAACCAAAAAATTGTTAAAATCCTCCATACTATTATAGTCATATCCTCTACCACCCAACTTTTCTGAAGTGTTGGAAATAATGTTGAAATCACCCCCTATAAACCACGGTTCAGAGACAGAAGCACTTATTGTTAAAAGGTCCGTCCATAAAATTTTCCGATCGTCCCTAGTACATTTTGCATAAACAAATGTAGCCAAGACAGACCTGAAATTAGAAGCAGAAATTCGGACAGTAATATGTTGATCAGAGGCATTAAGGAAACTAATCTGAAACAAACTATTCCACAAAATCCATATGTGAGTGTTGAGAGGGTTTTGATGCATGCTGTGACAAAAACCAAGCTTCCTGGCCACTTTGTTTAGACGATCACCATTAATCTTAGGCTCCAAAATAGCTAGCAAACTGAATTTATGTTGAGCTTTAAGCCGTTGCAGATAAGCAATTGTGTCTTTATTCCCGACACCTCGGGCGTTCCATATAAGAATCGACATAAACAAACAAAGTTACTGAGATGATTTATGAGCTTTAGACGAAGCTCTAGTCTGTCGCCTGGGAATTTTAATCCCTTTCTTCTTATTCCCTTTTTTGGATTCCTTTCGACATTGCTCTTGAAAAGCTTTAACTGAAGGAGACGATTTCGGAAATTCTCTAATTTCATCCAAAGACGCTGAGCGCGTTAACTTCGTGCGCACGTTAGGCTCCCATGGGTCAGCGGATTTTGATCTATACGATTCTGATTCATTGCCTTCTTTGCCACTTTCCTCTGTATCTGTAAGAATATCAAATCTGTTATACAAAAACGGCTCAGTATTTTTAGTTGTAGCATGTAACCCGTCCCCACAAGCTGTTATAATTTCTTCATTCATGGCTTGACATCCATTTGGGGGTTGCACCTTATCGGTAGTGATCCCATTAGCCTCTTTGATTTCAGGATCTAAAGACTTATCCCGTGTGCCACCTGCCGGGCTATGGTTAGGATCAGTGCAAACATTAGTTTGCACATGATTAATTTGCTCAGAATTAATAGTATGCCCATTATGAACTTTCCCCGCCATATCATCTTTAGTAACTGGTACAGAATTGTGAGTACACCCACTATGCAAGTTCCCTGTCATACCACCATCATTGACTGGCTTATGAATTTTAGGATTCATCTGAACTGAATCTTGGACTTTCGGAGAGTCGATCACATCAACACATTCAGCACCTTTAACCTTACCGTTTATATCCTTAGTATTAGAAACTGAGGCATCTGTTGGCCTTTTGAGAATTTCCACAGGACGCCATTGTTGATTTGATTTATCATTAGAAACTACTCTTTGCTCCTGAACAACTTCAGATGGCTGGACTTTCTGCTTGCCCAAATCAACATTAGGGAATTGATCTGCAGGAGCATAATGAGGCCTCTTTCGACAAACATCTACAACATGACCTAAAAGACCGCAGCCCACACAAAAAGCTATGTTACCTTCGAATTCCACTGCCTGCCAAAAACCCTCAGTCTTGAAGTGCCAATCCAAATACGCTTAGGAAGTGTGTGCGACACATCAATCTCAACACAGATTCTAGCGTGCATTGGATGTGATAAAGCCAAGGTTTTATCATCAGCTCTCAAGTAGTGACCCAAAGAATTTCCAATACGCTGAAGATATGAAGGAGTAAAGAACAACAGAGGCAATTGTGGGAGTCGTACCCATACAGCAAGAAGCGAGCAATCCCGTTTTGGAGCGAAATCCGGCGTCCATCGAAAGGAACGATACATACAACGTTGTATCATATGTGATTCCTTGGAAAGAGCACGTACTAAGTCTTCCTTAGAAGCCAAGTGAACCATAATATGACGGGGGTCCATTACACCGACCACAAACTCACCTGTTAAACCCCAAGACTTAGCGATATGATCTTGAATAATGTGCAAAGGTGGTCGGCCAACGGAAAATTTCAAAACAAGGGTATTGGAAAATTGCTTTGCTGCCGCTTCTAATTCCACCGGCGTAAATAAACAACCCGGTATGCCATATAAAGGAGGCAGAGAGATGAGTTGGACGGGCTTCTCTGATCAAAGGAAACACTGAAGATAATGAGAAACTACCCGATGAAGTGGGCCCGTCGAGTAAAGTGCGTCTTTCGTAATCACTAAGAGAAATGGACTGCTCATCAATCAGGTTCCAAAGAACTACAGGCAGCTGAGAACTAATCTCCCGATTGTAAGCTGAACTAAGAATCTCCCTAACCGAATTAACGGAACAATCTGGCGGCTTTTGCAACGGGAAATTGTGAATCCAATTATCATACCAAGGCAAGAACCTTTGCCAATGATCCGAAAGATTTGCGGCCACCATATTGCGAGCCTTCTCCGCATTCTATTCCAAACATGAGATCCCTTTTTTAAAACTATCGAGGGGTGGGAGTTGGAGCAATACCGAGTCTGAAGGAAAGACGACCATAGAGTTTTCGTGGTGCGAAAGCGCCACCAGAGTTTAACACCAAAAGCTAGAACAATATCAGCCATACTATGGATTCCAATCCCGCCTTCCATTGTAGGTCTACAGCAGTTCTTCCAAGAGACCCAATGAGCTTTGTTTTTCCACTCGGCCAACCGCCCCCGAGCCCCTAAAAAGTTTGAGCACATTCTATCAATCATAGCAATAACTGAGGCCGGAGGATCTAAGGCAGCAAGTTGATAACTTAAAATGGAGTACAACACATTGTTAATAAGAGTAATGCGGCCTGCTTTGTTAAGACATGTGGCGACCCGACCCGAATCCCAATATGAGACCCCGAGGTCGTGCCGTCAAAAACACACAAGATAACAAATAACGAATAGTGGGTATATTGGCTTCCCCAAGGCTTGAAAATGTGGGTGGGAAGAGTGGCCAATGCATGTAGGGGGTCTTTCTTTGCCATGTGTTGTACATGCATTCAAAACACTTGAAACTTGTCAAGCATGCATGAGAGGTTAGTTAGGACGAACTAGGGTGGTTTAGGGTGGGTTAGGTTGGGTTTGGGTGGGGTTTGGTTGGGTCAAAAGTTGACAAATCAGAAAATCCCGCAATCCTGGAAATAGGACCTTGCGGTCACATGGATCAAGAGTGATGCGACCGCATCACTCTGGTATTCATAATTGTTTCGTTTTGCCCCCTCGCAAGTTCTAGGCCTTTCCCCCTTGCACCCTCAAGTCCTCCAAAGCCCGAAATGGTCTAGAATTCAACCCTAAACAGCTCTAAACAATAACCAAAGAAAATCAAGCTTCAAACCTCACTCAAACATGGCTAAGAACTTAGGAAAAACACTCCCGAACAACAACCGAAAAGGTCAAACGGAGAAGGGTTAACGCTCGAATCAAACTAGCGATCAAACCGACGATGCAACTAGCATTCAACCAACATCTAAAGCGTGTTAATGATGTTAAGAATGGTTTCTAACATTTATCCAAGTGTTTACAACATAAAACACAAACCCGAGTTTCAAAGCAACTCGTAAAGGAAAGGTGCGTACGAGCATCCCAAACGACGTCAATGAACATGCTATCGACTTTAAACATATGAGTGAGCTAGGTTAACATACTAATGATGATTATGAAAGTATGAACTCATGCAATAAACATGTAAGCAATAAACTAGGGTTTTACATTCTCCCCTACTAATAGGAATTTAGTCCCTAAATTCTTACCGTGATCTTCGAACAAATGAGGGTACTTCTCGCGCATCTCCAACTCGGTCTCCCAAGTTGCTTCCTCGATCTCATGATTCTTCCAAAGAACCTTAACCAATGGAATTGTCTTGTTCCTCAATACTTGCTCCTTGGTGTCGAGAATCTTCACCGGTTTCTCAACATACGACAAATCAGGCTGAAATGAAATCTCCTCATACGCAAGAACATGCGAGTCATCCTTAAGATATTTCCGAAGCATAGATACGTGAAACACATTGTGAATGTCCGACAATGATGGCGGTAAAGCCACCCTATAAGCCAAACTCCCAACTCGCTCAAGAATCTCAAAAGGTCCAATGAACCTTGGTGATAACTTCCCTTTCTTCCCAAATCTCTTAGTACCCCTTCTCGGCGATACCTTAAGAAACACATAATCTCCAACTTGGAACTCCAAATCTCTCCTCCGAGCTCGTAAGTAATCTATCCCGAGAATCAACTTCACGCTCTCGGCCGGCTAGCTGCACAATCTACGAACCCATAGCCGCTTCTCCAAGCTTCATCCCAACAAATAGGAGATCTACACTTCCGTCCATAAAGTGCCTCATACGGTGCCATCCCATGCTTGATTGGTAGCGTTGTTGTATGCAAACTCACTTGATGGAAGGTGTGAATCAACTTCCCTTAAAGTCCACTGTACAAAGCCCGTAACATATCCTCAGTATACGTATCGTTCTCTCGGTGTCGGATGCATGCGAGGGTGAAAATGCATCTTGAAATTCAACTTAGTCCCCATAGCTTCTGCTAAGCCAAAACCTCAGTAAATCTCGGATCACATGCGAAACAATGCTAGCAGGAAACCCATGCAGTCTCACAATCTCACCTCACATCTGATCGCATGGCCGACTCGAGGAATAAGTCATCGCAATCGGTATAAAATGAGCTGACTTTGTGCCGATCTCTGAACAACAAGCGGCATCAAACCCTCTGCGGCGTGCGTTGGACCGAAACAAAATCCATCGTAACGTGCTCCCACTTCACTCAGGAATATCCAGCGGCTACAACAATCCCGCGGGCCTTTGATGTTCGCCTTCACTTGACAAGTCAAACACCTCGACACATAATACGCAATTTGGCGCTTCATGCCATTCCACCAAAGCGCTTCTTCAAATCACATACATCTTCCTACTCCCAGGATGGATAGTATATCTTGCCTTGTGAGCTTCATCCAACACAAGTCGTTTCACATCCTCAAGCGAAGGAACACAGACTCTCCCCTTGAAAATCAAAATCCCATCTTGATTCATTGCAAACTCCGGCGTCTCATTCTTACTCAAGCCATCAATGATCTTCACTAATCCCGGATCCTTCCTTTGAGTCTCCTTAATCCTTTCCAACAAAGCGGAATAGCCGGACATTAGCAAACAACACTCCATTATTAACCTCACTAGGACTCCAATCACGGACATCCTCCAACAGCTTCCATTCCCGAATCATTAAACCACGACAAATGCACTTTCCTACTCAAGGCGTCGGCAACCACGTTCGCCTTCCACTGGATGATAAAGTATCGTACAATCATGGTCTTTCAACTTCTCCATCCACCTCCTTTGTCTCATATTCAACTCCTTCTGTGAGAACAAATACTTCAAACTCTTATGATCCGTGAAAATTTCGAACTTCGACCCATACAAATAATGCTTCCATTTGTGCAAAGCAAATATGATCATTTGTAACTCAAGGTCATGGGTGGGATAATTACGCTCATCACGGAGACAACTTCCTCGAAGCATAGCGATCACCTTACCATTCGTAAGAACACAACCCAATCCCTCTTTTGATGCATCGCTATAAACCACAAAGTTCTCATCTCCTCGAAGCGCTAAAAGCGGTGCCGTAGTCAACCTCTTTCTTCAATTCTTGAAAACTTGCTTCACACTTATCGCTCCAAACAAGCGGTGTCTTCTTTTGGGTCAAGTTAGTCATCGGTGTAGCAATCTTGAAAATCCCTCATGAACCTCAGAATACCGGCTAACCCCAAGAAACTCTAACCTCATGCTGTAGTCGGTCTCCTCCAATTCATCAACGCTTCAACTTTAGAAGGATCTACGCTATCGTTACTAAAGCTTGACATGTCCCAAAAATGAGACCTCCTACAGCCAAAAAGCACACTTGCTAAACTTAGCATAGAGTTGCCTCTCCGAGAAGAAGACAACACCATCCTCAAATCTGTGCATGCTCATCCGAGACTTAGAATACACAAGAGTGTCATCATGAAGACCACCACAAAACAATCAAGAAAATTATGGAACACCAGATTCATCAAGTCCATAAATCTGTAGGCGCATTAGTCAACCCAAATGGCATCACCATGAACTCATAATGCCGGTACCAAATGCAGCCGGTTTTGGAACATCCTCGGCTCTGCCTTCAGCGATGATAGAATCTCAAATCAAGCATAAACCACCGATCGCTTGCAAGCCGATCAAACAAGTCGTCTATATGCGACGCGGATACTTGTTCTTGATCGTCGCTTTGTTCAACTCCCGGTAATCAATGCACAATCTTAAGCTTCCATCCTTCTTCCTGACAAACAATACCGGCGCACCCTAAGGTGATACACTTGGCTTAATAAAGCCAATATCCGAACTCTGCAAGCCCGAACCTTCACTCCTTCAACTCCATGGGTGCCATTCTATCTCACGGCGCCTTTGATATCGGTGTCGTTCAGCTGCACAACTCGATACAAAACTCAATCTCCCTATCCGGTGGCATCCAAATCTTTAGAGAAGACATCCGGAAACTCATTCACAACCGGCACATCCTCAAGATCGGAAGTCGAAACCCGTTTATCAATCACACAAGCTAGGTACCCCGTGCAACCATGTGACAATAGTTTCCTAGCCTTTAGAGCAGAAATGACGCGCAACCCACTAGACGCGTTATCACCCACGAACATAAATTTAGGAACACCCGACATATCAAATGTAACCCTCTTGCTAAAGCAATCTACCAAAGCATGAAAAGCGCACAACCAGTCCATCACCAGTATCACATCAAAATCACTAAGGTAAGCAACACTACGGATCCGCATGCAAAACATGTTCATCCACAAGTACATCGCATGCTTTATAAACTTCCGAAGCCAATAAACATTCCCCAAGCGGGGTAGAAACTTCAAGCACGTAAGGCAAAGACTGAGGCAATGCACGCAAACGATCAACAAAGTGTGATGCAACATACAAATGTGATGACCCTGGATCTATAAGTACTCGTGCTTCACTATCGAAGATAGAAATGGTACCTCCAATAACTGCGGTCGACTCAGGTACTCCCCTCTGGTCTAAAGCAAAGCAAATCCACCTTTGCTTTCCCATCGCTATCTCTCTTAGCTGACGGTAAGGTGGCTCGATCCTCTGGTGATTACCCCTTCAACTTAGGGCAATTCCTCTTCACGTGCCCCGCAGCTCCGCAATAGTAGCACTCTACCGGTGCTCCACTCTTCTTCCAACATTTATCTTCAGTGTGCCCCGTCTTCGAACAATAGGAGCATACCACAATCATGCCACGATCTCCCTGACTCGGTGTAGAAGCAGCTCCTCTACCACCTGACTGATTTCTTGTCTGCCCATCATGATTAAACTTGCCATTTCCTTTCCTACGATCATTGTGCCCATGATAATTCCCCCGATTACCCGATCCATTTCGTCCGAGGCTGTCTAAATTTGTGAAGAAAAAACTGAATTACCCTGACACGGTGCTCATCATATCTGCTCAATCACGTAGGCTCATCCACTTTCCTATATTCCAGGCGATGAGACAATTTGTCTCATATACTCCGTCTTCAAGCCCTTCACAAATTTACGTGTTCTCTTCGCCTCATCAGGAATCAAATGACTGCAATAGCGCCGCTACTCAGTAAACCTCGGCGAATCTTTGCAGTATAGACATACCTCACTGCTTGAGGTCAAGGAACTCTTTCTCCCTTCTCTCCCGAACAACCTCCGGCTTTACTCTGACTCTAAATTCTAACAAAGTTGAGCCCAGCGATCGATGTTTTATTTTATCTATTTCCTTGCAAGTGTACAAGACTATTATAGAATAGACTCGGAGCAAGGGTCGAACCCACAGAGACAAGTGATCACGAGCAGTGCGGTTATAGATAGCAAATTATTAACCTAAGGGGGGTTTTATGTTTAATTCTACTCTAATTTACTAGTTATAGATGTTAACTAATTAGACAGTAATAACAAATATGAAGATCTTATGGTGAGTGGAAATCTAGGATTACGGTTTCACTTATATCTCCTTTATGTTCAATTCATAATAATGTCATTCAATGTCTTGGGTTCGTTCACTAAAAATAGATATAGTCGTTGAACAATTGGTTCAGCCTCCTCCCGCAAAATTCACCATTCCATATCCTAAGCACGAGGCTAATCTAGGCGTCACCTAGATTTATGATCTATCTGTCACCTAGATCATGTAAGAACATGGTCCTAACTTATCACTCTCGTGCTTGAATTTATTGTGTTGGTGAGCCGATGTACGACATATGCACTTGGTCATGCGGTATCCGCACCTCTAAGCCTTTATTATTTGCGATTACATTCATTTGTTCAAAGCGAAATAATAGAGGATTGATAAACAACACAATCAACAAGCATTGAATAGACATATATGAAATCAAAACATAAATTCGATACAAGTTACCTCCCACCTCCTAGATTAGGGATGATTTAGTTCATCATAGGCGATGAACGGCACATGAATGATGGAAGACATGATTTGATCTTCAATACTTGAAATTACAAAACCTAATTATGTTATACAATCTAAAACTACCTAAAATCTATGTAAAGAGAGCTTCCGGTATCCTCCTTATGCTTAGGCTCGGCATCGACTTCTATATATACTTGGGAGTTGTGATTGAATCGAATATTTGTGAAAAACCGAATTTTGCGCATTACGCCTACCTTGCGGTCGCAAGGTGATGGATATGCGTCGCAAGGTCTCCGATGTGTGCTTCTTGGCTCTTCGATTCTTGGCTTCGGGGACGTCTGCTACCTTGCGGTCGCAAGGTGCGAGGCACCTGCGTCCGAGGTGTCAGATTTGAACTTTATTTTCTTCAATTTTTTTTTTCTTTGTAATTTGCACTTAAAACCACGGAGTTCGCGTATTTTCACGAACAATCCACGAAACTTACAAAACTCACCAAAAACATATATTAGTACTCAAAAGACTCATGAAATAGCTAATTCAAGTCACGAAGCATATAAAATCGGCGTATAAAATACATCGATCAAATACCCCCAAACTTGAACTTTGCTCGTCCACGAGTAAACAAATAAACTTATAAATACAAAACATCTAAATAACAAAAATTAAAATCTTTTTGTGAGGGTGACACTATTTACACTCCTCTATAAACCCACAAACTCAAGGAGACTCTTCGAGTGACTTCGACTATGCTGGATAAATACAAAACAGATAAATATAAAACTAAAATACAACTACAAACAAACCATAATTAAAACATAAAATCTTTTTGGTTTCATCCTCAAGTTATAAGCATATGGCATGCATGTAATCTCAGTTTGATGCTCACCACATATATGCAGGCTTAGTCATATAAAACCAACTAGTCTTTTCTTAATACTGCTACTACTTTTAATTTCTCCGTGTGTGTGTGATCACGGTCTTAAAGAATATCTTGACTAAAAGCAGTTTTATTGAGCTAAACACCACATTCATATGAAAATTACAGTTTAATAGAAAATCATGCATTAAGAAGTATGAGATCTACCATTCAAACCTGGTCAGTTACAGACAGAAAGGTCCCAAGGATTCAAAAGATTTACACATCCATCCCATGCACTTCTATGTATGTATACAATGCTCTCCTATCCCAATGACTTGTAATAGCTAAGATTATGCTAACACAGTGAGCTTTAGGGTGAATAATAATGAATATGAAGTGTGTGATCAATTTCATGTTACTTACTGACATAAAAACAACATAAGCATTGGCAAGAAGATCATTAGGACTTTTTAAGCTTGTAATGTAAGGCCAAGGTGTTGGGGGATTTGATGGAAAGGTATTGGAATTCAAAGTGAGAGAGTAAGACTACCCTTTATCCCTCTTTCAAGCAAAGGAAGTTTTCCCTATTTAGGCTAGGACTGCAAAGACCACAAGTGGAGGGTACTTTGTGTTACTTTTCACTTTTCTTCTTTACCAAACTTGTTTTGGGCACTAGATTCTTCTAAAAATATCACATTCAATCGTGAAATTTTCTAACATATTTTCTCTTGAAAGCTATGCTTCCATTTGAATCTTTGTTACACTCTTCTTTCGTTTCATTTTTAGTCGACACATGATTTTTTTTTTTCGACGACGGAAAGAAGAAACCTTCGAAAAATAGCCTAAGCGAAAAGAAGTGGTCCTCCTAGAATCAATTTCCCACCCAATCCTACTCTCTCAAGGGTAGGCTAAAAGTGTATAGGCTTTTAGGGTTAAGTTAATGTGGGTAATAGAAACGATGTCGAATGGGGGTTTTAAATAGTGTGCTTAGCACACTCCATTCTTTTCATTAGGCTCAAAGGGACACTAGGGATATATTTAGTATAGGTCGGGGAATATTTAGGCTCTAACGATCCAAAGATGGCTAAATCATTTCTTAATGCCAAATGCTCACATAGTATTTAAAACAAGTAAGACAACACAAAATATCATATCAACTATGGAATTGGGGTTGAATGTTTTAGCATCCTTGGATTTCACATAAGCATTTGCTAAGAGGCAGGATGGTAGGGACAATTGAGACTAATAA
>CM028383.1:85163415-85187545 GCA_013146195.2 Codonopsis lanceolata
TTTTTATGGACTTGATGAATAGGGTTTTTCCATGAGTATCTTGATTGCTTTGTGGTGGTATTTATTGATGACATTCTTGTGTACTCAAAGTCACGAGAGGAACATGCGAATCATTTGAGAGAAGTTCTTTCTATCTTGCGGAAGAAGCAACTTTATGCGAAATTTAGTAAGTGTGCCTTACGGCTAGAACAAGTTTCCTTTCTAGGGCACGTGGTGTCTAGAGATGGTATCGCGGTGGATCCATCCAAGGTTGAGGCGATTACTAAGTGGAAGAGCGCCTAGTATGGTAGCAGAGGTCAAGTAGTTTCTTGGGCTGGCGGAGTTTATTAGGTTCATTGAGGGTTTTCGAATCGCTACTCAGATGACTAATTTGACTCGAGAAGAAGTCTACTTTTATATGGAGTGATAAGTGCGAGGCTAGTTTTGGGAGTTGAAGAGGAGGTTGACTCGGCTCTATTTTGGCATTGCCTAGTGGGGAGGGACTTTGATTTATAAGACGCCTCGTTAGAAGGCTTGGGTTGCGTACTTATGCGAGAATGGGAGAGTTATTGCCTATGCCGGTTATCACCTTATGGCGAGAATTATCGACACATGACCTTGAGTTGGCGGTATTATTTTTGCGCTTCACAAGTGGAAGCATTATCTTTCTGGGGGCTAAGTTTGAGATATTCACCGATCATAAGAGTTTGAAGTATCTCTTTTCACAAAAAGGTTGAATATGCGGACAGGCGATGGATGGAGAAACTTAAGGATCATGGTTGCACTATTTCATATCATCAGGGAAAGCTAATGTTGTTCGGATGCCTTGAGTAGGAAGGCGTATATGTCTTGTTTGATGATGAGGGAGTGGAAGATGCTTGAGGGCGTCAGAGAATGGAGTCGATTGCGGTGAGCATAGGGTTATCTTTGCTAGCGTGCGTGCTACGCCTGCATTGTTTGAGTTGATTAAGAAGGCTCAAGTTTCCGATTCTGAGTTGAAGAAGATTATTGATGGATTGGGTGATGGTAAGACACCGGAGTTTGCTATGAACACCGATGGGATTTTGACTTTTCGAGGTAGAGTTTGTGTTCCTTCTACCGATGGGGTTAAGCGTATGGTTCTTGATGAGGCTCACAAGGCCAAGTATACTATACATCCAGGGAGTACCAAAATGTATAGGGACTTGAAGAGACGATTTTGGTGGAATGGGATGAAGAGAAATAGCGATTATGTATCTAGATGTTTGACGTGTCGGCGGGTAAAGTGAACACCGAGACACTAGGTTTACTTGACCACTTGAGATACCGGAGTGGAAATGGGAGCATATCACCATGGATTTTGTGACGGGATTGCCACGTACTCGCCGAGGTTTTGATGCAGTTTGGGTTGTTGTGGATAGGTTGACCAAATCTTCACATTTTATTCCTATTGCGATGACTTATAGTTTGAGTCAGTTGGCAGCGTTGTATATCCAGGATATCGTGAGATTGCACGGTATTCCAGTTAGCATTGTTTCTGATAGAGACCCCAGGTTCACTTCTAGATTTTGGCATTCCTTCAGGAGGCTTTGGGTACAAAGTTAAACTTTAGTACTGAGATTTCACCCGCAATACGAGAGATTGATTCGTATGGAGGATCTATCATGCGCTGTGCCATGGATTTCAAAGGTAGTTGGGATTCTCATTTACCGTTAGTTTAATTTGCATATAATAATAGTTACCCAAGATCGAGATGGCGCCATATGAGGAGGCTTTATATGGGCGCAAGTGTCGCAACCGATTAAGTGTCGTTCACCGATTTCTTTGGGATGAGGTTGGTGAAGCTAAACTTTGGGGTTCGGAGATGGTACAACAATGGTCGGTGAGTAGCGTGAAGCTTATTAGAGATAGATTGCTTACGCCCGAGTAAGCGAGAAAAGCTACGCGGACAACCGGAGACGTGACTTAGAGTTTCGTGTTGGTGACTCTCAGATTCTTGAAAGTATCGCCCCGACGCGGTACTAAGCGATTGGGAAGAAAGGTAAACTTTCACCTAGATTCATTGGACCATTCGAGATCCTAGAAAGGATTGGAGCTTTGGCGCGCATCGGTTAGCATTGCCACCTTCTATATCGGATGTTCATGATGTCTTTCATGTCTCGATGCTACGTAAGTACTTGCAGGACGAGTCGCATGTCCTGACTTATGATGAGATTACTTTTGAGCCTGACCTATCTTATGATGAGAAGCCGGTGAGGATTCTTGATACGAAAGAACAAGTGTTGAGAACGAAGAAGATTCCATTAGTGAAGGTCTTGTGGAAGAATCATAACATTGAGGAAGCCACGTGGGAGACCGAGCTTGATATGAGAGAGAGATATCCTTTCCTATTCGATGACTCCGGTAAGAATTTAGGGACTAAATTCCTTTAAGTGGGGGAGGATGTGAGAACCCAAACCCATTACTTGTTTTATACCTTAATAACATGTTTGTATTATGCCTTAACATGTTAGATGCTTCTATTTGTCCATGTCATGCTCACATTAGAGTATTACGTGCCTAGTTGCTTGAATACCTTCTATGCATTGCTTGCCTTGCCGTTGTACTTTGAGTGTTGCCTTAGCATGTTAGCACTCAACCAAGACTTGTTAGAGTTCTATTGTCTTTCATAGATGACCTAGAACGTTCACCTTGATCATAGTAAGCTTGGTTGGAAGTTTAGAAACTTTCTTGCTTTGTTTTGACCTTAGCGACTTCCCTCGTCTCCCATATTGCTTGTATTTCGTCGTGCGATGTGTTCATTGAGTTCCCGGCCTTGTATTCAAGTCATAACCATGTTTAAACAAGCCTTTTCCATGCCCAAGTTATCTTAGTTTCATTGACGTTTGATTCGTGTTTGATTCGTCAACCAATCGTCGCATGATTCGAGCCTTGTCCTACCTTGTTCCGGGTGTTGTTTGGGTGTGTTTCTGACTTGTTTTGAGTTGTGTTAGACCCTAGAATGGTTGCCCATAAGTTTGGGACCCTTTAGGCCATGTTTAGGTCAAGTTTTGGAGGTCCAGAAGCCCAGGCGCCCGCCTGGCATCGAGTGAGGCGCCCGCCCCAAGTGCTGAGAGCAATTGAAAATTGGAGATAGCCCCAGAAGTTGAGGCGCCCGCCTGGGGAAGGCTGAGGCGCCCGCCTCAACATAAAATCAGCAACGGGAATTTTTCCCTCTGTTCTGCTATGTCCGACTTTTGGCACCTAAAACCCCTTCCTAATTGTCCCTAAACCATCCTATTAGACCCTAATTGAGTAGGATTAAGCCTAACCTCAATCAACCTCCACTTGACAAGTGGATTTGGAAGCTCTCTCCTTGAGGCAAGTGGAATTCCACCCACTTCATGCAAAATATAAAAGGCTTCCTCTTGTTGACCAAACATTAAACTCCATTTTCAGATCATCTTCTCCTCTCTCTTCCCCAAGCTTTGTGCGTGTAGAGAAAGGTGAGACTAGTGTGTGTTGCTTCCATAGATTGAGCTCCCGACCTCCGATTGCCAAACCGAGACCACCGAAGTGAATCTATCGTTGAGGAGCACGTTTCCATCCGAATAGTTTGTGCTCATTCCATCTTTTTCTTGGGTGTAAGGTAAGCTATCGATTCCCCTTAGGATGTATGCTAGAAATGCCATGTCCCCCTCTTCTTGTAATTCCCATGCTCCTACCATGCCTATGCCATGATTGAGGATGATTTGATCTTTTGGAGAATTTGAATAATATGTTCATCTTGTTAATTTAGTCCTATGCCTAGAATTAAATGTGTTCTATGCCCCCTTAGGAACAACTATTGTTCTTGGACTAATAGATTTCGACAACTTTTAAAGACTATGATTTATAGGGTTTCATATGCCATGAATTGTTCATCCTATTGAATTGGGTCCTATGCTTAGAATTAATTGTGTTCTATGTCCTCCTATGAATAATAAATGTTCTTAGACCATTGCATTTTAATAACCTTGAAATAATGATTCTAAGGTCCCCTTGAATTTGGATTTTTGATAATTCTTGACTATGGTTGTTAAGAGGATTAATGACCTAGTCTATCGTATACGAGAACTTAGAAAAGGGTTTAGGATGCAATTAGCATTTAAACTCTATTGGATGAATTGTTAGAGACGACTCAACGGAGTCAAGTTTAGCGAGCCATTGAACAATACCGGCTCACCGATCAATCCCTACGACGTTCTAAACACGTTTCCTTAAGAATAATAATTCTAGACTCTTGAACTTGGATTGATTACCTTGCTTGATCTTGAATGTCATATAATAGAATGCCTATTTGACATGTTGAGTTCGCTCTTGTCGAACTCAATCCTACTTGATTATTGATGAGAATAATTTACTTGTCATGAACGAGATCGCTCTTGTCGACCTCGTTCACTACTTGATAATTTGTTAAGTAAACACTACTTGGCATTTGCATGAGTCCAGCTGGCATCCCGTCTTTGTTCACACACGCCTCCACTGTGGCCACAGTGGGGAAGTAGCTCCCTTGTTGTAATCATTTAAGAGCATCATTGGTGTCTATCCCGGGCATCTCCTCGGAAGATCGATGTACTGACACACATTCGATACCCGCACATTCCAGATAACGCTTGTATGCAGGAACTACGTAGCGGCCCGGCTCTCCATATATCCTTATCCTATGTGATTTAATTATGCGCACCTATGTGAAACAATGTGCATCTTGGATATATGACCTCTATGCTTATGTGACGATATCTTGCCTTGTATGTTGCATATTGCCATGACATGCATGATTGATAGCTTACAAGTCTTTATGACTTACCCTTTCCCTTCTTGCTTTAGATCCTAGCAAGGCAGTCACCTTTCGTTGAGATTTCTTTGTGTTCGTGCATTGTGCCCCTTTTGGTCCGCCATCGTTATTTGAAGAGGTGGTTTAGATGTCCTCTTCCTCTTGTTATATATCTTGTAAGGACGACAGGTTAAAGCAAGTCAATTAGACTATGCTTGGGTATTTGTATAAAACTTGATCTTGAAACTTTTGTTAGCTACTGGTAGTTATATAGCTTGTAGTACTTGTAACCCCTTTTGTGCCGGCATTGTGTAAGCCGAGCTTTGGTTACCTTGTTAATATTCCACTACGTATTAGTCTTCCGCTGAGCATGCCATTAGCTCTTATTTAATTCTTGTCCATCAACTGTTAGCTTGGGTTCCGGCATGTAGTGTCGCCGATGACTTGGTTTTATGTTAACTGTTTATCAGGTTGAAAAGGTTTTAGACATACCGGCCTTTTGGTGCCGAGGCGTGCTACGTCTCTAATGTTGCGTCACGTCGGTTTCTTAAATTAAGTCCTTGCATGTTATATGTTTACTTGTTTCCTCCTTATTTGGGCGGTCCGACCCTCGGTTCCACCTCGGGCCCGGGCCGGGTCGCCACATAATTTGTATGAAAATGCTAAAATCTATAAGGAAAAGACCAAAAGATATCACAATATGGGTATCACTAAAAAGATGTTATGCCCAGTATTGAAAGTTCTCCTTTTTAATTCTGAGATTATTTCTGGGTAAGCTAAAGTCAAAATGGTCAGGTCCGTTTGTAAGAGTACGAATTTATACGCATGGTGTATTTGATGTGAGAAATCCTAAATCAAATGAAACCTTTAAGGTGAATGGTCACCTTCTCAAACCTTACTTTGAACCTTTGTCAGTTGGGAAGACAATCAAACTCATTCATCTTTCTGACACTGAACCCCCAATATAATAGGTTTGGAGTTAGGTCAAGCCAAAGACGTTAAACAAGTGCGCTAGGTAGGAGGCAACCCACTTTGACTGATTTTTATTGCTTTCGTAGTGTAATTAAAATATGTTTCTCACCATCTTATTTGATTACGAGCATTTAAATTAAATGTTTAACAGTCATGACATAATTTAAGTTCGAGGGTGAAAAGCATCGTAGTGTTGTATTTATTTACTTTATATAATATTTTAGTTTAGTTTTCTTTTATTTTGTAGACATTTTAGAGTGCAGGAAAGAAACGGCCCTAGCGAAATGTTAACAGACAGACGAAAATGACAGAAAAATGAAAAAAAAAATTATGCTGAAATGAAATCTGGCTTCTCAAACAACACAACCTCTATGGACCTTGTGAGACCCCGAATCCTTATGAACTTTCTTAGATGAATTTACATTCGTAATAACCATTTTTACAAGTTTACATATGACCACGACGTTCATCGTAGTTGTCGTCGTAAGTTTGATTCCCCGATTCGCGATTTTAGTTATCGTGTTGTCGTATTACTCGGGTAGTATTATTTTGATCCTAGGTTTGGCCCTGGATGACTAGGGGGACCTTGGGGATTAACTTGATATTATTTTCGTTTTTTCGTGTTTAAGTTTGAACACGCTCGTGTTTCATTTCCGGTGTGACTTGTGTATTCGCCTCGGACACGATAGGGTTGTAGTAATTTGGCTATAGTTTTCTGTAGACAACTCATAATCAAGATCCGTTTGATGCGTTAGAAACTACATTTCAATATCTTTCTAACCATTCCTTTTGCGTAATTTTTGGATTTGTATTTCAGTACATATGCATTTTTAAAGATGACTGAATCATTTATTCTCGGTATTTCCAGAAATTTGAGTTTTGCCTAGTTTATTGGATTTACTTGGAGACCCTTAATGAATTTCACTAAACCTGAACTTAGACCTTAATTAGAGTGGATTAAGACTAAGTTAAAATTTTAGCACTAAATCCTCAATTAGGGACTTAATCTCACTTAAAAATTGACGTATAAGGGCTTGACACTTGTTTTTCACTCACTCTCTCACCTCTTAGTGTACCATGGCTGGAGAACTCCACTCATTACACCTCCTAAAATCATATTTTTACATCCACCATGGATGAGAGCTTGAGTGTGGGAGATTCTTGGTGAGATTAGTGTGTGTTTTGTGATTTCCCCGAGATCCGGCCACCCGATTTTGGATTCAAGACCACCCAATCGTAGCTATCGACGAGGAGACTACTAATCCTTATTTTGTTTTCCTTTTTCTCAGCCGTTTCTAGGCTTAAGGTATGCTTATAATCCCTAAAAATTTGTATGTTCAATATAATGGCATACTCCCTTCATAATAGTTGTAGTATACATGCTTAGGAAGACTTCTTGTGAAGTAGAAATCTTCTTTTCAACAAGTTATAAATCTGGAAATTATGGGGCTGATTTGCTAAGTTATTAATTTGGGTTTGGGTAAAGTATGAATGTGGTTGTAATTGTGCTTAGGATTAATTCTTGTGAAAGAATTCATTACAATTGTTAACTTTAAAGAATTTTTCATGTTAGGGTTAAATTCTGGAAATTTTGGGGCTCCCCTCTACACTTAATAAATTGGGTTTGTGTATAGCATTAAAAGTGTTCTAAACATGACTTGGAACAACTAATATTCATGGACTTGTTGGAATTGGAAACTTCAATGAGATGACTAGTTTAGGATTTCACCAATTTGGAAGAAACCTCACAGATTCAGTCCTAATTTTGGGCTGTTTTCCAGAAACTACTGGTACTAATCTACTACATGGAATTGCCTAAAAATATTTTATGTTGGTAATGTGTATGTTAAGTGATAATCTGTAAATTTTCATAAATTTTGGAGTTCGGGAAGTATTTTTAATGAATCATGAACCATGGCTGCGACAGTGAGTCTGAACAAGGGGAACTGGTTATTAACATGATCTTCATTAGATCATAAATCGATGAATACATATCCAATTGGAGTGTTTTAAAAAGGTAAACTCTGTATAAAAGAGTCTAGTTTTTGGAAATGTAATATATGTGTAATTTGGATCAATGAGGAATTTTTGGTGAAGTTTGTATGATGGACATGCAGTACAGGCCACATCAGTAAATCAGATTTCTGACATGAACTTGAGGGGCTATATTTTGATTAATAAAAGTCCTAATGGAGCAATTTAAAAGTATAAATTATAGTATCAAGAGTCTAGTTTGCAACTAGACAATAATCCACTTATTTGGAGTTGTGAAACATTCATGGCTGAATTTACAAGTTGACTAAGCAGAATGAGTCACAACAGATAACCAGATTTTTAACATGAATTTGAGGTGACTGTATTTTGATGAATACAGGTCCAAATAGAGTACTTTAAAGTTCTAAATTATAGTTCCAAGAGTCTAGTTTTTGAACATATAAATTCATGAAATTTGGAGTTTTGAGGAAATAACGGTCGAATTTATAAATTGACTGGGCAGAATAATCATAACAGAAAAACAGTTTATTAGCTTGATCTTGATATGATCATAGATTGATGAACACAAGTCCAAATGAAGTGATTTAAAAGGCTAAGTTATAGTTTAAAAAGCCTACTTTCAGAATAAGAAATATTCAGTACATTTTGTGTTGAGAGGAATTTTTAATGCAATTAGAAAGATTGCTGCGCCGAGTGATTTGTAAAACTTGTTAAGGATTGATTCTCCATACTTGATGAATATGACTTATAAAGCATAAAGTGTTTCTTGCCTTCAAGCATGTTCTACTATTGGGTTGTTAACTTGCTATGAAATTTGGATTCCACTAATAGGTGGGATTATGAACTTGAATTGAATTAAGACTTGATTTGATATTAATCAACTTAGGCTTCCATCTTCTACTTGACTTATTGATACGTGAACTAGGGTTCCTAAATGGAACAAGAACCTAGCTATGCCTTAAACAAGAACATAGAAGGGCTAGAAATGCATATATCATTTAAACCCTATTTGGATGAAACTGTAGTAAGGACTCAACAGAGTCGAGTTAAGGAACAATTGAACCTTATGAGGATCGTGGTGAGATCCTATGATAATTATATTCCATTTGACTAGATTACTAGCTTTTGGGACTTGAATCGAATAGAGTGAACAACTTGACACTTATGATTTAGAGACTCAAATGAGCTCCTATTGTGGTTTTGTGATTATTGTAACAATGTGCATAATTGAATGAGTTTAGTAGATGATTATATCTATTTGAGAATTAGCAAGTAAACATCTACTTGTGCATTGCATATAAGTCCAGCTGGCATTACTTGAGTTTTCATGTTGAAGGTGGGACGATGCATTGTCTTCACGAATTATGAGATTCGTGGTTGCAATGTATCGCCATACCGGAATCGGTTTTCAGACACCCCTCCACTGCTAGCTACAGTGGGGAAGTATCCCCCTTTGTCGTAACCAATTGAGCACATTGGCTAGTGCTATTTTCCCGAGTAGAGAGCTCGGACCCAAGAAGAGAGCTCGGTACTTTGATAGCCGATCACGGGTATCACTGGCACGATATGATTAACAGTTGTGATTGCAGGAGCAATACGATGACAGTGATTTGGTATCTTCTCAATATCTTATGTGGCTTCCTATGGGCACTTATGTGATAACAAAGTGTTAGTTGAACATGAGATCATATTGACCATGTTTGTATGTATTAATGTTATTGAGAGACTTGATGTGTATATATATAAATATGCACACTTATATATAATGATTCTGTGAACAACTTGATTTGTATATATAGATATATATACTTGCGTATGATGTTTTTATAGAAACTACCTTCTAATTCATTTGATTTGTGTTTGAATAGGGAATTACACTCTGGTTCACTTGGACGGTTTAGTAAATAAGAAGAAATGACTATCTTGTGGAGTATCTAAACGATACGATACCTCTTCACGGGTTTTTACGTCATTTGTAAAATGACACCATGATTATTTTATGTTACATAATTATATGTTACATATCTCTTGTATGTAGCGCGATATTTTATGACTTAAATTATGCTACTTCAAAACATATATTAGTAGCCAAAAGCCTCGTGAAATAGCATAATTTAAGTCATAGAAGCATCGATATCATCGATCTCTTTGGGTCATTATGACTCATTACGTACTTTGTTTCTAGTTGCAGGAAATTGGTAGCCGTGTGGAGGTCGAGTAGATCGTGACTGTAGCAGGGCGTAGCTGATCGATAGATCGAGATTAGATTGTGTGGTTCATGCTAGTAGAAGTAGACATCCCCGAGTAGTAGCTTGTGGAGTCCTATTTCTTTTTAGCATCGTCACATATATTATGTACCTTGCTATTCTTGTGAGATCGATTTTGTAAAGTTATCTAGACTTTACGGTCGGGTAGATACTTGGGTATTTGTATTGTTTCTTCTTAGGCCGATGGGTTGTGTCGTGCAATTATTCGTGGTTTTAGTATTTATTTCAGTTATCTCCCGGGCACGCAGTAGCTTTGGGGCTTTTCTTTATTCTAAATTGTTATAGTTGTTGGTAAACCCCGGTATTCTTTAGCCATGGGTAATTGCTATCAGGTTGGTTCTTTGTTGAAACGCCGGCCTGGAGTGCCGATGGTTTGTTCAGTGTCTGCAATGTTGCGGCACGCGAATTTTGTATTTTCCCCCTTTGAGAGATAATGTCTCTCTTGGTTTCTTTGGCTTTTGTTTTGAGCTTATTCGATTTTTGAAATACCGTATTTTAGTGCGGCTTTATGTTCATGTTTAGAGCTTGTTAGCTTGACTGTTGGACTCGCACTATTGTTTAACAAGTGCTTGTCCTCATCATATGTTTGTTCCAGCGACACGACCTTGGGATTTCGTGTTGGAATCTGGCTTGGGTCGTGACAGACCTTGCGAAGGCATGCCTTTCAAGACATGCAGCCGCAAGGCGTCACGTAATCTAAATTTTTCGATACTCATGTGGCTGCAAGCCTACCCCTTTCCCCCGTAAGCCTACATCAGCAGTCAATGCAAACATTAACTGTGACCCTGACAGCCGCAAGCCTTAAGGACCTTGCGACCGCAAGCTACTTGATTATATAATGGCGCTGATGTGTTTGAGGACAGCACCGATGACCAAATTTCAAAATCCTTTAACTCTTCGGCTCCTCTTCTTTCTCTATTCTCTTAATTCTAGTGAAGCAAGCTCCAATTCCGACCCAAAATTAACTATGAGGTGCAACGTTCCAAGCCTCTCTCACGCCATTCCTTTCCATTTTCATCACTCAATCCATGGAAGCTTGAAGCCTTGTTCCACCATTGTTGCCACCACGAAGCATCAAAACTCCGTCAGTCAACATGGTGAAATCAATTTTATGCAATCCAAGTATTCTCTGCCCTTTTACTTTTGGAATTTAAAATTTTTAATATATTTAGTAAATTTTGCATGCTAGGGTGTTAGAGTACGTAGATTGCATTGTTTTTACATTCTTATATGCTTTGTTAAGACTTTCTATTTTTTTAGAGAGAATGTTTTTCTGTACCCTGTTGCCATGGCCCCCAAGCTTAGAAACATTGGTCCAAGTGCATAGTCCCCGAGGGAGGAGTTGAGCATGACAACGTCGACCTTCTCGTTCACTTTTCCCAACGGAGATGGAGCAATCTCTTTGTGACTTCAGAAGTGTCCATCGTAGCCATTGTCCGTGAATTCTATGCCAACGGGCGTGTCTCATTGACCGATAGGGTGTCCAACTCTAGTAATGTCTAGAATAGGAGTGTCAATTCTTTTCCCACGAGTATTAGTAATTATTATTGCACCCATATTTTTGAGGGCACCAATGACTTTAATGCTCACATTGCCCAGCGTATCCCTGTTGAGGAGGTTGATGCCTTAATAGCAACTCCTGATACTGTTTGGATCTATCATTAAGGTCCACCGTTTGGTCCCCGCACTATGGACGAAGCCCGGTTGACTAATGCGTCTAAGGTTGTGTTCAAATTCATTAATTTGTGCATGTCTTATGCCTTCAGCCACCAACATATTATGTCGTGGCATAGGGCTATTCTGATCTAAACTATTATGTCCGGTGGTTCTGTTAATAAAGGGCACTTGATAACGGCCCAAATTCATTACATCATCGCCGACACAACAAACTCGGGATTCCTTTTCCTGAGATTAATTACTGGTTTGACTAGGGGGGCCGAAGTCATTTGGGCTCCTGATTCTGAGAGGGTACGAGCAGTGCCCGACATTGTTGTGGCAATTTTATTCGATCACGCGCGTTGGCCACGTGAGACAGGAACATGTGAAGAGCCTGAAGAGGGTAACATCGAGGAAAAGAGAGATCCTTTTGAGGCCCTCTCTAATAGAATCGAGGAGCTTGGGTTAGATGAGCAGATGATCCAGAAACAGGTCGTGCAGATGTGCGCTGACCAGAACTACTTCTATGACTAGTCAGGCCAAGTTTATAGAAATATGGATGTCTTCCACGGTATGCGTGTCGACACTGTGCCCGAATTTCTCCCTCCTTCATTATATCGTCCCGACTCACCATGAGTCGAAAGCTCAAGTGTCTTCCTCTTTCCTTAGGTCGATCTGTTATGTCCTTTCTATATTTCTCCTCCACCAACCCTCTTATAGGGTAGCCCTCAATTTTGCGAAAAATTAAAATTTAAGTTTGGGGGGGGGGAATTCTAGATCCAGGGTCTTTATAGGACACAGACCTAAGGAGAGGGGACTTGTGCTATATTACTTAGGGTACGGGACATTTTTTCCACTCTATTATCTCTTCTCCTCTCTCGATTATCTTTCTTTTTATTTTTACCTATTTTAGGAGATGTTGATTAGACCAGAATACTATAGGAAAGAAAAGGTTCCTTCCCGGAACCCATCATCAATCAGGTCTTCATCTATCTCCAACTTTCTTAAAAGTAATAAAAATAAAAATAAAAATTTATTCTTGAGTCCTGGTGTGGGAACTTCAGTCAATGATGATTTAGTGCAATGAAGCACATGACTTTTCCATAGATCACTCTGGAACTCACTCAAGTCTGTGAATTTCCTGATATTCTCCATATCTTTATGCACTTATGCCATATTATGAGTATTGGAAAATTTGAATATTTTTACAAAGTTTATAGTGCACATTTCATTCTAGCGAGACTGGTTAGGTGCATAAGAATACGATGAATAGCCATCCTGACATGAGTGTTATATTAATTTGTACCTTAGGGTCAAGGATTCTCCTTGCTAATATATCTCACGCACACTTTTGAACCGTGGCTGCATGTTAGCCTTGATTGTCCATACCTCTTCCCTAGTGACTGCTTATGTGAAATCCAATGATGCTAAAATTTTCTTTTCATAATATTCATAATGCATGTGATGTTTTAATTATGTCTACTTTTTTGAAACTGGCATAAGTAATTATGGCATTAGGATGTGATTTAGGTCATCTTTGGAGCGTTTGAGCCTATATATTTCCCAACCATACTAAAAATATATCCCTAGTTTCCCTTTTTTTGAGCTTAATTAATGAATGGCGTGTGGTAAGAATACAACAACTTCCATTCGACTTCTTTTCTTTTACCTACATTAACTTAACCCTTAAAACTTATACATTTTACCCTACCCTTTGAGAGAGGAAGATTTGGGTGAGGAAATGATCTTATGGGAAAGCTATTAAAGGAATGAGTCCTTATGGGATGGTTTATGGCAAAGCATGCGATCTTCTGTGGAAATCGAACATAAAGCCTTTTGGGCTATTAAAACTATTAATTTTGATTTAAATTTGGCTGGAGAAGAACGTCTATTCCAGCTAAACGAGTTAGAAAAATGTCTAAAGAAAAGACCAAAAGATATCATGATATGAGAATTAATCAAAAGATATTGCGTCCAAGTTTGAAAGTTATCATGTATTATATATATATATATATATATATATATATATATATATATATATATAAACACACACACACACATCAAGTTTTTCATATAACATCAGCCAAAACAAACATGGTCAATAAGATCTCATGTTCAACTAAGACTTTGTTATCACATAAGTGCCCATAGTAAGCCACATAAAGGATAGAGAAGGTACCAAATCAATGTCGTTGTGTTGCTCCTGCAATCACAACTGTTAATCATATCATGCCAGTGACACCCGTGATCGGGTATCAAAGTACCGAGCTCTCTTCTCGGGTTCGAGCTATCTACTCGGGAAAAATAGCACTAGCCAATGCGCTCTTTTGGTTACGACAAAGGAGGCTACTTCCCTACTATAGCAAGCAGTGGAGGGGTGTGTGAACGGAATTCGATACAGCGATACATTGCAACCATGAATCCCATAATTCGTGAAGATAATGCATCGTCCCACCATCAACGTACAAATTCAAGTAATGCCAACTGGACTTATATGCAATGCACAAGTAGATGTTTACTTGCAAATTCTCAAGTAGATATACAGTTCTACTAAACTCATACGATTATGCACATTGTTACAATAATCACAAAACCACAATAGTAGCTCATTTGAGTCTCTAAATCAGAAGTGTCAAGCTGTCCACTCAATTCAATCCAAGGTCCAAAAGCTAGTAATCTAGTCAAATGGAATATAATTATCATAGGATCTCACCACGATCCTTGTAAGGTTCAATTGTTCCTTAACTCGACTCCGTTCAGTCCTTACTACAGTTTCATCCGAATAGGGTATAAATGCTATATGCATTTCTAGTCCTTCTATGTTCTTGTTTAAGGCATACCTAGGTTTTCATTCCATTTAGGAACCCTAGTTCACGTATCAATAAGTCAAGTAGAAGATAGAAGCCTAAGTTGATTATTATCAAATCAAGCCCTAGTTCAATTCAATATATTAATAACTTGTTCCCCGAGAAGCCTATCTCATAAAAAATTCTCTCTCTAAGATTTCTCTCACTAGACTCTTTCCCGTTAGGGTTTGCATTAGGGTTTGGTTACCCTTTTAGGGTTTGTGCATGCCATGGTTGCCATGGACGCTCCGCCTCCTATTCCGCCAGACCCTATTGCCATCTCAACTGGTTTGGCAGCTTCAACGCCACCTGTATCCTATGCTAATGTGGTTATGCAGCCCCGTCAGTTTGTAGGTCAATCTTCTCCGGTGCTTCAGGCAGTTCCCTTGGTTCCTCGACAGACTATGGTGGTGGATGGAGAGCCTGGCTGTTTGTTCACTCCGGTTGAATTGGAGGCGGCTTCGAAGAAATTTGAGAATACGTTGATCCTTAATGTCTCGGCAGGGAGGCCGATAATTCAAGTCATTCAGGAGGACATTGCTAAAAATTGGCGTCTTAAGGGTCTTTTCGTGGTTGGCCTTTTGGATCCTTGTCACATTATGGTCCGGTTATCTTCCTCGGAAGACATGGTTCTTGCTTTGTCGAAAGAATCTCACATGATCGAATCATGTATGTATCGTTCGTTTCGATGGTCGGTAGATTTCGGGTTTCACAAGGATGTTACAAAGGTTGCGGTTTGGGTTCGTCTTCATCATCTTCCACTCACTTTTTTCAATCCATCTTTCTTGGAGCGCATAGGAAACACTTTGGGGAATTTTTCACGAGTGGATGAGAAGACGCTTTCACTTGTTCGACCGATGTTTGCTAGGATGTGTATTGAGGTGGATGTATCTATTCCTTTGCCAACTAGAGTCTGGATAGGGTCTAGTAAGGATAATGGCTTTTTGCAATCGCTTGAATTTGAGGGGAATATTTGGTTTTGCATCGGCTGTGGTTTGCTTGGTCACACGAAGGTCGAATGTCGGAAGGGTCAAAGACGCGAACGGCCTGTCGATAAGGAGAAGGAGACGTTTGTTCCTCCTACGAATACAATTAATGTCAAGCCGCCGGCTATTTCAATGGCAGCGAAGGAGTCAGCCAAAGGTCTTAATGTGCCGAAGGTACCCATGCAATCACGCACTCACATGCAAAATAAAAAATGGACGCCATTTAAATCTAAACCTAATGGGGATGGTGCTTCGGTCTCTTTCGCAAAAAATTCATAGGGCGTTCCAGTAGGGGTCGAATGTATCGATGTAGTATGTTCTGGATCTTTAGAGGGTTGTACGAGGATTGATCAGAACGATGTTCGAACACAGGGTAAGCTGGTGGTTTTATCGAATTCGTTTGATCTGCTGGACTGTTTAGAGGAGGATCATGGAGCAGACATAGTTCTCGGGTCAGGGAAGGAGGATAACAAGGCAATGCAGGCTGATGCTCACGCTCCCGTTCCACAGGCTCAAAGGAAGACATTCAGAGATTTAGTCTATATTGGTGAGTTTTGGGATGGTATTCTCCACGAAGTACCTCGGAAGTTTGGGAAGGCTCATTCCACTAATGGTGATTATAGTGACACGGTTATGGACTCGCGAAGAATATACACGGATGTGGATGTGGGCAAGATCCATCTTCGGCCATCTTTCACCAACTATTGTGCTGCTTTAAATGCTGAGGTGAGGAAAGATAAATTTTTAAAAGAAAATTTCAGAGTTACTAGGGCTGCTAGCAAAGCCCAGAAACTTCCTTCCTCGAATTAGTTTTATGACGATCGTCATTTGGAATGCTCGGGGAGTTTGCAACAAACCTACCCGATCTTAAGCTTCTCATTCGACAGCATAAGCCTTTTTTGTGTGCAGTTTTTGAGCCTAAAACCAGTGGAGATAGGTTGTTTAAATTTTGTTGTAGAATGGGTTTTGATCATAATATGCATATTTATCCTTGTAATAAACACATTTGGCTTATTTGGAATAATCCGGTTGTGGTGGATCTTGTGAGTAGTTCGGCTCAACAAATTACGGTCATGGTGAATATCCCTTCGCTTATTCCTACTATGGCTTCTTTTGTTTACGCAAAATGTAATAGGCAGGGACGTAATGATTTATGGATTGAGTTAGAGGCTCTTTTAGTTAATTGTGTTTGTCCGTGGTTCGTTGGGGGTGATTTTAATGTTATTAGTCAGTCTTTGGAAAAGTTAGGGGGTGCTCCATGTGATTTTGGTGAAATGGATGATTTTAATAATTTCATGAATCGGGCTGGTTTGGTTGACGCGGGTTATGAAGGAAGTCGTTATACTTGGTGCAACAATCAATCCGGGGGGCATCGTATTTGGAAACGTTTGGATAGAGTTCTTGTTAATGGTGAGTTTAAGCTGCGTTTTCCTCGGCTTCAAGTTTCTCATTTAGTAACTTCGGTGTCAAATCATGCTCCTCTTCTTCTTGATTTTCGTGTATCGGTACAACATAAGAGTGGGTTTCGATTTCAGAGAATGTGGCTCGACCATCCGGATTTTCTTACCTTTGTAGCTAATTCTTGGAACAGGCCTAGTTGGGGTATGGGTATGTCTCTCTTATATTTTAAGTTACGCCGTCTAACAGTTGCTCTGCGTGATTGGAACTGAAAGGTTTTTGGTCATGTTCAGTGGAATATTGCAGTCACTCAGGATGATATTCTTAGTTTAGAAATGGATTTACAACCAGGGGGCGGCAGTGCTATGGAAGAAGGTTTGCAGGTAGCAAAACAACGTCTCAATCAACTTTTAGAATGGGACATGAAAATGGCTGAGAGGAAATGAAGACAGTTATGGGTTCGAGATGGCGATCAGAACACAACCTTCTTTCACGTAAGCATCAAGGATAGATTTCATCGGAATGTGATTCAGCTTCGTTTGCCGGATGGGTCTTTTAGTGAGGATCCGGTGCAGTTAGGGTCTATGGCTGAGGAATATTTTGCTGATCTTTTTGCTTCAAGCGGGTTTGGTGTGGAAGAGGGTCTTTTTGATGAGATTCCTTGTTCTATCTCGGTAGAGGATAATATTTTTTTGACAGTTGATCCGTCAGTCGAGGAGGTGTGGACAGCGATTAAGTCTCTAAGCCCTCACAGTGCCCCATGTCCTGATGGTTTTACAGGATGGTTTTTTCAGGGATGTTGGTCGATTATAAAAGAAGATGTTATGGGTGCGGTTTTGGAGTTTTTTAGGGGTGGGGAAATGCATCGGGGAATCTCGTCAGCTGCCATTGTTCTTCTTCCTAAGGTGGACAGCCTTGAATTGTTTGAGTGACCTAAGACCGATTAGTCTATGTAATTTCTCGGCAAAGATTATTTCTAAAATATTGGCCACCCGGTTAGCCAATTTTCTTCCCAAGATTGTTTCAGACCATCAATCCGGCTTTGTTAAGGGTCGAAGTATCCAAGAGAATTTTTTTCTAGCCCATGAATTAGTTCAACGTGTTGACATTAAATCTCGGGGTGGTAACATGGTTTTCAAAGTTGACATGTCAAAGGCTTATTATCGTCTTGAATGGGATTTTATTCTTTGGGCTTTGCAGGCTTTTTATTTCAGCATGGAGTTTCGAAGGTTTATTCGTAATTTGCTTCAGAATAGTTGGTACTCGTTTAAGATAAATGGGACTACGTCGGGTTTTTTCAAGGCAAACCGAAGGGTGAGGCAAGGTGATCTGAGATCTCCTATGTTATTTATTCTTGCCCAGGAGGTTCTTTCCTTCAACTTAAATAGGGCTGTCTCGCAAGGCTTGGTTCATCCTTTCAGACATGGTCGTGGGGGAGTAGTGATCATGCACCTTTTATATGAAGATGATATGTTATTATTTTGCAATGGATCCAAATGTTCTATTCAGGGGCTTAAAAAGGTGTTACGAGATTATGAAATTGCTTCTTGGCAATTGGCAAATTCTAGCAAGAGTGGTTTCTTTACGTCGAAGCACTGTTCGAGGAGGCACATTTTGCACATTGCCGATTGGTCTGGATACAACCATAAAGTTTGGCCTTTAACTTATTTGGGGATGCCGCTTTTTAAAGGCCGTTTCAAGCGATCTTACTTCGAGAGTTTGGAGAGGAAAGTTCTGAGCAGAATCTTGGGCTGGTGTAACTAGTTTCTTTCCTTTGGCGGCAGAGTTACGCTTATCAAATCCATATTGTGTAGTATTCTAGTCTTCGCCATGGCAGCTTTGAAAGTTCCTAAATCAGTTCTTCTTCGGTTGGAACATAAGATGTCCTATTTTCTTTGGAGTTCCAATGGCGAGCAACGAACTCATTGGGTTTCTTGGAAGCGAGTTTGTTTGCCTTTGGAAGAGGGGGGTCTTAGTCCCTTTGTCTCAGTCGCTGGATGCTACGCATGCAAAATTGGCGTGGAGGGTTTTAAATAGGCAAGGCTTGTGGACTCGATTTTACGTGAGTAAGTATGGTCTGGACAACCCTCTTGGTTCTCGTTATGCTACTCCGGCTTGGAAAGCCATTCTTGCTCAGCTTCCTCTAGTCAGTCACATTAGTCGGTGGATTGGGGAAAGCGCGCCTTTTGGGATGATAATTGGTGTGGAGTTAAGTTAGTTGGGCCGCTTCCTTGGATAAATCGCCGGTTGCAAGGGGCTATGTCTCGCTTGAATAATTTTATCCCGCACCCCTACTGCACACTGGGTTCAGTCCGCATTATTAGTTGTAGAACGATGCCGACAGATTATGTGAGCTTACAACCTCAGTGAGTTTAAAGCTAGAGTTTTTTGGAAGCATTATCGTGTTCCGCCTCTGTTATGGGTTGGGCGCAGACTTATTTAAGCAGGCGTGGCTTGCTTTGAAGGTAAGTTGCTTTCTATGGAAATTATTCCATAATGCTTTACCTGCGATTCAAACATTCATGCCCGGAAGATTCCTTTTGTTTCTTGCCGCCGTTGTTGTGGTAACCAAAGATGATTCGAAGATAGTATGCACCTCTTCGTGGTCTTGAAGGTGGCCGTTAGATTATGGTCTAAGTTTTTGCGGTTTCATCTTCCCATGCAATACTTGAACCGGATCATCTTTTTGTCGCTTGGTCTTCCGCTTGGCTTTCGATCTCACTTGGAGTGACTATGTTCAACATTTTTGCATATACTTGTCAGAGATCCGAGTCTCATGAAGCCGCCATTTTTGATGACAAAACAAATGATTGGGGGATCAATAGAGGCTCGGGTTCTTGAAGGTGTTTAAATGTTCTTCATGCGGTTTTGTTCCTAAATCTTTAAGTAATAGGTCGTCATGATTCTTATGTTAAATTTATATCTGATCAAGACATTACATTAGTTTTATATTTCTCTGGCTAATCGGCCGTGTCGATTAGCGTGGCAACCGTGTATAGAACTTTGCCTTGTATAGTTTTTGTAGGACTCTTTCAAGGTTCATGGAAGACCCTTTCTCAGCCTTCACCTAAGACCGGTCAGCTTAAGATCGGTAGACCTGTCCACCATCTGCCTCTACGTGTCCTCTTAGATTAGCCTGGATTAATTCAAACTTATTTCCATATATTATTTGAATTAATCCAAGTCATTCTTCGACATGTCAAGCCGAAAGCAACTTTCTCCAAAAGCAGAAGACTTTTCGGCCTTAATGTTGAAAGGTAGTTGCACTGCCTCTTTCTCGCCTCATCTCTCTCGATTCGACACCAAATCGCCCACCTTTTTGAAGATCTCGAATGATTATCTCGCTTCCTCGATATCTCAGGAAGACGAAATTCTGATCGACAGCCCCATGCATTTAATGCATTTATGAATAGAGGCCGTTGAAGCCTTCGCCCTTCCAACGGATTCTTTTGAAGTGCACTGCTTAACATCGCCATTGAAGACCGAACAACAGACAACTACACGTAATCAATCAAACACTTAAAGAATTGCTCTCAATCTATACAACTCCAAGTCTTTCACAAGTGCATTCAATAGATCCTCAACATCTAGAAGTCCTCGTCGACAACAAGAAGTCGCTTCAACATTTATTGTTATTTTTCTTGTTGTTTACTTCCATTAACTATATTACATCAATTAAATATCTCATTTACAGATATTTAATTCCATAGACCCAAACACAAGTCAATATTTTGTACACGATCCATTAGGGATATTCTTTGTAATTGATCTAAGTGGAAAACATAGTGCACAATTTAAATCCAAGGTTGATCGCTGTGTGATGGACGTAGCACTATTTACAAGTAACCATCTCAAAATACTGTTATTTCCTTCTGTTTGTCTATTACTTGAACCGCCTAGTTTCCTTTGTTCATTATATCCATTTCGCCAGAACTTAAGTATCCTCAAAAGGTCTACCAGAGTCCTTATTTGCTAGCCTCCGGAACAATTTTCTTGAAGGTCTTCCGCTACTTGAAACTTTTCATAAACTTCAAGTAACTTTCAAGGAACTTACTTAAAAGTTTTAAAGTGTTAATAACTATTCAACCCCCTTCTAGCTTATTATTGTGCTCATTGGGACCCACAATTGGTATCGAGCCATACTCTTTGAAAACAAGTTTTTCCTAGATTAAACTCTTGAGAGATACGACATAATGTCACAAACACACTATATGCCGCCACATCTAATGCTAACCACGTCCCAATATTGGACGAAGGTCATTTTGATGTATGGAAGGATAAAGTAATGAGATACATGAACTCTATTGACAACAGATTATGGAAATGTGTCACCGCAGTCAACATATACCAATGAAGGCAAATCTTCGCCTCCATTGAACCCGCAGGTTCCAAAAGAAGAATCGAATGGACAGAGGACGATAGAAAGTCGGTTGAACTTGACAGAAAGCAATCAACATAATCACTCTAGACACAAGCA
This sequence comes from Codonopsis lanceolata, assembly GCA_013146195.2. Lineage (NCBI taxonomy): Eukaryota > Viridiplantae > Streptophyta > Magnoliopsida > Asterales > Campanulaceae > Codonopsis > Codonopsis lanceolata. The sequence goes on from CM028383.1 coordinate 85,184,766, forward strand.
CATACCGAAGTGATTCGATGTACAACCGCTGAGATGTGGGAAGCTCTTGTAGAATACTGGGAGGAGACCAAGACACAAGAGACAAACAGAAAATATACATACATCCAGCCGGTTTGATTCTTTCAAAAAGGATCCTAAGGAAACCTTGAGACAAGCATACGATCGATTCGTTGAGGTAATAAATAGTTGCTTTTCTCTTGGTAAAACGTATGACAAAAGGAAATGAACATGAGGTTTCTAGGCTCTCTAGGTAGCTTATGGCATGTGAAGACCACTTCTATGAAAGAATCTAAAAACTTAAACGAGATGACTCTTCGTAGTCTCTACGCAAGTTTAAAGGTTTATGAACTTGAAGTTAATCAAGCTCTAGAGCAAGACAAACAGCTCGAAGCGGTTCTGCCATGGTCCAAGAAGAAATCATTGTTGAAAACAAACCTCTACTTCTTCCCTGAAAATGATTTTTATCTCGATGAACAATTTGCTATGTTTGTTAAACGATTTCAAAAATTTGCAAAATATGGAAGAAAGAACACCCACCAACAACCTTTCAGAAGATTGGTGAAAGCTCATCCAAGGAAGAGCTTGTGTTATAACCCTAGAAAACACCGCCATTTTGCCTCAAAGTGTCCAAAGCCAAAATTTGAAGCATACCGAAACCCCTGCTTAGAAAATTTCAAAACAAAAGGTATTTGTGAAGACATAGAAGATAAACAAGTTGCTACATGGTTTGAAACCGATTCAAGAGGAGGAAGAGGATTGTGAGCAAGCTAACATATGCTTAATAGCTCATGATTCATGTCCTACCTACTTTGAAAATGAAGTTGTAGTTTCACCAAGTCCTTTGGACAAAAATGAAACCAAGAAGTTGATAGCTTCAAGAAGGAAGAACTTCTCAAGGATAATCGATATGCTTGAAGAATTTAATTCCTTTAGAGTAGCCTATGTTAAACCGGCCAAGAACTCGGAGAAACTTACAACCGAGAAATCTGATGGCGCTGAGATTCAAACTCTCAATAGCCGCCAACAAGAGAGTATCAAACCAAGGAAGAAAACAAATTTCTTCATGACAAAATTGACCGCCTCGACCGAAAGCACATCAAAGGACTAGACCGAGAAAAATTGCCAAAAGACAATTGACTCCCGGAATAGCTCCAAGGATGCATTCAAGAAATCCTTTCAAGCCAAAAAATCTAGCTATGATAAACGGCATAGATATCGATGTGTCTCTTCCCGACAATCTCTTTCCTAGTCAGAATCTTCCAAACCGCTAATGATATATCTTTCTCTAAACAAACATTTGGAAATACAGTGAAACAAGGCCTTGGTTACTCAAGTGTTCCTTATGTTTACCCTAAAGTTCACAAAGGAAAGCCAAATGACTGACTCAAATGAGAAACCCGAGAAGGTAATCTGTAGTGAAAATAAAGTCTAAGTGGGCAACTACTGCCAAAGCAAAGTTCATCGACTATAGAGACCAATAAACCTCTACCAAAATATCAAGTTTGTCAATGAAATGCATTAAGGCTTTTGCCTTGTCAAGGTAAACTTTAGGGTATCTACCGAATCCTCCCGAAAGTTCTCAACGTAAAGCTAAAGCTAAGTCCGCATAACCTTACCTAGGAAGATTCAAAGAAACCAATTAAGTCTCACCACAACAAACAACCGAACCAAAATGGATGCTAAGAAAAGGAATGATCATAAGCCACTCTTCGATGAAGAATCTAATGTTTCTATGGACTTTTCATTTATGTCATTCTTGCCATTGCTTAGGCCATCTCACCGCACTGTATCGCTAAGGTTCACCCCTAGATCCGAGAGACCTAGTTCTCTCTCAAGGTCAAGGTGTATGGGTTGCAAAAGGTTGCTAATCCTTAGGACCCAATAAAAGGGTGTACCTTGTTTTGCTTTAACTCTTTTACAGAATGCTTCATGGCTATAGAATCCGGAAATCAAAGACATCTCGGTACCTAGACGCTAATGCTCAAGGCATATGATGGAAACGTAAGTCTTCTACGTATATAAATGGGCTAAAAGGACCCATTATCTTCGGAGACAATGAAAAAAGAGGAAAGACAATTGATATGGCTCAATCACTGAGGAAGTCTCCATCAACAAAGCTCTAGTGCTGAAAAGCATAATCTCGAGCATATCACACTCTCGCGACAAAGACTTCTATGCCAAGCAACCAACTCCAACCCAGTTGCGGTTTCCACTCACCAGACCGGCAATAGACAAGGAAACGCCATGTCGTGATTTAAATCTTCTGTGGGAGATTCTCAAACCCTGTCTAAGAGCCAACAATGTTCGGACAACATGGGCTATGGCACAAGCTGCCTCACCACCTCAACTTCTGAAGCACCTTCCAAGCTTCCAAAGATGGCTTGTCAAAGGTCTACCTACTTGTCCGCCGATCATGACAAGGTTGTAAGTTTGTCAACTAGAAAACTTTCCAAGTCTTCCTTCAAAAGAAAGTCTGCTTTTATCAACAAATAGACCTCTTCAACTCTCGCATATGGATCTCTTTGGACCTATAACAACAAATAAGATTTCGGGAGACAAGTACACACTTGTAGTAGTTGATGACTACCTAGATTCACTTGATTGAAATTATGACATCTAAAGATGAAACATATGATCTGGTCAATGACTTTTAGAAGACTTCAAACTCAAAAGCTTGAAGACACTTCAGACATAAGATCGACAAACGGCTGTGAAGTTCAAAACAATGGTGTAGAAAAGTACTCATGATGACCATGGGGATCACAACTTCTCTCGTCACG
>CM028383.1:85187645-85229015 GCA_013146195.2 Codonopsis lanceolata
TTGGAATATTTATTTTCATGAATGGTGACATTTTATTTTCTTTTAGCGCACCCCTAATGCAACTTATTGGATGATAACAATGCTGGATGCATATACTTATTTTTATTTAATGCAAATGTGATGTCTAAAATTACAGGATGCCTATTAACATGATGCATGGGCATTCTTTATTCTATTATGCATGCAAAAATGCAAAATGCAAGACATATTTTAAGATGCAAAATGTATTTTATAATGCTTATAATGCAAAAACGTTTATCTAGATGTGAACAATACATAATTTTTGTTTTGCTTTTTGTTTTTTTTGTTTTTGTTGTTTTGTTTTGTTTTGTTTTTTGCTCTTTTTGTTTTGAAAACATGTACAAATATTTACAATGCAATCTAATTTTATATGATGCAAAATAAAAAAAATGCAGACTCAAGACACACGCACAAAGCAAAGCTATACCTGTTCTAATGGGTAATGGCACATCAGATCTCCAAGATGGATTTTAAAGGAATATACCTTCTTCAAGTTCGAACAAGCTTCCTTTTTTTTTGTGATATGGGAAAGGAAAGGCATATCTCCTTCGTTCTCGATCATACCATTGTTGTTGTGGCTATACTTGGCATAAGGCTATTCTCATAGCCCCCGCATTTTTCTCTTCACAATCGACAGGTAGCAATGAATGGTCTGAATCCAAGTTGTTTGGTCGTTTCAGACAATGGCGCAGTATGATGAATAGGACGAGGACACTTCGGTGCTTCATTCGATGAGACCGAGCCCCCTTTTTTCTTTTTTTGTGCCTTGCGAAAGAAGTATATGGCCCTACGGCGAACGCCGCAGCATTGATGGACCGCCTGGGCTTGAGTCGCAAATGAAGGATAGTTTTGGGGAAACAAGGGGGATATAGGCAATAAATAGATATGTACATGCAATTAATTTATAATCTAAATTTCTTTAGCAATTATTCCTAAGTTGCACCTTAGGACCGAAAAATTTATATTTTAGTGCTTTATTGCGAGCTGTCTAGTTTTCTTTTTTCTTCCGTCATCGAGCTTTGTTATGAAGATCGGAGATAGAATGTCGAGGTTTCAAAGAGCTTTCCCTCCCTTTATTCTCCTCGATATATATATTTTTTATTTTGCTCTAACTTTTACCTAGGTCGCCCTTTCGGCTTTTCAACCCTAAGCGAGCCCTTATTTCTCCTTTTTTAATTTATTTATTTTCTTTATATATGCCCTAAATTTTGCCTAGGCAGCTCTTTTCGGTTTTCACCTAGCGGGTCGGAGAGGGAAGCACTTGCCGATAGGTGTCTCAAGCATAATACCATTTGAGCTCATTGAGATTGAGGGTCGAACAAGGTCTTTTTCTTTTTCTCGGCTTGTGAGGAGTACGACATCTCCTCGACCGGATCTTTTGACAATATATGACACATCGTGGAAGAGAGTGGTAGAAGCCTTTTGATGAGTAGCCCCAAGATTTTTTTAGCCCAGCACGCATGACATGATAGCGAGAGGTCCCCAAGGGGTGGTGAATGAGGTCCTTTCTTGGTCTCCTGCTCTTTTGATTTGACTATGGCCCAGCATGCTGTTGATAAAAAAAAAACTTGTTGGCTTTGGGAATGGTCACTACATTGGACAACCAGATCGGGTTTTTTATTTTATTTTATTTTTTTGCTTTTTTTTTTTACCCGAATGAAGTTGACGGATCGTTTCATGCTTTCTTTCTTTTTTAACTTGTAGTGACCATTCCCGCTTGATGCGGGGAGCTTTTGTCCGATTACCGAGCATCCTGACATGCTGGGATCCGTGTTTGACTATGGCTAGGTCTACCCCGACACATCTTCATAGGACCGTAAGCATGTCCACGAACTCTTTGAGGAGATTCATGAGTGTTATCCTTTTCGAGAACCTTGCGTAGTTGCCGATTTTGACTCTTTTGATTTCATTGTCCACCCCGCATTGATAGTGGATCGCCAGCCATTGTGTTGATGAATGATGATGTCCCTGGTGCTCGGTTGACTTTATAAGCTCAAGAAAATAATTTTTTTTATCTTTTGGGTCCTATTAAATGACTCATTATTATAATGATTTAATGCGTCTTTTAATATAGGTGCAACTAAGAAATAAGCAAAGACATTTAGATTATTATTAAAAGCAAACCGTACAGGGTTTATTACATTATTGAGGACCTGGGGTTTGAGATCCTCAATTTTATGGAGCGGATCGGTAGATGACCAATCCAAAGCTAGGGAAAGGAATAGGGATAATATATCTAAAGTGATCCACCGTGATCGCTGGCGTCCAAAGTGGCCCGTAGTATACTAGTTCCGCAGAGGCTTATTAGAAATAGGCTCGAACTCGCCAGGAGCTTTTCGTAATCGCACCTCCGCCTATCATGTCCAGAAGTTTTCACCAACCTCAATCATGTTGATTTGAGGTAGAGGGTTATTGACTACATTTGGTCTGGGAGGAGGCTTTTCAATAACCTTATCATCTATAAGATCTTGATAGCATCTTTGAGCAGATAACATTTATCAGTGAGGTGGCCACTGCAGCGATGATATTCACAGTATTGGGCATGATTCCAGTTCCTGGGCAGGGGGTCTGGTGGCTTATAATTTTCCATAAGCTTTAACACTCTTTGTGCCATTAGCCCCCGCAGATTACGCATCGAGGCTTGTAGTTCATCATAATGACGGTTCTCGATTTCTGAATTGCTCGGGCCATTATTCCTCCGATCGCATTGATGACGACTGTCCGCCTCCATAAGACCATGGAATGCCATAACTTTGGGTAGAAAAGTGGCTTATGCATTCCCTACCATATTGACGGTTAGTGCGGTGTGGTGCTGTCTTCCTTTAGAGTAACGGAAAGAGCTAGGAGACGTATTGACTTGTAATTTCCCGGTCCGTATATCTTCATCAATAGGAACCCCTATCTCCACTACTTCTTTAAAGCTGCTGTAAGGGAGATACCTCATGTGTTCCAGGTATATGGGCTGGAGGTTTTTGATGAACATCCGCATGACTCAACCGGATCAGTTTGTCAAAGTTCTGGGCCAACTTCCGCTTTCCACCGACCGCAAACTCAACACATGTTTTTTCTCTTTGGGTGCATGACTCGAGATCTCTTTTATTTTCTCGGGCTAGTGTTGTCTTTATATCTTTCAAGGAATTCTTCGCTATCCGGTCCCGTGTATTCAGAGTGCTATCCGACAACATCGCCATTGCTTGGCAACCCCTATCGTGGTGAGGTGAAAATTGAAGCCATAGCCTCGGCTAGCTCCCTTGACCGCATGCCGCTGAATAAGATTTTAAGTGGGATATAGGGCATCCAGCTTCCATCAAATTTTTCTATGTCGCATCTTAAATTTGAGAGGCATACGCCGCAGTTGTAGTGTTAGTGTTCCAGCGAGAAAATTCCCTTTGTTGAGAAGTTTGAGTAACATGGATTTTATATTTTCCACGCCGGCCTCTACTTTGGTGGTCGGGGAGTTGGCTTTGGTATATACCGGCCGGATTAGGGAAGGCCGGGTTAATTTCTCGTCGTCCGTAAGGATTTTGAGCCGGATATGAATATTGGGCCGGTGGATTCTCGGGGATATGGATATTGGGCCGTGGATTCTCGGCCGATAAGGATTTTGGGTAGCTGGATTTTGGTTCTGGTTGGGCGGCGATCATTATAAGGTAAATAAGTGGTAACTTGGCCTGGCGGGTTATAATTTGGGGGTCCATATGTGGGTCGTTTCCGAGTGGGTTGGTTATGGGAACATGGGAGGTCATTTGGGCTTTGGGGAACTTTGGTGTTTGGGGAAGGATATGAAGGATAGGACGTAAGGGCCGATATTTGGGTAGTAGGGACTCGTGGAGGATTGGGATTGGGGTAGTGGCTATATTTGGTGGTTAGTTAGTTTTTGGCCGAGGAGTTGGGTTTGGAGGCACATGAGATGTGGATGCCCCTGGGGACTATAGGGGAAGAGTTTACCTCACCACCGGTTTTTGACCTTGTATAAGACTTGCTATTTGGCTTAGCAAGAGTTCATGTCGCATCCGATTCTTGTCTAGCCACCGCCGCATTGCCGAGTCTGAGCATATCCCTGAGCCCCGAATGCACCCATCGGATTGTTCATCTGCTGCCATACCGCCGGATCTGTATTTCTATATTGATTATGCCCTTGTCCGACCGATATGATACCCTCTCGTTCCGATTTCTACACTTGTTTCCCGTATCAACCGACCAGTACTATCTCTGCCTTTCCAAATTCGGGCCAGGTTTCTGAGGAAAATGGGTTATGGAGGTATCGGGAGGCTGGCTGAAGGTTTTTTGGGCTTGGAGTACAGTGTGCCTTTATTAGTATATTTTATTATTTATTATTACCCCTACAAATTGACCGGATAAGCACCTGCTTTATTTTGACGCCTCAGACTTTTCCCGAACAAGCTGGATTCTTTTTCCGCAGTATAGACCAACGTATTCCACCTCGCCTTTCGACTCCCGAGATCGGACCGATCCATGCGGGGCCTATACTCTTTCCGTGATCCACCATTCGAAATGGTCTAGGCCGAGCATTAGAAAATAATAAATCAGCTCCAGTGTATTATTATATATATTTTTTGACTTGCGCAGATTTTTTTTTTGACTTGCGCACATTTCTTTTTACTAGGGCTGACCCACAATTTAAAATGCAAAAACCGGCCAGTCTTTGAAGTGCCCTGAGAATCTATATGCTTTCTAACGTTGGCTCATGCAGGGGGTAGGTTGGCCATGGTGTAAGGTAGCAATTTGGAATATATTTATATGCATGTGCGCGTGTGTGTGGTATCTAAAAAACAAAAAAAAGTTTTTTTTTAGATATAAAAAGCATAGAATAAAACAGATATAACTTGTCTTGCTGTTGTATGTGGATTTTCTCGGCTTTTTAGCTTGAGCGCGAGCAGGCAAGCATACCATCAACAAATAGAAAGAAAAGCGGGGAATCTATCTATTATAAAAAAAAAAATGGGTCCTAATCCCCATAATAAAAGGACAGAATGAATGCATATATGTGTATATTGTGCGAAATGAAAATAAAGCAAAATAAAATAATATATATGGCCGAAAATGAAGAGATTTTAAAAAATAAAGCCCCGACCCTTTTGTTGTGTTGCCCGGAAATTATTGCACATAAAATATTGTATATATAGATATTTTTTTTTTTGCAATTTTTTTTGAAAAAATAAAATAGGAATGTTTTCAAGTATATACGTAACAGTGTTTGAAATGAAACTGCTGCAAGATGGAGGATCATATCCACAACTATATACATGGATGTTAAAGGAACACAATATTCAAGTGTTTAAATTAATATAACAAGCATACTTTAGCCGAAAAAAAAAGAAAAAAGTTTTGGTTATGAAGTCTAGCCCTCCATTTTTATTTATTAAAATAAAAACGATCTCCCCAGCGAGCAGTCGCCACCGTGGGTTCCCTGGAATTGCTCCCGCGCCCGCGCCTCTGGATAGGGGTGCGCGACGCAGGATGCGGTGACATCCATCGCTCCCGCTCCACCCTCCCTTGTTTGGGAGGACGAAATCAAAAGTGCGGGAGGAGTCATTTTGCGTCAATAGCGCGTTGGAATGCGCCCTCTGTTGCCTTTAGTGGATTTTGATCCAATATGGGAGCTTTGAGTTTTCTATGTCAAGTTTTCCCTTGTTTAGGGGATACCAGATATAGGAATGCATCACCTTCTATTCCCATTCTCCCTTTTTAGGGGAGAACGTGAAAGTGCAAGGAAGGAATGTTGCGCCTCACTATGGATTTTATGAAAATAGCCTTATGGCCTATCTCGGATCACTATGGGTGCTTGGGTTTTCTACGCCAAGTTATCCCTTGTTTAGGGGATACCAGACATAGGAATACATCACCTTCCATTCTCATTCTCCATTTTTTAGGGAGAACGGAAAGTGCAAAGAAAGATGTTGCGAGGCCCCACTGGATCCAAAATGTTTTAGAGTCGCCATCTTTATTTTAAGGCAAAAATAAAGCAAAACCAAAAAAGAAAACCAGAGATTGCAAAAAAAAAAACGGGTTCGGAGGCTAAGTTACGAGTTGGGAAGGTGCTAGGCACCCAACTCGCCCTTTCGGTCTCAAAACGCTTTTTGGCTAAAGTATATTTTTGTTATATTTATTTAACGTATAAATAAAGCATTAATCGCCACAAATACATCCATTTGTCTACATTATTTACGTATTTGCAATCGTCTCTTTTACAAATAATTACAAATATACTTGAAAATATTTGGCCATAATAACGGATACATTTAGTATTATTTCCTAATTAAATTCGGGCAGCATAACTGCTTAGATATCTACATTGGACCGGATTGGAAATAATACTTTTATAAATAAAGACTTTAGTGAATAAATAAAGCAAATAATTACAAATATACCTAAAAATATTTTGCCATAATAACGGCTATATTTAGTACTATTTCTTAACTAAATCTGGGCAGCACAACTACTTATATATCTACATTGGGCCGGATTGGAAATAATAATTTTACAAAATGAAAGCTTTAAAGTAAAACTTACTTACAGCCTAGGGTGTGTCGCTCTGTCCTTCTCGGGAGAGGGAGACTTTTGTTGCTGCTGCTGATGTGTTTTGGGCAGAGTGACAGCTTATATACGGTGTTTTTGGCTCACCACTCTAAAGGTAATGACGGCTTAGTTTTTGTGGTTTTGGCTTATTTGGTTGGGCGGAATAACGACTTATATGGGTTGATTTTCAGTCTATTACTCGGGCAGAGTAACGACTTACTTTATGGTTTTTGGGCCGGGGAAATAGGGTGGATAGCTAGCTGGGGGGCTAAGGCTCACTCCTACCGGTTGGTTTTGTGTTTGGAGGAGATTTGGCAGAGTTTCGAGGCTTTTGAAATGATCGCTCACTATTTATTTCTTCAGCGTAACGAGGACGCAGAGAAATTTTATCGACGAGAAGGTCTGCTGAATGAGAAGTCGGGCCTCTGTATTTATAGGCCGAAACAGGGCACGGAAGGAAATAAAATTCCTTCTTCGCGCTCCAATCGATTGTACTCCGCGCAGGAAAATTTGTGTTTTACGGCAACAAATGGAGCACTATTTGAGGAAGAGTGGAAATTGGGCGCCTAACCTACAAAAATTGGGAGCCACGCCCAAAAAATTGGGAGCCATGCCCAATTTCAATGGTGGCCACACCCATTTCCAAACTTTGCACTTTTTGTACACTTTGGTCTCTGCAGTTCGTCCATTTGCGCATCCTTCTTGTCCTTTTACACTTTTGACCCTGTAACTTGACATTTGTTAATGTTTTAACATGTCTTGATATTTTATGTCATGTCACATACCAGGGGTACGAAATTGGGGTGTCTACACCTGCGTGTCCTAGAAAACTTCTAACACCTTTGACAGAAGTTGGGGGAGGTAGTTGTGATATAACTTCAATTTTTTCCTTGTCGACTTCAATTCCTTTATTAGACACAACATGACCTAAGACAATTCCATGTTTAACCATGAAATGGATTTTTTCCCAACTTAGGGTCAAGTTGGTTTCACAACATCTTTTCAAGACTGATGTAAGATTTTCTAGGCAATGGTCAAAAGAATTCCCAAATACTGAGAAATCATCCACGAATACTTCAACACATCTTTCCACTAAATCTGAAAATATAGAAATCACGCATATTTGAAAAGTAGCTGGGGTATTACAAAGGCCAAAGGGCATTCTCCTAAATGCAAAGGTACCAATGGGACATGTAAAAGTGGTTTTCTCTTGGTCTTCGGGAGCTACTGGGATTTGATTGTAGCTAGAGAAACCTTCAAGAAAACAATAATATTAATGGCCAGCTAGTCTTTCAAGGATTTGATCAATAAATGGCAAGGGAAAGTGCTCCTTCCTAGTTGCCGCATTTAATTTCCTCAAATCAATGCACATTTTATAACCCGTGATAGTTCGTGTGGGAACTAATTCATCTTTATCATTTTTAACGACAATAATTCCTTATTTCTTAGGAACTACTTGGACTGGACTAACCCATTTACTATCAGATATCGGGTAAATTATACCCGCATCATGAAGCTTGAGAACTTCTTTTCTCACTGCTTCTTCCATGTGAGGGTTAAGTCTTCTTTGTCTTTCCCTAGAAGGCTTACTACGTTCTTCTAAATGTATTTTATGCATACACATAGACGGACTAATGCCTTTTAAATCTTCTAAGGACCAACCTATAGCTTCTCTATGTGTCCATAAAACTTTTAATAGCCTTGCTTCTTGTTCTTTTGTTAAATCTGCAGCAATTATAACAGGTAAAGTTTTACCTTCCCCTAAAAATGCATATTTTAAGTGGGGTGGTAATGACTTTAATTCTTCTTCTGGAGGAGATTTAATAGACGGAGTAAATTCAGGTTTAATCGTCTCCTCTTTAACAGCCTTGACGTTTTCTATTTTTTCTTCATCTATTTCTATTTCTTCAAAAAGAGATTTTAGGATTTCCACATCTTCTTCTTCATTATTTTCATTCTCCTTTATTTCTATTTTATCAAAATTATTTTCTGATTCAGACTCTTCCATTTTATCTTCATCTTTATTCTTAAGGGCTTCTAATCTTTCTCTCTCTTTTCTCTCATCCGTCTCTCGAAGTTCTCTTTTCTAACTCTTCAATGTCGAATTTTATGTGAGAGAAAGTTCTATCATCATAACTTACAAACACATCCTTCTCATAATCATCCTCACAATTTTCTTCAAATGTTTGGGTTGTCAGTTTTTCGATTTCATCAATTGAGAAACATGCGTTCATGTCACTCGGTCTATTCATTACGTCAAAAACTGAGATTTCTATAGTTTCACCCATGACTGACATTGTGAGTTTACCATTCTTAACATTTATCATTGTATTGGCAGTGGCCATAAAAGGTCCTCCTAACAAGATAGTGACTTCATTATTTGTGCATATTTTTCTTTCCATCTCTAGAACCACAAAATTAACCGGAATGATTAATTTATCAACCAAAACTAAGATGTCCTCTACTATACCCAAAGGATGTATAACTGAACGATCAGCTAATTGTAAAGACATATTAGTGAGTCTCAGTTCTCCCAACCCTAATTGTTTATAGACTGCAAAAGGCATCAAATTAATAATTGCTCCTAAATCTAACATAGTCTTCATCTTTTTAGAACTACCTAATGAGACTTGGATATTAAAGCTGTCAGGATCTTTCAACTTAGGGGGAAGTTCAGGCTGTAAAACTGCACTTACGTTTTCAGAAACAAATTTTTTTTCATTGTTTTCAAATTTGTGTTTCTTAGAGTGAAGATCTTTGAAAAACTTAGCATATGCCGGAATATTTTTAATAACATTAAGCAAAGGAAGGTTAACATTCACTTTGGATAACATATTGTAAATTTCTGAAAATTGTTTATCCATTCTGTTTTTCATAAGTCTTCTAGGGAATGGAATTGGAGGAACATAAGGTGGTGGTGCCACATAAGGTTCCTCTTCCTCTTGTTCTTTTTCTTGCCCTACTTCCTCTTGACTATCATTGTTTGGCGATTCTTTTTCGATTTCTTGATTATTTGTTTGATTATCTTCATTCTTATCCTTTTCAATTTCTTTTTCATCATTATCCAATTTATCAGGCACATCAAAAGATAAAATAGGATCACTAACCTCTTCTCCAATTACTCTACCACTTCGCAGAGTAGTGATAGATTTTGCTTGCTCAGTTTGACTAGGGAACTTCCCTTCTTCTCTTTTCTCGTTCATAACTTTTGCAAGTTTCTCCCTTACAATTTCTACTTCTTCTAGCAAATATTTAATAAGAGCAGCTTGACCTTTGCTTGCTCCATCTGATTTTGAAACTTCTTCAATTCGCAATTGTCCATGATTTTGGAATTGTTGATGTTGTGGTGGTTGAGGTTGTTACGGTTTATTTCTTTCCCATGAAAAATTTGGATGATTCCTCCAACCAGGATTATATGTGTTTGAATAAGGATTATTCCTTTGTCTTTGAGGGTACATGTTCATGGCATTCACTTGTTCAGAATACATAACACTAGATGGACAAAAATTAGTAGCATGAGAATATAATCCACACATAGCACATGCTTCCTGAATATTCCAATTTTCAAATTGAGCTTGTGTATTCATCTCTGGTTTTTCTTGAACATGAAATAAACTTCTACTTTTACCTCTTGCACTTTTCTGTTGAGAATTCACACTCAATATCTCAAATAATTCTTCTAGTGCAACTGGTGTCATTCTATTAATAGAACCACTAACCGCACTATCAACCATAGTTTGTAAAGTAGGCGAAAGAGCATGATAGAATTGAAGTACTAACACATCTTGAGACAGATTATGATGAGGACACATGATAAGCAAATTTTTAAATTCATCCCATGCTTCATGGAATGTTTCACCTGGTTCATTTTGAAAAGACATGATTTGTTTTCTGTATTCGGTAAGAGATGCATGTTTATAATATTTACCCATAAACAAATCATATAGTTGAACCCAAGTATAAACACAACTAGGTGTTAGATTCATAAACCATCTTTTTTCCATATCTTTTAATGCACTTGGAAAATATTTCATTTTTACTTGGTCTTCAGTCTAACCGCCTAACGGAAAAGTATTCGTCATATACTCATATTCTCTAAGGAAACTTACTGGATCTTCAGCTGGCATTCCATGGAAAGAAGGTATCATATTAAAATAATGATCTTTTAGTTCGAAATTCCTTACTGCTTCCGGTAAGATTAGACATGATGTTGCTATATTCAACGTAGGTCTACTATAATCATTAATAGTTCTTTGATTTACTACTACTTCCATATTTCTTCTAGCATGTTCTTCTTCTCTTTGATTCGCATTGACCAGATGAACTGGCTCTTCAGGATTTTGATTATTATTGTCCATTGGAGGATCAACTAAAGGATCCTCTTGATTCAATTGTTCTTGATTAGCAGGCTAAGTTGCTAGATTACCTAGGTCTTCCTGATTCAATCATTAATAGTTCTTTGATTAACAAGAGAAAATAAACCAAAAAATGTGATGACCGACCCGGATCCCAATACGAGTTCCCAAGGTCATGCCGTCAAAACACACAAACAGCAAGTAAAAGGATAAGACCATAACATCGATACGCCAATGACTCAACAAATGCAGAAGCAAATAACGTAATGAAACCCGAGCTAACAAGCTCCGAAATACAAAACAACCTAAAAGATAGTAAATCTCTAAAAATTCAAAGCACGTGACACAACATTAGACACGTACAATAATACCACCTCTATGCAATTATATATAATAATAAATCCAAATCATCGGTGACGTTTCAACCGGAACCCAACATTAAACTAAGTCTACAATTCTAGTCTACACACTCTACGGCTAATATGCCGAAGTACAACATAAGCAACAATATAATACATACTCAAGATGGATAGAAATAATATAATTATCTGAACATGGTTCGACTAAGATCCGTCGACTCACAAAAGATTAAGTAATAATATAACAAGTCCAAGTACCAAATAAATAACCACAAGTCTTACTACCCATAGTGAAGTTTATAAAACTTCACTCCCAATCGTCCTTTCCAAAACAAAGGCTACAAAAATAACTAGTAGCAACCTACTCAGTATAACCACGGACACTATCGTAGGCTCATCGGATTCCTTCGAATCACTAGCTCGACTCCAATCTAAGGAAAACAAAGTAAACAGAGTTAGTCATAAATACTTAGTAAGCTACTAAAGATGCAATGGCATGGCATGAAATTGCATCTTTAGTAGCTTACTAAGTATCATGGCATGACATTATTCTCAAGTAAAATATGCATGTATCATGTCATACTCATAATATATCATTTCATGGAATAATCCCCAACTTAAACCAAATTCTATCAATAGTCACATAGAAAATCGTGCTACATAATTCATCATAAAATAATTCTTATGAATAGAGTATGATCCTCATTCCCAATTTGTATAATATGTTATCTTCATATTGAAACATTCCATCAAACCATTATCCACATAAACCAATTATACCATAAGTCTTATAATACATCATTCTTCATAACTCATATAATAAATCACATAAGGGAGACTATGGTTTCCATTTTAATCATGGATAACATGTTATATTTCTATTATAACATTTCATCAAACAATCATCATCTCAGGTAAATCATATCATTAGCCACGTAGCACAACATTTCATATAAGTGCTCATAAAATAAACCACATAAGAGAGAAGATGATTTCTTTTCTACTTCCGCCATGTAGCTCCTGCAAAACACGTACAGTTAATTGTGTCCTCGATATCCCTTTCGTGGTATCGATGTCCCCGAGACATTCCCCGCTCGAGTTCCATAGCTATCAAGGTAATGCGTATTACTATAACAATGATCAGCTACATCCTCACCGTGGCCATCGATGCAGGGGTGTGTGTAACCCGACACGACGATCCATTGTGATCACGAATCTAACAATTTGTGAAGACAATGCATCGTCCCGCCAAAGACTCAAACAAAACGACGCCAGCTGGACTCAAACGCAAACACATATAATATATACTCGAATGTTCAACCAAAGGAAAAGTACAACATAACGCACTAATCCAATCAAGTAGATATTTACTTTTAAATCACATAGTTATGCATTTCAATGCTAACTTGAACATAAACACATTAGAGCAATAATATCAAGTCTCTATTTCCCAAGTATTCTTCATACACTTGTAAATGTTCTGAGGCTTAACTTCCATCAAAACTATCCCAAATTCCGTAGGATATCAATATGTAATTCACTATCTTCATATGAATCTCATAATCGGCTGCGTTGAGTCATTTCTACTCTTTCCAAATTGTAGGGCATTGAAGCTATTTGCGTCATAACCCTCCTATGTTCATTAGCTAATATTCATGGCTAAGTTCTCAAGGTCAACAACATTGTGTAACTCAAAATAATCCAAAATAACCCATACCTTCCCAACAAAATCCCCAAACATGGTTCATAGATCAAAACTTGCTAATTAGAGTTAATCATCACATTTCAAGCATGTATCTCAAGATAGGATTTTAACTAGCATGATTTCACCCAAAATATAAATTCATCTAGTATGCTCACAACCTTAAATTCATGAATTAGAGTTGAATAGAATACTCTTATATACATGAAAGTCAACTTAATCCATTAAAGTCAAACATAACATTTCAAGCATATGAACCAAAATAACAATTCCTTTATCATGCTCACCACCAAAAATAGGAGTTCATCAAACATGCTCCCAAACCTTATACCTATAACCATATGTAATTCCAATAATTCATAAATATTCAATAGAAACCCTCACCATGATTCATAATACAAGTAACACCATTTAGTATATAAGAATCATGTCCAAACCTAGATTCCTAGGCCATCACTTAACTATCATACTCAAAGGTCTAAACTCACAAAATGAAGCCTAATAATATACATCATTAAACATAGAAATCATCCTACTCACGCTTTTAGCAAGTTCACTCTTCAAAACTCAAAATAATTTGCGTGCGATGGTCGTATTTCTTCCTTTGTTGATTGCTTGACTGCTTTGTGAGAGATTCTAGATGTGTGTGAGTGACAACATTAAGACCAAAATACTATTAAGAGATGCTTTATAGTTGTAGACTTGTTAAAGTCACAAGTAGTAACTCGACGTTAGTCGGAATGCGACTTGGTTGAGAGTTTGCTTGCGTTTTGTGTTCGTGACCTCGCTTTAGTCCTATATCTTTACATGATGATTATTAACATGTCTACATGTGTTATACTTCAATTTGGAGGTGTTCCTTAAGTCTAGTGATGTTTTGACACTTTGAGGATAACAATCATTCTTATCGCGTAGTTTGAGATTGAGTCGTGTGATCATCTCGTCTTTTGGGAGATATTATTCTCTTATCTATTTTTAACATATGAGAAGCATTAAATTCTATTCAATATCATTTTTAATTGTTTATAGTCTTATATTCTTGCCCGTTGGTTCGTGGTTTCAATCATCATTTCGTTAGCAAGTTGTTGTACCTTGCTTCGGTTTCACTCCGAGTTGTTTTGGGAGTTGTTTGTGGGTGTTTCGTGGGATTTCTAGACCTACTTTGAATGTGGTTTGAACCTTTTTTGGTTTAGTTAACTGTTTGGGGTCTTTTAGGCTTGAATTATGGGCCATTTTGGAGCTTCAAGGCTTGCGGTTACATGAGGGAAAGACCTAACCCGCACAAGGTTGCAGAAAATATGGACTAGGTAATCTGGGGGGCATGCGCTCGTATGCTAGGCATGCCATGTGACCATATGGCCTTCAAAATAACCATGCCCTGTTTTGGTTTTTTGAAGTGAATTTACTATCCTACCTTAAGTATACCCCCTCTAAACCCTTCCTAACCCCATACTTAGTCCTAATCATGTCCTAACACTCTTGGGTAGTTTATTAAGGTTGGATTAGTGGTTGATTACTCCTAATCTTGACGAATTGTACCATTGAATTCCCTATTGTGCCCCCTTTAATTGTGGAAGTATTAATACACAAATCCCTTTGTAAGTGCAGCAAACTCCCCGCATTTCTTCCTCTTCTTTCTAGGTTTTAGAGAGATAGGGAGACATAGTCCATAGGGGCTTTGAGTCCTATCTTTTTCCGCTGATCCATGAAGATCTTACCGTTAGATCGTTGATTAACTTCGGATTCTTGTAACCCTCAACGAGTAGAACAACTTCACCGATCTGATTTTCATTCTTTTTTGTTTTCATCCAATCTAGGTAAGCTGCTATACTCCTCTTCTATTGATTTTGCACTCATTGACCCTAAGGAAAACAAATGGCTTGCTATTTGAGGTCAATGAGTACACATGTATGCTTTGTGTGATTTTATTTTGAGATTTGAAGAGTGAAATTGCTAGAAGCATGCGTAGGATGATCTTTATGTTTAATGTATACTATTAAGCTTCATTTTGTGAGTTTAGACCTTTGAGAATGATAGTTAAGTAATTTCCTAGAAACTAGCGTTGGATATGATTCTTATATACCAAATGGTATTACTTGTGTTATGAATTATGGTGAGTGTTTCAATTGAATATTTATGAATTATTGGAATTACATATGGTTATATGTTTAAGGTTTGGAAGCATGCTTGATGAACTCCTATTTTTGGTTGTGAGCATGATAAAGGAATTGTTATTTTGGTTCATATGCTTGAAATGTAATGTTTGACTTTAATGGATTAAGTTTGACTTTCATGTAGATAAGAGTATGTTGTTAAACTCGAATTCATGAATTTAAGGTTGTGAGCATGCTAGATGAATTTATATCTTGCTTGTGAGCATGTTAGATGAACGTCTAGTTTGGGTGAAAGCATGCTAGAAAAAAATTATATCTTGAGATACATGCTTGAAATGTAATTATTGACTATAATTAATAATTTTTTATCTATGAACCATGTTTGGGGATTTTACTGGAAAGGTATGGATTATTTTGGGTTACATGATGTTGTTGACCTTGAGACCTTAGCCATGAATATTAGCTAATAAACATAGGAGAGTTATGATGCAAATAACTTCTATGCCCTAGAATTTGGAAAGTATAGAAATGACTCAACAGAGTCGATTATGGGATTAATATGAATATAGTGAATTGCATATTGAGATCCTACGGAATTTGGGGTGGTTTTGATGGAGGTTAAGCCTCCGAGCATTTACTAGTGTATGAAGAACACTTGGGTATTAAAGACTTGATATTATTGCTCTAATTTGTTTATGTGCTAGTTAGGATTGAAATGCATAACTGTGTGATATAAAAGTAAATATCTACTTGATTGGTTTAGTGCGCTATGTTGTACTTTTCCTTTGGTTGAGCATTCGAATATATGTTACATGTGCTTGCGTTTGAGTCCAACTGGTGTTGTTTTCTTTGAGTTTTTGGCAGGACAATGTATTATCTTCACGAATTGTGGTATTCGTGATCGCAATGGATCGCCGTGTCGGGTTGCACACACCCCTCCATCAATGGCCACTGTGGGGATGTAGCTGATCATTGTTATAGTAATACACATGACCTTGATAGCTATGGAACTTGAGCGAGGAATGTCTCGGGGACGTCGATACCACTAAAGGGATATCGAGGACACATTAACAGCATGTGTTTTGTAGGAGCTACACGGTGGAAGCGGAAAGGAACTCATCTTCTCTTATGTGGTTTATTTTACGAGCACTTATATGAATTGTTGTGCTACGTGGTTAATGATATTATTTTCCTGAGATGATGATTGTTTGATGAAATTTTATAATAGAAATATAACATTCTATCCATGATTAGAATGGAAACCATAGTCTACTTTATATGATTTATTATATGAGTTATGTGGAATGATGTATTATGAGATTTACGGTATAATTGGTTTATGTGGATAATGGTCTGGTGAAATGTTACAATATGGAGATAACATATTATACATATTAGGAATAAGAATCATACCCTATTGATAAGAATTATTTTATGATGAATTATGTAGAATGATGTTCTATGTGGCTATTGATAGAATTTGATTATGTTGAGAATTATTCCATGAAATGATATATTATGAGTATGACATGATACATGCATGTTTTACTTGAGCAAAATGCCAAGCCATAATATTGCATTTTTAGTAGCTTACTAAGTCTTTATGACTTACTATGTTTACTTTGTTTTTCTTAGATTGGAACCGAGCTAATGATTCGAAAGAATCCACCGAGCCTACGATAGTATTCGTGGTTATATTGAGTAGGTTACTACTAGTAATTTTTGTAGCCTTTGTTTTGGAAAGGATGATTGGGAAGTGAAGTTATATAAACTTCACTATGGGTAGTAAGACTTGTGGTTATTTATTTGGTACTTGTACTTGTTATACTATTACTTAGTCTTTTGTTAGAGGACGGATGTTAGTCGAGCCATGTTCAGATAATTATATTATTTCTATCCATCTCAAGTATTTATTATATTGTTGGTTATGTTGTACTCCGACATGTTTAGCCGTAAAGTGTGTAGACTAGAGTTGTAGACTTAATTTAATGTTGGGTTCCGATTGTAACATTGCCGATGACTTGAATTTATTATTATATAGAATTGCATATAGGTGGTTTTATTGTACGTGTCTAATGTTATGTTACGTGCTTTGAATTTTAGGACCGAGAGATTTACTATCGCTTAGGATGTTTTGTATTTCGGAGCATGTTAGCTCGGGTTCCATTTCGTTATTTGTTTCCGCATTTGTTGTGTCACTGGCGTATCGTTGTTTTGGCCTTACCGTTTGCTTGTTATTTGTGTGTATTGGCGGCACGACCTAGGTGTCTCGTATTGGGGTCCGGGTCGAGTTGTCACAAGCTGTTCATGCTTATTTGACAACTTTATGAAAATAATTTGATGATATCTCGTTCCATTATTTGCCGTGAGATACAAATCAATTTGTCAATGCTCTGGCGAAACTAGCTTCATTGGTCAAAGTCCCAGCAGAAATCAACATTAAACCATTTGTGGTCGGGAAGAAAATAACTCCTGCTTGCTGCTTCACAATTGACATAACTCTTGACAAGGATAATGCCTTAGTACTTAGACATCTGGAATCTGCTTAAGAAAGGAGATTATCCCAAAGACTTAGATAAAAGAGGGAAGGTCGCCTTATCAAGATGGGCATCGCATTTCGTCATTTGCAGAGATAGCCTGTATAAAAGGCATTACCAAGGGTTGAATTTGTTATACATAGATCAAGCTAAAGCAGGACGAGTCATGGATCAACTGCAAGGTGGTACTTGTGGACCATACATGAATTGGCGTAGGCTTTCAAAGAAAGCAATTCGATAAGGGTACTATTAGAGTACGCTAGAAACTAACTGTATTCGGTGGGTGCATCACTGCTATAAATGCCAACGCTTCGCCAATTTAAAACACGTTCCCCCATATATACTATACAACTCCATAGCTCCATGACCTTTCTCAAAATGGGGTATCGACATCATAGGTTAGGTTCACCCATAAGGATCAAACTGCCATGAATATGTTCTGGTAGCATTTGATTACTTAATAAAATGGATAGAAGCTGCTACCTACAAAGTGCTAAATGCCAAGAAAGTGGCCGAATTCATCAATACAAATATCATATATCATTACGGAGTACCTTTTTAAATGATCTCCGATAATAGTACACATTTTGAGGGCGAAGTAAATCAACTGCTCAATGAATTCAAAGTGTAGTGATACAAGTAGGATTAGAAATAGTCGAGGTTAACTGGATTAGGAAGCTCTACAATAAGTTAGCTCTGTAACATGAACGGTGGTTACTGGCCTTGGAACATTTTTTTTTTAAGGAAACAGAGACGACACCCTGCTAGATTTTATTAATAGAGGAAAAAAATACAAACTTGAGGGGGACAACCAGCCTTGCCCTTATAAATGGGAGGACAGAGGAGCCTTACCTCGAAAAGGAAATACAAATCAAATTCGAGAAAATTAAGAAATTCTAACATATGGAGTTCTGCTAGCATCTAAACAAATGAGACCCTTAATAGAGCGAGGAATACAAGCAGACATAAAAAACTGGGAACTGTCTTGAGAATCACAAGCCAAGTTAGCTAGGCTGTCTGCAACTTTGTTGGCTTCACGGAAACAGTGATGAAACGAATGCTGACCAGAGTGTTGAAGCCGAAGGATATCTCGGTAAATGTAAACATACTTCCATGAAATATTGAAATTGTTAGAGAGAGTATCAACAATAATTTTTGAGTCCATTTCAATGACGACATTATGATATCCTTGCTCATGAAGCCACAGGAGGCCAGAATGAAGAGCTTTCAACTCAGCCATCATATTAGAACACTCGCCATAAAATTCTGAAAAAGCATAAATACATTCACCTTGAGAATTTCGAAGAATGCCACCGCCTCCACTTAAACTGGGATTTCCTCGACTAGCTCCATCAGAGTTAAATTTAAAAGAACCTGAAGGAGGAAGGTCTCAGAAAATAGCCTGAACTTTAGTCTGCTTGAATAGACCAAAAGAGATTGCTGAATTATCATGGAGATCGGATATGAAGTAATTGGAAGCTTGAAGGATGGCCTTGAGGTCTGATTTTATATTAAAAATCAGGGAACGGATTGAGAGATGTTTGCCATCAAACATAGCATAATTTCTGAACATCCATAGATGCCAAAGAATTAGAGAGGGGATAATGATGAAGGGGAGAGACCGACGATAAAGCCACCAAGCGATGCAGCGCTGTTGGATGTCACACGGGCTGAAAGGAACATCAAAAAGATTGTGAAAATGACGCCAGATATCTGTTGACAAACTGCTGGATAAGAAGACGTGATCGAAAGATTCAATGTGACCTGATGCACAACATTGGCACTTTGAAGAAAGCTGAAACCCTTTGCTAAGCCTTTTGATCTTGCTCTAGTTGGGAAGTTCTCACATGGCTGCCCCTCTATGGAAGCCACCAGAAAGTACTTTAGCACCATCAGACTTAAGGCGGATTTCAATATAGGGCACTTGGATCCTAAACACATTCTTATTCAAGTCCGAAATCAAGAAGACAATCAACGTCTTTGGATTAAAGACCAATGGTTTTTGGGAAGGTTTCCAATGCGAGTTTTTAAGTGGACTCCAAGTTTTAGGCCGGACGTGGAAAGTTCTATTGTCCCAGTGTGGTTTGCTCTTCCTGGCCTCCCAATTCACTTGTTTCATAAATCAGCGTTATTTGCCATTGCTTCGCTATTTGGAAGGCCCCTCATGCTAGATCAGCCGACTACTAATCTTTCACGTCCTAGTGTTGCAAGAATCTGTGTTGAGATTGATCTTTTAAATCCATGCCCTAACAGGATTTGGATTGATTGCGGTTCAGTATACCCAAGCTTTTGGCAGCCTCTAGAGGCTGAGAATCTGCCAATGTACTGTCTGCATTGTCTTCGGCAAGGGCACAATGATCTTTGTTGCAAACTCAAGCACCCGACTCAAGTCTCTCCTCCTGAAGCTACTGCAAACCCTAACCACACTGCCACAAACTCTAACCCTAATCAAAACACTTCAAACCCTCACCAATCAGACTCAAACCCTAACCACACTTCCACACACCCTAATCCTAATCCTATGCAAAGATGGACTCCAAAAAAGGCCTCGATTCCTTCAGATATAGTGCCGAAACCTACTTCTTCGATTCCTATAATAGTGGAAACTAATGATGTTACAAACCCTACTTCTTTGCTTCCGGAACACGAAAAGGAACAAGCAATTAATGTTGACGAGAAATACTGTCAAAGGACGGAGGTGATTACCAAGCCTGGAAACCCTCAAACATCTAATGCTAATTCTGAAAACAATGGTTCATTGCCGGCTTCTCATGAGGAGACTAGTGGAGATAACAATGACCTGCCAATTCATAGCAAGTCTCCTACTATTCAAGAGGATCCCCGCCCTTCGATTCCATCTACTTTACGGGATTCTGCCCAGAATAATATGAATGTTGATCCAGTTTTGAATTCAAATAGTCAGGATTGTATCTCTCCCAATCGATATGCTGTGCTTAATACGCTGGATAATGAAGACGACCCAGATAATGATAATTTGCAAGCTCTTAATTTGGAAGGTCAGCACCAGCCTCCTCCAAAACCCAAGCCTCCAACAGCTCCTGCAGTCAGACAAACTCGATCATAGACAGTAAAGTCCTCAGCTTCTGAATCTAAAACTAGTGCCTAATGGATTGCAAAGTTCTTTTTTGGAACGTTCGTGGTATTGGTAACGAACCAACGGTAAGACGTCTTAAGGAGCTAGTTAAGCTTCATAAATTATCTGCCATTGCTATATTTGAGCCGACGTTAGATCCTTCCAAAGTTGCTCTCATTACTCGTCGATTAAATTTTCGATTTTCTTTCTCTAATTCTGCCAGCTCTATATGGGTTTTCATTAAATCCAGCTTTACTTGTAGCCTTGTTCAAGAGACCTCCCAACATGTCACTCTTCTTCTTAAACACTTTGCTTGGCCTATTAATGTTCTTTTTTCTTGTGCATATGCGAGGTGCGACTCGCGTGACAGACAAGATCTTTGGGATGATATGATAAGTACTAGCTTGAATTTCTCTCAAACCCCTTGGATAATTGGAGGGGACTTTAACATAATTCTTCATCCAGAGGAAAAAAGTGGGGGAGCTGGCTGGGATCGCACTGGTGCTATGGACTTCCATGCCTGCTTGTCTGCTGCGGGCTTAATAGATCTGGGCTTTTCTGGAAGCAATTTTACCTGGTGGAACAAGCGAGCTGGAACAGCCACCATCCATCAGAGAATTGATAGAGTGTTGTGTAATGCTTCTTGGCTGGACACATTTCAGTTAACTTCAGTTCAACATCTTAACAGGAACTGTTCTAATCACTCTCCTTTACTCACAACTATCGCTCGTCAAGTCACTCGCCACTTAGTTCCTTTCCGATTCCTCAATATTTGGAATTCTCATGCTTCTTTCAAGGATACAGTTCAGCAAGCTTGGAATCAGCCTATTGTGGGTAGGCCGATGGTTGGTTTTTCAAACAATATCCGAAATGTCAAGGCGGCTCTCAAAGTTTGTAATAAATCTATTTTCGGCAATATTTTTGACAACCTTAAAGCTACAGAAGATGAGGTGGCAGAAATGGAACTGCTTTATGAAATCAATAATTCTCCTTCAAACCGCGAGAATTTAGTGAATGCCCAGGCCTCTCAACGCCGGTTCTTGTTACAGGAGGAAGAATATTGGCGTCAGAAAACTAAAATCAAATGGTTGCAAAAAGGGCAATGAAACTCGAAGCTTTTCCATGCGTCTGTCAAACAGACTCAACGTCACCTCCACATCCATTCTATCCATGACGAAGAAGGCAACCTTCTCTCTATAGATAAGGATATTAAACAGGCTGTTGTATCTTATTTTAGTTCCCAGCTTAAAGATGAAGGCTCTTCTTCTTATAATCTGGATATGATTCCCTCTTTGATCACGCCAGATTGGAATGAGTCTCTTATAGCTCCTCCTTTATTGTCTGAGGTTAAGACAACTGTTTCTAGTCTTAATGGGGATAGTGCATCAGGTCCTGATGGATTCACTGGGAAATTTTACTCCTATTGCTGGGACATTATTGGTGTTGATTTTCATCAAGCTATCTTGGAGTTCTTTTCGCGGTTTTCTCTTCCCCGTTCATGATCGAGCACGCTAATTGCCACTATACAAAAGGTTGATGTTCCTACTTCTTTTAAGGATATTAGGCCTATAAGTCTGTGTAACTTCTGCTCCAAGGTCATATCTAAAATTCTTTCAACAAGGCTCGCTGTTATCTTGCCTCACATTATTTCTGAAAATCAGAGCGCTTTCACCAAAGGTCGAATTATTCAGGATAATATCCTTCTTGCTCAGGAAATGATGTGTCACCTGGGGAAAAAGATTGCAGGGTCCAATGTTGTTATTAAACTGGACATGGCCAAAGCCTTTGATAGGGTCTCTTGGGTTTTCCTCACTAGTGTTCTTCGTAAGTTTGGCTTTCATGAGGTTTTTATAGACCTGGTTTGGCGCCTTATATCTGACAACTGGTTTTCGGTCCTAATTAATGGCGACCCAGTTGGCTTATTTCCTTCATCTAGGGGCCTTCGCCAAGGGGACCCTCTCTCTCTGAGTCTCTTCATTATAGTTGTAGAAGTCTTAAGCCGAAGCATTAATCGTCTTCACTCCCAATCTTCGTCCTATATCTACTCGACTGTTAGCGGGTGTCCAATTATTTCCCACCTTGCCTTTGCTGATGACATTATTATTTTTTGTAATGGAAGCAAGGCATCTCTCTCTCAGCTTAAACACATTATTCAGTCATATGAAGCTGCTTCTGGCCAGCTTATTAACCGCGCTAAAAGTTCCTTCTTTGTTGCTCCCACCACAGAAAATTCTCGTTGTAACCTGATTCAATCTGTTTTGAATTTTCAGAAGGGTTCTCTTCCCATCACTTATCTGGGCTGCCCTCTTTACTATGGTCGCAAAAAGAAGTCTTATTTTGATTCTCTTCTTCTCAAGCTTGAAAACCGTATAAGCTCTTGGTTGGGTCCTTTTCTTGACAAGGCTGGCCGTATTACTCTCATCAAACATGTTCTCTATTCTATCACAAGTTATCAAATTGCATCTATAGACCCTCCTAAATCTGTTGTGAAGATGATTGATAGGATGTGTTCTAATTTCTTCTGGGGGCAGTTGGAAGGGAGACAAAAGAGTCACTGGATTTCTTGGTCTACTTGCTGTAGACCTGTGGTTGAAGGAGGTCTTGGTATTTCTCTATGGCAGATTTATGTAAGGCCTATGGTCTGAAGTTGTGGTGGCGATTCCGTACTGTTTCCAACCTTTGGACTTCCTATCTGAAAGCTAGATATTGCTCTCGGCATCACCCCAGTATCGTTCAGTCCAAAGGCTCTCATTCTTGGAGCAGAATGCTTAAGGCCCGTTCCATAGCAGACCCCCGTATCTTCTGGATTCTGGGTCGTGGAAATTGTTCCCCTTGGCATGATCACTGGATTCGTGATCTCAATGAGGACTTACCTATTGACTATAATGTCTCTACAGCTCGAGAATTTTTGCCCAGTGTGTCCAGTCAAAATGCCGGCAGCTATATATCTCTCTCTTCCTCCGTTAAAGACGGCATCAAGGCCCAACTCATTTCTCTCACAGATGAAGATGATCGAGCTTGATGGACTTTGTCTCCAACCGAAAAATTTTCCCTTTGTTCAGCCATCTCCGAGATCTCAGCTGCTCATCCTAGAATGTTGTCTGCCGCCTTTATCTAGCACAATTCTCTGCCGAAGAAAATAAGTATCCTTATTTGGCGTCTTTTCCACTGGCCTTGGAACATACTCGAGCATACCAAAAGCAAAAAGCTCGAGCATTCAACAAAAGGGTCAAAGGCCAAAACATTTATGTAGGAGATCTAGTACTCCGTAAAAAGCCCTCTAATTATGTTGACAGTAGGTGAAAATGGAAATCTTCATGGATGGGTGATAGAGGTGCTTTATATATATCTATAAGGTACTTATTCAGCTTAGAAATAGCAATTCCATGAGGATTTTGGCTACAAATATGTGTTTTGGAGCTTATTTGTGAGTTTCACGGTTTTGGATGGAATTATGGAATTTTCAAAGGATTTAAATGAAGAATTGAAGGAAGGGTGCAAAATGAAAAGACTAAATAGAATAAGGAACAAACCTAATCAACACCTTGTGACCGCAAGCCTTTGATACCTTGTGGCTGCATGCCTTTGGTACTTTGCGACCGTAAGGTGTGCCGACTTCCAAAGAAGGGAATTTCAGTCCAATTCTATATCTTGCCTTGTAAACTCTAGTATTTTAATTCCTCGATTTTCGGTTAGCTTGAATTGCGTGCAATACTCGCATTTCTTCCTTTATTTATCGTATGAATGGTTTGTCAAGAAGTCTAGATATATATGAGAGACCACATAAGACGAAAATACATTGAGAGATGCCCTATAGTTGTTGACTTGCTAGAGTCACAAGTCGTAACTCGATATAAGTCGGAATGTGATATGATTGAGAGTTTGCTTGCGTTGTGTGAATTTATGACCTCGGATGGGTCCTAGGTCTTTATATGATTGTTATGAACTTGGATAGATGTATTAGACTTCAAGTTGGAGGTGTTCCTTAAGTCTATTGATGATTTTGAACCTTTGGAGATAGCATTCATCTCTATCGCGTAGTTCGAGGTTGAGTCGCGTAATCGTCTCTTCTTTGGGGTCCTCATTACCTAGTTGTTATTCAACTTTCTAGAAGTATTCAAGCTTCTTCATACGACGATTAGGACTATGGTTGAGTTCAGTGTGTTTTTTAAGTGGAGACTAAATACTAAGTCTTGGTTGTGGTCGTTCTTAGACTAACATAGTAGTCTTTGGTTTGATCGTGAGTGGAGGACTATAGTAGACCTCACATTATGATTTATTGAGCTTATATGATATTCTTGATTGGGTGATGACCTAAGGATTATGAGTACCTCAATATGTGGTTCGTGGACTAAACTTGTCAGTTAGTTAAACATGTTAAGTATATGCAATCATGTGCATTGTTTATGGAATTTTGTAGAGCATTATGACCTACTTGATTTGATGATCCCGTTCTTGATGGACTTGGTCTCATCTGGTTTATGTGAGTAAATATCTACTTGAGCATTTTTATTTGAGTCCAGCTGGCATCATGGTCGTTGTGTCGGCAATGGGACGATTCATAGCCTTTGGGAACAATCGCTACGAATCGCCGCATTGGGTCTGTTTCTCCTCACTATTTGGCCAATAGTGGGATGTGGTCTCGTGTTAGTGCCACCTAACCTGATATTGAGCTTCCATTTCTCATCCTAGGTTGGATGAAGGTAACGAGTACTCATTAAAGAAAATTGTTGAGTTGTGATCATTTGTTGATGAAACCCATGGTATAACCAATTGGGCGTTGGACCCGAATTTTAGTTATAACAGTTCAATTTACGTTTCTTGTTACACATGTTTACTTACGAGCATTTATGTGAAAAAACAATATGCTATGTGGTGTATGTGAGATTATGTGCTTTGGTAACTAAGTACATGTTTATTATTGGTATACTATTATGATACCATGATTCTTATATATGCTTATGCATTATGTCATGCCATGCCGATGCATTTAGTAAGTTACTGGGTCATTATGACTCACTCCGTGCATTTGTTTTCCTTAGTGTGTGCGGTGATCCCGTTAGTACATGTGGCGACTTCGGATTAGTGATTTCTAGCAGGTGGTCTTCCGAGAAATAGCTTGGAGTTATTATTATTGTTGTTATTTAATTGTGAGACACATATGTAAAGTTATGTAGACTTTACTTTGGTAGATTGTATTAGTATTTTATTGTTGTGTTATTTAGGAGACGACTAGTATGGTCGAGCTGTTGTATCTTTTAGAAGTTATTCCCATTGTCATTTCGAGCAAGGTTTAGCTCGCTTATTATAGTATTGTGTTATTCTCGTTTCTACCTCCGACAACTTTAGTCGTGAGATCTTGGTTTAGTTGTTTAGCATTTGAAATCGTATTCTTATAGTTGAATTGTCCCTCTGACATGTTGTAGCCGTTGAGTGGTTGTTTATCAGGTTGAGATCTTGTTGGTTCACCGACCTTTGGTTGCCGATGGTTTGTTACCCGTGCGCAATGTTGCGTCACGCACGTCGTAGATTTTTTTGAGAGATAGTTATCTCTCAGCCTTGTGTTCTTTGGTTTAGGATTAAAGGCTTGGGTTCCTGTTATGATTTTCTTCCGTATATTTTAGTTTTTTGTTGTTCCGTTTTGCCGTTATGGCTTTACATTCCTGTTTCGAGCTTGTTGGCTCAACTTTTGACTCGCTCCATTATGCTTAGCAGGTGCTTGTCCGTCTCTTAGCTTGTCTTGATGGCACAACCTTGGGATTTCGTATAGAAATTCGGGTCGGGTCGTCACAATTATAAATGCAAACCATGTAGCCCTAAGTTGAAGGTCGAAAGTATTCTGAATGTAGCTTGTAATATACAGGTTTATTATTTGTAATCATAGTTGAAGAAGATCGTTCATGCTTTCTTTCATCCATCTAATTGGTTCATCATTGACGATCAACTAACATCTCAAATCTAGGAATTGGAGGTAACTTGTATCGAATCTTTTGCTCTATATTAATTTCTTATTCAATCAAGTATTTTTGATCACAGTGTCTATCAATCTCTTTGCTATTTGGCTTTGTCGTAAGGAATTGTAACGCAATAGTTAAAGACCTAGAGGTGCGGATAACTGCACAACCATATGCATATGTCGTACACAGGCTCACCATTGTAATAAATAAAACCTATCGATGCACGAGAGTGATAAGTTAGGGTTGGGTTCATATGTTCTTATTTTTAAGGGTATAGTCTCGGATGAATTATTTAGGCTGGAGACTGAATTATAATGCAACGAAGTATACCATTCTTTCTTGAACGAACCCAAGATATAATGATTGATACATTAGACAAAAGAGCATTAGAGTAGATACAAGTGAATCCTAATTCCTAGATTTCTCTCCGTAGTCAGATCTTCACAAACTGTGTTTGCCTACTTTTCATAAACTATTAGTTTAGATTACTTACTTTCTAGTAGAATAAGTGAGTTAAATAAATAAATTAAAGAAACGCCCCCTAGTTATAATTGTTACATATTTTCTTGCTTTAATTACTTATTGTCTCTGTGGTTCAACCCTTATTTTCTGTACACCATGCTCAATTTTGATTCGTGCACTTGCGAGGTAAATTAAGAAGACATCAAGTTTTTGGTGCCGTTGTCGGGAACAAGCCAGTTTCTAGCTATATAATTTATTTGGTAAAGTTTAATTTTAGTTTTTATTGAAAAAAAAATACAAAAAGAGTCTCAATTTTTTTTAATTAATTTTGTTATTTTAGTTGTGCATTGTATGCGTGGTCATAGATCTTCAAATCCTAAACTGGCGGACTTGAATCAGAATATAAATAATTTAGGTGGAAATCAGGGAAATCCAGATAATATAGACAATCCACCAGTCAATCTAGAACCAATAGATAGAGAGTATCCCATAGCTGATCCTCAAATGGCAAATCCACCTCCAGTAAATGAGGTCCCTCTAGTAAATCAAATAGAGGAACCAGTAGTGCGAAACATGAAAGTGGTAGTAACTGAAAGAACAATAAATGATTATGCCCATCCAATGCTAAATACGACACCATCATGTCTAGTATTACCAGACGCAGTTAGAAATTTTGAACTTAAAGGCCAACTAATTTTCCGTTAGGACGATTGACGGAAGATCAACTAAAAATGTGTTATCTTCAATGTGCATTGAAAGATGGAGCTAAAAGATGGTTTATGAACTTGGCTCCTAGGAGTATTTATACATGGGCTCAGTTATATGATTTGTTTATGAGTAAATATTATTAGCATGCATCATTGTCTGACTATAGAAGACAAATCATGGATTTTCAAACTGAACCAGGTGAAACATTTCACGATGCATAAGATAGATTTACAAATTTACAAATTATGTGCACTCATCATAATATTTCATAAGATGTGTTAGTTATGCAATTTTATCATGCACTTCCTTCAGCTCTTCAGACCATGGTTGAGCTAAGGATGAATCCACTAAATTAGACTTCTTACTAGCACAAGTTGAGGCTTTACAATTTCAAGTCACAAATGCGAATAAATCTTAGGTAATTGAAGTGAGTGTTATTTGTGGACTAAATAATCATGCTACTAATTTTTGCCCATCTAGTGCTCATATTCTTTAACACGTGAATGCTATGAACTTATATCCTCCAAGACAAAGGAATAATCCCTATTCCAACACATACAATCCGGGATGGAGGAATCATCCAAACTTCTCATGGGGAGGAAATAAGCCATTACAACCATAACAATTTCCTCAATAAAGACAACTTCAAATTGAAGGAGCGAAGGTGGATACAAATAAAATAGAAAAATATTTTGAGAAGAGTGATTCAACTGCCACATGTGTGAAGCAAATAATGACACAATTGGGATAGATTTTAGAAGAGTTACCTAAACTAAGAGGTAGAGAAGAAGGGAAGTTGCCTAGTCAAAATGAACAAGCAAAATCGATCACTACTTTGTGTAGTGGCAAAGTCATTGGTGAAGAGGTAAGTACTCATTCTCCTTCTTCTGGTGTTCTTGTTTAAGTGAATAATTCTAGTAATGAAACCCAAGATTTAGAGAAAGAAAAAAAGGAAGAACCTCTTGAAGAACCTTATAATGCACCTTCACCATATATTCCACCAATTTCATTCCCTAGTAGATTGATGAAAAACAAAATGGACAAGCAATTCACAGAAATTTATAACATGATGTCTAAAGTTATTAAGCATATTAATCTTCCTTTACTCAATGTTATTAAGAATATTCTATCATATGCTAAGTTTTTCAAAGATCTACACTCTAAGAAACACAAATTTGAAAAGAACAAAAAATTAATTGTTTCTGAAAATGTAAGTGCAGTGTTACAACCTGAACTCCCCCCTAAATTGAAAGATCCAAGTAGTCTCAATATACAAGTTTCTTTGGGTAGTTCGAAAAAGATTAAAGCAATGCTACATCTAGCTAGGTGCTAGTGTCAATTTAATGTCTTTCGCAATATACAAACAATTAGGTTTGGGGGAATTGAATCCCACTACTATGTCCTTACAATTAGCTGACCGCTTAGTTAAACATCCCTTATGAATAATGGAAGATATTCCAGTGCAAGTCGAAAAGTTAATCATACCTGTTGACTTTGTGGTTCTAAAGATGGAAAGGAAAATATGCACGAATAATGAAGTTCTTATTATGTTAGGACGACCTTTCATTGCCACGGCCAATAGAGTGATCAATATGAAAAGTGATAAGTTGTCTATGTCAGTAATGGGAAAAACAGTAGAGATTTCGGTATTTGACGCTATGAATAGACCGAGCAACATTAACACTTATTTTTCAATAGATGAGATAGAAAGTTTTACTGCCCAAAGATTTGTCACAGATTTTGAAAAAGATAAATTAGAACAAGTGATTTTTGGAGAAAGAGATCCAGATAATGTAGACTTCACGGATATTTAAGTCGATTTTGATAATTCAAAATTGATCCTTCCTAAGGATGCTCAACCCGAAGAGGTAGAACTTGAAGTTCCAAAGTTAGTTTCGTCTATTGAATATCCTTCAGAATTAGAATTAAAACCCTTACCACCCCACTTGAAATATGCATTTCTGGGGAAGGTAAAACTTTACCCGTCATTATTGCTTCTGATTTGAAGAAACAACAAGAGAAAAGTTTGTTGAAATTTTTGTGGACACATAGATAAGCTAGACAATGGACTTTAGTAGATTTAAAAGGGATAAGTACTATTATGTGTATACATAAAATTCATTTGGAAGAAGATGCCAAACCTTCTAGAGAGCACCAAATAAGACTTAACCCACAATGGAAGAAGATGTTAGGAAGAAGTTCTCAAACTTCTTGATCTGGGTATAATTTACCATATTTCTATTTGTAAATGGGTAAGTCCAGTCCAAGTAGTTCTTAAGAAATCAAGAATTACAGTCGTAAAGAATAAGAAAGGTAAGTTAGTTCCCACGAGAACTATAACAGGCTATAGGATGTGCAAAGACTTAAGAAAGTTGAATACGGCCACAAGGAAATATCACTTTCCTTTATCCTTCATAGACAAAATTCTAGAAAGATTAGCTGGCCATAAAAATTAATGTTTTCTTGATGGTTTTTCAGGTTACAATCAAATTCCTCTTGCACCAGAAGATCAAGAAAAGACAACTTTTACATGTCCTTTTCGAATTTTTGCATATAGAAGGATGCCCTTCAGACTATGTAATACCCTTGCCACCTTTCAAAGATGTATGATATCAATATTTTCTGACTTAGTGGAAAGGTGTGTAGAAGTATTTATGGATGATTTTTCGGTATTTGGAAAATCATTTGACAATTGTTTAGAAAATCTTACATTGGTTCTCAAAAGATGATATGAGACAAATTTGACCCTAGGTTGGGTGAAAAGTCATTTATGGTTAAACATGGTATTGTTTTAGGACATATTGTGTCAAAGAAGGGAATTAAGGTAGACAAGGAAAAAATAGAAGTCATTTCAAAATTACCTCCTCCAACCTCAGTCAAATGTATTAGAAGTTTTCTAGGGCATCCATGTTTTTATAGAAGATTTATAAAAGATTTTTCAAAAATTTGTAAACCCTTATGCAACCTGTTAGCAAAAGATACGGAGTTTTTTTTTTTTTTTTTTATCAAGAATGCTTAAATGCATTTAAACTGTTAAAAGAAAAATTAACAACAACCCCTATATTAACTAGCCCTGATTGGTCTCTCCCTTTTGAGATCATGTGTGACACATTAAATTTTGTAGTTGGGGCGGTGTTAGGACAAATAATTGATTAGTAACCTCACATAATACATTATGCAAGTATGACATTATATGATGCACAACTGTATTACACCACCACTGAAAAACAATTTTTAACACTTGTGTTTGCATTAGAAAAATTTCATCCTTACTTGTTAGGAGCTAAGGTTATAATATTTTCAGACCATGCAGCTTTAAAATACCTTTTGAGCAAAAAAGAGGCTAAGCCTAGACTCGTTAGAAGGATGATGTTATTGCAAGAATTTGACTTAATGATTAAGGATAAAAAGGGGACAGAAATTGTTGTTGCCGATCATCTGTCAAAATTAGAATGTTTACCCTTACTTGAACGTCAATTGCTTGACATTAAGATACCTATTAATGAAAACTTCCCAGATGAACAGCTTTTCGTAGTCAAAAATCCTGAACCTTGGTATGCTGATTTCTTAAACTTTCATGTAGCAAATATCATAAATCTGGATTTGTATTATCATCAAAAGAAGAAATTTTTGGTAGATGCTAGATATTATTTTTAGGAAGACCATTATTTGTTAAAAATGTGTTCAGACTCATTAATTAGAATATGTGTCCCAGACCATGAACAACAAAGCATTTTGGCATTCTTCCATGAATACTCTTGTGGTGGACATTTTAGTAGTAATAAGATTGCCAGAAATGTTCAACAATCTAGTTTATATTGGCCTTCAATTTTTAAAGATGTTGATATATTTTGTAAAACTTGTGATAAGTGTTAAAGGACTGGTAGAATTAGTAAAAGGAATAAGATGCCCTTACATTATAATCTTGTAATCAAAATTTTCGTTGTTTGGGGTATTGACTTTATGGGCCCCTTTCTAGTCTCACATGATTTTGAATATATCTTAGTTGTAGTAGATTATGTATCAAAACAAATAGAAGCTATCCCTACCCACACAAATGATGCCCAAGTGGTTGTCAAGTTTTTATGTGATGAAATATTCAGTAGGTATGGAATACCTAAGGATATCTTTAGTGATCAAGGAACGCACTTCACCAATCGTTGGCTACCCCATATCATCCTCAGACATCTAGCCAAGATGAGGTTAGTAAGCAACAAATTAAAGGAGTCCTTGAAAAGATTGTTAAACCGAATTGAAAGGGTTGGGCATTAATGCTTAATGATGCTCTTTTGGCATACATAACGAACTATAAGAATCTGATTGGAATGAGTCCCTATAGAATGGTCTATGGGAAAACTTTCCATCTTCCTGTTGAAATTGTAAGAGCCCGAATCCTTATGTACTTGACTTGGTAGAACGATTACGTACTTCGTTCTTTCTCGCGACCTTTGAGAGATCTTAGGTATTTGTGTACTTTCACGGATGCATTTACATTCATAATAACCATGTTTACAAGTTTACATATGGCCACGGCGTTCATAGTAGTTGTCGTCGTAAGTTTGATTCCCCGATTCATGATTTTAGTTATTGTATTGTCATATGAGTTCGTACCGTTGTGTTTATTGTCGTATTACTTGGTTAGTATTATTTTGACCCTAGGTTTGGCCCTGGATGATTAGGGGGCCTTGGGGATTAACTTGATATTATTTTGGCTTGGTCGTGTTTAAGTTTGAACATGCTCGTGTTTAATTTTCGGTGTGACTTGTGTATTCGCCTCGACCATGATAAGTCTATAGTAATTTGGCTATAGTTTTTGTTAGATAACAGATAATTGAGATCTGTTTGATGCATTAGAAACTAGACTTCAATCTCTTTCTAACCATACCTCTTGCGTAATATTTGGACTTATATTTCAGTACATGCACATTTTTAAATTTGATTGAATGACTTATTCTCGGTATTTCCAAAAATTTGAGTTTTGCCTTGTTTATTGGATTTACTTGGAGACCCTTAATGAATTCAACCAAAACTGACCTTAGACCTTAATTAAACCTTAATTAGAGCGAATTAAGCCTAAGTGAAAATTTTAGCACTAAATCCTCAATTAGGGACTTAATCTCACTTAAAAATTGACCTATAAGAGCTTGACACTTGTTTTCCACTCAATCCCTAACCTTGGTGACTTAAAATGTTTTATTTTCACCACTCATTACACCTCCTACCTTAGATGTTTACAGCCACCATTGATGAGAGCTTGTGTGTGGAAGATTCTCTGTGAGATTAGTGTGTATTTCTTGATTTCCCACAGATCCGACCACCTGATTTTGGATTTGAGACCATCCAATCGTAGTTATCGATGAGAAGACTACTAATCCTTACTTTGTTTTCATTTTCTCAACCTTTTCTAGGCTTAAGATATGCTTCCAATTTCAGAAAATTTGTATGTTCAATATAATGGCATACTCCATTCATAATAGTTGTAGTATTACATATGCTTAGGAAGACTTTTGTGTGAAGTAGAATTCTTCATTTCAACAAGTTATAAATCTGGAAATTATGGGGTTGCTTTATTAAGTTATTAATTTGGGTTTGGGTAAAGCATGAACGTGGTTCTAATTTTGCTTAGGAGTAATTCTTGTGAAGGAATTCATTGCAATTGTTAACTTTAAAGAATTTTTCATGTTATGGTTAAATTCTAGAAAGTTTGGGCTGCACTAATAAATTAGCTTTGTGTATAGCATTAAAAGTGTTCTAAACATGATTTAGAACAACTAATGTTCTTGGACTTGTTGCAATTGGAAACTTCAATGAGATGACTAATTTAGGATTTCACCAATTAGGAAGAAACCTCACAGATTCAGTCCTAATTTTGGGCCGTTTTCCAAAACATACTGGTACTAATATACTTAATGGAATTACCTACAAATTTTATATGTTGTTCATGTGTATGTTAAGTAATTTTCTGTAAATTTTCATAAAATTTTGAATTGGGAAGTATTTGTAATGAATCACGAACCATGGCTGCGACAGTGAGTCTGAATAAGGGAAACAGGTTATTAGCATGATCTTCATGTGATCATAAATTGATGAATACAAATCCAATTGAAGTGTTTTAAAATGTAATCATATAGTATCAAGAGTCTAGTTTAATACTAGGTAATAATCCCTTCATTTATACTTGTGAGCGATTCATGGTTAAATTTATAAGTTGACTAAGCAGAATGAGTCACAACAAAGAAGCATATTTTTAACATGAATTTGATGTGGCTGTATTATGAAGAATACAAATCCAAAAGAGTACTTTAAAGTGTTAAATTATATTTCCAAGAGTCTAGTTTCTGAATATATAAAATTCATGAAATTTAGAGTTGTGAGGAATTAATGGTCGAATTTATAAGTTGACTAGGTAGAAAAATCATAACAGAAAAACAAATTATTAGCTTGATCTTGATATGATCATAGATTGATGAATATAAGTCCGAATGAAGTAATTTAAAAGGCTAAGTTATATTTTAAAGAGCCTAATTTCTGAATATGTAAGATGCAGTACATTTGGAGATCAGAGGAATTTTTAATGCAATTACCAAGATTGTTGCGCAGAGTGATTTATAATATTTGAACTTGTGAAGGATAGTTTTGTTTAATTAATGGATTACTATGGATTTTGAACAATAGGATTAATTATCATTCTAGGATGAGTTTATTATTTATAATCTAAATGATTTAATGACCCTAGACTAACATAATAGTCTTGGACAGTATGTGATTTAGTATTTGTTAAGTTAAGAACTTAACTTGGATTTATGCTAGAAATAAACATTTATGCTTATTAGATATTATGACTTATAAAAGCATAATTGTGATACTTGTTAAGGATTGATTCTTCATACTTGATGAATATGACTTATAAAGCATATAGTGTTTCTTGCTTTCATGCATGTTCTACTATTGGGTTGTTAACTTGCATTGAAATTTGGATTCCACTAGTAGGTGGGATTACAAACTTAAATTGAACTAGGGCTTGATTTGATATTAATCAACTTAGGCTTCCATCTTCTACTCGACTTATTGATACGTAAACTAGGGTTCCTAAATGGAATGAGAACATAACTATGCCTTAAACAAGAACATAGAAGGGCTAGCAATGCATATAACATTTATACCCTATTTGGTTGGAATTGTAGTAAAGACTCAACAGAGTCGAGCTTAAGGAACAATTGAACATTACGGGGATCATGGTGAGATCCTATGTTTACTAGATTCCATATGACTAGATTACTAGTTTTTGGAACTGGATTTGATTAGTGTGGACAACTTGCTACTTATTCTTTTGAGACTCAATTGAGCTTCAAATGTGATTTAATGATTATTACAATGATGTGCATAATCAAGAGTTTGTAGTATAGTAATACCCTACTTGGCATATGATGAGTTGTATGTCCCTTATTTGATTTCATGGCAAGTAAACATCTACTTGTGCATTGCATATAAGTCCAGCAGACATTATTTGAGATTATACGTTGATGGTAGGACGATGCATCGTCTTCACCAATTATGGGATCCGTGATTTCTATGTATCGCCGTACTGGAGACAGTTCACACACCCTCCACTGTTGGCCTCAATGGGAAAGTTAGTCCATTGTTGTAACCAATAGAGCGTATGGATTATGCAAATTCGGCTGAGGGGTGTCCTCACTATGTCGATGTATCAATCACGTACATCGTAGTCATGAAACAATTTAACGGTTGTGATTGCAGGAGCGACACAATGACATTGATTCGGTATCTTCTCTATCCCTTATGTGGCTTACTATGGGCACTTATGTGATTACAAAGTGTTAGTTGAACATGAGATCTAATGGATCGTGTTTATCTTGATTGTGTATCATGAAAGACTTGATGTGTGTGTGTATATATATATATATATATATATATATATATATGCACACTTATATTTAATGATTCTATGAACAATTTGATTAGTATATATATATAATTATATATACTTGCATATGATGTTTTTTATGGGAACTACATTCTAATTCATTTGATTTGAGCTTGAACAGGGAATTACACCCTGGTTCATTTGGATGGTTTATTAAGTAAGAAGAAATGCTTATCTTGTGGAGTATCTAAACGATACGACGCCTTTTCATGGGTTTTCTGTCATTTGTAAAATTACACCATGATTTCTTTTATGTTTTATGTCTCTTGTAGTAGCGTACTGGGTCATTATGACTTATTCTGTACTTTGTTTTCTACTTGCGATAAATTGTAGTAGCGTTGAGAGTCAAGTAGATAAATGGTATGTGAGGCCTTGGTGATAGAAAATAGAGATTAGATCGTGTGGTTCGTGCTAGTAGCCTTGAAATTTCAGAATAGTAGCTTGTGGAGTCCTATTTCTGTTTAGCATCATCACATATATTATGTACTTTGCTATTCTTGTGAGATCGATTTTTTAAAGTTATCTAGACTTTACGGTGGGGTAGATACTTGGGTATTTAATTTGTATTGGTTTTTTCTTGGGCCAACGTGTTGTGTCGTTCCTTGTTCATAGTTTTAGTATTTATTCTGATTGTCTCAAGACACTTACCTTGATAACTTTGGTGCTTTTCTTTATTTTAAATTGTATAGTTTTAGTTAATACTGGTATCACTTTACATAGGTAATTGTATCGGTTGGCTCTTTCTTGAAATCTTGGCTAAGTCATAGATGGTTTGTTCGTCTACAATGTTGCAACATGCGGTGTTGTTTTTCCCCTTTGAGGTGATATCTCTTGGGTTTCATTTGTAGTTAACTTCGCATCTTTGATTTTGTAAACTTGTATCTTAATATGGCTTTATATTTGGTGTTTAGAGCTTGTTAGAAACTCGGCCGACTTTGCACTCTTGTTTAACAAAATGATTGTCTCTTCTTATATTCGTTCGAGGCGCGACCTTTGGATTTCTTGTTGGAATAGAGATTGAGATCATTACAAAAATAGAGACATAGAGGCCTATTAGCTAAATCTATTGTTTAGATTTAACTCTAGGCAGGGAGAACGATTATTCGACTAAACTTGACTAGAAGAACATAGACTTAATTCGTATGAAAATGCTAAAACCTATAAGGAAAAGACCAAAAGATATCACAATATGGGTATCACTAAAAAGACGTTACGCCCAGGATTGAAAGTTCTCCTTTTTAATTCTGAGATTATTTCTGGGTAAGCTAAAGTCAAAATGGTCAGGTCCGTTTATAAGAGTACAAATTTATTACGCATGGTGCAGTTGATGTGAGAAATCCCAAATCAAATAAAACCTTTAAGGTGAATGGTGACCGTCTCAAACCTTACTTTGATCCTTTGTCGGTCGGGAAGACAATCAAACTCATTCATCTTTCTGACACTGAACCCCCAATAGAATAGGTTTGGAGTTAGGTCAAGCCAAAGACGTTAAACAAAGGCGCTAGGTGGGAGGCAACCCACTTTGACTGATTTTTATTGCTTTCGTAGTGTAATTTAAATATGTTTCTCACCATCTTATTTGATTACGAGCATTTAAATTAAATGTTTAACAGTCATGGCATAATTTAAGTTCGGGGGTGAAAAGCACCGTAGTGTTGTATTTATTTACTTTCTAATATTTTAGTTTAGTTTTATTTTATTTTGTAGAATTTTTAGAGTGCAGGAAAGAAAGGGCCCTAACGAAAATGTTAGCAGTGGGGCGAAAATGACGAAAAAATGAAAAAAAAAGTATGTTTGAAAATGAAATAGAAGCTACTCAAAGACACAACCTCTATGGACCTTGTGAGACCCCGAATCCTTACATACTTGATTAGATGAATTTACATTCATAATGAGCATTTTTACAAGTTTATATGTGGCCACGACGTTCATAGTAGTTGTCGTCGTAAGTTTGATTCCCCGATTCACGATTTTAGTTATCGTGTTGTCGTATTACTCGGTTAGTATTGTTTTGATCCTAGGTTTGGCCCTGGATGACTAGGGGGACCTTGGGGGATTAGCTTGATATTATTTTCGTTTGGTCGTGTTTAAGTTTGAACACGCTCGTGTTTCATTTCGGTGTGACTTGTGTATTCGCCTCGGACACGATAGGGTTGTAGTAATTTGGCCATAGTTTTCGTAGACAACTATGAATTGAGATCCGTTTGATGCGTTAGAAACTAGATTTCAAGATATTTCTAACCATTCCTCTTGCGTAATTTTTGGATTTGTATTTCAGTACATACGCATTTTTAAAGATGACTGAATCATTTATTCTCGGTATTTCCAGAAATTTGAGTTTTGCCTAGTTTATTGGATTTACTTGGAGACCCTTAATGAATTTCACTAAACCTGAACTTAGACCTTAATTAGACCTTAATTAGAGTGGATTAAGCCTAAGTTAAAATTTTAGCACTAAGTCCTCAATTAGGGACTTAATCTCACTTAAAAATTGACCTATAAGGCCTTGACACTTGTTTTCCACTCACTCTCTCACCTCTTAGTGTACCATGGCTGGAGAACTCCACTCATTACACCTCCCAAAATCATATTTTTACAGCCACCATGGATGAGAGCTTGAGTGTGGGAGATTCTTGGTGAGATTAGTGTATGTTTTGTGATTTCTCGGAGATCAGGCCACCCGATTTTGGATTCGAGACCACCCAATCATAGCTATCGACGAGGAGACTACTAATCCTTACTTTGTTTTCCTTTTTCTCAGCCTTTTCTAGGCTTAAGGTATGCTTCTAATCCCTAAAAATTTGTATGTTCAATATAATGACATACTCCCTTCATAATAGTTGTAGTATACATGCTTAGGAGGACTTCTTGTGAAGTAGAAATCTTCTTTTCAACAAGTTATAAATCTAGAAATTATGGGGCTGATTTTCTAAGTTATTAATTTGGGTTTGGGTAAAGTATGAATGTGGTTCTAATTGTGCTTAGGATTAATTCTTGTGAAGGAATTCATTACAATTGTTAACTTTAAAGAATTTTTCATGTTAGGGTTAAATTCTGGAAATTTTGGGGCTGCCCTCTACACTTAATAAAATGGGTTTGTGTATAGAATTAAAAGTTTTCTAAACATGACTTGGAATAACTAATGTTCATGGACTTGTTGGAATTGGAAACTTCAATGAGATGACTAGTTTAGGATTTCAACAATTAGGAAGAAACCTCACAGATTCAGTCCTAATTTTGGGCTGTTTTCCGGAAACTTCTGGTACTAATCTACTACATGGAAATGCCTAAAAATATTTTATGTTGGTCATGTGTATGTTAAGTGATGCTCTGTAAATTTTCATAAATTTTGGAGTTCGGGAAGTATTTTTAATGAATCATGAACCATGGCTGCGACAGTGAGTCTGAACAAGGGGAACTGGTTATGAACATGATCTTCATGAGATCATAAATCGATGAATACATATCCAATTGGAGTTTTTTAAAATGGTAAAATCTGGATAAAAGAGTCTAGTTTTTGGAAATGTAATATATGTGTCATTTGGGTCAATGAGGAAGTTTTGGTGAAGTTTTTATGATGGACATGCAGTACAGGCCACATCAGTAAATCAGATTTCTGACATGAACTTGGAGGGGCTATATTTTGATGAATACAAGTCATAATGGAGAAATTTAAAATTCTAAAGTATAGTATAAATAGTCTAGTTTCAAACTAGGCAATAATAAACTTATTTGGAGTTGTGAGAAGTTCATGGATGAATTTACAAGTTGACTAAGGAGAATGAGTCACAACAGAGAGGGTACAATGCAATTAGAAAGATTCCTCTTGAGTGATTTATAATTTAGACTTATTAATGATTGATTCTCCATACTTGATGAATATGACTTATAAAGCATATAGTGTTTCTTGCCTTCAAGCATGTTCTACTATTGGGTTGTTAACTTGCTATGAAATTTGGATTCCACTAATAGGTGGGATTATGAACTTGAATTGAATTAAGGCTTGATTTGATATTAATCAACTTAGGCTTCCATCTTCTACTTGACTTATTGATACGTGAACTAGGGTTCCTAAATGGAACGAGAACCTAGCTATGCCTTAAACAAGAACATAGAAGGACTAGAAATGCATATAGCATTTATACCCTATTTGGATGAAATAGTAAGGACTCAGGAGTCGAGTTAAGGAACAATTGAACCTTACGAGGATGGTGAGATCCTATGATAATTATATTCCATTTGACTAGATTACTAGCTTTTGGGACTTGAATCGAATAGAGTGAACAACTTGACACTTATGATTTAGAGACTCAAATGAGCTCTATTGTGGTTTTGTGATTATTGTAACAATGTGCATAATCGTATGAGTTTAGTAGATCATTATATCTACTTGAGAATTAGCAAGTAAACATCTACTTGTGCATTGCATATAAGTCCATTTGGCATTACTTGAGTTTTCATGTTGAAGGTGGGACGATGCATTGTCTACAATTATGGGATTCGTGGTTGCAATGTATCGCCGTATCGGTTCGGTTTCACACACACCCCCTCCTTTGCTAGCTCTGTTGGGAAGTAGCCCACTGTTAAGTAACGA
Source organism: Codonopsis lanceolata (assembly GCA_013146195.2). Taxonomy (NCBI): domain Eukaryota; kingdom Viridiplantae; phylum Streptophyta; class Magnoliopsida; order Asterales; family Campanulaceae; genus Codonopsis; species Codonopsis lanceolata. The sequence goes on from CM028383.1 coordinate 85,228,034, forward strand.
TTGAGCCACGTTGAAACTCGGACAGAAGGAGCTTCGGTACTTTGATACCCGATCACGGTATCTAACGCAATATGATTATGTTGTGATTGTAGGAGCAATCGACGACAGTGATTTGGTATCTTCAAATCCCTTATGTGGCTTCTATGGGCACTTATGTGATAACAAAGTGTTAGTTGAACATGAGATCATATTGATGTTTGTATGTATTAATGTTATTGAGAGACTTGATGTGTATATATATAAATATGCACACTTATACATAATGATTCGTGAACAACTTGATTTGTATATATATATATATAGCATATGATGTTTTTATAGAAACTACCTTCTAATTCATTTGATTTGTGTTTGAACAGGGAATTACACCACGTTCATTTGGACGGTTTAGTAAGTAAGAAGAAATGACTATCTTGTGGAGTATCTAAACGATACGACGCCTCTTCACGGGTTTTTGTCATTTGTAAAATGACACCATGATTATTTTATGTTACATAATTATATGTTACATATCTTTGTAGTAGCTCATCGGGTCATTATGACTCATTCCGTACTTTGTTTCTAGTTGATAGAATTGGTAGCCGTGTTGAGGTCGAGTAGATCGTGGTATGCAGGTAGCGGTAGATCGATAGATCGAGATTAGATCGTGTGGTTCATGCTAGTAGCAGCAGACATCCCCGAGTAGTAGCTTGTGGAGTCCTTCTTTTTAGCATCGTCACATATTATGTACCTTGCTATTCTTGTGAGATCGATTTTGTAAAGTTATCTAGACTTTACGGTCGGGTAGATACTTGGGTATTTGTATTGTTTCTTCTTCGGCACGGGTTGTGTTATTAAATTGGTTTTAGTATTTATTTCGCTTATCTCGACGCCTTGATAGCTTTGGGGCTTTTCTTTATTCTAAATTGTTATAGTTGTTGGTAAACCCCGGTATGCTTTAGCCGTGGGTAATTGTTATCGGTTGGTTCTTTGTTGAAACGCC